>CM076580.1:1697289763-1697889763 GCA_034641835.2 Pinus albicaulis | reverse complement strand
GGCTACATTTGTTGTGTGAGCCTTCAAGAGATTATTTTCATAGAAAATTAATCATTCTTAAAGCCTTTTGGTGTTTTATGACTTAAGAGTAATCTTCACTGCTGTTTCCAAAAAAATCCCTCAAATAAGTCCTGTTGTTATCCAAAGAAAACTGTTATAGAGCCATTTTCCATCATTCCATAAAATTCATTTTCACCCACTTTTCATCCATGTTTACCTATCCTAATCACTCATTTTTCCTCTAAAAATGCCCCTTATCCCTTTTCTTTTCCTCATTCTCCCATTAAAACCCTTTTTAAACTATAAAAACCCCTTTTTTGGTTTAAAACATCCCTATTTTACCCTATCAGAACCTTTAAAGAAGTCCAAAATACCCACTTTTTGGCCCTTTTCTGACCTTATTTATACATAGGCTTTAAGCCCCCCTTCCCTTTCTCTGTCATAAAACCACGCGCCCACGACCAGGTGTTAGCCCCCATCGCCTTCGCGCATCGGCGTTCCCAATTCCTCTTTCTGCTTACCTTTTTCTGCCGATTGATTGATCTCCCAATGCAATCACAACCGTCGATCATGTTTGATCTGACGGCCAAGTGCTTAACACCATGCGCCAAGCCTTTAGCCCTTTTTTCCTGGGTCCCGGTCACCTTATATCTCCACGGGACCATACCCCAGCACCTACCCTTAGCCCCCATCAGCATCGGCAAATCGCGTCTTTTTCCTTCATTATACTTTCCCTTCCTCCACCGATGATTCAACCTCCGATGTAATTTGCACTGTTGATCTACCAAGATCAATGACTATTGGTGTTCCCTCCCATTACCCACCCTACCGACGTCTCTTATCCTTCACCTCCTCGACAACAGATCTCCACCGTTGATCTGGGAGATCCAATGGTCATTAAGTCCCTTTCCTTCATGAATTCCTGCTATCCCCACCCTCTTATCTCTCCGCTCCCAGTTCCTTTTCTTCCATAAGACCATACCTTCCCCGCTCCTTAAGCCCCCTTCCCTTCCCATTTTTTACCCCCCGCAGCCCTTGAAAAATGCACTTTCCTTTATATATCCCCCGCCATACTTGTCAAATCTTGCATCAATCCTGACCGTAGATAAAAGGCCTTGGGCCCTGATCCAACAGCCACCATGCTCCCGACGTATCTTCGATCATTCAATCCACTGACCATAACACTACTGCTACGCAAAAAAGTAGGACCACATCACCTGTCGGCCCCACCATATGTTCCATTGCACAACCTCCAACCTTCGCGCTAATCTATGACCGTTGATCTTCGGCCCGAAGATCTAACGGTCCCAAATACGTTTCGCGCCCATTTCACCAATGAAACCAATCGCACATTTTTAACGCAAAAATGATGGTGTTCACCTGAACACGTGCCGCCCGACGGGCAATATCGTGTTCGTTTCGCGCTAAACCACTTACCACCCTTGGCGTGCGCGAAAACCATTCGTGGTTTCACAAAACCACCTGTCCACTATTTCGCGCCAAATTCAATTTTTGTGGATTTTTGCTTGTTTTTGCCTATGAAACCTTTCCCCGCTGCATTCGCCTTGCCTCCTCACTGCTCCACTACCTCCGCCAAAGCCCTCTGTTGCAGTTAAACCCAAGAAACATAGGATTTCATAACTAGTTTGTCGTCGTGTGCAGGTTTAATGGTGGATTAATCCACATGTCTCCCACAGCCAAGGAAACAGTGGCAAAGGGCTAAGGGGTCAAATTTCAAAGTTTAATCAAATTTTTTATGGACATTGATCACAAATCAAACCCTCCAACGCATAGAAGAAACACCTACATGCAGAAGAGAAACAAAATCAGCAAAGAAGACAAAAGGCAGAATATTAAAGTTTAAAGGTTTTATCAGGGTCTCATGACCACTGATTGAATCATAAAACCCTTGTCACAACAAAAGGAAAATAATGAAAAGCAGTGAACAAACAGTAAATATTAAAGGAGATCAAGGACTTAACCAACATGTTTTAAAGACAAAACACAGTTTAAAGGCAGAAGAAAGTCTCGAGTGCCACCTCTACAGAAGCTATTATTCCACCAAAGGATCAAAAGGACACCTGCAGTCTGCTTTACTTTTCATAGACACCTTGACAGCCATCCTGCTAGCAAACCCTCTGTGAAACTGTCAAAACCATTATTAAGCAGGCGTGGGGCTACAAAACCCAAAAAATGACAGTTTACTTGTCATAGAGGTCAAACAGGGTACTTTAGACCAAGATATCTTCATAGAACACACTTTAGAGTTATTACCAACCTACCAAATATGCCTCAAAGATAGGAAAAACTACCAAAGTGGCACAAAAGGTTAATGCTATGAATATTAAGAAGAATGGGCATTCGAATACCTCTCTCCCTCTGTCTTAATTGATATTTACTACCATTTATACAACATTATTCCTCTTAGCACCTATATGTATTCACAGAAAATTCATTGTAAAGGGTTGGGAAATTGTTAATAGTTTGAACTGTTATTGAGTTAAAGTTTTTGAGTAGTTGTAATATAGTAGGCTGGGAAGAAAGCATTGGACTATTAAAAAGATATTGGACTCAAAGTATGTAACTGGTTTTGCACATCAATACACAAGCAGATTCACTAGATCCTGGTCTAAGTCATTGGCGATGTTATTCTCACTGTAATTGTTATTTTCCTTATGTTTCCACTGTGTTCATATTCTCTGATAAAGAACAACAAATATAGAGTAGGATTTACTGCAAAGTACCCTAGCTCTCACTGATAATCTTTATCTTTATGTTTTCTTCTAAATGTGTGTTTGGGAATGATTTCAATAGAGTATAACTAGTCAATGAATGTTGGTGAGCCCATATCTTGCTGAGTAGAACTTGAGATGTTTTTCTTGAATGATCTTTTCACTGCATGCTAAGTAGAGTCTTAATCAAGGAAGTTTGTGGTTAGCCCTGTCCCTTGTTTAGTCTTAAACAACTGTTTTGAAGATTTCCCTTAAGAGTGTGCCAAACACAGGCTAGGTTAAAAGTCCTTACCTAATCTTAGGTTACTTTTTATGTTTATCTTAAATGTTTTCCCTTGAGTGCATGCCAAAAGTAGGCTAGGTTAAAATTCCTTACCTGATCTTAGGTTGCCCATTTGTTTCTTACATGTTTGCTCCTTTCACCACATTTCTTAATGTTTCATATCATAAAATCAACTTAAAAGATCTTCTGATATAGATGACTTGCCCTTTGAAAACCCTTGAATAGTTGTTGTGCAAGTAAACCCTTTTATGACCCCATAGCCCAATGGTTTAGCATTGTTTTTTGACCTATCTTCCCATGCTGAAATATCCTTCCACTTATTTCCTCCTTCACTTCACATAACCTTCTTAGTTAATGATCCCCAACCAAAAACAAACAAACCCCTTGTGCTTCATGACTAGCCTAATATCATATCATAAGCCTTAAAGACCTATCCTTTGAAAACACATATAGAGAGATCCCTCTCTGAATCTAGGAGGGCTAGATCCTAGGATTCCAAAGTGGTTCTGATGTTGCCTTGTCATTTAGTATGAAAATCTACTAAATCAAAGGACCCCAACATAATGGCGACCATACTGGGGAAATTCTGAGTAAATTGTGATCTTAGACATCCTTATGACCCCAGAATACCCACAACAACCTTATATTGGTAGTTAATTAATGATGGTGGACAACAACTCATCTTAAAACATTTGAAATCATCCACCTGGAGACTCCACAACTCCTAAAAGACCAAAAGACTCCACTGGTAATCAGTAGGCCTGCTGATTACTCCTGGTTTCACAAAGACTCCACTGGGGTAGCCCACACTATGATTAAAACACCTTGTACACCCATGATTAGGAAAATTTGAGGATTAAGTTTTCTTTGTTAAAGACTAGTTTGCCTCTAAAAGATTGTCATATTTGTCTAAATTTCTTTTCTTTCGGTCTAAATCTTAACATAACGGCTTAAAAAAGAATTCATACTAGAGCCTATCGAGACCCAAATCCTCCTGAAATAGTTGATAATCCAGAAAGCATTCTTAGGAAGTCTCCTGCATCTAGAGATTCAACTAGTATCAGTTCAATTCACAGAGCTAATTTTGTCCCTGAAAACCTTTCATATATTCAAGAGATCCAAGTTGACTTAGATTTTCCAAGTAATGTATCAAGAACTAAGTCACTTAATGCTATAGATCAGATAGAATTTGAGCCTCCAAGTTCACCACAACATAGTGGCCAACATATTGGCAGTAGAGAAACCCCTCCATCCACACCTCCTGATCTTCATTTCATTCGCAAAGTTGGTTTCTCTCACCCCAAATCTGCTCAACAGTCTCTTGCTAGTGCAAGCACTTTTGTCATCCATATACCCACTGTTCAAACCACTCCATTCCTACCACAAAATCCTATCATGGCAGCATGGTATGCTCCCCTAGTGTTACCACAACCTCTGGTTCCTTTACCCTATGAATATTAGTCTAGAATTCCCCATTTCACCGGAAATGAATCCACTACTGCTCAACAACACGTAGATAAGATGAATGATGCCTTTGATTATATGGAAATAGAAGATGAGACCATGAAGATGAGAATTTTTGCCCAAAGTTTAGGAGGATAAGCCAAGAAATGGTTTAAGGGTTTGACTCCTAATAGTATTAATGATCTCCCTTATTTACATCAAACATTCATAAACAAATGGGAAATTAGGAAGAACCCTCTCCGAATATTTTCAGATTATAACAACCTCAAGAGAAACCTTGGGGAGAGTGTTCATAATTATTACACTAGATTCAATAGTGTTTATAACACACTACCCCCAGATTTGAAACCTCCACAAGGCTCAGCTTTGGCCAAATTCCCTGAAGGGTTTGATCCCAAAATGGCCTATCAGCTAAGAGAAAGGGATCCCTTGACTTCCGAAGACATGCAAAAGGGAGCTCTTAGTGTGGAAGCAAATCTGATTGAGAAGAGAGCTAGGATGAGGTCTGAAAAGAAGGTAACATATAGGGAAGACACTGCATCTTCCACATTTGACTCAAAATTAGATCATCTAGCTAAGAACATGGATAGGTTGGAAATAATGATGGAGAGGTTGGCTATCCAAAAAAATACTCAGAATAGGAACCAGCCTCAAAATCAGAACCAGAAATCTAGGAGAAACCCCCCTTAGATTAGACAAAGAGATACTAATCAAAAAATCAGACCTCCATTCCAAGAAAATTATGTTGGTGAAGATGAGGGAATGATAGAAGAGCCAAAGGAAACTGTTATAAACATGCTGGGAGTAAGTAATGAAGACTCTGCCTTTTTCACAGAGGATGGCCAGGCCACATATACAAATTATGATAATGAAGGCTTAGAATTTGAGGACTATAGGCAAGGCTTTGATAATTATATCATGGATTTCCACAAGCAATATTACCTCAGGAGCAAAAAGAACCAAGAAAATCCCCAAACAAAGACCTCTGAAACTGCTGCTAAAAACAGATCTGAAAAAGTGATTAGAAAGGCTGCTAAAAACAACAAAACAACAGCTGAAATTTCTGGTAAAAAAAAGCGGAAAAGCACTCAAACCACTGACAAACAGAGTGTGGACCCTAACAACACTAGCACTTCAGCTAGTACCCCTATAAAAACAGTTTTGACTAATGTACATAGTAAAAACCAGCAAGCTGATTTTACTGATAAGTTAGTGACTAACAAGACAGATTTGAGCCTTTCTAAGACTCAGTTCCCTTTCAATTTGGAAAGTGAAATTGTTAAAATCAAGATCTTTGTCCCCCTCACTGAGTTAGTCACTCAAGATGTATATAAATGTCAGGTGTTAAAAGGTTTGAAAATAGAAGAAAATAATGACTCTGTCAACTTAAATGATGATCAACTAGCCCTTTTATTTGATCCTAAAATTGAAGGAAAGTTCCAAGAAGGAGTGTTCCCTCCCTTCTATGTCAGTTTGAATATCCATGATAAAATTTTACACAATGCTATGCATGATTCAAGGGCTTCACATAACCTTATGCCCAAAGTAATCATGGAGAGATTAGGCCTTGAGATAACCAGACCATATAAATATTTGTATTTTTTTGACTCTACTAGAGTAAAATGCTTAGGCCTGATCAAAGATCTTTGTGTAAACTTGACCCAAATCTCAGCCAAATGCATGGTGATGGATGTGGTAGTGGTTGATGTGCCCCCCAAATATGGCATGCTTCTTCCAAGATCATGGGGTGCTAATCTTCAAGGAACCATGCAAATGGACATGACATATGCCACCATTCCAGTCTTCAGTCAACCTAGAATACTTTATAGGGAATCACTCGTGGAATTTATGGTGAGTAGTCAAGAAAAGTCAGACAATTCCCCTCTTTATTCTGTCCATACTGACCTAGACTCATTCATTCTTTACAATGATGAAATATTTGATGAGCTAGAGTTGGAAATTAAGCAATCACACAGCATAACAGAAAACATAGGAGGAGAGGATAGGAAGGGAGAGGATCTCAAACCATTTGCCAAATCTAAAAATTACAGCAAAAAAAGCAGAAAGTATGAACAACCCACTATCCACTAGCTTAGTGCAAGTCATGAGAGTCAAGAAGAAATGACTCAACTCCATGAAAACTTTAAGGAACAAGACCAACATAAACATGTTGCAGAACCCATAAAACTGCATAATGACAGTCAAAACACATAGGACAAAGGGGACAGGAATGAAGACAACAAAAAACCTGAAACTAGCTCTCTTTGGAGTATGAGTTTTGATGGGTCCTGTAATAGAACTGGTGTAGGAGCAGGGTTGTGGCTTCACAACACAGAGAATAATCACGATGAAAGCCATTCATACAAGTTAAACTTCCAATGCACAAATAACATAGCATAGTATGAAGCACTCCTCTTAGGACTACATTTACTGAAGAAATTAGGAGCCAGGAGGATAGTTGTTCATGGAGATTCTGAACTGATCATTAGAAAAATAAATGGAGAGTACACTGCCAAACATCCAAGACTAAGAACCTATAGAAATGATGCTATGGAACTTTTGAAAACTTTTGAGGAATATGAACTTGTTTTTGTCCCTAGAGACCAAAACATTCTTGCCAATGGATTAGCTTGTGCTGCCAATTCATACAAAAGACCCTATGACAACAAACAGTTCATAGTCCAAGTGAAATATAGACCAGCTATCCCGGACAATGAAAAGTATTGGAAGGTCTTTGAGGGAGATAAATAGATAGAAGACTTTCTGCAGTTCAGAAATGAGTTTGAATTTCCAAATTTAGACTCAAAGTATGATAAAGACTATCTTAATAAGGAACGACCTGTTGAAATGGAACCTTCTCCCATTGCATAAATTAATCTGCTAGCCAGAGAATTTGAAAATCAAACAGAAGAGTACATAAACTCAGGAAAAGAAGACATAGAGGTACTACAGTCTAAAGACAAAGGCTTACCCAAAGGACTAGCACCTCTAGAAGACTTGTTTGATTTTAATGACGTTGCCAAGAAACCAACAATAGAACCCACTGAATCTGATATTGAGGAATGCAATATAGGTAGTAAAGACAAGCCTAAAATGATCAAGTTATCCAAAACATTGCCAGCTCACATGAAACTAAAATATATTAAGTTGTTTAAAGAGTTTTCTGATGTATTTGCTTGGAGCTATGAGGATTTAAAGGCATATGACATAGAGACCATTCAGCACAAGATACCACTTAAAGAAAATTAGAAACCATGTAGGAAAAAATTACGCAAAATAAACCCGGTGCAGTTACCTCTGGTTGAGAAAGAAATTAGGAAAATGTATGAGGCTGGAATTATTGTCCCTATGAGATACTCAGAGTGGGTATCTAATCTCATAGTTGTAAGAAAGAAAACTAGAGAAATAAGGCTCTGTATTGACTTTAGGAACTTGAACAGAGCCTCATTAAAGGGCAACTATCCCTTGCCTAAAATGGAGCACATCTTATAAAGGGTAGTTGGTTCCAAGAGGATTCCTTTGCCAGATGGCTTTTCAGGATATAATCAGATATTGGTACTCCCTGAAGACCAACTGAAGACAACCTTCACTACTCCTTGGGACACTTTCATGTATGTGAAAATGCCTTTTGGATTAATGAATGCCAGTGCCACCTTTCAAAGAGCCATGGACATTGCTTTCTCAGAAGAAATAGGCCGCTTCATTGTGATTTATTTAGATGACATTACAGTCTATTCCAAAATAGATGAAGAACACCTGGTACACCTAAGAAAGGTCTTTGAGAAATGTAGAAAATTTGGGCTATCTTTAAATCTCAAGAAGACATTGTTTGGTCTCCAAGAAGGTAAAATTATTGGTCATATCATATCTGAAAAGGGGATTAAAATAGACCCAAAAAGGGTAGAAGGTATATTGAGGATCGGTCACCCCAGAAACATCAAAGAAATTCAATCTTTCATTAGAAAGATTATTTTCTTAAGAAGGTTCATACCCAACTTGACATAACTCCTTAGGAACATGACAAACATGTTAAAAAAAGAAATAGGAGTTAAATGGACCTTAGAAGCAAAGAAATCCTTTGAACTGGTAAAACATTCACTCACTCAAGCACTAGTCCTTATCAGTCCTGATTTCACTAAGGACTTCCTCATATTTTCATTTGCATCAGAACATATTGTGGTTGCTGTCCTATTACAGAAAAATCCAGAAGGACAAGAGCAACCAATTGCATTTTTTAGCAAGGCATTAAGAGATGCACCTCCAAAATATAATATCATGGAAAAACAGGCCTATGCTTTGGTCAAAGCCTTGAAGGATTTCAGAGTTTATATCTTACACTCTCAGATTATTGCATTTGTGCCTCATATAGTGGTAAAGGACATTTTATCACAAGACCCTGATGGAAAAAGAGGAAAGTGGATTGCTGTGATATTGGAATATGATTTGGAAATTAAACCCTCTAAACTCATCAAGGGTCAAGGCCTAACACAATTAATGGTTGAATATAACTTGCAAACACCTGATATAAACATGATATATGCATTAGATGAATAGGAAGAGTTGGAAACTCCACTTATTGAAGATAATTTCTTCAATTCTTCCTGGTATGCTGATATTTTGTATGTGCTTACTAATCTCAATGCCCCTCCTAGTATGTCTAAAACAAAGGCAAGATTATTGAAATTAAAGGCTTTTGATTACTACATTTTGGATAAATATTTGTATTGGAATTTGGAAGAATGCCAGTGTTTTATTGCTTAAATTTTTGCTTGAGGTTGATGCAGATAGGATCAAGCATGAGTTTCATGAAGGAGAATATGGAGGCCACCTAAGTTGGAAAACCACTGCTAATAAAATCCTTAGAGATAGCTATTACTGGCCACCTAAGTTGGAAAACCACTGCTAATAAAATCCTTAGAGCTAGCTATTACTGGCCCACCCTCTTTCAAGATGTCCACAAAATGATAGTTTCCTTCCACAAATGCCAAATCTTTGAAGGCAAGAGAAAAAATATTCCCTTACCATTGCAACCAATCACTGTTGAAGCTCATTTTCAACAGTGGGGCCTAGACTTCATTGGGGAAATCCATCCTACCTCAGCTGCCCAACATAGATGGATACTCACAACCATTGACTATTTCACCAAATGGATAGAATCCATGCCTTATAAGAATGCCACAGACTCAGTTATCATAAAATTCCTTGAAGACCATATTCTGTCTAGATTTGGTTGTCCTAGGAAAATTATCACTGACAATGCTGTTGCATTTGGTTCTAAAAAGATGGTTGTTTGCTGTCATAGATATCAGATTGTGCTTGGTCATTTCACAACTTATTACCCTCAAGGTAATGGGCTAGCAGAGTCTTCAAATAAGATCCTAATAAACATAATAAAGAAGCTGTTGGAAGAAAATCATAGGTCATGGCACAACAAGTTGGTACATGCCTTATGGGCAGATAGATTGACAACAAAGAAATCAATTGGAATGTCTCCCTATCAGCTGGTTTAGGGAGAAGAGGCAGTTTTTCCTACCAGTTTATGAGTGCCAGTGATGAAGTTGGTCCAAGAAATACAATCAGAGGAAGATGGCATGATGAGAAGGATAAATCAGACCATACATCTTCAAAAAACTAGGGAAGAAGTTTATAACAGAGCACAGAAAGTACAAGAGAATATCAAAAAGTTGTTTGATAAGAGGACAAAGGCCAGTGATTTCAATATTGGAGACAAAGTACTCAAATGGGATTCCAGGAAAGAAGATAAGGGAAAACATGGCAAGTTTGATAATTTCTGTCAAGGCCCTTACATCATTCAATCTGCCATTGGTCATAATGCATTTTTTCTACAAGATATGGATGGTAAAGACCTGTTTGGGGGTCCTGTCAATGGAAGGATGCTCAAACATTATTTCTATTGAAACCTCTGTTTAAAGATTTCATTCTTCATTGTAAATATCATTTCTTTGTTTTGTTTTGAAAAGAGAAAAATACAAAAAAAAAATAGAAAAGAGAAAAAGAGGGCAGGTTAGAAAAGAAGAAAGGTACAACCCCATACCAAAAAGAAAGAAATATGAAAGTGTGCAAGCCTAAATTCCACTACTTGAAAGAGCACTGCTATTTAGTCATACATCCTAATCATGACTAGATAGATGTCAATTTACTGCTGATAGGTTAGTGAAGAAGATCTGCCAAACTGTTTTATCTGTAAATTAGATTAAGATAGAAAAAGAATTGGTTCTAATATGCTCAAAATTTGAACTAAAGAATCAAAAGAAAGATGGCTTAGACAAGCTCAAAACCTGAGCCAAAGAAAGGAAAAAGATTGGTTCTAAACATGCTGAAAACTTGAACCAAGTAAAGAAAAATAAGACAGCTCAAAGAGATCAAAATCAGAGCTGAAAGAAAGAAGGAAGGACTCTCATTGTTTTCAGATCTTAAGCCTTCCAAGTTTTGTTTTACTTTATGCAAATAAAGGTCTATGTGCAGCTTGTTTTATTCCATAGCCTTACAACAAATCAGATAGTTTAATCCCGGTTTCACTGTGTTTTCAATTTCTGTTTTAGAATATAGAGAATGAAATCCGTCAGACAATTTAATCCTGGCAGATAGTAGATTAGGTAGAGAATCCATGAGTTCAACTGTTTAATCTGAACTCATGGAGAAATAAGTGGTAGATTTAGATTATTTTTTCCTATTTTTAAAATAAAATGTTGATGTCAAAGGTTTTCAAGTCGAAGTGCACCTATGAAGAAAAAATGTTAGGAAAGTAGGTTGTGTAGGTAGTTGTTTGGGGAAAATTGATTGGTTATGAAGTAATGTTGACCATATTTTTAAGCAGCATGATCAAAGAAGAAAGGGGATTTGTCAAAGTGCAGGACATTGATCTACATTCTAGAGATAAAATTTCTGAGGTTCTTGACACCTCCAAGGAGTTGCCATCCCCAAGTGGAGCCACTGTTAGCCATCAGTAAACTTTGTTGCAGCAAATGATGGATAAATTTGTTGTGAGAGCCTTCAAGAGATTATTTTCATAGAAAATTACTCATTCTTGAAGCCTTTTGGTGTTTTCAGACTTAAGAGTAATCTTCACTGCTATTTCCACAAAAATCCCTGAAAGAAGTCCTGTCGTTATCCAAAGAAAATTGTTATAGAGACATTTTACATCATTCCATAAAATTCATTTTCACCCACTTTTCATCCATGTTTACCTATCCTAATCACTCATTTTTCCCTCTAAAAAGGCCCCTTCTCCATTTTATTTTCTTCATTCTCCCATTAAAACCCTTTTTAAACTATAAAAACCCCTTTTTTGGTTTAAAACATCCCTATTTTACCCTATTGTAACCTTTAAAGAAGTCCAAAAAACCCACTTTTTGGCCCTTTTCCAACCTTATTTATACATATGCTTTAAGCCCCCTTAGCTTAATCCCCCCTTCCCTTTCTCCGTCATAAAACCACGTGCCCGCGACCAGGTGTTAGCCCCCATCGCCTTCGTGCATCGGCGTTCCCAATTCCTCTTTCCCCTTAACTTTTTCTACCGATTGGCCGATCTCCCAATGCAATCACAACTGTTGATCATGTTTGATCTGACGGCCAAGTGCTTAACACCACGCGCCAGGCCTTCAACCCTTTTTTCCTGGCTCCCGGTCACCTTATCTCTCCACGGGACCGTGCCCTAGCACCTACCCTTAGCCCCCATCGGCATTGTCAAATCACGTCTTTTTCCTTCATTACACTTTCCCTTCCTCCGCCGATGATTCAACCTCTAATGTAATCTGCACCGTTGATCTACCAAGATCAATGGCTGTCGGTGTTCCCTCCCATTACCCATCCTACCGATGTCTCTTATCCTTCACCTCCTCAACAGTAGATCTCCATCATTGATTTGGGAGATCCGACAGTCATTAAGTCCCTTTCCTTCATGAATTTCCACTATCCCTAGCCCCTTATCTCTCCACTCCCGATTCCTTTTCTTCCAAAAGACCATACCTTCCACGCTCCTTAAGTCCCCTTCCCTTACCAATTTTTACCCCCCGCACCCCTTGCAAAATGCACTTTCCTTTGTATATCCCCCGCCATACTTGTCAAATCTCGCATCAATCTTGACCATAGATCAAAGGCCTCGGGCCCTGATCCAATAGCCACCATGCTCCTGACGTATCTCCGATCGTTTAATTCACTGATCATAACACTACTACTACGTGACAAAGTAGGACCACGTCACCTACCGGCCCCACCATATGTTCCACCGCACAACTTCCAACCTTCGCGTTCATCCACGACCATTGATCTTTGGCCCAAAGATCTAACGGTCCCAAATACGTTTTGCGCCCATTTCACTAATGAAACCAATCGCGTTTTTTTAACGCGAAAACGACAGTATTTGCCTGAACACGTGTCGCCCCACGAGCGATATCGCGTTCATTTTGCACTAAACCGCTTACCACTCTTGGCGTGTGCGAAAACCATTCGTGGTTTCGCAAAACCACATGTCCACTATTTCGCGCCAAATTCAATTTTTTGTGGATTTTTGCCTATTTTTGCCTATGAAACCTTTCCCCGCTACATTCGCCTTGCCTCCTCACTGCTCCACAACCTCTGCCAAAGCCCTTTGTTGCAGTTAAACCCAAGAAACACAGGATTTCATAACTAGTTTGTCGTCGTGTGCATGTTTAATGGTGGATTAATCCACAGGTCTCCCACAGCCAAGAAAACAGTGGAAAAGGGCCAAGGGGTCGAATTTCAAAGTTTAATCAAATGTTTTATGGAAATTTATCACAAATCAAACCCTCCATCACATAGAAGAAACACCTGCACGCATAAGCAAAAAAAAATCAGCAAAGAAGACTAAAGGCAGAATATTAAAGTTTAAAGGTTTTATCAGGGTCTCATGACCACTGATTGAATCATAAAACCCTTGTCACAACAAAAGGAAAATAATGAAAAGAAGTGAAAAAACAGTAAATATTAAAGGAGATCAAGGACTTAACTAGCATGTTTTAAAGACAAAACACCGTTTAAAGGCAGAAGAAAGTCTCAAGTGCCACCTCTACAGAAGCTACTATTCCATCAAAGGATCAAAAGAACACCTGCAGTCTGCTTTAATTTTCATAGACACCTTGACAGCCATCCTGCTGACAAACCCTCTATGAAACTTTCAGAATAGTTATTAAGTAGGCATGGGGCTACAAAACCCAAAAAATGACAGTTTACTTGTCATAGAGGTCAAACAGGGTACTTTAGACCAAGATATCTTCAAAGAACACACTTCGAAGTTATTACCAGCCTACTAGATATGCCTCAAAGACAGGAAAAACTACCAAAGTGGTACAAACAGTTAATTCTATGACTATTAAGAAGAATGGGCATTCGAATACCTCTCTCCCTCTGTCTTAATTGATATTTACTACCATTTCTACAGCACTCTTCCTCTTGGCACCTTTATTTATTCACAGAAAATTCATTGTAAAGGGTTGGGAAATTTTTAATAGTTTGAACTGTTATTGAGTTAAAGTTGTTGAGTAGTTGTAATATAGTAGGATGGGAAGAAAGCATTGGATTGTAAGAAAGCTATTGGACTCAAATTATGTAACTGGTTTTGCACATCAATACACAAGAAGATACACTGGATCCTGGTCTAAATCATTGGTGATGTTATTCTCACTGTAATTGTTATTTTCCTTATGTTTCCACTGTGTTCATATTCTCTGATAAAGAACATAAAATATAGAGTAGGATTTACTGCAAAGTACCCTATCTCTCACTGATAATCTTTATCTTTATGTTTTCTTCTAAATGTATGTTTGGGAATGATTTCAATAGAGTATAACTAGTCAATGAATGTTGGTGAACCCATATCTTGCTGAGTAGAACTTGAGATGTTGTTCTTGAATGATCTTTTCATTGCATGCTAAATAGAGTCTTAATCAAGGAAGTTCATGGCTAGCCCTGTCCCTTGTTTAGTCTTAAACAACTGTTTTGAATATTTCCCTTAAGAGTGTGCCAAAATCAAGCTAGGTTAAAAGTCCTTACCTGATCTTAGGTTACTTTTTATGTTTATCTTAAATGTTTTCCCTTGAGTGCATGCCAAAAGCAGGCTAGGTTAAAAGTCCTTACCTGATCTTAGGTTGCCCATTTGTTTCTTACATGTTTTCTCCTTTCACCACATTTCTTAATGTTTCATATCATAAACTCAACTTAAAATATCTTCTGATATATATGAATTGCCCTTTGAAAACCCTTGAATAGTTGTTGTGCAAGTAAACCTTTTTATGACCCCATAGCTCAATGGTTTAGCACTATTTTTTGACCTATCTTCCCATGCTGAAATATCCCTCCTCCTTCACTTCACATAACCTTCATAGTTAATGATCCCCAACCAAAAAAAAACAAACCCCTTGTGCTTCATGACTAGCCTAATATCATATCATAAGCCTTAAATACCTATCCTTTGAAAACACATATAGAGAGATCCCTCTCTAAATCCAGGAGGGCTAGATACTAGGATTCCAAAGTGGTTATGATTTTGCCTTGTCATTTAGTATGCCAATCTTCTAAATCACAGGACCCCAATAACATGGATGTCCTAAATGATGACACTATGATCCTATAACTGATAAGAAAAATAATTCATAAGACAAACAAAGGAGAAGCCATGTTGTCCTATTCACTTTCTGCACAGAAAAATAAAGGACAGTCACAAAGAAAAATTGTTTTTGTTGAAAATGCAGCAAGATGATGGAGCTTAGTGAAATGAAGTCGCCTTCACTAAGTGGGCCCGCAGGCAAATTCTGGCGCAAAATCTATTTTTATACTATGTCTATTTTTAGACATATGGAGCATGGTTCGGGGATTCCAGTTTGAGATTCTTGAAGCATGTGTCATGTTGGTAAAAATAGATGAGAATCTATTTTTTAGGTCAAAGAGGTCGAAGTCTATTTTTAGACTGCCTCTCCTTAAAACAAGGAAGTCAAATATTATTTACCCTTAATAATATTTAGACTATAAACAACAGTTTACTCTCTTGGAGCACTTCAGTTCGAGCTGCAGAGGTGGCTCATGCATCTGACAGAGGAATCACATGGTTCCCAAGGGTTTGATGGCATCATGCATGGTTGACTTCAGTTAGACTTCAGTTGCAGAAGTTTGGAGGAGTTAATGGGACAGCTAGTGGAGTTGTGTTCTGTTTATTTTAGTTGAACTGATTGAGATTAGTTTAACTAGCTAATCAATTAGTTATGAGTGGAGTGAATTAAATATTATTTAATTCATTAATTAGTAACTCATTATTCAACTCAAGAACACATCAGTTCACTACAGTGCATGATCAGTTCAGTGGAGACGAGTGAAAGAGGTAGATGAAAGGGTGGAGTTAGCTATCAGTTGTGACTATACTGTTGCTATTTGCAACACACAGATAGGTGGAGTAAGCCCATGAGGATTGCACAGTTCAGGCTGGTGGTTTATATATATAAAGAGGCCATCCCATAGCATTGAAACACGCAATAGAGGCAAGGCAATTGGCGGTGAGTTTTGAACCAGTAACCTGTTCAAAACTGAGCTAGATTGTGAGTAACTTCATGAGAAAGTACTGAGTACTTGTGAGGAGTATTGTACTGAGTTTGTTACTTTATTTCTCCATTATAATATACACAATAGCTACGGGGTTTTCAGCTATAAGCTTTCCCCATACATACTGTGTTAATGTGTATGATGATTTGATGTGTTATCGCTTGATTTTATTTCCGCATGTGTGATGATCTGAGTTGAGTTGAGTGGAAGAGATTATGTGTTGTGTATGAAGTTCAAATAGTATGTGACCGGGATAGTCTCGGTGAATAATTAATCATTATTCAGCAAATTTCTACATGGTATCGGAGCTATTGAAGCAGAGATTGATCATCACAGTGATTACAAACTTATTTCGGTAGACAGAGTCTGCATGCGGGCCAGGTAGCCTCCGGATTCATCTTTCTTCGGAAAGTGAAAGGTATGGTAAACGCCCCTTGCAGTCGATCTCTGTGCTAGAAATAATTTGTTCTCACGATCTAGAGCGGTTGAGCTTTGAGGTGGAATTCGAAATTTTGCAGCAGTTTTGTTTTCTTGGTGCCAGTGTTGAAAATGTCTTTCAACGATTTGCGACTCGAATATGCTCTTGAAGGCAGTTCGAATTATGTTGCATGGAAGGATCACATGGAGGCAGTATTAGAAGATAATGGTCTGAAGGAGTTTGTAGATACGGATGTCCAAAAGCCCACTGATCCTGCTGAAGTCGAAGTATGGCAAAAGAAGATGGCGAAATGTCGAAGGATCCTGTTGGAGGGTGTCAAGGATCATATTGTATCCAGCCTGCATGGAAATGCTTCTCCATTTCTAATGTGGAAAGCTTTGATGGATCTATTCTAGAGTAAGAGTGACCAAAGGAAGCTGGCGCTCAAAGATAAGCTCAGGAACATCAAGATGGAGAAAAGCGATAGTATCGCCAAATACCTCACGAAGTTCACTCAGTGTAGAGATGAACTGGGAAGTGTGGGGGTGACTGTCGATGAAGAGGACATGGTCGACCTGGCTCTCCTTGGTCTTCCGAAGGCTTGGCACTCATATCAAGATAGTGTCAATGGTCGGGAGAAGCTGCCGAGATGGGAGCGCCTTTGGGCGGATCTCATGCAGGAGGAGATAAGGAGGACTACTCGAGATGGATCTTCATCAAAGGGAGCTGATGAAGAAAACTGCGCTTTGGTGGCCAAAGCAAAGAAAGGGAAGGGTAAGAAAACCTCTCATTCTAGTGCAAAGGGCAAGAAGCAGGATATGGCGAAAGTGAAGTGTTTTCAATGCCATGATCACGGACATTATGCTACCAATTGTCCAAAGAAGAAGAAGAACAAGCAAGCGGGAAGATCTGCAGATGGAGAAGCTTTGGCTTCACAGTTCGAGCTTGAATTTTCACTGATCGCATGCTTGGTTTCAAGTGTGCTGGGATCGGTATGGTTCTTGGACAACGGTGCGTCATTTCATATGACGGGAGATCGGGAGTTGTTCTTAGATCTGGAGGACAAAGATTTGGGTGTGCACATCGAGATGGGCGATGATGGTAGATACAGTGCGACTGGTATCGGTACCATATCCTTTCAGAGGGAGTCTGGTAAACCCTTTGTCTTGAAGGATGTAATGCATGTACCTGGATTGAAGAAGAACCTGATTTCTGTGGCGATGTTGGAGGATAAGGGGTATGATGTGGTCTTCAGCGAAGGAAAAGCCTTCCTGCGCAGTAAGACTACTGGAGAGACTCGAAAGATAGGGGTTCAAACTAAGAACCTTTATCAGTTGCAGGTAGATGGCTGCGCAGCTATGGCATGCAAGGCGGGAGAAGTGGTGAGCCGGGATGATGAGGGCGAACTGTGGCACAGGAGATTGGGCCACCTTCACCATGGAGCTTTGAAGATTCTACAGCAGATTTCTATTGGGCTTCCTAAGGGCACTCTTGCGCAGTCAGATCAGTGCAAGGGGTGTACTTTAGGGAAGTATGTGAAAGCCACCTTTCACGAGAAGGATAGTCGTGCCACGACGATCCTTGAGAGAGTTCACACAGACGTGTGTGGTCCTTTCTCGGTTGCTTCGACAGCAAAGCACAAGTATTATGTGATCTTTGTTGATGATTTCTCTCGAAAGTGCTGGATCTTCTTCATGCAGAAGAAGAGCGATACATTCGCGAAGTTCTGTGAGTTTAAAGCACTGGTCGAGAAGGAGTCGGGGGAGAAGGTGATTGCTCTAAGGAGTGATAACGGTGGTGAATTCATCTCGGCTGAATTCAAGGAGTTCTGCAGCGCAGAAGGGATTCGGAGAGAGCTCATCACACCCCATAACCCACAGCAGAACGGGGTGGCTGAGCGGAAGAACAGAACGATCGTGGGTGCTGCACGGGCGATGTTGCATGATCGGGGCCTACCCCTTCACTTGTGGGCTGAGGCATGCAATACAGCAGTGTATGTGCAGAACCGTTGTCCTCACAAGGTTCTTGGCATGAGTACACGGGAGGAGGCTTATTCTGGCAAGAGGCCTGATATTTCCCATTTGCGGATTTTTGGTTCTCCTATCTACATGCATGTGACGAAGGATGCGAGAAGGAAGCTGGATCCAACTGCTGAGGTTGGAATATTTGTGGGGTACACTAATACACCTCACAACTACCGGGTGTATTTGTCAGACAGTCGCAAGACTGTTGTGCGACGGGATATAAAATTTCAGGAGGAGAAAGCCATGCAGTGTTTGCTTGAGAGGGAGCTACACTTGCATGCAGATGAGGAGATGTTAGTTCCTAAGGAGGAGCTTCCGGATGTGGATCAGCCACAAGAGGAAGTTCAGGAGGTGGAAGAAACCACCCATGTAGCGCCAACCATCAGAGGGCACATGCGCACTACAGAAGCTGAGCGACTGGCTCGAGATGCAGAGAAGGTTGTAGGACCACCTACAGCACAGCGCAGACAGAGACAGTCACCGGATCGGTACACTGGATACATGGATCTTGTGAGTCAATGTGTTGTGATGGAGCCATCCTCTTTTGAGGAAGCTGTGGAGGAACCCGCATGGGTTGATGCCATGATCGAAGAATATGATTCGAACGTCAGGAACAGTGCATGGGAGATTGTACCAAGACCGGTGGGAAAATCAGTGGTGGGTTCGCGATGGATCTACAAGGTGAAGCAGGTAGCTGACGGGAGTGTGGAGAAGTACAAGGAAAGATTTTTCACCCATGGCTTTTCACAGATCGAGGGGATCGACTATGAGGAGACTTTTGCACCTGTCGCAAGGTACTCTTCCATGCGGACGATCCTTGCTCTCTCAGCGCAGATGGGGTGGCACATTCATCAGATGGCTGTGAAGACTTCATTCCTCAACGGAGTCATTGAGGAAGAGGTGTACATAGAGCAGCCTGAAGGTTTTGAGATCTTCAGCAGTGAGTCGCATGTGTGCCGACTCAAGAGAGCACTGTACGGGCTGAAGCAAGCACCTCGTGCTTGGTACACTCGGATAGACAGCTACTTCACAGGGCTTGGATTCTCCAAGAGTGAGGCGGATCCAAACCTGTACCAGATTGTGGTGGAGGGGAAGCTGTTGATCATCGTACTGTATGTAGATGATCTGATTTTGACTGGCGACGAGCAGTTGATACTTTCATGCAAGGAGGATCTTGCACGGGAGTTTGAGATGAAGGACCTGGGCATCCTTCATTATTTCTTGGGATTGGAGATTTGGCAGCGCAGTGGAGGACTGTTTGTTTCTCAGGGCAAGTATGCTCGGGAGATTCTGGAGAGGTTCAACATGCGAGGCTGCAAGCCTGTTGACACTCCTCTTCCTGGTGGTTGGAGGAAGGAGGATGCTACTTCAGCGGAGGTAGTGGATGCCACTGTCTATCGACAGTTGGTGGGGTCGCTTATGTATCTGGTCAATACACGACCCGATATATGCTATGCAGTTAACCAGCTTTCTCAAGCTATGGTTAAGCCTACCAAGCTCTTTTGGAAGGCGGGCAAGCATGTATTGCGCTATATTAGAGGCACATTGGGATATGGTTCATGGTACAGACAGGAGGATCAGTTGAGGCAGCATGGCTTCATAGATTGGTATCATCATATCAGAGATTGTGTTCAGCGGAGAATCATGATGCTTTCATATGTTCCCACGGAGGATTAGGATGCCGACATCCTGACGAAGGCGCTCACCAGGAGCAAGTTCGAATTCCAAAGAGGCAAGATAGGGGTTGCAGATAATCCATATCTTGCTGAGAGGGAGTGTTGAAAATGCAGCAAGATGATGGAGCTTAGTGAAATGAAGTCGCCTTCACTAAGTGGGCCCGCAGGCAAATTCTGGCGCAAAAATCTATTTTTAGACATATGGAGCATGGTTCGGGGATTCCAGTTTGAGATTCTTGGAGCATTGGTCATGTTGGTAAAAATAGATGAGACTCTATTTTTTAGGTCGAAGAGGTCGAAGGCTATTTTTAGACTGCCTCTCCTAAAAATAAGGAAGTCAAATATTATTTACCCTTAATAATATTTAGACTATAAACTTCAGTTTACTCTCTTGGAGCACTTCAGTTCGAGCTACAGAAGTGGCTCATGCATCTGACAGAGGAATCACGTGGTTCTCAAGGGTTTGATGGCATCATGCATGGTTGACTTCAGTTGGACTTCAGTGGCAGAAGTTTGGAGGAGTTAATGAGACAGCTAGTGGAGTTGTGTTCTGTTTATTTTAGTTGAACTGATTGAGATTAGTTTAATTAGCTAATCAATTAGTTATGAGTGGAGTGAATTAAATATTATTTAATTCATTAATTAGTAACTCATTATTCAACTCAAGAACACATCAATTCAATACAGTGTATGATCAGTTCAGTGGAGACAAGTGAAAGAGGTAGATGAAAGGGTGGAGTTAGCTATCAGTTGTGACTATACTATTGCTATTTGCAACACACAGAAAGGTGGAGTAATCCCATGAGGATTGCGCAGTTCAGGCTGGTGGTTTATCTATATAAAGAGGCCATCCCATAGCATTGAAACACGCAATAGAGGCAAGGCAATTGGCGGTGAGTTTTGAACCAGTAACCTGTTCAAAACTGAGCTAGATTGTGTGTAACATTATGAGAAAGTACTGAGTACTTGTGAGGAGTATTGTACTGAGTTTGTTACATGATTTCTCCATTATAATATACACAATAGCTGCGGGGTTTTCAGCTATAAGCTTTCCCCATACATACCGTGTTAATGTGTATGATGATTTGATGTGTTATCGCTTGATTTTATTTCCGCATGTGTGATGATCTGAGTTGGTTGAGTGGAAGAGATTATGTGTTGTGTATGAAGTTCAAATAGTATGTGACCAGGATAGTCTCGGTGGATAATTATTTATTATTCAGCAAATTTCTACAGTTTTTACTAGCTTAGAGGCATCCTTCCAAATTGAATCCTATACCATCTTTTAGAGAATATTTTTTCCTTTCCAATGAGCCTTTACTTGCCCCGAAACTCCCAATAGTTTGTGAGAATTTGAATTTTTAAAGTAAAAAAATATATTTTTACAGTCAAGCCAACCTATGCACAGTTATATCAAGTTGGCCTCTCCTTAGAAAGACGTGTCCTTTCAAATATGATAAAATACTATATATATAAACCACCGCTCCTCAGTTTTCACAATCAATTTTGGTCAGAAAATTCACAGTATAACCGCACAAATGACTAAGAGGCCGAGAGGACATATAAATTCATTGTTTTGGGTTAAAAGATTTATACTATAGTGGTCTGTCACCTTCGGAACTCGAATTGCAGAGACAAATTTTTAGACAGCCTTTGAGGATTTGTGGAAGGAGAGAAATTCGGACTTGTGACAACAAGCTTCTTTCTCAAGCTTGAACAAAAAATCTGTGAAGTGTGCACTCAGACTTGTGATAAATCATTTCCTGTAGCTCAAATTTATAAACAAAAATTCTGTTGCATCATAGTTTAAAGCTCTGATTATGTGGATTAAATCTTCAGTCATGTAGGTCTCAGATCACACTAAAAAAGTCATTTAAATAGGCTTGGATTGCTGCCTTTATTGATATTAGAAACTTAGTCTTATTGCTGCCTATGTTAAAGATATTACCTCAGTCCTGTACTCAGACATCTACCTATAGGAAAGAGTCTTCTGAAGGATTAGTGGACAATCACATATCTCGGACAGTTAACCAATTTTTGGGTAGTGACAATTGTAAGGCTCAAAGCTACAACATTTTTAAGGATCGAATTCATATCTCTACGATCACTAGCCTCAGTAACTCAGACCTGTGTTGTGGAGCTTAAGAACTGTGAAAAAAATGGGACTTCAACAGTGATTAATTTGGAGGTGTAAAAGACCCGTGACCTTTTCAAGAATTTGAAGGTTTGAGCTGTGAATATTAGAGCAGGTGCTGCCTATTGAAGACATCCTGAAGGTCTTCGAGATATTATTGATGCATTAAAGCAATCATGAGGTGACTTTTGGAGATCTTTGTTTGGGTAATATGAAGAGAAATGGTGACACCTTATAAGAGGAAAATGTTTTCATTGATGATGTGACATGGAGACTAAGATTGACAGGGCTTGTTGAAGAAGAATTTGGGAGCCGTGAAGAATAACCAAAAATATTTTGACGAAGTGAAGTTGAGGGTTGGAGCCTCATAGAGATAAGTTCGGTACCTTGGAAGATAGGATTGGAGCCCTAAAGGATTGGAGTCCTCAAGAAACCAGGTAGGAGCTTGTATTAGAGATAGGGTTGGAACCCTAGAGGTTGGTGCCTCAAATTGACAAGGTTGGAGCCTTGGAAAGACCAAGTCGATGCTTGGCACAATACAGGTTGGAGCTTGGAAGATTGGAGTCTTCATCTAGGATTGGAGCCCTATATCATTATTTTACTTTACTTATGGTAAATAATAAATTAATAAAAGTATCTATTCCATCATTGTTCATTTTGTGTTATAAATATAAGTGATCTAACTGGTAAAATTAACAATTTAAAAGAAATACTGATTCACCCCCCTCTCAGTATTTCCAAAAAATATATGGCCACTCTTTTCCAAGAATGCTAGTCGACTTGGGTACAACAATTAATATTTTGACTAAGAAAACCTGTGAAACTCTTGGCATCACCACTTTAGAACCAACCTCCACCTTGCTGGAACTTGCTGATCGATCAGTTGTCAAACCAAAAGGAACTTTAAAGACATCATGGTTTCTGTTTACTCATGGGAGTACCCATTATATTTTCTAGTCATCAATCCAAAAAGCTGACTGGATGGACATCCCTTGATTTTTGGTCGACCTTGGTTGGCAGCAGTCGATGCTTACATAAGTGGTTGTACATGCAACATGACCATTGCTAAGGGGGATGTTGTAAAAATCCTTGTTCTATATCCCCCTTCCAAACCAATTCTTCCTATTGTAAAGATTCACAAACACCCACTTGTACCTGGAAGAAAATATCTGTTCACCACTCACAGTAGCGGAAGCACTTTAATTCAAAAATCAGACTGAAGATGACATAATTAATAATTTTATTAATCAACCAGTTGCTGCAGAAAATGAAAAATGAAAAATGTTAAGATAAATTCTTGATAATGAGGCACATGAAGATCCTTTAAAGGATAAATATGTCCAGCACATAGCCACAACTACTTTTCATAATAGCAGACCTATTAAAATTGAACCAGGAAAATTTTTGAACATCAATGAAAATCTGAACAACGACCAACAACAGAAGCTCATTAAAGTTTTACAAAAATACAAGGGAGATTTTTCTTGGGATTATTCGTACATGAAGGGAATACATCCTCAACTATGTACCCATCAAATTTATAACGGAAAATATGCTCGTCCCATCAGGAAGCCTCAACGAAGATTGAACCCACACATTAAAGATATCGTGAAGGAGGAATTACAAAAGTTTCTAGATGTGAACTTTATTTATCCTATTTCAGATAGTAAATGGGTCTCTCTTCTGGTAGTTGTTCCGAAGAAAAATGAAAAGTGGAGGATCTGTTTGGATTACAGGGAATTGAAAAAATCCACGTAGAAGGACCACTTCCCTCTTCCATTTATTGATCAAGTCCTTGACATATTGGCAGGGAAACGATTCTTTTCCTTCCTTGATGACTTCAACGGCTATAATCAGATTCAAATTGCCCCCGAGGATCAAGACAAAACCACGTTCACCTACCCATGGGGTACGTTTGCTTACAGAGTGTTACCCTTCAGCTTATGTAACGCTCCAGCTACATTCCAGAGGGCCATACTCAACATTTTCACCGATCTAATCAATGAAGGACTTGAGGTTTATATGGTTGATTTCACCCCATATGGGGATGATTTTGAACAAGCACTGCAGACATTGGAAAAATTGTTGGAATGATGTATCGCCACCAGGTTATGTTTGAGTAATGAAAATTGTCACATGATGATGATGGAAGGCGTGATCCTAGGACACTATATCTCCGCGACTGAAATACAGGTAGATCCGGAAAAGATAGAGGTAATTATCTTACTATACACATCCTGTACTCAGATGAAGGTACGTAGTTTCCTCAGATATGTAGGATATTATCGTAGGTTCATGATTTTTTTTTCACAAATTTCTGCGCATTTGCATGCTTTAACTGGAAATATTGAATTTATATGGTCTGATACGTGTGACACCGATTTTACAGATTTAAAGAAATTAGTCTCGACTGCACCAATATTGCGTGAACCCAATTAGGAAATACCATTTCATATTTCATCAGATTCATCAGACATAGTGTAGGAGTTGTTCTCGATCAAGAAGAAGATAAAAATCCCTACGCTATTTATTATATCAGTAAAAATCTCACCCCTACTGAATTAAATTATACATTAATAGAAAAGGAATTCCTAGCAGTCATATATGCCATAAATAAATTTAGACATTAGATAACTGGCTATCAATTATTTTTGTATACTGATCATTCTGCCATTAGGTACTTAACTAATAAACCAATTACAAATGGGAGAGTGACTCAGTGGTTGTTACTTTTTCAGGAATTTGATATCACTATTAAAGATCGTCCAGGAAAGGAGAACCGAGTCGTAGATTTTCTATCTCGGGTCCCAAAGATAAATGATCCGCTAGTAGTAGAGGATGATTTTTCTGATGAACACCTATTTTATGTAGCAGTGAAAGCCTCATGGTATGCAGATGTGGAAAATTATATTGCAATAGGAAAAATGCCCATGCATTTAACAACAAAAGAAAGGAAGTTGATTGTCCAACGCAACACCCATTTTTATTGGATTGGTGGGTATCTCTTCCACACAGGAGCTGATATGCACATATGCAGATGCATCCAACAAGATGAAATTTTTGACATCCTAAGGGCCTGCCATGATGAAACTTAAGGTGGACACTTCATAGACCGCAGAATCAGACACAAAGTATTACAAATGGGCTATTATTGGCCCACAATTCTTAAGGATACTAAGAAATATGTGTAGGCCTGTGATAGCTGCCAAATAATGGGCCACCCCAGTCAATCTGATGAAATGCCCCTACAACCACAATTGGTGGTCAAACCTTTTCAATGATGGGCACTCGATTTTGTTGGTCCATTCAATCCACCCTCAAACTAGAAAGCTTATATACTGGTTTTCATAGACTATGTAAAAAAAATGGGTTGAAACAATAACATTTCCAAGAGCTACAAAAGAAACCGTTATTAATTTTCTTTTCGAGATATTTGTGCAGTGTTGGTAAAAAAGGAGGTCTCTGGGTAGGACCCAGGTTCAGGGTTAGAGCCAACAAGGTTTCGTTGTAGTCTAGGACAACACCGACATTTTCACCCTACTCAAGAGAGCAAGGAGTCTCACCCGAGGCATGCCATGACTTTACTGGGATTAGAAACTAGACCATTAACATCGAAGAGAGATTACTAACACAAAGTCATTCATCATTTCATATAGAGCACAATCATCATATATCAACTAAGAGACAAGTTACCATTCATCCATACACATTTTGAGCATCGAATTAAATTTTTAAAATAACTACACATATAATAATCAATAACTATTAACTATTCCATTGCACACAACACAACATCGGTCTAGTTCTATTAACTTAGCTCAAAACATTACAAACATACTTCATAGAGTTCAATACATCTCAATCCAGTACATACAGCTTCGCAGAGCTCTTCCTAGACTCTGACCCTCTATCTGCCATTGTCTACCCTCGAAGTCGTTCCTTCCTTTCTTATCTACTCCTGCCAACTGACACTGTTGGTATTTTCCCCTTTTCCACTCGGTTGTTCCCTTGTGCTCCATAGCCTTCTGTCTCTTTTCCGTCACTGTTTCTAGGATTTCTATTGCCTGTTCGTTATCTCCCGTTCCTTCCATCCATGCTGTCACCTGTCTGTTCTCCCCCACTTGTCTTCGGGTCTTCTGCAACCGCAATGACTCCTTGCCTATCTTGACTATGCTCCGCCACCTGTTCCTTTCGCTCCTACCCTTCCGCAACTCAAAATTGTATTGTCCAAAGCAAAGGCCCCAACAGGCCTCGACCACATGCTATTTACTTGTCTCGAGTCAATATTTTCCTTCTGTAACGGTCCCTGATTATCCATCGGCTTCTGGTGCTGGCATAGTTCCCTTCGCTATTTCCATTTCTGTCTTCTCCTGTTTTGGTTGGCCCTCCTTTAACAAAGGCCCCAAATTTGGAACCTTGCTCATTGCCTCTATCCTGAGCTATGTGAACTCAGTGATTTCCTGTTGCCATACTTTTATTATGGGATCTATCTCGGTGACCACTTTGTTGTCAGCATGAGTCGCGTCCATCACCTATGGTAGGTTGTTGAACATCTCCTTTAGCTTGGGTTCGGCCTTGGAAGCCAGTTGCTGAATTGTTTCTGCCTTTTGCTTCACGAGTTGTCGTAGGTCCTTGAGAAGTTATTTTGTTGTCATTGAGCTCTCTTTGATTGTTTGAATTTGTCTCAAGTGCATCAGCTTGGTCATAGAGCTGAGTGCGGCTGACTGGATATGTTGTTCCCTTTATCTTGAGAACGATCTTCTGTAATTTCTCCAAAATGGGTTGAGCCTTCATTGTAAGCGAGTTGGAGCACTCCTGGATTTGCTACAGCAAATTATATGCATGTCTGACCATCATTCCTAGTGTCTCCTTCATATACTGCATCTGTTTCTGTGCATCTGCTACCTTTTTTACATACATCGTAGAAGGGTTCGGTAGTGCTGATTTCCCTGCAAGTTCTTCTTTCAGTTCCTCATTTTCTCGGCCTAGGGTGGCACATGCCATTCTTACATGAAGTGATTTCTCAACCACCGAGCATGATGAAATGTTTGCTAGCGTGCTGTTGTCAATACTAGTGATTGTTGGCTATATGTCTTTGAAGTTCTTTGTTACCTGATCAAGTTTCTGCTGAAGGCCATCCCTCTTTTTGTATCTTAAGAGACAATCCCTTGGTTGTGAAAGGAATCAGTTCTTAAGAACATTTTAAAAGTGTGTCACAGGAATGATTTCATCATGAGGTATTTGTTCTATCCCTCTGGGAACTAATTTTATAAAACCCTTAACGATCTTGAATAATAAAATATTTCATAATGCCATTCATTGCTGATATCTGAATGGAAGAAGAACTCCAGGGGAAATTTAAAATGATATGTTGAGGAGAAGAATCTACCACTTTAAAGTTTCAAAGGAAATTCATGGAGAGAGAGGAAACTTTGAAATAATATGCTCTAATCCCCAAGAGTCCAGAACTTGGAACCCTCTTTCTGTCTTTCTTGTAGAAATTATATATATTAAGCATGCATATATCCATATTCTCATGATCTAACAATATTTATCTTCTTGCTATATACATAATCCTTCCATTGTTAATCTTTTGTAGAAATTAAAATCATTTGCAAACACATGAAGCAATAAAACAATCACACATAACACAGTTGTTTAACGGGAAAGCCTGAAGCTTAAAACCATAAATATCATATATTATGTATCATGGAGATCATGTAACAATCTCATACAAAGCTTAGTACATCAAGCTCTCAGTACAATCAATCATCACACACTAATCAGAAGAAATCTACAAATCCATGCACCGATTTCTTGCCACCTGATAGCCTGCCTCCACTGTGCAATCCCTATTGAAGAATAGCTCTGAATAAATTCGAATTACCCTTGCCTTGACTGCACAATCCTCATTGGCAACTCCAATGTGTGTGTGGTGCAATCAATGCATCACTATAGTCACAATGGATAGTCCATCTTTCCCTTTCACCTATCTCTCCACTAGGTCTCCACTGGAACTGCCATGCACTGTAGTTAACTGCTGTATTGTTCATTTGATTAATGAGTTATTATTTGTGAATTAATTAACTAATTAACTCACTCCACTCTCACTAGTGTATCATTCTGTTAGACTAGATACAACTAGCTCAACTGAGTTTAACTCCATTAACTGAGTTAAATTAAATAACAACTCCATGAACTACTCTTCCAACTCTGTCATAACTTTGCCACTTCAATTCTAACTGAGTCCTCCATACATGAACCACCAGTAAACCATAGGAATTGCGTAATTCCTTCAGCCCATTGATTTTCCAAATCTGTGCACTGAAATTAAGTTCTCCAAGAGAATAAGTTGATGTTTATTGTCGGATTATTATTAAGAGCTAATAATAATCGACACTTCTATTTTTAAATCGACGATCTATAAATAGACTTTGCCCGATATTCTAAAAATATAATTTCATCTATTTTTCCAACTTGACCAACCATCCACAAATAGCATCCTGCAACTTCTGAAATATGAACACCATGTCTAAATATAGACATAGTCTAAAATAGACTTTTACCAAAAATAGCCCGCGGGCCCACTTAGTGAAGGCGACTCTTTTCTCTAAGCTCATCATCTTGTTGAATCTCAACACTCCATCTCAACAAGATAGGGATTATCCTTCACCCCGATCCTGCCTCTATGGTATTTAAATTTTCTCCTGGTGAGCGCCTTCGTCAAAATGTCTGCATTCTAATCTTCTGTAGGAATGTACTAAAGCAACATGATATTCCTTTGCACAAAATCTCTGATATGATGATACCGGATATCAATATGTTTAGATCTATCATGAAACACAGGGTTAATCGAGAGTTTAATGCAACTCTGATCATCACAATGTATCACTGTAGGATCTAAATGTGAACCGAACAAACAAACCAAGATCTTCCTCATCCAGATAGCCTCACATGCAACTTGACTTGCTGACATGTATTCTTCTTCCGTTGAACTGAGTGCCACGGATCTTTGTTTCTTGCTGTACCAAGAAACTATCGTAGATCCGATACTGAAAACACCTCCTGATGTGCTCTTTCTGTCTGTTGGGCTACCTACCCAATCTACATCTGTGAAGCCATGAAAATTCACCTCATCCATCTATTTGTACCATAAGCCATACTCAAATGTGCCCCTGAGATACCTCAAGACATGATTTCCTACCTTCCAAAAGAGCTTGGTAGGCTTAACCATCGCTTGTGAAAGTTGGTTCACCACATAGCATATGTTTGGTCTTGTATTAACTAAATACATGAACGAACCCACCAACTATTGATAAACAGTGGCATCCACTACCTCTACCGATGTAGCATCCTATTTCCTCCAATTTCCTGGAAGAGCAGTGTCGATAGGCTTGCAGCGTTGCATGTGAAACTTCTCCAGTATCTCCTGAGCATAATTTTTTTGAGACACAAATAGTTCACCTTCCCGCTGCCATATTTCCAATCCAAGGAAATAATGAAGGAGGCCCAAATCCTTCATCTCAAACTCCTTTGCAAGATCTGCCTTGCATGAGTGTATCAACTGCTCATCACCCGTTAGTATTAAATCAACAACATAAAGAACAATGATTAAAAGCTTACCCTCCACCACAATTTGGTATAGGTTTGCATTCACCTCACTCTTGGTGAAGCCAAGTCTAGTGAAATAGTTGTCGATCCGTGTGTACCAAGGACGAGGTGCTTCCTTCAGCACATACAATGCTCTTTTGAGCCTGCACACATGCGAATCACTGCTGAAGATCTCAAATTCTTTAGGCTGCTCAATGTACACCTCTTCCTCAATGATCCCATTAAGGAATGTAGTCTTCACATCCATCTGATGAATGTGCTAACCCATCTATGCCGAGAGAGAAAGGATGGTCCTTATGGAAGAATACCGTGCGACAGGTGCAAAGGTTTCTTCATAATCAATCCCCTCGATCTGTGAGAAGCCCCAGGCAACAAATATTACCTTATACTTCTCAACGCTCCCATCAGCAGCTTGATTTACCTTGTAGATCCATCTTGATCCTACAACTGATTTTCCCACCGGCCTTGGAACAATCTCCCAAGCACTGTTTATGACAATGGAGTCATACTCCTCCACCATGACATCTACCCATGTGGGCTCCTGCACGGCTTCTTCAAAGGAAGATGGCTCTATCATGATACACTTGCTCATGAGAGCCATGTATCTAGCAAATTGGTCAGGTGACTGTTTCTGTCTGTGCTGTGATGTATGGACTCCTACATTGTATGCCGCATCAAGCTTCAGTCTCTCAGCTTCTGTGGTATGCTTTATGCCTTGTATGATATTTGGTTCTGCATGAGTGGACTCCTCCACTCCATGAATCTCCTCCTTTGGCTGATCCACATCTAGAGGCTCATCTTTGGGAATAATAAGTTCCTCCTCTGCATGCAAGTGTAGCTCCCTCTCAAGTGACAACTTCATGGCTTTTTGAATTTTATATCACATCGCACCACAGTCATCTGACTGTCTGGAAAATACACACAATAATTATGGGGTGTTTATGTGTACCCCAAAAATATCCCAACTTCTGCAGTCGGCTCCAGCTTCTTCCTGGCGTCCTTTTTCACATGAATGTAAACAAATGAGCCAAAAATCTTCAAATGAGAAATATCATGCTTCTTACCAGTAAAAGCTTCTTCAGGTGTATTCATGCCAAGTACTCTATGATGACAACAGTTTTGCACATAAACTGTAGTGTTGCATGCTTCCACCCACAAGTGCATCGGTAGGCCCTGGTCTGTAATATCCCCAAAGGGAAATAACCAGTAATACACAGAAATATGCCAGACAGATATAGAAAATACAATGCTGAAACCAGATCATGGAACAAGTACACATAGAATGCCAGAAAACTGAGCCATTTTATTAATCTGAAAGTACATAGAGAGGAGTACAAGAAAATCAGAATAAGTGCACCTATCCTTGCCCTAGGCAAGTGGAGGCCCTCTCAGACAAACAATGGCTGCAAACAAGGACAGCGTCCTAGCTGGCTGAAGACTGCTCTGAAGACTGAAGCTGGACTGCACTAGAACTATGAGCTGAAGACTAAAAGATAGCTGATATCAATCCTCCAAACCCTCACCAATGAAAACGCTGTCTCTGCTAGTGACAGCGCTGAAACAGATGTGGTGCTGGTCACCAACCCTCCAAATGAAAAGCTCAGCTCCTCAAGGCCACAGACCCTGTAAAACGCTGTCAAGCCCTACTCACATGCTCCTGCTCATCAGATCAGCGTCCTCCCAGATGGATCAGCGTCCTATATGCTCAGATCTGCTGGATCTGAAGCCTCCAATCCAGATCTGCGTCCTATCCCTCCAGATCTGCGTCCTCCTATATCAGATCTCCTGTTATCTCTTCAGATCTATGCTAGATCTGCCAATATCTCCTCAGATCTGCAACCACGAAGGCTGGATCTGATGTTATCTCCTCAGATCTAGGCTGGATCTGCCAATATCTCCTCAGATCTGCAATCTCCCAAGCTGGATCTAATGCTATCCCTCCAGATCTGCAACCTACAGAACCAGATCTGCAAATATCTGCTCAGATCTACAATCTCCAAGGCTGGATCTATCAATGTGCCTTCAGATCTGCGTCCTCCTCTTCCTGCTGGAACAACGTCCTCACTCCAAGGCTGCTCTGCGTCCTTCCTCCTCCTGGAACAGCGTCTTCCCTGCTCAGATCTGGACTGCGTCCTCCCTGGAACAACGTCCTCACTCTCCAAGGCTGATCAGCGTCCTCTCTTCTCCTGAAACAGTGTCCCTCCTCCTCAGAACTGCGCAGCCACAAGAGGGCTTCTTCCTCTCCAAATCTGCAGAAAATGACCTTACTAGGGCGGGCACTCGAAGTCCCCCGAAGCTAAGGGTGAAACCAGAAATAACCTTACCAGGGCAGGCACTCGAAGTCCCCCGAGGCTAAGGGTGAGATCTCCAACCGGAGACACTCGGTTGCACTAAACAGTGCTGCAGACCGACTAAACAACCGGCGTGCTGAAGCAGACAGAAGTCTAGCTCTCAATATCAATATCAAATCATGCATGTCCAAATGAGGTGAGAACCCCACCTTTTATAATGCTAAACTCCCTCCAAAACTTTAACTGCATCCTCACTCTCCTTGGCCTGCGCAGTTAACCTTGGGTCAGCCTGATGCCTCCCCATCGTACTCATGTGGACCCCCAAGGCCCCCTCTCTAAGTTATAACGTCAATCAACTAGGAAAAGAACACTTTATTTATAAAGTGAGGTGACTAAAGTGAGGTGCCCCTCTTATTTCTCACTTTATTTATTATTTCTAGCTAAAGCGGAAAAATAAAGCAAAAATGAAATATTCCAATTAGCAAAGCTAATTGGGAATATTACAGTCTCCCCCGGCAAAACGTTGCTTGTCCTCAAGCAACTGAAGTGATGGATGCTGTAAGATCCTCTCATCCTCCCAAGTGGCATCCTCATCCGGCAAATTCTTCCATCTCACCAAGAACTCTCTGATCTTCCTGCTCCACAGCTGTCTCTCCCTGGTGTCAATAATGGCCTCTGGCTGTAACACCAAGTGCCCCTCATCATCTGTAGGCGGTAGCTCCCCGGTGACGGTCACATGCTGACCCAGTGCCTTCTTCAGGCATGATACATGGAAGATGTTATGAATCCGGCTGCCTTGGGGTAGTTCCAACTCATATGCAACCTGCCCGATCCTACGTATCACCCTGTATGGTCCATAAAAGCGAGGTTTTAGCTTCTCTGCCCCCTTCTGTTTGAGCGAAGACTGTCGGTATGGCTGTAATCGTAGGTAGACTAGGTCCCCTACCTCAAAGTGTCTCTCCACCCGACCCTTATCAGCATACAATTTCTGCTGATTCTGTGCTGTGGCTATGTTGTCCTTGAGAGCCCGGAGGATGTCTTGGCTCTCTTGGATCCATAATTTGGCTTGCGGAGCCCTGCTAACACCAAACATCATGTCCACAAAAGATAGGGAATGGTATCCATACAACGCATAGAAAGGTGTCATGCCGATGGACATATGGTGGGTTGTGTTGTAGCAGTACTCGCCCAGATGTAGCCATTTCAGCCATGCTCTCTGCTGCCCACTGACGTAGTTACGCAAGTAGCCCTCTAGCCACTTGTTAACTATCTTCGTCTGCCCGTCCGTCTGGGGATGATAACTAGTGCTCGGTGTCAATCCTATCTCCACTAGTCGGAAGAGCTCCTGCCAGAATCCGCCCATAAAACGGCTGTCCCTGTCGCTGACAATGGTCTTGGGTAGACCATGCAACCTGAAAACCTCCCTGAAAAACAACTCTGCCACCTGTGCCGCTGTGTGATGTGCTGAAATGGCGAAAAAGTGAGCATACTTCGTCAGCCTGTCAACCACTATGAAGATGCAGTCCTTGCCCTGCACTGTGGGCAACCCTGTGATGAAGTCCATCGAAATGCTCTCCCACTTCCCCTCCGGAATGGGAAGAGGCTGCAACAACCCCGCAGGATGACTCATCTCTCCCTTGTTTCGCTGGCAAACCTCGCACTCCCTGACATGCTGGAGTACGTCCTCCTTGAGGCCCTTCCATGCAAATCTCTCCCGGATGGACCTGTATGTCTTGGTGAACCCCTGATGGCCCGCCAATGGTGAATCATGTGAAGCCTGGAGTATCTTCTTCTTGAGCTGAGATCCCTCAGTCAAGAAGATCCTGTCCCTGTAATAGATGATCTCATCGGCTACCCTGTATCTGCTATCCGCTACCTGTCCATCCAGCACCTCGCATGCAAATCTATCTTTGGAGTACTCAACCAGTAGTCGAGCCTTCCAGTCAGCGTCCAAGCTCATGAGTGATAACGTGGCTGGTCTACGAGAAAGGGCATCTGCTACCACGTTATTTTTCCCCTTGACATACTCTATGTCAAAGTCGTAAGCCTGGATCTTGCTGATCCACTTCTGCTGCCTCTCCTGCAACTGCTTCTGCTCCAGAAAGTACTTCAGGCTGTTATGATCTGTCCTCACCCTGAATCTGCCACCTACCAGGTATTGCCGGAATTTGGCCAATGCATGCATGATGGCCAGCATCTCCTTGTCATAGATGGGATAAAGCCTCTCGTGTGGAAGGAGCTTCCGGCTCTCGAACGCAATCGGATGACCCTCTTGCATCAAAACTGCTCCAATCCCCTCTCCTGATGCATCGCACTATAGGACAAAGGGCTGCGTAAAATCTGGTAATGCTAACACAGGACAACTGCTCATCACCTCCTTGAGCTTATCAAAAGCTCGCTGTGCTGTATCCGACCAACTGAATGCCCCCTTCCTTGTAAGCTCCGTGAGGGGTGCAGCAAGCTGTGAGAAGCCCTTGACGAACTTCCGGTAGTAGGTGCAGATACCAATAAACCCTCGAAGCTCTGTTACGTTCCGTGGCTCTGGCCAGTCCCTGATAGCCCTGATCTTCTCCTCGTGGACTCTCACTCCGTCTACTCCTATGATGTGTCCCAGATACAGCATCTCCGTCAATCCAAACTCACACTTGGAGAGCTTGGCAAAGAACTGCTGCTCCTCCAAAATGTGCAAGACCGTCTCAATGTGCTGGAGATGCTCCTCCCAAGTCCTGTTGTATATAAGGATATCATCAAAGAAAACCAGCACAAACTTCCTCAGATGATCCCTGAAAATATGGTTCATACAAGACTGGAAAGTAGCAGGTGCATTGGTCAACCCAAATGGCATGACCAGAAACTCAAAGTGCCCATAATGACACCTGAAAGCAGTCTTGGGAATGTCCTGTTCCCTCGTGCGTATCTGATGGTACCCGGATCTCAAATCAATCTTTGAGAAGAACCGTGCTCCTCGCAACTCATCCATCAGCTCGTCGATCCTGGGAATGGGGTACCTGTTCTTCAGGGTCTTCTTGTTCAGAGCCCTGTAATCAATGCACATGCGTAATGTGCCGTCCTTCTTCTTCACCAGCACTACTGAAGAAGCAAAAGGACTGGTGCTGGGTCGAATGTGCCCAAGGGCCAGCAACTCCTGAATGGCTCGTTCTATCTCATCCCTATAGGCCTTGGGATGCCTATATGGTGTAGTGATCACCGCCTGTATCCCCTGCTCCAGCTCGATCGTGTGCTCAAACCCTCGATTCGGTGGCTGTCCTGGCGGAATGTCTCCAAAAACTACTGCATATCTGTCGAGAATAGTCTGTAGATCAGGGTGCACCGTCCGTCCTGTATCTATTGCCTCCGAAGCCCGCAACTCTACTGCCCACTCTATATCTCCCTTGCGGAATGTCGCCTCCATGCTGTGTGCCGATACTGTCTGGGGTGGATATGTGTTATGCCCTCGTATCTTCTCATGCTTCCCCGTCTTGGGATCATCCCACTCCATCTCTAAGGCCTTCCAATCCGTCGTGACCTTCCCCAGAGTAATAAGCCACTGAACCCCCAATATCACATTGGTGTCCGGGATGTCCACCACAAAGAAGTGATCGGTCAATGTATAGGTGCCCATTGTCACTGATAATTCTGGTACATATCGAGCACATGCCATGGTCTGATCTCCTGGTACTAAAACAGAAAACCCATCAAAGCCCTCCATCGGTATGCCTCTCCGTGCAACCATCTGGGCATCAATGAAGTTGTGGGTGGCCCCACTGTCGACTAAGACCGAAACCCGCTGCCCGCGCACTGTCCCCTGTACGCGCAATGTCAGATACTTGGGGACTCCTCGTAATGCTGCTAGAGCTCCCCCAGTAGGGGCGAATGATGCCCCACCTGCATCGGTTGGTGGAGGTGGTAAGGTACTCTGCGCTGCATAACATCCTCCTGCCTTCTCATCATCCTCCTCATCCTCTTCCCCGCTGCTCTCGGAGAAGACCTCTATGAAATGTGCCTTCCCTGCCGTACATTTGTGTCCCGGTGCCCACGGCTCCTGGCAAGTGAAGCATAATCGCTTCCGCCTCAGCTCTCTCCTGGCCTCATCATCAAACTGTCCTCGTCCAGGATTCGCCTTGGGAGGCGGAACCCTCGTGTCCTTACCCTTAGGCTGGAAAGCCTGTCTCTGTGGATAAGGTGGTCGGGTCCTGGGCAAAACATCCTGTAAATCTCGAGCCCTATTGATAGCATCCTGTAATGTAGCCGGTCTGTTTGACCGTACTAGGCCACGCAGTGGCTCTGACAGCCCCTCCACAAACATATAGACCATCCGGGCTGTCGATAAGTCAGGTACCATTACTGAAATCCGCAAGAAATCCGAGATGTATGCTTCTGCACTCCCAGTCTGTTTGAGCTTGGTTAGCTCAGCAAAATGCTGCTCCGGATCCCTCCTGTCAAAACGCTCTACCACTCTCCTAGTAAACTCGGCATATGTCGTCACTGTGGAATGCCCTAGTGTCGCCAATCCATGAAACCACCAATCCTGAGCCTCACCCTCTAAATGTAATGTAGCCATCTTAATGGCCTCTGTCTCTGGCATCTGATTAAGCTGGAAATAGATGTCCAGCATCTCCACCCAAGACTTTGCCGTAGTCTTCGATGAACCATCAAACATAGGCAAATGGAATCTACTCGCCGCACGGTGGTCATCACGGTGGTACCCTCGCCCCTTATGCTGGTGCTGCTCATGCTCAGGGGGTTTGAGGCCATATCTATACTGGAGATAGCGCTCAAAAGGGAGAGTATCCATGAATCCCTGGCCGAAGCCCTGCCATTCTGTATAAGCGGCTGTCCATTGAGCTGGACTCACCTCTCTCGGGGCTGTCGTCCCCTCGTCCTCTACTAGGAAAGTAGGCATGGTGTGTCGTGTGGGTGCTGGATTGACCCTCTGTGCACCTCCCCGCACTCCTGTCTCTGTGTCTGCTGGTGGGAATGTGGGCATAGTGGATCGCTGAGCTGTTATAATGGGAATAACATCTGGTATGTGGCGAGACATACTCGAACCCTCTCCAAACTGAAGAAATCTAGGGAGTTCTCTCTGGCTGGTCTCTATAGCTGTGAGCCTCCGTGACGTATCCTGCACTATCAGCGATGTCTCCTGCAATTGACGGAGGACCGCCTCTTTAAAACTCACATCATCATCTGCCATTGGATTACGCTGTCCTGGGCCCTTCTCAGGCTGCTCCACCTCAGAATCTGTCTCAGGTGGCTCCTGATCAGAGTCACTTCCCCCGAAAAGACTCTTCCGATAGATGTAGGGGTTATCCCCGGGCGTCACAGACTACTAGCACCACAGGCTGAGCCAGATCTAGGCTCTGATACCACTGTAATATCCCCAAAGGGAAATAACCAGTAATACACAGAAATATGCCAGATAGATATAGAAAATACAATGCTGAAACCAGATCATGGAACAAGTACACATAGAATGCCAGAAAACTGAGCCATTTTATTAATCTGAAAGTACATAGAGAGGAGTACAAGAAAATCAGAATGAGTGCACCTATCCTTGCCCTAGGCAAGTGGAGGCCCTCTCAGACAAACAATGGCTGCAAACAAGGACAGCGTCCTAGCTGGCTGAAGACTGCTCTGAAGACTGAAGCTGGACTGCACTAGAACTATGAGCTGAAGACTAAAAGATAGCTGATATCAATCCTCCAAACTCTCACCAAGGAAAACGATGTCTCTACTAGTGACAGCGCTGAAACAGATGTGGTGCTGGTCACCAACCCTCCAAATAAAAAGCTCAGCTCCTCAAGGCCACAGACCCTGTAAAACGATGTCAATCCCTACTCACATGCTCCTGCTCATCAGATCAGCGTCCTACCAGATGGATCAGCGTCCTATATGCTCAGATCTGTTGGATCTGAAGCCTCCAATTCAGATCTGCGTCCTATCCCTCCAGATCTGCGTCCTCCTATATCAGATCTCATGTTATCCCTTCAGATCTATGCTAGATCTGCCAATATCTCCTCAGATCTGCAACCACGAAGGCTGGATCTGATGTTATCTCCTCAGATCTAGGCTGGATCTGCCAATATCTCCTCAGATCTAGGCTAGATCTGCCAATATCTCCTCAGATCTGCAATCTCCCAAGCTGGATCTAATGCTATCCCTCCAGATCTGCAACCTACAGAACCAGATCTGCAAATTTCTGCTCAGATCTACAATCTCCAAGGCTGGATCTATCAATGTGCCTTCAGATCTGCGTCCTCCCCTTCCTGCTGGAACAGCGTCCTCACTCCAAGACTGATCTGCGTCCTTTCCTCCCTCTGGAACAGCGTCCTTCCTCCCAGATAGGAACTGCGTCCTTCCTCCTCCTGAAACAGTGTTCTTCCTGCTAGATCTGCGCAGCCACAAGAGGGCTTCTTCCTCTCCAAATCTCCACCTGAAACTGCTACCAATTCCCACTGAAACTCAAAGGTGTTACTCAGAAAATAACCTTACTAGGGCAGGCACTCGAAGTCCCCCGAAGCTAAGGGTGAAACCAGAAATAACCTTACCAGGGCAGGCACTCGAAGTCCTCCGAGGCTAAGGGTGAGATCTCCGACCGGAGACACTCGGTTGCACTAAACAGTGCTGCAGACCGACTAAACAACCGGCGTGCTAAGCAGACAGAAGTCTAGCTCTCAATATCAATATAAAATCATGCATGTCCAAATGAGGTGAGAACCCCTCCTTTTATAATGCCAAACTCCCTCCAAAACTTAACTGCGTCCTTACTCTCCTTTGACCTGCGCAGTTAACCTTGGGTCAGCTTGATGCCTCCCCATCATACTCATGTGGACCCCCAAGGCCCCCTCTCTAAGTTATAACGTCAATCAACTAGGAAAAGAACACTTTATTTATAAAGTGAGGTGACTAAAGTGAGGTGCCCCTCTTATTTCTCACTTTATTTATTATTTCTAGCTAAAGCGGCAAAATAAAGCAAAAATGAAATATTCCAATTAGCAAAGCTAATTGGGAATATTACATGGTCATGCAACATAGCTTGTGCAACACCCACGATCGTTCTGTTCTTCCTCTCCGTGACCCCATTCTGTTGTGGGTTATGAGTTCTCTTCAAATTCCTTCTTTGCTATAGAAGTCTTTGAGTTCACCCGACATGTATTCAACACCATTATCACTCCGTAGAGCTTTCACTTTCTTCCCTGAATCCTTCTCCACTAATGCTTTAAACTCACGGAACTTTGAGAATGTTTCACTCTTATTCTGCATGAAGAAGATCCAAAATCTACGAGAATATTCATCAATAAATATAACATAATACTTATGTTTTTCTATTGAAGCAACCGAGAAAGGTCCACACACGTCTATGTGAATTCTCTCAAGGATCACCGAAGCACGGTTATCCTTCTCATGAAAGGTGGTCTTCACAAACTTACCCATAGTACATCCCTTGCACTGATCTGATTGCGCAAGAGTACCCTTGGGAAGCCTAGTAGAAATTTGCTTCAAAATATTCAAAGCGCCATGGTGAAGATGGCCCAATATCCTGTGCCATAATTTTCCCTCATCCCAGCTCACTACTTCTTCTGCTTTTCCCATCATTGTAGCACGTCCATCTGTTGAGCTTCAAAGATGTTCTTCTCTTCCACCACATTCCACTTCATTTCCTCTGTCCATTATTAATTTCAGGCTTAAATGATCAATAAGATTAGTTAAAATTGCTTTGAGATTGTATATAATGTCTAACTTGATATGTTTTCATGATTTCGTTATTGTAGTACTTTTTGACTACACCTAGCTATAGAATGCAGACATTCTGTAGCTAGTTGCCGATTCTGTAGCTGTCTTCATGTATATGTAGGTTCCAGGTGTCATCTCAGGGAAAAACACATATGGTCGTATTCCACATCATTCCCTCATCATTTTTTTCTCCCCACGAAGTCTGAGTTAAAGTATCAAAGCGGTTATGCACGTAGAAGAGAGGCAGTTTCCTATCAAAACACGGACTCTACAGATGTCCGCAGTAAAGCACAAGACTGTTAATAAGAGTTTTAATTTGATTAGGAGTGGGAAAGACACTTATCCCTATTTTTCTAAAGAAGTAGTTATGTAATTTCATTGTAAGTATGACTCGGGAGACCGAGAAATTGTTGGTTAGATTTTGTTTTTGGTTGCTAGATCTTAGAAGTCCGAAACACTCTGTTTTGAAGTTATTTCTCCTTTAATGAAAGAAGCATCACTTTATTGAACGCGCTAAGCCAATCTTGAAGTAGATCTTGCGTGCTACTCCGGTGGTAGAGGGCCCCTGCTACCTGAGCAACCTTGTTCATATGTTTAGATAAGTAACTGCATTCCTAGTTTAGCCAATTTTTTGAACTTCATGTTTTTATATTCATTTGAATCAGATGCTATAGATTAGTCTTGTTCTCACAAATTCTTCCAAAAGAATAGTAATATGGAATGAGGCATAATTGTAGTATTTTAGGAGTTAGTTATATTTCTTTAAGCTTTATGTTTTCATGCTCAATCACATCAGTTGTTACAGCTAGTCTTGTTTTTATCAATCTCTTCCAAAATATCACTAATTTCGGATGAGACATAGCTGTGGTGGTGTTTCAGAGCTTACTGCGTTTTGTTGAACTTTATATTTTATGTTTTATGCATGGAATGATACATCCAGACTTGTTTCTACAAGCTATTCCAAAACATTACTCATATTGAACAAAGTGGGGCTGTAGTATTTCATAGAATTAGTTGCATTTTAGCTCAGTCAATACTCTGTAGGTAGATGTCATTCTAGTTTAATTCTGTCACTATATTTCAAGCTTGATAATGGTAATCTAGTTTAACTCTGTTCATTGTATTAGTATCATTCTAGTTCATTTCCAATTCATTTCAAGTTAGATAATAGCACTCTAGTTTAGTCTTAGTTCACTGTATTAGCATTCTAGTTTAGTTGTTATCCATTGCATTTTAAATTGCATTAGTTGTTAAATTTAGATACCACGATCTTCATTATTTACAAAATATTCTTGTTCTGAATTCCTATTAATACATCATCATATGGACAGGAACTGTCAATAACAGTTTAAGGCCTTGAGTATTTTGAAACCTTTTTACAATTTCACAAACAAGCCTTTTCTCAAAGACTATTCTAAAAAGAAATCTATAACTTTTGAATGAGGCCTAGTGGTGCTAAATTGAGTTGCATAATAGAATTAGAAGTTATTTTAGAGTATAAATCTTATTGTGCTTCAAGTAATCTTTTCCAAATTGTGTTCCAATAAACTTCTAGCCATGGATGAGATGTTGTAACATTGTAAGTTGATTGTTAACTTAGGAAAACCTCAATTGCACTAAAAACTTATCCTTTTCTCAAGCTATTCCAACATATCTCTAAATGAATGAATTGGATGAGTTCATGATATGGGTTACTGAGTTCATGTTGTGATTTGTTTCTTTGCTATGAGTCCTTATCAAACTTTGCATTTTCTGTCCTTTAGTGCACACCTAGTTTAGAATCGTTTCACTCTGTTTAGTGTAAACTTCTTAGCTCTTTTTAAACGTAAAACCATAAAACCAAAAACATCATAAAAACACTAAACACAACGTAGTGAGAAACAAATACCTAGGCACATATAGTGCACCACACTTCAGCAGTTTACTAGCCCTAGTTGACAATTAATGAACTCAATTTAGGAACACTAAGTTGAGCACAACACCATCTATCTCCAGCTTGTAGATATTCTTAACTCGAATCCTTATCTTCTTGGTTTGACTCGTTGTTTTATGTCGAAGGAAGGCTTTTCCCTCACTGAAAACAACATCATAACCTTTGTCTTCCAAAATTGCAACCGAGACCAAGTTCTTCTTCAGACCTGGAACATGCATAACATATTTCAACAAGAATGGATTACAGAACTCCCTCTCAAAGGTAATGGTCCCAATGCCAGTCGCACTGTATCAACCATCGTCACCCATCTCTATATGTATTTGGAGGTCCTTCTCCTTCAAGTCACTAAACAACTCCTTGTCTACCATCATATGCAAAGACGCACCACTATCAAGATACCACACCGATCCCATATAGCTTGAAACCAAGCATGCGATCAAAGAGAAATAAAGTTCAAATTGTGAGGCTAAGGCCTCCATAGCTGTAGCTCTAGTAGCCTTCTTGTTCTTCTTCTTCTGTGGGCAGTTAGTGGCGAAATGCCCATATTCGTGACAGTGAAAACACTTCAGCTTGGAAGAATCCTGCTTCTTGCCTTTAGCTTCAGATTTTGAAGGAAATTTCTTCCCCTTCCCTTTCCTTGCTTTGGAAACCAAAGCGCAATTCTCTTCATCTTCATTCTTCGATGAAGAGCCATCCCTGATACCCCGCCTTATCTCCTCTTGCACAAGATCCAACCAAAGTCACTCCTATCACGACAGTTTCTCCCGTCCATTTATACAGTCTTCGTAGCTATGCCAACTCTTCGGAAGCCCAAGGAGAGCCAAGCTCACCAATTCTTCATCATCAACAGTAATCCCCACACTTCCTATTTCATCTCTACAGTGGACAAACTTCGTGAGATATTTTGGAATACTGTCGCCCTTTTCCATTTTTATTTTTCTAAGCTTATCTTTTAGCGCCAACTTCCTCTAGTCACTGCTGCTTTGGAACAAATCTGTCAAAGCCTTCCACATTAAGAATGGAGTGGCTTTCCCGTGAAGACTAGACACAATATGGTCCTTCACACCTTCCAACGAAATTCTTCTTATCTTTGCTATCTTCTTTTGCCATGCGTCAAGTAATGCAGCATTGCTAGATCCCAGCTTAGGAACATCGCTATCGATGAACTCCTTCAGCCCATTATCCTCCAGAACTGCCTCCATCATATCCTTCCATGCTATGTAATTCGAGCTCCCATTAAGGGCATACTCCAATTGCAACCCATTGAAAGAAATTTCAATGTATACTCAACTTTTGCACCAAGAATTTTATGAAGAAAATTCGAATTGTCCACCAGCACAAACTCAACAATTATTCACAATTGCAATCTTCAAGAATTAACACTGCTCTGATACCATGTAGAAATTATATACATCAAGAATGCATATATCCAGATTCTCCTGATCTAACAATATTTATCTTCTTGCTAAATATAGAATCCTTCCATTGTTAATCTTTTGCGGAAATTAAAATCAATTGCAAACACATGAAGCAATAAAATAATCGCACATAACACAGTTGTTTAATGGGAAATCCTGAAGCTGAAAACCCCAACTATCATATATTATGTATCATGGAGATCATGTAACAATCTCATACAAAGCTTAGTACATCAAGCTCTTAGTACAATCAATCGTCACACACTAATCAGAAGAAATCTGCAAATCCATGCACTGATTTCTTGCCACCTGATAGCCTGCCTCCACTGTGCAATCCCTACTGAAGAATAGATCTGAATGAATTTGAATTACCCTTGCCTTGATTTTGCAATCCTCATAGGAAACTCCAATGTGTGTGTGGTGCAACCAATGCATCACTATAATCACAACGGATAGTCCATCTTGACCTTTCACCTATCTCTCCAGTGGGTCTCCACTAGAACTGCCATGCACTGTAGTTAACTGCTGTATTTTTCAGTTGATTAATCAGTTATTATTTGTGAATTAATTAAATAATTAATTCACTCCACTCTCACTAGTGTATCATTCAGGTAGACTAGATACAACTAGCTCAATTGAGTTTAACTCCATTAATTGAATTAAACTGAATAACAACTCTATGAACTACTATTCCAACTCTATCATAACTTTACCACTTCAGTTATAGCTGAGTCCTTCATGCATGAACCACCAGTAAACCCTAGGAATTTCGTAATTCCTTCAGCCCACTGAATTTCCAAATTTGTGCACTTAAATTAAGTGCTCCAAGAGAATAAGTTGTTGTTTATTGTCGTATTATTATTAAGGGCTAATAATAATCGACACCTCTATTTTTAGATCGATGATCTATAAATAGACTTCGCCCAATATTCTAAAAATATAATTTCATATATTTTTCCAACTTGACCAACCATCCACAAATAGCATCGTGCAACTTCTGAAATATGATCACCATGTCTAAAAATAGGCATAGTCTAAAAATAGACTTGCGCAAAAAATAGCCTGTGGGCCCACTTAGTGAAGGCGACTCTTTTCACTAAGCTCATCATCTTGTTGAATCTCAACATTTCTCTCTTGCTTAAATACAAAATAAAAAATAAAAAATTGTAACTTCTCGAGCTTCTTGGAACTCCTAAACTACCTAAACTGTTAAACTAATTATTACATTGCAATCAAGGACACCATTGTAGCTTCGATATTAACAAAGAAAACAAAATACACTTGGAATAATCTTGTTGCTGAGTCTGATTTATTGCTGACGTGTCCCTCCAAAGTGCTGAGGTGTCCTTTCTCATTATGATGCAATAGCTACACATTTCTGCAACAATGGCCCTGTGCTCGACTTGCCCCAGCTGTCGTGCTTCCAACAGTGCCACTATATGCTCTTCTGACTGATTCTGTCTATGCCTCTGTGCGTTTCGGCTGTGATGTCCTAGTATTCTGTATAAACACATCTCCACCTAACTCTACCCATGGTTTTGCATTTCGAATGCTATCATCATGTCACCTGCTACCTGACTCTGCCTCTTCTTCTCGTGCCTACTGCGTTATGTCTTTTCTTCTCCTTTGCCCTGCGTTGGACCACATGCCTGAATCTCTCTACCCACGTTTAGAATTTCTTTCATTACCAAGGCCTTTCACCGAATTTACGTTATAACCCTCTTTTCTCCCTCTGATGTGATTTAACACAAGAACTACCTTACCTACATATTTTAAAACCTTTGGTGTTCACCTTTGAAACTACATCACATCCGAATATTGGAGTTTTATTAAACATACATATGGAAGAAATCAACAACAGTCTCTTTAAAACAGACCACACATAAACTCAAACCACTTACATACATGCGGAACTGTGGTTGTAGGGTCCCACAACTTGGTGACCAATCGAAATCAATCGTACTTCGCAACTTATTTGATATCGTGTGTCGGAAATTATAACAAATAGCTTAAATGGTAAACAATGACATTGCTGATGCGAAGTTGTGATGGAAATGTCGCATCACAACATCAAAACTTTTACAACTTATCGAAAATCTCCGCCCATAAGTTTAAGGTTATATCGATAAGAGTCAAACCATAATTTATGCGATGTGTGATATCTGTTGGTGCGCTATGCCAACATGTGGAACTTCTCCTCATCACATTGCAATCCAAATAACATATTGTGCTATTCCTTAGCGTTAAACAATAAAATCTATGATTTGCAAAATTGCTATAATTGCGATTTAATATCCGCCATAGATCTATGCCCAGATCCAATGGTCCTCGTTGTATCTTCGCTCTAGTTTGCCGACTTTTCTTCTTTGGTTGTGCACGTTCGTTTCTTCCTTGTTGTTTGTAGAAAACTTGACTCATTCATGACCTTTCCCACGTTCATGAGTTTTCCCGCTTATCGTTCATGACTCTGTCCAACACGTTCATGACTCTGCCTTTTCTCCTTTTCTACCTTAACTTCCTTTGTTTCCTTTGCTACCTTTGCCTTTTCTTCTAAATTTTCTCCTCTCTGCTCCTTTTCCTTTGTTGATGGTGTAATGTTGTTGCTGCTTCCCTGACTTTGGTTCTAGTGCACATGTGATAATGAATCCTCGTTTCAATTGTGGTTATCCTTTTGAGCATATTGCAGTTATTCTTGACATTCTAACAACTGTTCCTGAACAACCTTGAATTGCTCAGAACTCTCTTGATTTTTAGTTGATTCAAATTAGGCTACAACATCTGGTTCCAATTGGGGACAACACTTTGCTAACAAAGTGCTGAGAACTTGTAGATCAGTAGCCTTTATTGGGCATGGAGTCAAAGAGAACTTGTAGATTAGTAGCGTTTATTGGGTATGGAGTCAATATCGAATGGGAGTTGATCTAGTATGAAATCCACCCAAAACCTGCTACACTTTGGACTTCTTCCTTTATCCTTAAACTGAAAATACTGAACTAGAAATACTACAACTAAAAATGCTCAAATTCTGAGCTTATTTATGCACAAATCTCACGTGTGCATTTATGCCTAAACTTAATTAGGTGAATTTAGCCTTCCAATGGCACCAACCCAACATCTGCATGTTAGACCTAATGCCTTCATACAGTTGAAATTTGAAGATCACAATAGGGAGGTACCATGAAATTTTTCCAGATACAAATCTTTGCACATAACTTTGTATAAATGCTTGTTGCTGACAAAAAAAAGTTGTCATATGGTCAACTACGGGATCATAGAATTGATGAGACAAAATTTCAGCCGCCTCCTTGTCTTGAACATCTTACTGATGTAGATTTATTTGAATAGGGAAACTTCCTTCACTGTTTGACTCCTCAATTTGAGGTTGTGTTGGCAAGGGATAAGGTCTCTTGGGCAAGACCCAGGTTCAGGATGGAGGCCAACAAGGTTTTCCGCAGTATTCTAGCACAACCCCAGCATTTTCACTCTACTGTGAAGAGAAGAGAGTCTCACCCAAGGCGTGTCGTGATCTTACTAAGATTAGGATCATATCAGGTATCAATCAAGAATAACATATAGAATAAAACATAGGGAATTGGGTGCTCCGAATAGGTATAAATACTCTACAAATGATAATACTCATGAACGTATTCAGGACGAAAAACAAAATTTAAAGTAACCCACACATTCAACTGAATCAGAAACACATTACAGAACTCAGGACATCAAACCAAGATCATAGTATATTGCATTAACACAAGGGACAGTTACATTGCTCCTCAGAGCGATCCTGGCAGAACAGATTACAAGATTATCACATATGATAAAATAGAATGAACAGAGAGAACAGAACGAATAGAGCTCACCTAGAACTCCCTTCCTCTGATCCCTATTATGCCAACCTCCTATCTTCGCTAGCCGACTGCCTATTTATTCCTTTTCCAATGCGACTGTCAGTTCTCCCTTCCTTTCTTCTCTGATGTTTGCCTCATCTCCCTCATTACTGGGAGTACTCTGTTTGTTCTTCATCGCTTCCTTCTACCATCTGTGCTTATTTCCGCAACAACCGCGCCACCTGCTCTTCAGCTCCTTACAACCATGAAAGCTCTCTGTCTATCGTGGTTACGCTCTGCCACCTGTTATCTGCAACTCAAAATCATTTTATTTCAAAACAAGGGCCCCAACAGGCCTCGACCACATACTATTGACTCATCCTAAGTCAATTGTTTTCTACTGCATTGGTCTCCATCGGTCTGCTTGCCTCCATGGTCGGTCCTGTCTTCTCCTTTTCCTATTCTTGTCCAAACAAGGGCCCCAACTCGGGAACCTTTTCCAACGTTGTTGCTTTGAGTTCTTTGAAGCCGGAAATAGCCTTTTTCCATCCCTGCATGAGTAGGTCTGTCTCCGTGGTGACTTTTTCTACTTCTTTTTCCCCTGAGATGGTCGGCAGCTTACTGAATACATCCTTAATCTTAATGTCAGCCTCGGTGACCATTTTTTGCATTGTTTGGGCAGTAAGCTTGATAGGCTACCTTAGCTCCCGGAGGGCCTGTTTGGCTATTGCTGAATGTTCCTCAATTTTTTGTATCTTGACCTCCAGCTCTTCCGCTTGGTTGTACAATTGGTCCAGTCCATCGGGGTCTATGGCCTCTTGAATTTCCTTTGACACCTGCTGTAGTTGTGCCGAAATTGGCTATGATTTCAAAGTTAGTGTTGAAGATTGCAACAAGAAACAGTGAAGGAGGCATCCTGAAACATCTTTCTTGATCCTAGTTGGAAAGTGATCACCTAAACTAGGTGGGGCCCACACAGGTGATTTTTGGCGCAAAGTCTATTTTTAGACATATGGATCATGGTCTATGAGTTGCAGGATGCTATTTATGGATGATTGGTCGAGTTGGTAAAAATAGATGGACCTCTATTTTTAGACATTGGGCGGTTTCTATTTTTAGATTGCCGGGCTAAAAATAGAACAGTCAAATATTATTAACCCTTAATAATATTTAGACTATAAACATTATCTTATCCTCTTGGAGCACTTCAGTTTGATGCTTGGATGTGGCACATGCAGCTAACAGAAGGAAATACACTTTTCCTAAGGGTTAGTTGAGCTATTGCATGGTTGACTTCGGTTAGAACTCATGTGGCAGAGTTTGGTGGAGTTGATGAGACAGTTGGTGGAGTTGTGTTCGGTTTAACTTAGTTGAACTAGTTGTATTTAGTCTAACTGACAAATACACTAGTGATGAGTGGTGTGAATTAATTAATAATTAATTCACTAATTATTAACTCATTATTCAACTAAATAACACATCAGTTAACAGCAGTGCATGGACAGTTCAGTGGAGACCAGTGTTAGAGGTGGGTGAAAGGGTGGAGTCTACTATCAGTTGTGACTATAGTGTGCATGAGATTTGCACAATCATTGGAGGATATTTCCAATGAGGATTGCGCAATTAAAGCCAAGGTAATTTGAATTCATTCCATCCATTCTCTCATCTTGGATTGCGCAGTAGAGGCAGGCAAACAGTGGAGGAGTTTTGAACCCGTGACTTATTCAAAACTGAGCTAGTTTGTGTGTAACTTTTGGAGACAGTACTGAGTACTTGTGAGTAGTATTGTACTGATATTTTTACACGATTCTTCTTCATTATAATATACAGACAGTAGGGGTTTTTCAGTTGTAAGCTTTCCCCGGTATACATACTGTGTTATATGTGTTGAATTTCTATGTGCGCATGTGAATGTTTTCAATACCGCTTATTGTTTTTATTTCCGCTTGTGATGATTAATGCGTAGAAGAGATTATGTGTTATGTATGAAGCTCAAATAGTATGTGACCAGGATAATCTTGGTGAATAATTCAGAAAATTATTCAAATTTATACATGGTATCAGAGCTATATTGATCATCAGATCTATTACGGTGATTACAAACTTATTTCAGTAGACAGAGTCTGTAAGCAGGCCAGGTAGCCTCTGGATCCATCCTTTCTTTGAAAGGTGATATATCCAGTAAATGCCCCTACAGTCGATCTCTGTGCTAGAAATAATTTGTTCTCAAGTGTAGATCGGAAGCAGTTGAGTTTTCAGCTTGTGGAATTCGAATTTCCAGAATTGTTTTCTTGGTGTCAAAAGCAAAGATGTCTTTTGTCGGATTGCGATTGGAGTATGCCTTGGAAGGCAGCTCGAATTATATTGCATGGAAAGATAGGATGGAGGCAGTGTTAGATGACAATGGGCTGTTGGAATTCATAGAGAAAGAAATTCCAAAGCCTACTTCTACGGATGCTGCTCTGATTGAAGCTTGGAAAAATAAGACAGCAAGGTGTCGAAGGATTCTGTTGGAGGGCGTGAAGGATCACATAGTATCCAGCCTGCATGGTAAAGCTTCTCCATTCTTGATGTGGAAAGCTTTGAAAGAATTTTTCCAGAGCAAGAGTGACCAAAGGAAGTTGGCACTCAAGGATAAACTCAGGAAAATAAAGATGGAGAAGAATGACACTATTCCGGTATACTTGACAAAGTTTGTCCACTGCAGGGATGAACTTGGGAGTGTAGGAGTTAGTGTGGAGGATGAGGAACTGGTGAGCTTGGCTCTCCTCGAGCTTCCGAAAATTTGGCATTCCTATGAGGACTCTGTCAATGGTCGGGAGAAATTGCCAGGACGGGAGCGACTTTGGTCGGATCTTGTGCAAGAGGAGATAAGGCGGAGTACTAGGGATGGATCTTCATCAAAGGCATCTGATGAAGAAGATTGCACTTTTTCTGCCAAAGCAAGGAAGGGGAAGGGCAAGAAGAATGCTTCTCAATCCGGTGCGGATGGTAAAGAGCGTGACATGTCCAAAGTGAAGTGTTTTCACTGTCACGATCATGGACATTACGCCACAAATTGTCCACAGAAGAAGAAGAATAAGTAGGCTGCTGGAGCTGCAGCTGGTGAGGCTCTTGCCTCGCAATTTGTGTTGGACTTCTCATTGATCGCATGCATGGTGTCTAGTGCATTGGGATCGGGGTGGTATTTTGATAGTGGCGCTTCCTTTCACATGACGGGAGATGCAAATATTTTCAGTGACTTGGTGGAGAAAGGTCTCCAGATGCATGTTGAGTTGGGCGACGGTGGACGATACAATGCGACTGGCATTGGTACCATAACCTTTCAGAGGGAGTCAGGTAAACTCATTATTTTACAAGATGTATTGCATGTACCAGGTCTAACAAAGAATTTAATCTCAGTCGCAATGTTAGAGGATAAAGGGTATGAAGTTGTCTTCAGAGAAGGAAAAGTTTTCCTTCGGCACAAGGCAACGGGAAAAGTCAAGAAGGTTGGGATTCGGGCAAATAATCTCTACAGAATTGAAGTAGATGGGATGTCTACGGAGCTTCCTACTGTTGGGAAGCAGGAGAAATACATGAAACTAATGCTTGAGAGGGAGCAAGTTTTGCATGCAGGTGATAGTGAACCTCGGGATGTGGAGCAGCCACAAGAGGATCATGGAGTGGAAGAAACCACTCATGCAGAGAAATTTCATGCCAGATGGGCAGAGGGAGTGCATGTAGCTATACCACCAAGTGAGAGGTGGGGCGACATGCATGATTGATCCCAAGAAGATATTTCTGGGCAGGATTCATGAGATGGTGTGGATCTCATGAATTGAACTTGGCTACGAGGCGCCCACAGCGCAGCAGTAGCATGATCAGGTGGATTGATGCGGCAGATCAAAGTGACAGTGTCAGATACTGGAGTGTGGATCAGAGTTGACAGCAAGTGAAGAGTGCATGGGTGCAAGAGTTCAAACAGCGCAGTGGTTCCTGATGACATGTGCAGTTGGTACCAGCAGAAGTCAAAGACTTTGATGATAGATGCATCAGATTGATTGAGTTGTTTGGAGCCTATTCAATTTCAAAGATGTTGCATGCAAAGGGTGCATGGCACATGCATGGAGTTTCATGATGCATGCATGAGTTTGCATGGCGCATGCAAAGGGTGCATGGTGAATGCATGGAGTTGCATGTCGCATGCATGGAGTTGCATGGCACTTGTGAAGGTTGCAGGGCGAATGCATGGAGTTGCATGTCGCATGCAAAGACAGTCCTTTCTTGTTGAGAGGGAGTGTTGAATATTGCAACAAGAAATAGTGAAGGAGGCATCCTGAAACATCTTTCTTGATCCTAGTTGGAAAGTGATCACCTAAACTAGGTGGGGCCCACACAGGTGATTTTTGTCGCAAAGTCTATTTTTAGACTATGTCTATTTTTAGACATAGGGATCATGGTCTATGAGTTGCAGGATGCTATTTATGGATGAATGGTCAAGCTGGTAAAAATAGATGGACCTCTATTTTTAGACATTGGGTGGTTTCTATTTTTAGACTGCCAGGCTAAAAATAGAACAGTCAAATATTATTAACCCTTAATAATATTTGGACTATAAACATTATCTTATCCTCTTGGAGCACTTCAGTTTGATGCCTAGATGTGGCACATGCAGCTGAAAGAAGGAAATTCGAATTTCCTAAGGGTTAGTTGAGCTATTGCATGGTTGACTTCAGTTAGAACTCATGTGGCAGAGTTTGGTGGAGTTGATGAGACAGTTGGTGGAGTTGTGTTCGGTTTAACTTAGTTGAACTAGTTGTATTTAGTCTAATTGATAAATACACTAGTGATGAGTGGTGTGAATTAATTATTAATTAATTCACTAATTATTAACTCATAAATCAACTAAAGAACACATCAGTTAACAGCAGTGCATGGACAGTTCAGTGGAGACCAGTGTTAGAGGTGGGTGAAAGGGTGGAGTCTACTATCAGTTGTGACTATAGTGTGCATGAGATTTGCACAATCATTGGAGGAGATTGCCAATGAGGATTGCGCAGTTAAATCCAAGGGAATTCGAATTCATTCCATCCATTCTCTCATCTTGGATTGCGCAGTAGAGGCAGGCAAACAATGGAGGAGTTTTGAACCCGTGACTTGTTCAAAACTGAGCTAGTTTGTGTGTAACTTTTGGAGATAGTACTGAGTACTTGTGAGGAGTATTGTACTGAGATTGTTACATGATTCTTCTTCATTATAATATTAAGACAGTAGGGGGTTTTCAGCTGTAAGCTTTCCTCGGTATACATACTGTGTTATATGTGTTGAATTTCTATGTGCGCATGTGAATGTTTTCAATACCGCTTGTTGTTTTTATTTCCGCATGTGATGATTAATGCGTAGAAGAGATTATGTGTTATGTATGAAGCTCAAATAGTATGTGACCCGGATAATCTCGGTGAATAATTCAGAAAATTATTCAAATTTCTACAGTTAGTGAGGTTGAACACTCATGTAGATTTTTCAGAAGGTCATATGCTTCCTTCACCGTGGTGCTTAGAGTTTCCTGCATCCTAGTTACTTGGTTCTGTCTTTCTTCTATTTTCTATGTGTAAATGATCACTGGATCTGGTAGTGCGGGCCTGGTCTCTAGCGCTGCTTTCAATTCCTTATTTTCTCGGCTAAGATTTGAACATGTTATCCTGACATGAATGGATTTCCTGACTGGGTCACTAGCTAATAGGTCAACCGGTATCTGATCATTGTGAGCCCTTACTGTGGGCCAGAGATCCCTGAAAATCTGTGTCACCGTTTCCAGTTGGTTCTGCAAGTTGTCTTTCTCTTTCTTTAACTATTCACGCTCTTGAGTAAGCGCGATGATCTGTATCTATTGATGTTCAAATTTCTGCTGGAGCTCGGTGTGGAGACCTTCAGCCTGCTATGCTCCCCACTGAATAAAATTGTAAAACTACGTCGTTCCCTTGGTCTTCATGCTTTCAGCCCTGAACGTATCTTGATTTGGCGGTCTTTCTTGGAGTGGTTGACCGCTTGCAATGGACCTGGCTGAGTGTTCTTGAGGTGATTGTGGCTGTGTCAGTTGCGGCGGTGGGTTATCAAGGTTACCCATGCTTGGAGTGGCCTACATCCAGTGAAGTATCAAGTTTGCTTACTGAAACGGGTTTAGCTCTTTGGGCAAGGGTGTTGTATCTGTAGTAAAGGATCCCCATTGACTTAAAAGGTCCTAAAAAATTACGTCTTCAACCAAGGGTTGGTTAACCTCCGGTAAAAATGCTGTACTGGAGTTAACTTCCACCTCGTTGTCTCTATTTGTTTTACCCTTTGCTCTGACTGGGTCTGAGATGGTGGCTAATGTGGATGGAGTTCGATTTGAATGGTCTTTGGAGGTGAATGATGTGTGGGCTGATGAATGGTGATTGTGAGGTGGAGATATATGAATATTTAAAAGTGAGTAGGGGTTGAACATAAGTAGCTCCTGAGTTACCTGGGGTTCTGTCACTGGCTCTTGCTGGATTGGAGCTCCCATGTCCATTGGTTGTGTTTGATCCTCCCCAGTGAGATCAATGACCTGGCTAGACACTGTAATTTTTTCCTTCTTGGCCTTTGGTGTAGCTACGGGTGGCTTGGAGGCTTTACTCTTTTTTATAGGAATTGTGGTTGTCGCTAGTGGTGAATTAAACAAGCGAAGTGGTATGGTCATGACTATGGGGACTGTGATGGAAGAAGAAGTAGAATTGGAGGCCTGAAACTCTGTAAAAGTTGGAAACAATGGAGAATCACTGGTTATAATTTGCATTATCCAGTTAAAGCTTTGTACCTTTGTGTTCAGCGCCTTGATGATTGGTGTCAGCTGCAATTGAGAAAATTAGGCCATTTTTTCATCTGGCGTCTCCCCTGGCAATGGATCTAGAAACATGCCATCAAATGAATAGAAATATACCCCACTTCTAACTTCCCTTCCCACCCTTGGCCAGGAACATACTTTAGTGTGGAAAGCTCTCTCATCGATTTGAAACTTCAACGGTTTCATTTTGAAGGTCGATTCTGACACACATGTTGGCCTGATGTAGGTTTGCCTGTGGCTGACTCCAAACCATATCTACGCAGAGTAATTGTCCATCAAGCTCTTTTGGATTCTTTGCTATGTCATTGCCACATCAACCATCTGGATGTACCAGAACTTGAATGCCTCTTCGTTCACTTCCTTGGTGCTGGGGTCCCATGATGCCTTCCAAGGTGTGAATTTCATTGCTAACGATTGACTTGTTGTGATTTCCATGGGTTGTCTGATTCTTGGGAATGTCCATTTCTACAACGCCAACGCCATGATAAGATAACCATAGATGAACCCAGTGGCTCTCTTGTAGTTATCCTCTCAAGCTTCAAATCGCTCATTAAGTAAAAATGAACACCAATTTAATTGTGCCCCCTAGATATAGTGCTCCGCAACTGAGATGGTATCAAGCATACGCTCACCTTTTGTGTAATGCCTCATGGTTTTACTTGCAATCAGATAATAGGAAAATTTTACTGCTGGCTTGTTTATAAGGTCTATCTTTGCCCCTTTTCCTCCTCTCTTGGTGTCATACTTCTTGTAGTAATCATCATCTCCTGCCTTCTTCGCCCTCTTTGACACATTTTGGAACGTCATGGAGACGTCTCTACCTTCTTGTGATAGCCCTGTCAACCTGTGAATATTTTCCATGTGAATTGGTATTTATTTTCCTAGCCACAGTGACCCATTGTGGATCCTGCTCAGCAGGAACTTTTTGCACTGCATCGCAGCCCCTACGGTGCCGAACACTAGAAGATTTTTGAGGTTCAGTATGGTTGATTGCTGGACACCTCTAAAGTCTGGGAGTACTCTTGCTGCTTCTTATCCTGCTTCAGTGGCATAATTTTCCATATAGATTTGTTTCTTCATCGTTGGAAATTGGAAAGAATCCGTCAGGTTAGTGTCGATCAATGACACACTATCGTATTTCCCCACCAGCGACTCCATCTTCTGGATTCTCTCATCGAGCTCTTGCTCAATGACTACTAGCACTACCTTGGTCATTTTTTCTCTTCTCTAGTAAACTTGCAAAGCTACTCCTTTTCTTTCCTTGTAAATTCCTGCCTCTGGATACTCCCTCTGGACTTCTTCTGATCAAGTTTCTATTACTCCTGTTTCTATTTCTGGTTCTAACTCGGACTTCTCTGAAATTCTCATGCTTTCTTTCATGCAAGTTATGTAAGTTACCAACACGCATGAGGTTGATGAGACCCCATAACTAATTAATTTTCCCCGCCTTCCCCTGCGGCTATAATCATGTGATTAGTTACTGGGATGAGGTGGGTTCTGAAAAAGCTATCTGTGACTTCAGGAATTGGGCAGATGTGATGGGTAATGATTATGGCCTATTATGGAAAATTTATTGTGGTATGGACGATGCTCATTATGGCAATTACTTCTCAAATCTTGGTAATCCTACAGACTAACATGGGTACTATGAGTCATGATTATGGAATGATGTTTGACATGCTTGTTCTCTGACATGGATGACACGCTGGACACTAACACATTGGACACTACCCTCCCCCCGACCACACTAGATACTACCCTCAGTGCTTGGAATTTATTTATTTATTTATTGGGATTTATATCTAGGCTTGTCTCAAGTGCGAGAGAGTTATTGACTCTATCTATTGTAATTTACCATACTGACTCCTCTCAGTTATGAGAGTTATTGAAAATTGAAATGTAGAACTTACTTGTGATAGGTTTTCAGGAATGCACCATTCACCCATCCTGGTAGTATCTGGCCGTCCAATTGTGCTAACTGAACTGCCCCTGAATCTATGATTTCTATGACGTGGTATGGTCCCAGCCAATGCATTCTCAGTTTACTTGGGAAATTCTGGAACTTAGTTTCATAAAGTAAAAATTTTCCGCTGACCATGAAAGTTTTGAGCTTGATATGGCGGTCATGCCAAGATTTTTGTCTCTCTTTCTAGACAGTTTAGTTGAATTCTGCTAGAAACCTGTCTTCTTCCAGCTCTTGTAGTTCTTGTAATCGCTCTTTCAGCGAGTCTTCCTTTGATAATTGAAGTGAAGTTATAATTAGGAGGCTCGGTATGAAAAACTCAGCCAGTACTACTGATTCCCTCCTATACACTAGCTGGAACAGGGTCTAGTTGTTTAGTCTTTTGACAGTTGTTCTGTACACCCACAGTGTTGTTGGTTTCCATTCGTCCCATTCGTCTCATTCAACATTGCAAATCTTTGTTAAACCCTTTTCCAGGATCTTGTTGAATGCTTCTACTGTACCATTAGCTTGTGGATGGTAAGGACTGCTTTTATGATGTTGTACCATGAAATTTTCTAGCAGAGATCTAATGGTTGCATTGATGAAATGCGTACTTTGATCACTTTTCAGACTTCTTGGGCAACCAAACCTGCTGATGATATTTTCAAATATGAATCGAGCTACTATTTCAGCTATGCAGTCCTTCACTGGTATTGCCTCTTCCCACCTTGTCAAATAGTCTGTTACCGTTATGATATACCTGTCCTGTGAGTGCCTTGCGACGGGTGCAATCGGGCCTATAAAATCAACTGCCCATTTCTCAAATGGCTGCAGTGCCTTTACCGGGTGAAGTGGGAGCTCGTCCCTATGTGATGTACATCCCGTATTTTGACATACATCACATTTTTTTACAAATGCCTTACTATCCATGTGTACTTTCAGCCACCAAAAACCTACCTGCAGTACTTTCCTCGCCTTCGGTTTTGCTCTAACATGCCCTCCCGCAACTCCACAGTGGAATTCGCACAATATGCCTTCCCTCTCTTGATCCAGGACACACCTTCAAAAAATTTGGTCTAACCCCATCTTATACAGGTGTCCTGCTATTAGCTGATACTCTGTTGCTCAGACTACTAAATGTATTTTCTGGGCTTCCATATATTCAATTGGGCATTGTCCCGTTGTCAGATAGGTTTCTATCTGGTCTAAGTAGTCTGGGATGGCTTCTATTCTAAAAATATCAGCATCCGACAGCTGATCATCTAGAGACCCTCTGTTTTCTCCGTATTCTAGCCTTGACAGGTGGTCAGGCCCCACATTCAGTCTCCTTGGTTTCACTATCACCTCAACAGTGAACTCCTGAAAGAGTAGGAGTCATCTTCAGATTCTCCCCTCCAAGACCAGTTTGTTAACTAGGTACTTTAAAGATGAATGGTCTGTGAAAAACTTAAACATACCTCCTAGTAGGTAGTGGCAGAACTTTTGAAGGGAATACACCATTTCCAATGCTTCGCGCTCTGTTGTGGTGTAGTTCCTTTCCGTTGTTGATAACTTATGACTTGCAAAATAAACTGGGTGATCAACTGAAGTGTCTCCTGGTTGAGCCAGAATAGCTCCAAGTGTGATGCTAGAAGCATCAATGTGGACATGAAATTTCTTGTCCCAATTAGGGTGAACCAATATTGGCACACTTGCCAACTTTTCTTTCGGGGTATTCAGGGTTGTCGTGCAATTTTCTGTCCAGTTGAACTGCTCTGATTTCCACAACAAATATTCTAATGGGGCTGTTATCTTCACATAATTGCGGATGAATCGCCTATAGTAGCTTGTGTGGCCTAGCAGCGACCTTAATTGCTTCATAGTTTATGGCGCATCCAGGTTAATTATAAATGCCACCTTTGCTGGATCAACACAAACTCCTTGTTTGCATACAACATGTCCTAGAAGCTTTCCAAAAGGCACTGCAAAGATGCACTTCTTGAGGTTTAATGAAATCTGGAGTTGCCTACATCTTTTGAACATTATCCTCAATAATGTTGCATGGTCCTTTAACAGGTTGTAGACAGTCCAGTCATCCATATAGACTTCCAGGAATTTATGGATGTATTCCCGAAACGCTGTTATCACAATTCGTGAAAATACTACTGGCGTGTTTTTCAACCTGAATGGCATTACATGATATGCAAATGAACCCCATTTGGTGGTGAAATTTGTCTTCTTCTTATCTTCTTCAACTATCCTTACCTTATGGTATCCTGAAAATCCATTCGTAAAAGAATAAGCCTCATTTGCCGCAACGTTGTTGAGAACTTTGTCACTGAACGGAGTAGGGAATGGGTCATGTATGCACGCATTATTCAAGCTCCTATAGCCAACACAAACTCGAATTTTAGATTTATCCTTTTTACTTTGTATGACTATAGGACTTACCCATTTTGCTTCTTCCATCGGTAATATCAACCCTGCCTTTAGCATCTTGTCAATCTCTGCCTTGACTTTTTATTTCACCCTTGGATTCAGACGATAGGGTCTATGCTTGAATGGTCTTGCGTCAGGCTTCAAAAATATGCGCATCTCCCTGAGGTCTCCTTTTATTCCTTTCAACTCTGCTACTGAATATGGGAACAAGTCTTCATATTCTTGTAGCAGATTAAATATCTCCTTAGCCATCTCAGCATCCAAATAATCACCAATTGATGCAAGTCTGGGCTTTTCCTCTATCCCAATGTTCATTTTCTTGGTCTTAGTGGTACCATATGAATTCCTTCCGTTGTCGAGCCTTCTTTAATATCCCGCTCCCCCTCCTTTTCCTCAAAATATAGATGTATAAGACATTCTAGATCATCATCATCCATCTAGTTGTTTATATTTTTGCATGATACCGACTGTTTGATGCCTTGGGTTGGGAGTGGTTGTTCTTCCTCCTCTTCAATATCCAGAAAGAACAATACCTTTTTAATGGTCTACAATGCTTGGGTGACTGGTTCTATTTTCCCTTCAAATGAGAATCATTATGTAAATTTATCTGCAACTGCTTTCCGAGTATTGGTTCCTATTTTCCTCTCTTCAGTTAGATACCAAGCCTATGGAATCAAATACAGTGAATGTATAAACTTGTATACCCACATCTCTTCCGGGTATCCTGCATTTTTCCATTGATCCTCACAATCTTTTGAATTTTTTCTAAGTTTTGAGTCCCCTTGATATTTTTTTGTTAAGTGTGGTCCTTCTTCTTCTTTGAACCTCGCTTTAAATGCTGCCGCAACTTTGTCCCATCGTGACAGTGAGTTGCGGTGGTTACTCCACCACCTTGCTGCTATGGATTGTAAAGCCATATCCATGAGTGGGACCCTATGGTCCGTTGGTACCTTATCTTCTATTCTGGCAATAAAAGTGTTGACAACATTCATATTTGATAAAGTTGGATAATCTCTTACCTCAGTCCCGATCCAATTGATCCTTCTGATGGTGGCGCATCTTCTTGTATTAGTCTCATATCGCCCTTGCTGCCAATCATCTCAGGCTATCTCTAAGCCTAAGTATGAGTTTTTAATACTTCTCCAACTCACAGATCCCCCCGTTGTCGGGTTGATATAATCTTCCCTTTTCCCTGTAGTCATTTGATAAAGATGATCAAGAAGCTGAGCATCTTCTCTATTGTCAACGGACTCTGTGTATCGGGGACCTTGATACAGGTCGAGTGGCTGGGTGACCCTAACCTCCTCATCTTCAAAGATCATTAGTTCCTTCTTTAAATCTATTACTGCATAGTTTTCAAAAGCCTAGTCGATCCCCAATAATGCTGGATAGGGATATTTATCCCCCATAATTTCTATCACCTCAAAGTTCGTGTATGTCTTTACCCCCGCAACGTCGACTTCTACCTCCTCCAGCCTGCCTATGGGTACAATGCAGTACTAGTTTTCCATACGGAGTTTAATTGGTGAGTATGTCAGCCTCGGTCTTCCCAATGCTTCCCATGTATTCCTTGGAAAAATATTGACATCTCACCCTAGGTCAAACATTGTGTCCTTAATTTGGAATCCCGCAACTTGAGTGTTCACCCGGAATTCTTTCCCTGTCCTTCTCTTATTTATTTTCACTCTCTGTATGTATTTCTGTGTTGCTTCATTTTACTCCCCTGGTCCTGTGGTCTCCTGCACCACCATTTCCAGGTTCTGCTTTAACTGTTCCAACATTGGCACATTGGTAACAATCTTTAGAAATAGACAGAACCATTCTTCAATTGTAGTACTTGTACTAGCTTGGTTCTCCTTATCTTCCTTGGCCTGTGACAACTCAAGGCCATTGCTTCCCCCAAGCTGGGAAAATGTTTCCACTGCTTCTTTAAAGTATTTCTTTTTTCTTTCTGGATTGAACATTGGCTTTGGCGATGTTGTCCTTATCAATTTTATTGGGTCTGTCATCTGTGCATATTCCCTGGTTATTTCCGTCCTAGCGTCACTATGGCTACATTTTGTATAGCTTGAGCCTCTATTATTCTTGGATTTTCATTTACCAGATTTGTTCCTCCTTGTCTGGCTCTTTCTTCCCAAATTTTAATGAGCTCTAGGCAGTCTTTTGTTGCGTGTGTGTTAACTCTGCACTGAGAGCACCAGGGTCTTCTAGGAAGTGGACATTCCCTAGCTACGAGACCTTCTTGGTCACAGTTGTAACATCGTACTAGCCCTCTTCCTCCAGCTCGGCCTCCTCTCATGCCTCCCCCTCGTCCCCTGGGAGCCTCATTTACTCTATATGAAGGCCTATCCAATCGTTCTGCTAATGCGTCTAGAGCCCTACACTGTTCTATGATGTGTGTTGTAGAAGCACAGAACTCACAGTATGTGTTGTTCGGAACGTTGGAGTATTTCTGCAATATTGGGCATAGGCAGGGTAGATGACCCATGCTCTTGCATATCTCACAATATTCAGTTTTGGCTTGTTTATGTTGCATGGGGAACCCTGTGTACTGATGTTGCGGCGGATATAATCCCTGGGTGTTAATCTGCGTAACTCCTCCTACTAGCGGAGCTCCCTGTGCCCCTGCTGTTGATGTCCCCACATTATGGCCCCGTAGCCTTGAACATTCTGTTACCACATGTCCCTCCATTAGACAATGCGTACACCATACATTTTGTCTGGCTGGCTGCATTGGTTGAATCTCTTTCAACTTTTTTGTTAGGCTAGCTATTTGATGTTGTAACCCCAGTATGGAAGGGTCTTGAGTAGATGCTCCTCCTTTAAATTCTTGTGGATAACCCGCCATGGCCTTTATCTTCATAGCTTGCTCCAATGCATCTTGTAACGTCTTTATCTTCTATTGTGTTAGCGGAGTTTTTGTTAATGGAAGAAGGGCCTTAAACTCAGTTTTGTTAATGGAAGAAGGGCCAAACTGAGTCTTTATCTTCTTTCAACTTTTTTGTTAGGCTAGCTATTTGATGTTGTAACCCCAGTATGGAAGGGTCTTGAGTAGATGCTCCTCCTTTAAATTCTTGTGGATAACCCGCCATGGCCTTTATCTTCATAGCTTGCTCCAATCTCTCTGATGGTTCAGGTCGATTGGATAACTCAGTTTTCCAATTGCATCCTTGAATCTCCTCATTAGATCCCATGCAGTCTCCCCCTCTCGTTACTTGATCTCCCACCTCTGACAGACCCTGTTGATCTATTTGGGGTAATTTGAATTCCTTAACGAAATCTCTCTTTACATCGTCTATCACTGGGTTCTGATGAGCTTCAGACCACTTAATAAACTAGGGTAGATCTCTCTCCCTGAGAGTAGTTTGAAATTTGATCAACTTACCTGCCTCTAGTGTCTTCCAAGCCCTCCATATGGCTTCGCAGAGGTACCAGTGTTGTTCCACGTCATCATTACCTCTCCTAGAGAACTCTGAGTATCAGGTAAATGATCCTGCCATGCTTTCTTGTGTGGGTGTTACTAGAATAAAATACCTGGCTCCTGGCTATGAAATGGTATTAATAGCACTACTGCTAGTGTGTATTACTGTTATAGACTGAACACTATTCAACTTACTCAATTCCCATGACTTAACAAAAATTTCACCTAGTGGTTGATAGAGTACCAGGGGAAGGTTAGGACTAGAGCTACTTTAACTTTGGGGAATAGAGTTACCTTGGGTTATGGGTGCCAGCCCCTCTCAGAATAGTTGCTCCATCGCAACATGCAAATCCACATCGGACATCTCCTTGGGGCACGTGTCATTTCCGTCATACTTCTTTCCCTTCTTTGTTTGGGCTGGGCTCCTATACACCTGCCGCACTTCCTTTATGGTCCCTCCTATATCTTGGGAACCCATCTGAACTTCCATCTCCTTTTTCATCTGAGGTGCCTTCTCCTTGTCCTTTCTACTACTTTCCTTCTTCTCCAACTCCTTCATCACACTTTCTTTCCAGTTCTCAGCGATTTGCGCCCTCTGATGTGATCATCGTTCCCTCAACCTACTGGAGGTCTCGGCATCCATGTACCTATTCCCCTCTCCAATGTATTCGTAGCATCTCTCCCTCAGCTCCTTCCCCCAGTACTGGAGGTTTAAGTCTCCATCTCAGATTTTTGAAACTCTATCAATCCTTCGTCTACCATCAAGGTCTCTTGGGCAAGACCCAGGTTCAAGATGGAGGCCAACAATGTTTTCCGCAGTAGTCTAGCACAACGTCAACATTTTCACTCTACTCTGAAGAACAGAGAGTCCCACCCGAGGTGTTTTGTGACCTTAATAAGATTAGGATTAGATCAGGTATCGATCAAGCATAACATATAGAATAAAACAGACAAAGTTGGGTGCTCCAAATAGGTATAAATGCTTTGCAAATGATAATACTCATGAACATATTTAGGACGAAAAACAAAATTTAAAGTAACCCACACATTCAACTGAATCAGAAAAACATTATAGAACTCAGGACATCAAACCCAGATCATAGTATATTGCATTAACACAAGGGACAGTTACATTGCTCCTCAGAGCGATCCTGGCAGAACATATTACAATATTATCACATATTATAGAACATAATGAACAGAGAGAACATAATGAATAGAGCGAACAGAGCTCTCCTACGACTCCCTTCCTCTAATCCCTACTGTTCCAACCTCCTGTCTCCATTGGACGACTACCTATTTTTTCCTTTGCCAATGCGATTGCCAGTTCTCCCTTCCTTTCTGCTCTGCTGTTTGTTGCATCTCCCTGATTACTGGGAGTACTTTGTTTGTTATTTATCGCTTCCTTCTACCATCTGTGCCTATTTCCGCAATATTCGCGCCACCTACTCTTCAGCTCTTCGCAACCATGAAAATTCTCTGTCTACCGTGGTTGCACTCTGCCACCTATTATCCGCAACTCAAAATCGTTTTATTTCAAAACAAGGGCCCCAACAAGTTGTATGTGAGAATTTTGATTGTTGTTTTCTACTGAAAACCATTTAGGCCAGGAAGAGAAATCTAAGGTTTGCTCCTCATAACGATGATGTTCTTTGTATAATTCCAACTCTTGACAAAAATATTCAAGAATTGTAATGCAACATTCATCTATCCTCTCATATAAGGTTGCATCAAGATAAATAATAAAATCGGAGGAAATATCTTCTTTCTCCAATAAATAATGTACATTTTGGGCCTTATAATCTTCTGAGGATATAAAGTAGGAAAAAAAATTCTTGATATGTAAGGGAAAATAGACTATCAAACTGATAGTGAAAAATTAAACATCCTCTAAAAGATTCAAACTTTGATACATGTATTTTCCATGGTGCTTTCTCATTTCCTCGCCCTCATAATTCCTCATATAATGAAACCTTCATCAGTGGAGTCGCCAGGTGAATAATAAAAAACCAAATTTGTATCTAAATATTGTTCACCATCAAGAAATAGATTTCAATACCCAGGGAAAAATAACTTTGTGCCTTCATCCTCGGAAACGATGCCAAAAAATGTTGTATCTTAAGAGGCAATCCCTTGGTTGTGAAAGGAATCAGTTCTTAAGAACATTTTAAGAGTGTGCCACAAGAATGATTTCATCATGAGGTCTTTGTTCAATCCCTTTGGGAACTAGTTTTCTAAAACCCTTAATGATCTGTGTAATATCCCAAAATGGGATCTGCTAGCAAGGCATGACTGGAAAATGCATTTTCCAGGAATGGATGCTACGAGATTTGAAACCAAGACCTGGATCTCGTAGATCAATGTATCTAAGACCGAAATCCAAGAGGAGGCTCAAAATAAATCACTCTAGGTGGGTTATATTAGCTCCTCGTAATTTTCTAGATTGATTGAGATACAAATTGATAAGGGTAACATCAAACCAAGCTTTGGAATCCAAGGACCTAGCCTTCCTGGATTCGGGGAGGGATCTCTCAATGTGTGAAAAGATGTGCAAAGATGTCTTGTTTACTGATTAGGGTTGATTTTAGGCTAGATGTTAAGTACAAGGTATTTTGATTTTTTTTTGGTTGGGTATGATACTTTGATAGATTTTAGATAGGAAACATGGAAGATTGTTAAGTCATTGGGCAATGGAGTCAAACAAGGTCATGAATGAGTTCATCAATGGTGTTAAGAGTATTTTCAGGGAAATTTAACTTGGTTGGTGGATCTTTAAGGTTGTGAAGAATCATGAGATGGACATGAAATATTGAGAACAACAAACTAATAAAGGGCTGAAACTGAATCCTTTATATACTTGTAAATTGAGGGAGTTAGAAAATTGATAAAAACAACAAGAGAATCAAAGGCATAAGCAGAACCTAATCCATTTGATTTCAGACTGAAAACAGATAATTAACCAAGACAAACATTCAGATAAAAACTTAGAAAGGTAAGAAACTTATCCAACTTTTACAACTTTTATCATCTAGAGCAGAAAAACATTTAAGATACACAAGTAACCATAACCATAGAAGGAGAGAAAACTCTAACATCCAAAGTTACAGCTATAAGGTTTCCCTAAAACAATTTTAGCTAAGTAAAGGCAAAGAGCATGATTTTAAACAGACTTCTTTGACAAACCTAGACAAAGCTGCTTTAAAGAGATGATTCCAAGAACATAATATTTCAGTGGAAACAATATGAAGGGCTAACCATAAATCATAATTGATGCTAACAAATCTAATTTATTCAAGAAATGGACAAGCTAAGAACTTGTTAGAGAGCAATAAATGATTTCTCTAATGTATCTTAGCATAAGAAAACATTAAGGTAGTGAAGGACAAACAGATTTAAGGTGCCATTAGAAAACATTTCTTAATCTAAATTCTTTGTCCTACTACAACATAGCAAGATGGAAAACATAATGGAAAACTAGAAAACATAAACAAAATAAAAGTTCACCATCAACCAAGCCTATGGATCCTGCAAGCAATCCTTCTCCATCAACAAGAAAATCAGATCATGCATGAGTTCCAAGACATCAATTTCTCTTCAAGAGCTTCAAAGGACTATGTATTATTCTAGCATCAGTCATCAAAATCCAACATTTACAATGAGTTCCAATGCAGTATTTATACTGCAAATGAGGAGGTGAAACTCTTCTAGGGTTCAAAATGTTATTAATTATAGAGTAAATGCATTCCTAGCCTTGAAAACCACACAAGGCATAAGGTAAGAATATCTGCAGCTACTTCTCTGTTTAAATAACTGTCTTAATTTCTGAGATAAAGATAGGTGGAAAAGATTGACTTTAAGGCTTTATCTTATCTTTACAATAATTGTCCTGATCGTTTAAAATATATTCTTTTGTGTAATAACTACTTAATTGGTTTCATGGATAAGAATTGGCCAAAGGAGTCAGTTGATATTTCTGATTGAATAACTGCTCTGTGTTGATGTGTTCGAGGCTGCTTTAGCTTAATCTTTCCTTTAATTTCATCATTTAAACTGTGTTAAGGCCTGATCTCACTTTTTTGCTTCATTATTCATCATGCTGCCTTTAATACTTTATGGCTTGCTTTAAACTTTTTTCATCTGTCTTTAACTGTGTTTTTCACAGGTTAAGCCTTTAATCTTCGGATTTATGCTTTTAACCTTCATTATTCATCTCTGGTCTTCATTTCTTTTTGCGTACAGGTGGCTTTTGCACGTTGGAGGGTTTCGTTTAATCACTGCTCATGATACGCTGATCAAACCTTTGAATTAAAACCCTGTGAACTCTTTTTCTTCGTGATTTTTCCCTGAGGATCGTCATCCTGGGCCTTTCTTGCCACTACTCTGGCTTGTGAGAGGGTTGTCTTATTTTCCTGCCATTAAGCCTGCAACAAACGAAAAATATATTATAAAACCTGCGTTTGGAATAAAACTGCTTCAGAGGCTCGGGGTGAAGGCAGAAGAGCTGTGCAGAGGGGGATGAATGCATTGATGGAGGATTCCATGGGCAAAGCAAGCGGGACAGGGTTTGAATTTTGAATCGGGCACGAAAAAGGAAAAAGTGGTTTTGCGAAACCAGAGGTGGTTTTCACACGAGGCATGGGTGGTAAGTGGTAATGGGATAAATGAACGCGATACGGCTCTGGAGGTGACACATAACGCCAGCAAAACCACCTTTTTCACATTCAAAATGCATGAAAGAGGGGGTAGATGAGTTGGTGTGTGATAAGATCCTCGCCGTCCAATCTACGAGGAGACGTACAAATCGACGGTCAGCGCGTCACGCGAAACAACACCGAGGCATGGGGAGAGGATGGAGTGGGGCCAGGGCATGACGAGTTCTGGGCCGTTGGATCTGGGGGGGGCAGATCAATGGTTGATATTAACTGCAGGGGGACTGGGGGTACGGAAGGATCTCGTCGGCGGGGTGCCTCCACAGTGAATGGGGAAATACTGGCTGTCAGATTGGGAGAAAATCAACAACGGAGATTAACTGTGGGGGGACTAGGGAGTACGAGCCACTTTGGTTGGATGCCCTCGCAGTGAACCTACGTCGTTGATCTGGGAGGGATGGACAATCCAGATTGTATCGGGGAGTGGAAGAAATGAATGAATGGGGTGGAGGAAAAATGATAATGCGAGATAGCGCAGACCGTTGGATCTAAGGGAGCTAGATCAACGGTCCAGAATATATCGGCGGGAAGGAGCAGAGACTGTTGGTCGATGGGGAGAAGCAAAGTGCAATGACCGTCCGATCTGGGACAGATCGACCGTCAGGAGTCCATCAGTGGGGAAGAATCATTGAGGAAAAGGAGACGGGAAGTAACGAAATGTGATGGCCGATTGAGCATAGAACGTTCGATCGGGTGTGATCAACGGCAGAGATTAAGTCGGGGGATCGGCCTTCAGTGGAGAAAAGGAGTGCCGGCGTGACCCTTTGCGGTTTGCGATGGATCGCAGACCGTCCAATTTGAAATGAGATCAACGGTCGAGATTTTATCGGCGGGGAATTCCATCGGCAGAAAAAGCAGTGGGAACGAGGAAACGTCGAAGTGCCGATGCGATGGAACGATGTGTAGACTGTTCGATCTAGGGAAAATGAACAGGCCAGATTGAATCGAGATTTCACATCAGCGATGAAAATTTTTAAAGGGAAAAAAGGTCGCGAGGACCGGTGAAAAGCTGAAATACTGATGGGCCGATGGGCCTAGTGCTCGATCATGGAGTAGGTCATATGACGAAAAAAGGGGCTAGGGCTAAGCCAAAAGGCGCTTGAGCCTGAATGTCTAAAATTAGTGTTTTAAGGCCAAAATGAAGGTTTTTTTAGCCTTTTCAAGGATTCTGATAAGTGTAAAAAGGAGGTTTAAACCATTATAAATGGGTTTCAATGGTTTAAAGGGGTAAATGGAAGGGTTTAAAGGGATTTTTCAGAGAAAAATGATTGATTTGGATAAGTGAGAATGAGTGGGAAAAATGAATGAAACAGGCCTAGGAAACAGTCTCTTTTGGTATCAGCAGGGCAACTTAGAGGCTTTGATTGAATATTTTCAGTGGATTGGTAGACTTAGGATAAAGAACACAGTGGGCTTTCAAGAACTTACAAAGTTTTTTCATAAAAAATTGTTTCTTGAAAGCTTAAGAACCTTTTTAGCCTTCATTAGCTATAACAAAAATTATAGATGGCTAACAGTGGCTCCACTTGGGGAGGACAGCTTGCTCTTTAGGTGTCCAGAACCTCAATTTATCAATCTCTGGCTTTCAGCAGACTAGTGTTTTAATCCATCAGGTAGCATTCTTTTCTTTCTTTTGTTGGCTATATTTGGATTTGAGAACATTTCAACAATCTACAGCATTTGACATTCTTCAAATCAGCATCACTACCTACCCAATCCTACTTGTCCTAGCATTTTTTCTTCAATAAGGTGCATTTGGACTTACAAACTTTTTCAACATCATTTTGTCCTTTTGAAAACAGGAAAAAATAATCTAAATCTATCCCGTTTTCTTCCGAGAATCCAAATTAAACAATTGAATTCTTTTATTTCTACCTATACTACTATCTGTCAAGATTAAGCTGTTTGACAGATCTGCATTCTCTATATTCTAAAACATAGCTAAATCGGGATTAAGCAGTCTAATTTGCTATGGTGTCTATGGTTTATGTACAAGCTGCACATAGACTTTATTTGCAGAAAATTAAAACAAAATTATAAAGGCTTAAGATTTGAAAATTATAAACATCCTTCTATTCTTTTTCCAGCTCTGGTTTTGATTTGTTTAGAGCTAACTTTTTCCTTTTCTTGGTTCATATTTTGATTTTGTTTGAACCATTCTTTTCTATCCTAATCTATTCTACTAATAAGCCAAGATTATACAGTTTGGAAAATCTCCTTCACTAACCTATCAACATGAAATTCAAATTTACTCAATCATGTTTAGGTTGTATGATTGAATAATTACAAGTAATGGCATTTGAACTTGCACACAATCATTATTTTGCATAAAAGTAGATCAGAAAGATGAGGCCATGATTTGTCTTTTGTGAGGCATCTTTATCTATCTCTTTGGTTCTTTTTTAAGCATGTGGAACTAGTATCTTTTCAATCTCCTAATCTATCTCTCTTTGAACAAGTTAAGTCTGAAATAATGTTTTATCAATCAAAGTTTCTACTAACTTATCAACATAAATTTAAAGCATGTTCAACCATGATTAGGCTAGATAACTGAATAATATATCCCTTTGAATAAGTAGTGGCATTTAGACTAGCTCACTTTCATAAATTATCTTTTTTGGGTATGGGGTTGTACCTCTTTTGAATCTGCCCTCTTTGATTTTCTTTTATTTTTAATGTTTTTGTATTTTGTATAATTTTATTTTTAATTGTGTTATGTACAATGAATAAAACTTTGAAACTAAGACTCTTGACATAAATAGTGTTTGAGCATCCTGCCATTGACAGGACCTCCAAACATTTCAATTCCATCAAGTTCCTTCAAAAAGAAAGCATTTTTGCCTCTCACCAAATCAATGATATAGGGGCCTTTCCATAGATTTTCAAGCTTACCATGTTTGCCTTTGTCCTCCCTTCTAGAATCCCATTTTAGAACTAAATTTCCAACTTGAAAGTCATTTGCTTTGGTCCTTCTATCAAATAATTTCTTGATTCCTTCTTGGACTACTTGTGTCCTTTTATATACTTCCTCTCTTGATTGTTGCAAATGAATGGTCTGATTGATCCTCCTTTGCATATCATTTTCTTCAGCTTGGACATCTTGAAGGAGTTTCATGACTGGGACTCCTAGAGATGTTGGGAAGACCGCATCCATGCCGTAAACCAACTGATAGGGAGACATGCTGATGGACTTTTTAGTAGTCAATCTATCAGCCCATAAGGCATGGACAAGCTTATTATGCCAATATTTCTGATTCTATTCCAACAACTTTTTGATGATATTAACAAGGATTTTGTTGGAGGATTCAGCTAGACCATTTCCTTGGGGGTGGTAGGTAGTAGAATGGCCTAATGTGATCTAATATTTATGGAAGAAATATACCATCCTCTTGGACTTGAAGGAAGCAACATTGTCTGTGATTATTTTCCTACGACAACCAAATTTGGATAGTATGTTGGTTTCAATGAATTTGATGATGACATAGTTAGTAGCATTCCTAGTGGGTATGGCCTCTATCCATTTGGTAAAATAATCAATGGCCGTGAGGATCCATTTGTGTTGGGCTAAGGATGATGGGTGAATTTCCCCAATGAAGTCCAAACCCCATTGTTGAAAGGGAGCCTCAACACTGATAGGCTGCAAAGGTAGTGGTAAGAGTTTTCTCCTACCATCAAAGATTTGGCACTTGTGGCAGGACATGACTAACTTATGAGTGTCTAGGAAGAGGGTGGGCCAATAGTATCCTGACTTGAGGATCTTGTTTGCTGTGGTCTTCCAGTTAAGATGTCTTCCACATTCTCCCTCATGTAGCTCATGCATGATTTTTCCTGCATCAACCTCAAGTAAACATTTAAGTAAAATCCTCGCAACATTTTTCCAATACAAAACTCCATCTAATATACAATAATTTAAAGCCTTCTGTTTGAAAAATATGGCTTTTTTTTTTACAAAGAAGGAGGATCATTCAGATAAAGCAACACATATATGATGTCAACATACCAAGAAGATTTCATGAATGTTTCTTCAATGAATGGTGCTGTGCATTCTTCTATCTCTTCCAAAATATCAACCATGTTCATATCTAAAGCTTGGAAGTTTGAATCAGCCATGAGTTTTTCTAATCCCTGCCCTTTGATGAGTTTGGTGGGCCTGATCTCTAAGTCATATTCTAAAATGGTAGCAATCCACTTGCCCCTTTTACCATCAGGGTCTTGATTAAGTATATCTTTGACAACTGTGTTTGGGACAAAGGCTATGATATGTGAATGCAAAATATAAACTCTAAAATCCTTCAAAGCTTTGATTAAGGCAAAGGCTTGTTTCTCCATAATGTTATATTTTAGAGGAGCATCCCTTAAGGCTTTTCTGAAGAAAGCTATGGGTTTCTCTTGCCCCATGATGTTCTTTTGCAACAATATTGCTACCACAGTATGTTCAGAGGCAAAGGAGAAAATGTAAAAGTCCTTAGTGAAGTCAGGGCTGATTAAGACTAGCTTTTGTGTGAGTGCTTGTTTTACCAGCTCAAAAGATTGTTTTGCTTCCATATTCCACTTCACTCCTACTTCCTTTTTCAACATATTCGTGATATTTCTTAGGAGCTCAGCAAGGTTAGGGATGAATCTTCTTAGGAAGTTAATCTTTCCAATGAAAGACTACAACTCTTTAATGTTTCTAGGATGGCTGATTTGTAAGATGCCTTCTATTCTTTTGGGATCTATCTTGATTCCTTCCTCAGAGATGATTTGACCTAAGAGTTTTCGTTCCTGAAGGCCAAACAAAGTTTTCTTGGGATTTAGATACTGGCCATACTTTCTACATTTTTCAAAGACTTTTCTCAAGTGGACTAAGTGCTCCTCATCATTCTTAGAGTAGACATTGATGTCATCAAGGTATATGACTATGAAGTAACCTATGTATTCTGAAAAAACTATGTCCATTTCCCTTTGGAAATTTGCCCCTGCATTCATTAAACCGAATGGCATTTTAACATACATGAACGTACCCCAAGGTGTAGTGAAAGCAGTTTTAAGTTGGTCACTTGGAAAGACTAGAACTTGGTTATAACCTGAGAAGCCATCTAGTAATGAGATTCTTTGTGAACCAACTATTTTTTGGAGTATGTGATCCATTTTAGGCAAGGGGTAATTGTCTTTTAAGGAGGCTTTTTTCAAATTTCTGAAGTCAATACAAAGCCTAATTTCCCCGGTCTTCTTCCTAACTGACACAAGGTTGGACACCCATTCTGAGTATCGGACAAGGACTATGATCCCAGCATCGTACATCTTTTTTATTTCTTTCTCAACTGAGGGTAACAAGAGGGGGTTTCTTCTTCTCAACTTTTGTTTAAATGGTTTATGATTTTCTTTGAGAGGAATTTTATGTTGGATGATTTTGGTGTCATAGGATTTCAAGTCTTCATACCCCGAAGCAAACACATTTTCAAATTCTCTAAAAAGCTCAATGTATTTCTATTTTGTGTGAGATGGGAGAGTTTTGGACAGCTTGATTATTTTGGGCTCTTTCATCCCTCCAATGTTGCACTCTTATACATTTTTTTCAGTGGGTTCCATCTTGGGTTTTTTAGCTACATCATTAAAATCAAACAACTCTTCTAGTGGTGTAAGGCCTCTTAGCAAGGTGTCATCTTTGTACTGCAAAATTCCAAGTTCTCTTTAATCTGATTTATCAAATACTTCTGCAACACAAGGGTTTTGAAGGTGGTTTATATCATCATCAAAGGGCAACTCTGTTTTGGGAGTTTCTTTTTCAGCATAATTATTTCTTTCAAATCTCAAACTCTGTTTTGTGCTTGCAAATTCATTTCTGGATTGCAGAAAATCATCTATTTGGTCATCATTTTCAAACACTTGCCAATGGTTCAAATTTTCCGATACATTAGGCCTGTTCTTTATTTTGATGAGGCATTGATTATTTTCATAAGGTAAAGAGAAATTGCTGGCAGCAAAGGCAAGCTCATTAGCAAGGCAGTTTTGGGCCCTAGGGATGAAAGTAAGCTCATATTTCTCAAAGGTTTTGAGAAGGTCTAGGGCAGAATTTCTATATTCCCTTAACCTAGGATTCTTGGTTGAATATTCTCCCTTAATTTTATTGATGATTAGTTCAGAATCTCCTTGGATCAAGATTTTCTTGGCTTTGATATTTTTAAGTAAGTATAGACCAATAAGGAGAGGCTCATACTCTGCAACATTATTGGTGCATTGAAAATCTAACCTATAGGAATTGCCTTCATTTGTGTTTTGGATCCAAACACTAGCCCCTGATCCGGCCTTACCATAACAACCATCAAAGCTCACATGCCAAAGGGTGTCAATTTCAGTTTTGTCAATGTTCTGTACTTTGGGGCTGCTAGAGTCTTGGGAGTCATTTTCTTGATTAGAGAGTTGGTTTGATTGTTCTGGGGGACTTAGTTATCTCTTATTGTCATTCACTTGTTCACTTATGTCATTTTCATTGTACAGGATGGAGTCGAGGTCTGAGTGAATGGAATAAACTGGTGTGTTATTTGGCCTATCTATGTTACTCACCATGTATTTCATGTGGTATTCCCGGTACAATCTTCTTGTTTGATTGAAGACTGGGATGGTGGCATAGGTCATGTCCATCTGAAGGCTGCCCTAGAGTTTGGCCCCCCATGATCTAGATAAAAACATGCCATACTTTGGGGGAATGTGAGCCACAACTATATCCATGACTAGACTCTTAGTGGGGATTTGTGCCAGATTGACACATAGATCCTTGATTAGCCCCAGACACTTAACCCTACTAGAATCAAAAGAATACAAGTATTTGTAGGGCTTTGTGATTTCTAGGCCCAATATCTCCATCACAACCTTTGGCATGAGATTGTGTGAGGCACCAGAGTCTAGCATAGCATTATGCAGAATTTTGTCATGTATGTTCAGATACATAGAAAGGAGGGACTGCTCCTTGATATCTTCCCTCTACTTCAGGACCAAACAACAGTTCTGGTTTATCATCAGATAAGTTTAAGGTATCAATATCCTTGCCTATGTTTAACACTTTAAAAATATAGGATCTATATACCTCTTGGGTTACCAATTCAGTGAGGGGTATAGTGATCTTGATTTTGGCAATCTCCCCCTCAAAACTGAAAGGCGCAGGTGTCTTTATTGCATTTACATCAGTTTTATCAGCCATGATATTTTCTATATTTTTAATTTTCTGATTCTAATTTTATGGTTTGGATAGTAAGGTTTTTTCATGGCCACTTTTTGAAGTACTAGGGCATCTTGAATCATTACTAGGCTGGCTAGTCTTTTTCTTGTTTATTTCAGTCTTCTTAGCTGTAGTATCTGTGCTTTCTGCTATTTTTTTGGGAATAGTTTCAGAGGTCTTTCTAACAACAACGTTTGGATGATTTTTTTTAGGAACATCTTGACTCTTTTTTCTCCTAAGGTTATACTACCTATGGAATTCCATTATGACATTCTCAAATCCTAATCTATAGTCTTCTGAATCTTCATATGATTTCTCATGTGGTTTTGAGGAAAACATCCTTTGTTCTTCTTCATTAAGGAATGTATTATCCTCATCATCTGAACCTATGAAATTTACATGGTCTTCTTCCAACTGCTTAGGCTCTCTTTCTTCTTCATCTACATATTTGTCTTGGAAAGGTGGTCTGATTTGTTGGTCACTCTCTCTTTGTCTGATTTGAGGAGGGTCTTTTCTAAAATTCTGGTTTCTATTTCTGTTTTGAGGACTGGCTTGATTTTCCCTAGGATGTGTTCTCTCATTCAAACTGAATTTTTCCATCATCCTCTCCATTTTCCTAACTATGGAGTCAAGTTTGGTTTCGTAAGAGGAGGATGCAGGTGTTGTGTCATCTCTATAAGTCACCATTTTTTCTGATCTCACCCTAGCCCTTTTCTCAATCAAATTGGCCTCTACACTTACAGCCCCCTTTTGCATGTCTTCTAGAGTTAGGTAATCTCTCTCCCTTAGTTGATAGGCCATATCAGCATCAAAGCCTTCGGGATATTTTACTAAGGCCAAGCCTTGGGGAGATTTTATGTGAGGTGGGAAAGCGTTGTAAACACTGTTAAACCTAGTTGAGTAGTCATGAACACTTTCTCTTGGATTTCTTTTAAGATTGTTATACTCGAACAAAATTTGGAGGGGGTTCTTCTTGATTTCCCATTTGTTCGCAAAGGTTTGGTATAGAGTAGGGAGATCATGAATTTTGTTGGGAGGTAAGTCTTTAAACCATTTCTTGGGTTTTCCCCTTAGGCTCTGAGCAAAAATCCTCATTTTTATGGTTTCTTCTTCTATCTCCATATAGTCAAAAGCATCATTAATTATATCTACATGTTTTTGAGAAGTGATGGATTTAGTCCCTGAGAAGTGAGGGATTTTGGACTGATAGTCATTTGGCAAAGGTAATAGTGGTTGTTGTAGAGCCAGTGGAGCATACCAGGCTACCATGATGGGAGGGAAAGGAAACAAAGGTTGATTTACAAGGGGAGGATTTGTGAGAGGTGGAGGAGGATGGAGTGAGTTGGTTTGCACACTGGTGGTATGGATGGGTGTAGCTGAGGTACTTGGACCGGAAGACTAATTCTGAGTAGATTTGAGATAAAAAAGGTTGAAGTGATGTAGAAGCTGAAAATTAGGTGGAGTGGAAGGAGAATATTCTCTATTGGAGCTTTGCTGCAAATCTATGGGCTCAAAGTCAACTGGGTCAACCCTACTTTGTGACTTGGTCCTGAATCGGTTCTTGGTACGGTGAAAATCAAACTCAGGATCTTGTGAAACTGTAAGGTGTTCCAGTGCAGAACTTGCTCTATGGATGGTCCTAACAGTGGGTGAGTTTCCAGATTTAGGATTTTGCCACAAAATCTTTTCTGGGTTATCAACTATGGTAGGAGGATTTGGGTCCGGGTGTGATCTGGTATAGATCCTTCGTGAAGCCAGATCTCTTTATTCACACAAGGTATAACTAGGCCTTAAAAACTGTTTTGGACTGATTTGACACAATCCTAGAACAACCTATGGGACTAGTGGGATGAGGAAGGCCTACTGGAGGCTAGTGGAGTCGCCAAGTGGATTTTTTTTTAAAATTTTGAAGATATGTATACAATGGTCCACCACCAAATTCTTGATAAAAAATCAATCTAGAGAGTACTTTTGGGTTTTTAGTTTCTTTATGTAGCCTTAAGGTTAATGAGTATCCCCTAACTAAGTCATTATCTTGCTAGGATGATGAAGTAATTATTTTCTACTCTGGCTATGGGTTGGTTTTTAAATCAAACTAGGGATGTATATGAGTCTATAAGATTTTTTCAGGCTACTATGAACTCAGTCCCACCGTGATCGCCACTATGTTAGCTCCCCATAATTTGCTAGATTGATTGAGATACAAATTGACAAGGGTAACATCAAACCAAGCTTTGGAATCCAAGGACCTATCCTTCATGGATTCAGAGAGGAATCTCTCAATGTGTGAAAAGATGTGAAAAGATATGTCTTGTTTACTGATTAGGGTTTATTTTAGGCTAGACGTTAAGTACAAGGTATTTTGATTATTTTTTGGTTGGGCATGATACTTTGATAGATCATAGATAGGAAACATGGAAGATTGTTAAGTCATTGGGCAATGGAGTCAAACAAGGTCATGAATGAGTTCATCAAAGGTGTTAAGAGTATTTGCAGGGCAATTTAACTTGGTTGGTGGATATTTAAGGTTTTAAAGGATCATGAGATGGACATTAAAGATTGAGAACAACAAACTAATAAAGGGATGAAACTGAATCCTTTATATACTTGTAAACTGAGGGAGTTAGAAAATTGATAAGAACAGCAAGAGAATCAAAGGCATAAGAAGAACCTAATCCATTTGATTTCAGACTGAAAACAGATAATTAACCAAGAAAAAAATTTAGAGAAAAACTTAGAAAGGTAAGAAACTTATCCAAATTTTAGAGCTTTTATCATCTAGAGCAGAAAAACATTTAAGATACACAAGTAACTATAACCATAGAAGGAGAAAAAACTCTAACATCCGAAGTTACAGCTATAAGGTTTCCCTAAAACAATTTTAGCTAAGTAAAGGCAAAGAGCATGATTTTAAACATACTTCTTTGACAAACCCAGACAAATTTTCTTTAAAGAGATGATTCCAAAAACAAAATATTTCAATGGCAACAATATGCAGGGCTAACCATAAATCATAATTGATGCTAACTGATCTAATTTATTCAAGAAATAGATGAGCTAAGAACTTGTTAGAGAGCAATAAATGATTTCTCTAATGTATCTTAGCATAAGAAAACATTAAGGTAGTGAAGGACAAACATATTTAAGGTGCCATTAGAAAAAATTTCTTAATCTAAATTCTTTGTCCTACTGCAACATAGCAAGATGGAAAACATAATGGAAAACTAGAAAACATAAAAAAAATAAAACTTCACCATCAACCAAGCCTATAGATCCTACAAGCAATCCTTCTCCATCAACAAGCAAATCAGATCATGCATGAGTTCCAAGACATCAATTTCTCTTCAAGAGCTTCAAAGGACTATGTATTATTCCAGTATCAGTCATCAAAATCCAACATTTGCAATGAGTTCCAATGCAGTATTTATACTGCAAATGAGGAGGTGAAACTCTTCTAGGGTTCAAAATGTTATTAATTACAGAGTAAATGCATTCCTAGCCTTGAAAACCACGCAGGGAATAAGGTAAGAATATCTGCAGCTACTTCTTTGTTTAAATAGCTTTGTCTTAATTTCTGAGATAAAGATAGGTGGAAAAGATTGACTTTAAGGCTTTATCTTATCTTTACAATAACTGTCCTGACAGTTTAAAATATATTCTTTTGTGTAATAACTGCTTAATTGGCTTTATGGATAAGAATTCGCCAAATGAGTCAGTTGATATTTCTGATTTAATAACTGCTTTGTGTTGATGTGTTCGAGGCTGCTTTAGCCTAATATTTCCTTTAATTTCATCATTTAAATTGTGTTAAGGCCTGATCTCACTTTTTGCCTTCATAATTCATCATGCTGCCTTTAATACTTTATGGCTTTCTTTAAACCTTTTTAATTTGTCTTTAACTGTGTTTTTATCTTTTAATCTTCATAGGTTAAGCCTTTAATCTTCAGATTTATGCTTTTAACCTTCATTCTTCATCTCTGGTCTTTGTTGCTTTTTGCATACAAGTGGCTTTGGCATGTTGGAGGGTTTCATTTAGTCATTGCTCATGATACGCTGATCAAACCTTTGAATTCGAACCCTGTGAACTCGTTTTTTTTGTGATTTTTCCCCGAGGATCATCATCCTGGGCCTTTCTTGACACTGCTCTGGCTTGTGAGAGGGCTGGCTTGTTTACTCGCCATTAAACCTGCAACAAACGAAAAACATATTATAAAACCTGCGTTTGGAATAAAACTGCCTCAGAAGCTCTGGGTGAAGGCGGAAGAGCTGTGCAGAGGGGGATGAATTCATTGATGGAGGATTCCATGGGTGGAGCAAGCGGGACAGGGTTTTAATTTTGAATCGGGCGCCAAAAAAGTAAAAAGCGGTTTTGCTAAACCAAAGGTGGTTTTTGCGCGAGGCATGGGCGGTAAGTGGTAATGGGCTAAATGAACGTGATACGGCTCTAGAGGTGACACGTAAACCCAGAAAAACCACCTTCTTCGCATTCAAAATGCACGGAAGGGGGGGTAGACGATTTGGTGTGCGATAAGATCCTAGTCGTTCGATCTGCGAGGAGATATGCAGATCGGCGGTCAGCGCGTCGCGCGATACAACACCGAGGCATGGGGAGAGGATGGAGTGGGGCCAGGGCGTGATGAGTTCTGGGCCGTTCGATCTGGGGGGGCAGATCAACGGTTGAGATTAACTGCGGGGGGACAGGGGGTACGGAAGGATCTCGTCAGTGGGGTGCCTCCACAGTGAATTGGGAAATACTGGCCGTCGGATCGGGAGAAAATCAACGGCGGAGATTAATTGCAGGGGGACTGGGGAGAACGGGCCACTTTGGTTGGATGCCCCCATAGTGAACCTGCGTCGTTGATCTGGGAGGAATGAACGATACAAATTGTATCGGGGAGTGGTAGAAATGAATGAATGAGGTAGAGGAAAAACGATAATGCGAGACAGTGTAGACCGTTGGATCTAAGGGAGCCAGATCAACGGTCCAGAAATATATCGGCGGGAAGGAGCAGAAATTGTTGGTCGATGGGGAGAAGCGAAGTGTGATGACCATTAGATCTGGGAGAGATCGACGGTCAGGATTCCATCGACGGGCAAGAATCATTAGGGAAAAGGAGACAGGAAGTAACAAAATGCAACAGTCGATTGAGCGCGAACCATCCGATCAGGTGTGATCAACGGCGGAGATTCTGTCAGGGAATCGGCCATCGGCGGAGAAAAGGAGTGCGGGCATGACCCTTTGTGATTTGCGATGGAGCGCGGACCATCCGATCTGAAACGAGATCAACGGTCGGGATTTTATCAGCGGGGAATTCCATCGACGGAAAAAGGAGTGGGAACAAGGAAATTCAGAAGCACCGATGCGATGGAACGATGCGCAGACCATCCGATCTGGGGAAAATGAACGGCCCAGATTGAATCGAGATTTCGCATTAGCGGCAAACATTTTTAAAGGGAAAAAAGGTCATGGGGACCGACGAAAAGCCAAAATGCCGATAGGCCTAGCGCTCGGTCATGGAGCAGGTCATATGACGAAAAAAGGGGCTAGGGCTAAGCCGAAAGGCGCTTGAGCCTGAATGTCTAAAAGGAGTGTTTTAAGGCAAAAATGAAGGTTTTTTGAGCCTTTTCAAGGACTTCGATAAGTGTAAAAAGGAGGTTTAAACCATTATAAAGGGGTTTTAATGGTTTAAAGGGGTAAATGAAAGGGTTTAAAGGGATTTTTCAGAGAAAAATGATTGATTTAGATAAGTGAGAATGAGTGGGAAAAATGAATGAAAAAGGCTTAGGAAACAGTCTCTTTTGGTATCAGCACGGCAACTTAGAGGCTTTGATTGAAGATTTTCAGTGGATTGGTAGACTTAGGATAAAGAACACAGTGGGCTTTCAAGAACTTACCAAGTTTTTTCATAAAAATTCATTTCTTGAAAGCTTAAGAACCTTTTTATCCATCATGAGATATAACAAAAATTATAGATGGTTAATAGGTTAAACAGGTCTCCCACACCTAGTTGTCTTGAAAAAGTGGCCGATGAAGGGATTGCAGCAATGTATGAACATACAATGGAACAACAACATTATTTTTATAACCGAGAACACATGAATATCTGAATAGCCAAAAAATGTATAAATAGCAGCAATTGGATACAATTCCTTGAGGAAAGAGTTACTCAAGCAAGGCAATGCAGCCTCAATGGAACATGTACATAGAGAAAGACTGCTACACATGAATTTCTGCAGGTCACAAGGACGCAGTTTATTGGAGGTAATACATCATACCGGATAATAATAGAAATATGTGACAATATATGGCTCAAGAAATGAGGGGGAGAAATCTCTCAACCCCTGGAAACAAAAGTACAACAATCCTTAGAAGGATTGGCTGAAATATACAAAATTGGAAAAATGACGGAGTTGCAGGGTAGCAGCTGCAACACAAAACTGGAAATGAATAGAAAAGGCTGAAGATGATGAAAAATCTGAAGTAAACCTCCTCCAATGGATCTTCTAAGTGAAGGTTGATCCTATCACTAAAGATCTCACCCTCCGACAATCACTGCAAACCCTCACTGCAGATGCACACTGAAAATAACGCAGATACTGAGGGGAACTACGTTGTAGGTGGAATAGAAAGTGTTTTCCAAGTGCCAAGATCTGAAGTATGCTCTGAATCCTTCCTTACTGATCTCCCAAAGGAAATAAGGCTCCCTCCTTTTAAAAACAAGCCAAGGAATGGTGTTGTGGGATCCTCCACTGCAACACCCTGCAACACAATGTTATACTTGAGTATAAATAATGCTATAGCTAAAGGGGGTGGCTTTGGCCTTGAGCCTGGATATGGAGAGATGAAGTTCAATCCCTCAAGAGGCCTCTCAATAATGAGAAGTAATCCTAAACAGGAATCCCTCGTGCTAAACAGCACTGCAACTCTGCTAAAAAGTAGGAGACTACAAATAGTCTAAGCAGACAAGAAATCAATAATCATATGCATGAGTAACAATGGCTGACTTGCCCTCCTTTAAAAAAAATGAAAGCTACCTCTCCATGGGTCCCACTCATTAGGGTTTCCTTCACCAAGGAAACTTCCCTCCTCTTTCACTACGTTGTCCCACAAGATGATATCCACCTCCTACTTTTGCACTGTTTGACTTGGTCAAACTTGACCTTGTCTTCTTGCAAATGTCCTCTTTCACACATGAGGGTGTGAAATCCAACTCCACTGATGATCCCATTTCATACTAAGAGGGATTTTATCCATGTTTTTATTATGTATGGGCCTCCTCACCTAATTATTCAACTCCTAAGTGAAATCAGCAAAATTTAATATTCCAATTTGCTGTACGCAAATTTTGGAATATTACAATCTGGAATAATAAAAGATTTCACAATGATATACCACTTTAAAGTTTCAGAGGAAATTTACGGAGAGAAAGGAAAATTTGAAATAATATGTTGTAAACACAAAATCTATTACTTTAAAGTTGCATCAGGAGTTTATGAAGAGAGGGGAAACTCAAAATTATATTTTGAGGAGTAGAATATACCACTTTAAAGTTTTAGCAAGAATTGGTGAAGAGAGAAAAGTTGGAGTGAAGGAGCGCAAATTAAGGTTATTTAACTCTTACACACAGATGTAATTAAGAGACCGATTGCTACATTAATTCACTTCATTCAAAGAAGAAGGGACACAAAATGGCACAAGAAATACGAATCACCATCAACAATTGCAAGAAACTTGCTCCTACTTTCATTTACCAATAAGAAAAAGAAGTACAAAATGTGATCCCTAAGAGGTACTTAACTTGGAACCCTCTTTCTTTCTTTCTCTCTTGCTTAAATACAAACAAAAGCAGTTTGTAACTGCTCTTGGAACTCCTAAACTGCCTAAATTTTTAAACTAATTATTACATTTCAATCGAGGACAGCATTGTAGCTTCGATCTTAACTAAGAAAACATAATACACTTGGAATAATCCTTTTGCTGAGTCTGATTTGTTGCTGATGTGTCCCTCTGAAATGCCGAGGTGTCCTTTCTCGTGATGATGTGATAGCTGCATAGTTTTGCAACAATGCCCTTGTGCCTGACTTGCCCCTACTATTGTGCTTCCAAGAATGCCACTATATGCTCTTATTCCTGACTCTGTTTATTCCTCTGTGCGTTTCAGTTGTGATGTCTCAATAGTCTGTATAAACGCATATCCACCCGACTCTGCCCATGCTTTTGCATTTTGAATGCTATCATCATGTCACTTGCTACCCAACTCTGCCTCTTCTACTCATTCCTACTGCGTTATGTATTTTCTTCTCCTTTGCCCTACATTGGACCACATAGCCAAGTCTCTCTACCCGTGTTCAGACTTTCTTCCATTACCAAGGCATTTCATCAGCTTTACGTTATAATCCTATTTTCTCCCTCTGATGCGATTTAACACAAGAATTTCCTTACCTCTGGATTTGAAAACCTTTGGCATTCACCTTTGAAACCACATCACATTCGAATATTGGAGTTTTATTGAACATACCTACAGAAGCAATCAACAGTGGTCGCTTTAAAACAAATCGCACATAAACTCAAACAACTTACATACACACAGAACTGTGGTTGTAGGGTCCTAGAACATGGTGACCAATCGAAAGCAATCACACTTCGCAACTTATTTGATATCGCATGTCAAAAATTATAAAAAATATCTTAAATGGTAAACAATGAAATCGCGGATGCGAAGTTGTGATGGCGATGTCGCATCGCAACATCGCAACTTTTACAACTTATCACAAATCGTTGCCCACAATTTTAAGGCTATACCAATAAGAGTTAAACCATAATTTATGTGATGTGTGATATGCGTTGGTGTGTTATGTCGACACGTGGCCCTTCTCCACATCGCATCGTAATCCAAATAACATACTGCGTGATTCATTAGCGCTAAACACTAAAATATGTGATTTTCGAAATCGCTCTAATTACAATAAAATCTTTGTCGTTGATCTATGCCTAGATCCAACGGTCCTCGTTGTATCTTTAATTTGGTTTGCCGAATTTTCTTCTTTAGCTATGCCTGTTCATTGATTCCTTTTTTTCATAGAACACTTGACTCGTTCACGACTTTTCCCACGTTCACGAGTTGACCCACTTATCGTTCACGACTCTGTCCAGCACATTCACGACTCTGCCTTTGTTGATTGGCTACCTTTTCTCCCTTTTTTACTTAACTTCCTTTTCTACCTTTGTTTCTTTTCTGCCTTTGCTGCCTTTTCTGCCTTTTCCTTTTCTTATAAATTTTCTCGTCTCTTCTCCTTTTATTTTTTTGATAGTCTAATGCTGTTGTTGCTTCCCTGACTTTGGTTCTAGTGCACATGTGATAATGAATCCTTGTTGCACTTGTGATTATCCTTTTTCAGCATATTGCAGGTCTTCTTGACATTCTAACAAATATTTCTCAACAACCTTGAATTGCTCAGAACCTCTCTTGATTTTTAGCTAAGTCAAATTACGCTACAACATCTAGATCCAATTGGGGACAACACTTTGGTAACAAAGTGCTGAGAACTTGTAGATCAGTAACCTTTACTGGGCATGGAGTCAAAGAGCACTTGTAGATCAGTAGACTTTATTGGGCATGGAGTCAATCATGAATGGGATTTGATCCAGTATGAAATCCCCCCAAAACCTACTACACTTTGGACTTCTTCCTTTATTCTTAAACTAAAAATATTGAACTAGAAATACTACAACTAAAAATTCTCAACTTCAGAGCTTATTTATGCACAAATATCACGTGTGCATTTATGCCTGAACTTAATTAGATGAAGTCAGCCTTCCAATGGCACCAATCCAACATCTGCATGTTAGACCCAATGCTTTCATACTATTTAAATTTGAAGATCACAATAGGGAGGTACCATTAAATTTTTTGAGATACAAAGATTTTCACATACCTTTGTATAAATTCTTGTTGCTGACAAAAGAAAGTTATCATATGGTCAGCCATGGGATCATAGAACTGATGAGACAAATTTTTGACTGCCTCCTTGTCTTGATCATCTTGCTGATGTAGACTTATTTGAACAGGGAAGCTTCCTTCACTATTTGACTCCTCAATTTGAGGTTGTATGTGAGAATTTTGATTGTTTTTTTCTACTGAAAACCATTTAGGTCGGGAAGAGAAATCTAAGGTTTGTTCCTCATAACGTTGATGTTCTTCATATAATTCAAACTCTTGACAAAAATCTTCAGGAATTGTAATGAAACATTCATCTATCCTCTCATATAAGGTTGCATCAATATCAATAATAAAATCGGAGGAAAAATCTTCTTTCTCCAATAAAGAATGTACATTTTGGGCCTTATAATCTTCTGAAGATATAAAGCAGGAATAAATCTTCTTGATATGTAAGGGAAAATAGACCATCAAACTGATAGAAAAATAAAACTTCATGTAAAAGATTCAAACTCTGATACCTATATTTTCCACGGTGCTTTCTCATTTCCTTGCTTGCAGAATTCCTCATCTATTGAAACCTTCATCAGTCGAGTCGCCAAGCGAATAATACAAAAAAAAAAAAAAATTGTATCTAAATCTTGTTCACCATCAAGAAATATATTTCAATACCCAGGGAAAAATAACTTCCTGCCTTCATCCCTGGCAATGGTGCTAAAAAATATTGTATCTTAAGAGACAATCCCTCAGTTGTGAAAGGAATCAATGCTTAATAAGATTTTAAAAGCATTTCACATGAATGATTTCATCATGAGGTCTTTGCTCTATCCCTCTGGGAACTAGTTTTATAAAACCCTTAATGATCTGGAATAATAAAATATTTCACAATGCCATTCACTGCTGATATATGAATGGAAAGAAGAACTGCAGGGGAAACTCAAAATGAAATGTTGAGGAGAAGAATCTACCACTTTAAAACTTCAGAGGAAATTCATGGAGAGAGAGGAAAATTCGAAATAATATGTTGTAAACACAAAATCTATTACTTTAAAGTTTCATTAGGAGTTTGTGAAGAGAGGGGAAACTCAAAATGATATGTTGAGGAGCAGAATCTACCACTTTAAATTTTCAGAGAGAATTGGTGAAGAAATAAAATTTGGAGTGAAGGAGCGCAAATTAAGGTTATTTAACTCTTACAGACAGATGTAATTAAGAGATTGGCTGCTACATTACTTCACTTCATTCAAAGAAGAAGGGACACAAAATGGCACAAGAAATACGAATCACCATCAACAATTGCAAGAAACTTGCTCCTACTTTCATTTACCAATAAGAAAAAGAAGTACAAAATGTAATCCCCAAGAGGTACTTAAGTCGGAACCCTCTTTATGTCTTTCTCTCTTGCTCAAATACAAACAAAATTAGTTTTTAACTGCTCGAGCTTCTTGGAACTCCTAAACTGCCTAAACTGTTAAACTAATTATTACATTTCAATCGAGGACACCATTATAGCTTCGATTTTATCAAAGAAAACATAATACACTTGGAATAATCCTGTTGCTGAGTCTAAGTTGTTGCTAATGTGTCCCTCCGAAGTGCTGAGGTATCCTTTCTCATTATGATGTGATAGCTGCATAGTTCTGAAACAATGCCCCTGTGCCTAACTTGCCCATGTTGTCGTGCTTCCAACAATGCCACTATATGCTCTTCTACCTGACTCTATCTATGCCTTTGTGCGTTTCAGCTGTGATGTCCCAATAGTCTGTATAAATGCATCTCCACCCAACTCTACCCATGCTTTTGCATTTCGAATGCTATCATCATGTCACCTGCTACCTGGCTCTGCCTCTTCTACTCGTGCCTACTGCATTATTTCTTTTCTTCTCCTTTGCCCTGCATCGAACCACATACCCGAGTCTCTCTACCCGCTTTCAGACTTTCTTTCATTACCAAGGCATTTCACCGGATTTTCGTTATATTCCTCTTTTCTCCTTCTGATGTGATTTAACACAAGAATTGGCTTACCTCCAGATTTGAAAACCTTTGGTGTTCACGTTTGAAACCACATCGCATCCAAATATTTGAGTTTTATTAAACATGCATATGAAAGAAATCAACAGCGGTCGCTTTAAAATAGATCACACATAAACTCAAACCACTTACATACACGCGGAACTGTGGTTGTAGGGTCCCACAACATGGTGACCAATCAGAAGCAATTGCACTTCACAACTTATTTGATATCGCATGTCGGAAATTATAACAAATAGCTTAAATGGTAAATAATGAAATCGCCGATGCAAAGTTGTGATGGCGATGTCACATCGCCACATCGCAAATTTTACAACTTATTGCAAATCTCCGCTATGTTAGTGTGTTTGGTGCATGTATGTACGAAATCACACCAACTCAAGGGGTGTGGTTTTCCCTCTTAAGTTATTGGTCACAGTCAGAAAATATATAGAGTCAAGCAAGTTAGTGGAACATGCTAGAACATAAACATACTAGATAGAGAAATATCATGCATATTAAAACATAAAAATTAAACTAAAACTAAAACAAATAACACAAAAGCTCTAAATCATGCTTGTAGAAAATGAGGATGAAACTTTAACCCACTTGCCAAGGGGCCCTTGGAACTTGGGGTTCTAAGTCTCGATGCAAGGATGTATTTACTTCCGAGCTGCCTTGGCACAAAGTTTCCCTCTCTCTACTATGGTGGATTGGAGTTGTTGGATGGTCAACAACTGAGCCCCCTCTATCTTTGCTTCAAATCAGACACTGCTAGTATTGCTTGGGGCAATTCTGGCCAGCATAACAATGTGCTTTCCAGTTGTTCATCTCTTGGTGGCATTTTATAGGAGAATTCAAATCCTCCATCCCTCTCTTGGTACATTGTGGACAGTGACCCAAGAGAGGAGGGTGATTCCATTGTGTTCCAAATTTATTCCATTGTGTGCTCCCTTGATATCCTAAGGAGGCTTGGGTGGTTGTCCTTAGGCAGCTTCAAGTGTGGAATCAATGTCCTGGAGTGTGCCTTGTGGTCCTGGAAAGTGACTTCCGCCACTCCCAGGATTGCGTGCTTTTTGGGTAAAAAGGCGTGCAAAGGCGTGTTTATCAAAGGATTTTTCATGCAAAAGCATATTTGACTAGTCCTTATTTTACGCAATTTGATTTTTCCTCATACCTTAGAGATTTTTAAATACTTTTAGATTCTCTAATGTCTCTCAGCCCTATAAATCCTTTTTCCTGACATTAAATAATGTCACCTTTTCTTGTACAATTTTCCAGTGATAACAGTTTCCCCCTAATGTGTGAGGTCTAGGAAGAACTGTATAGTCGAAATACATTATAGTTTCTTTTCTATATATTGTGTGTCGAGAGAGAGAGACCCGCGTGTAGCTCGAATTTGGAGACACCCTACACGAGGTCAAAGAGCGACCATGTCCTATGGGACTCCTGTAAACAATGGTATAATACAATATATACAAATGTTCTACGAGGCGGGCATGTCCCATGATCCTAATGCTTTGGCTAGTTAAACAAATATATTTGATAGATACATGTTCTATCTATGTCACTAATATGGTAGTGATCTGTTGGTTGATGACGACGACTGCTTACGCCCTCATGGGCGTTTTTTCTTTGACAATAGGTGGAATGTGGTATCGATATGCGTAATCTTGGTATGGTGTGTAAATGCACATTGTACGCATAGGCGTTGGTTGGGACCTAACGTGTAAGCATTGCTGACAGAGACGCTTATAAAGGCACGGGTCTTCGAATAATTTGATAAAAGTGCAATGGTTGTAAGGTACGATACCATATTGACATTAAAGCTTGTGTTGTAGTCGAATGTCAGGAGGATCGATGACATCTTTGGTACCACGTCCTTTTTGGAAAAAAATTGTTGAAGTCAACAAAAAGGAAGCCTCAACCGAATGACGGTGTCGCTGATACGAAGGGTCAAGATCCTACATTTGATGGGTTTAACATAGGCATGATGGCGAGGGGTGACTGAAAAATGATGATGGGGATTCAGTGGCCCAAGTTCGGAGTATAAAAATCATCTTAATGACAGTCATAACTATTTCTGATAGGGACATCCCTGGAGTCAGTAGGACTTCCAGGGAGGCTATAAAATGGTTATGAATGTCATAGTGGCTTTTGTGTGAGGGTGGTATACTCCGACCAAGGGTGGTTAGGGACTGTTTCCATGGGAGAAAAAATGAATGAGTGGGTGGGGGACATAGTGCACTATTTGTGGTCTTTTCACACTTACCAAAAGAATAAAATAATGGAGTTTGGTTTGTACAAAACACAGATACAGGTGCCCCAAAACATGAATGTGTTCACTCACTAATGGTGTGAGGAAGGTGTTTTTTTGAGGGTGGGGATCCCATTGGTTGGTCTCATGTGTGAGGTTGATGAAGCGGATGAAAAAGTATCGCAGATGGGATTATGATGATGGAGGTATGGTGGGCCAAATGTGAGGCGCGGTAGTGCGCTTTTAATCTACTTGTACAACCTGGTCATCCAGGAAAGGGGTTTTATTTCGTATGGTAAAACTTGACTTTATACATGATGACTGAATGGGCATGAGGTGCTTCTCGGAATAAAGTGGTATGGCGATGGCGTCACTTTTGCTGTGATATATGGTCTACTGTCGGTGATGAGCGCCATGGGGGGAAGGCTCTACCGATCAATGAGGATGATTATCATGTACAAGGTGAGGTGATGATAAACATGGTCGGGTGTGTGGAACCTATCGATTATTTCTGATGGAGAAATGATGCCAGGGTATGTCGAGTTTTTCTGGGACTCTATCATGCTGGGGGGAGAATGATACCTGCTCTAGAACTTTCAGTGGATGGAGTTGTGGATGGTTTGCGTTCTACCTGCAAAAATAAATATCCAAAGTGAAAGCATCTTCTTTATCAAATATTATTGAAAGACATGTGCTTTTTTTATTAAAAATATGAGAGATGGCATACATGCCGGTGCTGAAAATTCATTTTTTCGGGGGCGCGAATGTGTGGCATCTCCTTTGTGCGTTATGGAGTGTTGATCATAGTGCTGCTTTTGGCCTAGTGATCGAGCCTTCTGAGCTCTTGTTATGGGCCTCCAAATTTTTTAAAAAGGGTGATATATAGGTGAATATGACCCTAATTCAATTCATTTGTGTATGTTGAGTATTGAGAGGTCAGAGGCTTCTGCGGAGTAGTTCTTTCTGTTGCGGTCAACCTGAGCATAGGGATTAGCGATATCATGCCCAAGTAAACTCCATGACATCCTGCATTTTATTTTTTTCAATCTGAGGGTGTCGGGGTTTGTATAAAACTAGTTTATATGGATTCTAAGCCTGTTTTACCCTGGATTACGCAGGCGATCAAGGTAAGAGCGCGCCTTCTGCGCTCAAAATTAGGGGTTTGCACTCCTTAGGTGCTCTTTTCTCAGCCTTGGGCGTGCCTTCTATGCACCTGTGAGAAATACAGGTGCACCTTCTATGAGCATGTCTGGGGGACAGGCACGCAAAAGGCCGAGGCAGTTTTTGTCCAAATTTTTAAACATTTTTTCTATTTTTGGAAGTTTTTATGCTACTTATGTGCTTTTGTTTGGTTGAAAATATGTTGTGGAGGGAGCGGGATTGGCCTGAGCTCCATACTACTTTAGCCGTCGATGTTCAGGTGTACCAACAGTTGGCACAATGGGCTCTCCTAAAGTTTGCGAAGAATGACCTTCTTCGGTCGTAGGACTGACTCCTGCGTTACCTGATCAAGCATTGGAATAGGTAGCACAATGTGTTTGTGCTACATGGGTGTGACCCATCTATCCATCTTGAGATGTATATATACTTTGTGACTGGGCTACTGCCTCAAGGTGAGGCGTTGCGGTATCCACACCCTTTTGGAAGGGTGGATTTGGAGCGGTTCCGGATGCGCCACTGTGGTGGGGCGCCCCTTACGGAGGGGTGCATAGTCATTGCCTCGGTGACATATTTGGCCAAGCGGTGCACTTTGGTGGCTATCATGTGACTCGCAGGGTTGTCGGCTCCACACTGGGAATCGGGCCCACAGGTTGGAGTCTTGCACTTTCTGAGGGTAGGGCACTTTGTTGAGTTTGCCTGTTTCTGCTATGACAGGATGTTGGCACAAATTTTCAAGATCCGAGATGGATCGAAGCTATTTATGTATGAAAGTATTTTATGCAGCATCATGTATGAGTGGGTGGTGTTGTTGAGACCAGTGGTGGTGGTGCCAGCTGGGGGGCCACGGGAGCCTCGTAAGAGGAGATGGGCTCCCATGATGCCACAAGGAGGTGGGCTTATGGTGGGGCATTACTAGCATGCCATGATGGAGGCCTAGTTTTAGGCCAACCCCCATATGTTTCTTCCATTCCCATATGCAGGGATGGATTTTCGGGCGGATCCAGAGATGGGTCTCCCTCCTGGCTATACTTGGGGGCCAGCAGGTATGATTTTTTTTTTTGCATTTATTCGAGTATTTATGTTTACATGTGTTTTTATGGTGACACTAACATAGTTTTGGTTACTCTTGTAGATGTTGGCAAGGTTGGTCACCCTGTGGCTCGATTGGTCCGCCATTTTCCTCTTAGGAGACCTCGGGGAGCTTGTGGGGGGCTGGGAGGAGATCCTGCATAGCCTCAGGGTGGTGAACTCGGTGGTGAGGCTGACCCTTTTGGGGAGGGCAGCAGCTCGGATGCTGCCGAGACTGCGGCTAAGCGAGCTCATGTTGATGCAGCAGAGGCTCGTGCAGATACGGAGGATGCTCTTATTGCTGAGCTAACCATGCGGGTGTCATTTCTGGAGGATGCTTGGGATCGAGTGGACCGCTTGACCCAGGGGATGCTGTCTCGAGGCTTTCTGGATGACCTCAAGAAGGTATGGCTGGAGACGTTGATGGCCCGGGAGAGGGACTATCGGTCAGTTTTATGTTGGGTGGTAGTCTTGGTGTTGACGGTGGCTCCAGTAGTGGTACCAGGAGAAACAGTGGGTCTAGATGTCCCACCTGGGGGAGCACCACGCTAGAGTATCTTTTGTACACGGGGAAAGCACCCATTATGAGGAAGCTTCCCCTATTTTTCATGAATTATTTGTGTATCTTTTTGGGATGACTGATGGGTTAGAGACACTCTTTTTGTACTCAGACACATACACTTGATATATATATGAGAGATATTTTTTGCGGCTCTACATGGTGTGCCCCCTGTTTATGTTTATGGATTATGTTATGTTGATGGATGTCTAGTTCTTTTTTTTTTATGTATGATGGTTTAATAGAGATGCATTATAGTTTAGAATATTGTTAGCTATGCGATCAACTATTTGGTTTTGACTCCTTGGTACATGTGTGAATGTAATGTAGTCAAATTGTCTGCTTAATCTTTAGTCACACAAATATTTTCTAAATAGATGTGAATCTTGTATCTCAAATGTTTGGTTTAACTGCAATACTACTAACCGGGAATCGAGCTAGATATGCATATGGCGTATACCCTAATGGAGGGTATCGCACATAAGTCCGATAACGGCATCATATTCTTCCTGATTGTTTGTTTCTAAACCGATATACACATCGTTTGTGTAGAGTGGTGATCAGTCAGGGTGATATATAACCGAGGTGGATGCTACTAAACTTTGAGACCATCTTGATGCTCCATTAGAAAATATGAATTAAGGGTCGGATGAATAATCCATTATGACATTTGAGCATGTTTTGTAAAATTTATTTTGGTCAAAAATATTTTTAAAACAGTTGGGTTTGTGGACATTGACTGTAGGGTAGGGCCTGCATGGCCCTTATGGATAGAATTTCTTGAGGTAAAGGTCATTAACAAGGTTGTTGAGGTATGTCCTGTCTGGTTCCGTCAAGATGTATACCCCTTGAGGAGGCAATTTTTTACGATGTAGGGTCCTTTCCACAAGGTTTCGAACTTTCCTAGCCCTAGGGCTTCTTTTGTGACATCATAGCAGAGGACTAGGTCTCCCTCGGTGAATGAGAAAGGGTTGATGTGGCGGTCGAACGATGCTTTTACCCATTTTTTATGGCCTCGTTGTGTTGTAGTGAATACTGTCGGCTTTCGTCGATGAGCTCTAGTTGTACTAGGCATTGTTCTAGAGGCTGGGTATCATCGAGTAGCTCGATGGCGGCATGAAAATTCAGGATCTCGCATTCTATGGGAATCATGGTTTCGACCCTGTATACCAAGTGGAAGGGAATGAAACCAGTGGACATCTTGTCAGCCATGGATTGTAACATCGTTTTGAGGAATTTGTTTACATCTTCTACCTGTCTGTTGGATTGGGGGTAGTATGGTGAAGCGAATTCGTGGGTGAATCTGAGGTGGTGAGATAGCTCCTCAAAAAATTCATTCTCAAAGTGTTTCCCATGGTCAGAGACTAACTCTTTGGGAATGCCAAACCATGTGATCATGTGGTTAAACAGAAATCGAGCAGGGGTTTCTGTGTTGTTGTTGTATGTGGGCATGGCCTCTGTTCACTTAGTGAAATAATCGATAACCCCTATGATGTATTTATTATTGCCAGATGATGCAGGGTTGCAAGTCATGATGTCGATTTCCCATTTACAAAAGGGGCTCGCGACGATGACAAGGTGCATATGAGTGGGAGGATCTCTTACCTTATGAGTGAAGCGCTGGCATCACTCAAATCTCTTGACTGCTATAATGCAATCGCGAAAGAGGGAGGGCCAAAAATATCCTGCCCATAGGAATTTTTGGGTAGTGGCCATTCCAGATAGGTGGCCGCCACAAGAACCTCTGTGGCAATTATTGAGGGCTAGTTCCACTTGGTCATGAGTGAGGCATCGACATAAAATGGTGTCGATGCCCCGTCATTACAAAACATCGCTCATGAGGATATATCTGGGGGCCTGATGGGGTATGCGCCAATGGTCATCTCAAGTGAGATGGGGTCTGAAATTTTGAGTTTGTAGGAAGACGAGAATGTCTCTATACCAAGGTTTGTCAGCTTCTATGAAGAGGAGATGATCGTCTGGTAGCGAATCATTTACTGGTGGTCCCTTGGTATCCCTTGGAAAGTTCGTAATGAACTCTACTAAGATAAGCGCCTTTTTTATTTTAGGGGAGCGAAACTATAAGTCGTATTCTTGGATAATTACTATCCAACAGGCATACTTTTGGTTCATTAGGCTGCGTGTGAGCAGGTATTTGATGGGATTAATATTTGTGATAACCGTACTGGTTTTTAAGATGATGTAGTGGTGAAGATTCTGGATTGCATGTATTAATGCTAGGGCAGTCTTTTCTTTAGGCTCATATCTTAATGCTGGGCCTGATATGGTTTTACTGACATAATAAACTACATGCTCCTTCCCATCTGGGCCTTCCTGGATCAAAACTCTGGCTAAGGTGGACTTGAAAGTTGATAGATACAAGATGTAATCTCTATCATAGTCTGGGGGACTGATGAGTGGTGCTGAAGATAATGTTTCTTTCAGTGCGTCTAACTCTTGTTGGGCATGATCATCCCATTTGAATGGGATGTCTTGGCGAAGAAGGCGTAGGAACCCTTGAGCACAAGTGGCATAATTCGGGACGAAGCATCTTAGAAAATTGGCCTTCCCCTGCAGGCTTTGCAATTTCCTAAGGGTTTGAGGTGGAGGTACCACTTTGATAGCTTGGACCTTGAGGGGGTCCACGTGAATCCCTTACCGAGACACGATAAAACCTAAGAGTTTTCCTACACCAACACATAAGACATACTTGAGGGGGTTCAGGCGTAGGTTGTATTGACAGCATCGTTTGAATACCAATCGCAGATCCTCAAGATGGTCTGCGCACTTCTTGGAGCGGATGGTCAGGTCATCCAATTAGGCGAGTACAAGTTGTGCCAAGTCATAAAATATATAGTTCATGGCCCTTTGGAAGGTGGCTCCAATGTTTTTTAGGCCAAATGGCATTACCTTTTATGTGAATGTACCCCAAGGCGTGGTGAACGCGGTTTTGTATCGGTCTGTATGGCGGATTTGAATTTGGTTATACCTAGATAATCCATCCATAAAGCAGAGAGCCTCGTGCCCCGCACAAGCATCGATGACTTGTTCGATGAATGGGGTGGGGTAATTTTCCTTAGAACAAGATTTTTTCATATCCCGAAAATTGGTGCAAACACGTATGGTGCCTTATTTTTTCATGACGGAAACAGGTTTGGAAACCCAAGATGTGTAAGCGATGGGGTAGATAAACCCACCTTTGTGAATCTTATCGATTTCTCGTTTTATTGCTTCTGCCTTTGATGGGTGTAGTTGACGTTGTTTCTAGCGCACTAGAGGTACGTTAGGCCAAGTGTCAATATGGTGCTCTATGATAGTGGGACTAAGCTCAAGAATTTATGAGTAGTCCCACGTGAAGATATCTTGATACTCTTATAGAAATTGGGTATAAGAGGCTATTTATTGTGGAGAGCATGCTAACCCCAGTGAGATTTCTTTGACCTTTGCAGGATTTTGGGATATATTCACCTTGACGGTTGGTGAGATGTTTGACATATTTCCATCCTCGAATGCATTGGGAACCAGGATGGGATTTTTGAACCAATATAATTTTCCTTATGGGAGGAAATATTTTGATTCGATTGCATAGATAACTTTTTCTCTTATCTTGTCATGATTGAACGTGTGCTTGGGGAGAAAAAGTGAACAGTGGTGCATTGCATCCCATGGGTAATCTGGCTTCGTCATTACCTCTAGGATGTCCTCATCCGAATGAAATAGGTATCCTAAGGGGGATTGATCCTACACAAGATTATGTTGAATAGGTTCAATCCTCACAGAGCTAGTTGTGAGACACGGGAATGATTCCATCGTCAATGTGGTGGAACCATACGTGGTCGACAGAGTGTAGACAAATTGTGTCTGCACTGTCACATGTACAACTACTTTCACAGTTGTAGTTGACTCAACACCTATAGAAGATGAGCAGACATATTGAGTCATAGTTCCAATACATGATGATATGAATCGTATATGGTGTATCTTGTCATCGGCATTTGGTGGGGGAAGAATCTACGTGATGGGAGTTTGCATGTGCGCAAGGCTGGGTCTCCCGTTAGTATGGTCAATTTCTTGTTGGTGGAAATTGTGGTTGGTGCAGAGGTGCCTGAATGTTTCCATTATTGGGTATGCCTCTGGTTCGTGGTTCTGGCTAGTGCAGATGGTGCATGGTACCACTATGCCAACTGAGTAGATTATGTGGGAACAAACACTACTCTTCGTCCCAGATGTGGATGCTTGGAAAGCATATGTGGTAGAATATGAGGTCTTTTACTTCCATTTCCATGTTGTTGGCTTGGGTGTGTCTAACTCTTTTGGGGAGTGTAGAATTAATGTTTCTCTTGCCGCTCTGAGCTTGGGGAGATGCTCTCATTTAATTTTATGATGAAAGTGTGAATAAATCCGACAATAAGTATGCATGATTTTCTCTTGGTTAGAGAGAAGTCTTTGTGGCAGAGAAGAGACTGTACAAAGAATATTTGCGAGGGGCTTCAGTTCTTTACACTGATTGACCTAGTGGTTAATCCGGTCACACAGTCCGCATGTTATCCTAGGTTTGGCCTAGGTCATGCTTGGTTGGTGTGACATCCCAGTTTACCCATCACGCTGATATGGGTGTGGAGTTGCTGGCCTGGGGGTGATGTACTTTCTATATCGTTTGAGGAGATCGTCCCATTTATTCTCTATTGTATGAATCATATCAATGAGAGGACGAACTTGCGAGATATAGGTACAACACTGTCCACAGTGATTTCCTTGACATACTGGGAAAAATAGCCTAGATATGGAGGTCCCGTCGTGCTCAGTTTGTGGTTTGGCGGAGTACCAGTGTCGTAATGCTGCTCAATCAGGGCAAGTGGCGACCACATGATTTGGTTTTTTACATAACGCACATGTTGGCCTTCTCTATAGAGAGCAGTAAGGGGAAACTAAGGGTCCCCTGATTGGTTACTTTTCAGCTAATAGGAAGAGGATGGATCTGCTCATCACATCTTCTTGGTTTGTCTAGATGTTCATGGATTTCGAGTCTATGCCATCTTCTTAGGAGAGGCGGACTATGGTTGATCACATACAAGCTAGTGTTGCACGAAATCTAGGTATGTAGTGACAACGACACACTTGGTGGTTGTCTCCATATGTCTGACATGAATACTAGATGTCCATGTTATTGCGATATACTATATGAACTGGATACCATCTCTGGAACATTTCCAGAGCTGGGAAATCACTGATAAAATGATCGAGCTCATCGTAGAGTACACAACTCTCAATGCGAAGAGGGGGCATGACTGGGAGTCTTTCTGGTGCCCATCGTTCCTCCTGCAGGTACATGATAGTGTGAGGTAAATCTCCTGATGACTGGGTGGAGGGATCCTATTGATACGATCGCTCAATGGCATGTAAGGCATCCCTATATCATGGGATTTTTTGGAAATGATGGGTATAGTGCCCATAATTGTTGCAGATAGCGCATGTGTGATTGGTATGCAATGCTTTGCCTTTACTTTTGGTGACAGGTTCCTTTTTACGGGAACGTGGATTTGTGATGTCTACCTCGGAGCTAAGGAGCGGTTTTAATTGTCCAACTCTGGGCAGATATGGGTAGGGTGTCCTACTACATCACATATGGTGCAACCTGTTGATTCCCATTGCGTGGTGAGAGTCTTCACCCTCTTTCCTCTCTCATTTTTCTTAGCCAAAATTATCAGTTTTGTAATGGGAGTTTCCTTTGTAGGGATGTTTTCAACAGTTTCCTGAATTAGTGGGGCCTCCTCAGGACTGAGGGGCTTTAACCCTGTGGCAGTGATGTGTGTGGCTCATGTCCCAGTAGGGTGGACGAGGTACCAAACTGGTATTGCAAAAGATATATTTGGTAACACCACAATTTCCAAAATCTACTGGGATACAAAACCAGCTAGGGGGTAGAGGAAAGGGGTTTGGGAAGTGGCGTAGGCTAGAGAGGCTACCATGGCTGAGGACTCGGTGTCCTTACTACTTGTTTCTGTGTCCTGACTAGCTTCAGCGCTTGATGTGGACATCATGCACACTGAAGCCCCTGTGACATCAGGTGATGACTCAGGTATAATAGGGGGATCTCCTAGAAATGATCCTAGGATGGACAACGGTTTGAACTGGACGGGACCATATTCTTGGTACTGTGAAAGTGCATCCGTGGATGTATCTATGTAGGATAGAATGACATCGATATTTTTTAGGGTTCGATTTTCGCTATGTGTCAATTGGTCGACAGTAATGATGCGGTCTTGATGGGGGAACATCATAATTTGAAAGATGGAGGAGGCTATAGCTAACATGACATACATATAATTAAAACCAAGGAGTATATTATAGTCCAAGTGGGCATCCAAGACTTCAATGTCTATAAGGACTGTCTTTCTGGCTAAGTGGGCCGGGAAGTTTTGGTAGAGACTGACGGGTGTTGAAGGGCGACCATCATATGCTCTAAGCGTGATGTCTGATGGCTTTAGCTTGGGAGACCCTAACTTCTCCCAAACATTCTTTGACATGATCCATGTGGATGCACCCTTGTTAATGACACATCAGTGAATGGTAATGTTTTGGACCGATACTGGTATCTAGAAGGGGACCATTGAAGGAAGCTGAGTGGTGGCTTTGTCTAAATCAAAAGCCATTAGGTGTATATCTGCAGGATCGGTAGCACCTAACGAAGAAAGCAAGGCTTTGTGTTTCTTTGGGCATGACTGTAATACTTCCAAAGCTGACATGGAAGTGAGCGATTGAGCTAGATCATCCACAATGCTATAGTTATGGGCTACTTTGGAATAGTTTCCTACTCGCCTAGTTGGTCCCTTAGCCATCTTTGGCAAAGGTTCAATAGGCATCTTTGATATGGTCAAAGGTGTTGTTGGCGCACTAGTACTAGCCCCTGATGTTTTGGTGTCTGTTGGGGTATCGTAACTTTGATTCCGTGTCTGAAAAAAATTTCCTCACTAGTCATGTAGATTTCGTGGTTGTTCTTTCCAGAATCGTTGGGAGTTTTTTGATGCGTGCTAATTTTCCCTTGATGGGGGGAAGGTTCCTGCATGACTGGTGGCTATTGGGTAGATCCCCCTTGTTCACGGTTTCTCTATAGCTTCTTCAGCTCATGGAGGTCAGGACAGTGGTGAGTGTAATGGCCATACTCATCACAGATTGAACAAGAGTGGTTTTTTCAGAGAAGTGACCTTTTGTTTTTCTGTTGGGAATTTCTTGGCTCCTGATTTTGATTTTGGTTGAAGTTGCATCCAGCTTGAGATCATGGAGCGCATTGCTGGTTGTTGCCCCCTGTCTAGGATTTCCTTTAGGATTTTTTTTTCCTTTTTTCTTAACCATGTTAGGAGGGTAGTTATCCTGGTTATATGGTTGGTGCAGTTGGTTTTGGGAAGGCTACACAAAGTTTAACTGTGCATTATTTTGTGTAGGCGGGTCTTGTGCTGGGGATGGAGCATAATGCAGTCCTTGGTTTGCAAATGGATTTTGGGGGGGACCTCTTTCATAAATATGTCTATCTGCGTACTAGGTCCCCTAAGACAAAGGATAGGGTCCTCCATGCTGATGGTGATATGACTACGCCCTACTGGTCAAATTTTGTGGAGGCATGTGATGATTTTGGTAGCCGGGTTGTGGTACATTCTGTGTAGAATCATATGTGTAACCGGGGTTTTGAACGTTGTTTCCTGGGTAACTTTGGGTCAATGACCCAATTAAACCGTCTACAAAGTTTGACGCGCCTGGAAATTCATTATAAGTTTGCAGGTGCGGGGTGTTCAGCATGATATTGTAAATATACCCTGACTGTGTATAGATCAGCTCAATCTATTGGGCCTTACTCATGGCATCCTCTTCGGATATGGGATTTTTTTGTGCCACATCATTTGAAATATATACGGTGAGATTTTTTAGGAACAAGTCTAACAGAACTCCATCGCCGAGTTTGGCTTTGCAAAAACTATGACGCAACCTCCATTCATGGAGATAGTCCGAGATATGGATGGTGAGGGTTTGCCTAAAGTGGGTCAGTAATTCCATTCCAAAATCATGATGGATGGGTAACTGAAAATAGGTCAGGAACGAAGTGGTGAGGGTGCTAAAGGTTCCATGTGTAGCAAAGGGTTTCTCCACACACCATTTCACTACTAGTCCAGTTAGAGTGCGTTGAAACAGTCTTAGTTGAATAGTATCATCAACGATAATGTTCGATGAACACCACAAGGGGAAAGTCATAACATGATTTTCAGGGTCTTCCGCTTGCTTCCCTTCAAATTTTGGAATGTCTGATGGGAGCTTCGTGGGCATGGGAGGCCATATGGGGTTGTGCACAATGGAGTCATTTGTCAACTTGGTTAAATCTGGTAGATTCAATGAAGCTATAAAAGGTGACTGCGAGGTTGTAGCCATTGTCACTTTTGAAAACACAATAGGGTTTTTCTGCGATGTACCCTGTTGTGCATTCAACTGGCTTCCCGAATGGGTACCACTCCTCTGCCCTCTAGGGGTTGTGGGAGGAGTGGTGTGTGGTGTGGCATGGGGAGACTAACCAGGGTTCCCAACTAAAGATGCCCCAATAAAGGATGAAATAATAATGGCGGCAGTGTTCCGTCTTTGATGCCGAAATGGTGAAAGACCTGGAACCCCTCCCAGTAATGGGGGGAGGTCCAAACGATGTCTAGATTGACAAGGTCCTGTTGGGTCTGTTCTGGTGTTGACTAGGTATGGTTTTGGAAATTTTTGAGAGGATAGAGATTATCATCAAAGAAAAATTTTGATTGCATACATAAAACAAAGCGAAAATAAAATAATTTTTCCCTTTAGATTAGTCCTATGTGATCAGTCAATCAAAAAATATGGTTTTTTTTTGTTTGCGTATGATACTCAAATCCTGTAAGATATAATTGTCCACACACACTCAAATTTAACTGGGCCTTGAGAATATATCTTGTGAGTGCTGGCACAATGTCCCATAAGAGCTAGCAACGCCCCCAGTCAGCCAAAGAAAATCCACCAAGGTAAGGGTAGAGGATCTCTTGCTTGCCTGCACCATCACCTATAGGGAAAGGATTCCTTAATTTTGGCCACTAAGTACCACTATCTCACGTGAGAATTCAAGTCTATTTATTCTTGGTAGTTCAACTAACAGTACCGAGTATCAGTCGGGTCAGGTAGCCCCAACTGATACTGCATGCACTGTGCCTAAGCCTAACCCCCTCTGAATCAGGTCTCTATCATGATCGGATTTTATTTTCCATGGGCTGATAGGTGGATTTGAAAGCTCCCTAAAAAATCAACTTCTATGTTTCAAGATGAAGAATGATCAAGGCAACTTATTGGATGCCTACCCCCTTGATCCTAACTTAGACTATAAATTCTTTTGTGGCCCCTGTGGGGAGAATTTAGTGAGTTTTCTTAAGTTATTTTTAGGTGTCTTTCCTTTTCTTAGTGTGTGGATGTGTGTGAGAAAAAAGTGAATGAGCACATAATTTGAACGTGTGGATATGCGGTGATACTTTTAAAAATCCCCTATTTAAACTATCTTCTATTGTTCCTTGCTCAGAAGAAAAACATGTGCGGATGTGGGCCGCTTTCAATTTTTCCTAGTTAATCTATGTGATCAACTATAGGGAGATGGTGAGTTGTGAATAGAGAGTGTTCATATGCTTTCCTAGGATCACCAAAGGGTGAAAAGGCAGCAGAGATTACTTGCTCTTCTATTGACAATTCAATCCTGGTCTCGAAATCCTAGTGCAAAAATTGAACTAAACTTGTTGGGCCAGAATTGTGAATTACGGTTAAATCATGCTTCCCTAGACATGTGCTAGTATAGAACAATAGGTGAAAGACTATACGACTATTTCTCCTAACTCATAACATATACACAGAGAGGATTGGAGGCTTACTTGTTCAGCTGCTTCCAAATGGCTCCTTTTGTCACTTCCACTGCAGCTTCAAATTCAAGCGGTTTGTGGGTTGAATGCTTTCTGCAAAAAAGAACACTGAAATAGCAGAAGATGCAATAATATAGATATCTATTCAAGCTAGTTAGCTAAATCAGTAAAGCATAAACCATATACATCAAACAAGATCTTGCAATATGGAAAATCAAATTCAATAGAGACGCATATAGGGAAAAATAAGCAGTACTCTTTATTGATGATAGAAGGAGAGGTTACAACCTAGTGACTAATTTGAAGTGACCTTCCAGAAATGTTCCCAAGCCTGATTATAGTATAAATCTCTTCAGCAGTAGCTTCACAAATCTAGTTCTCAATTAAAAATCCTCCAACATTTCTCTACTCATAGCACTTAGATCTGTGCTCAATTTATAGTTGAAGTGTAGGTTGTTTTGCAATCAATAACTTTCCAAAAATAGGCAAGACATGTTTCCAGTCATGTAGATTTCAAATGGACACTTGGATCTGAAGCTTGACAGATGTGAATTCTTCTAGAAGGCACTGGCCAAGTGGAGATTCCGGAACAATGAGAATTTCGCTCCCAATGTGACCAATGCACCTGTGAATGTCGGGAAGTGCTTTGCAGAGCAGCCTTGCATGGGGCTACCTGCATATGCAACACACTTAGGCCCCTTAGAGCCCGCGTTGGTGAGCTCTCATATGTTATATAATAAGCTTCAAACAATGGAAACCTTTTCCTGATGAAAGTCTTGCTTGATTTGTCTTGTTTCTTGTCTTAGGGCATATAGCAATTGAAATGATAGGGAATGATAGACCCTTGATCATTGGTCCTGGAGATAATTCCCATTTAACTAGGTCATTGGGAATGGCGCCCAAATTGACCTATAACAATTTCCCCCAAAGCATGAGATCCAAATAATAAGAACATTTGATTGAGATGCTTTACACTGTGATGAGCCTAGAAACGAAGTGGAGTGGTCACTTGCATCAATATTACAATACATTACATCATGATATATCCTCTTTTGATCATAATTGCTGAGGCTAGGAATTCCCATATTCAGCACATAAACTATCTAATAACATGTACATAATTCAGAAATTCGTCTACATTGGAATGTTGCCCAGATGTAGACATGCCTATAGATATAGGCCCAGGTTTGGATGAAAATTTGTATGTAAGGTCACCGTATAGATGATGTGTACAAAAATCCTGAAATCATAGCCCAAATGGCTGAAAATAGATCCAGGATCTTCTTATCTCATTCACTCGATAATTCAGGTACAAGTCTAGCCATACGAATAATGTATTGATTTGTCATTGACAGGAAGTCACCTTATTGCAAAACTCGAGTTACTGATTTCGGATATAAGGGTATGACTTGATATAGTAATTTTCAGGGATGACAGTCATGAAAATGAAGGTTTACGAGTATTATAGAAGGATGAGTTTTTAATCACTGGATGACTTTTCTTGAACATATCGGCGACACTGTGATGAGTTGGCAACATTAAACCAAAACCGAAGTGAAGGTATGATGAACCATCGGTGTGAATGAACCTTCAAGATGATTACCCAACCCAAACAGTCATAGACATGGAGTGAAAGAAGTGTCATGTTCAAGAGTGACTTGCTACCAAAAAGAAACTTTGCTTACTTTTCCCAAATTTTCCCTAGTCATTTGTCAACTAGTACCTCTTTATTTTTTAACAAGCTTGAGGAGGATAACATTTGCTTGATCTATAATTCAACCCTTTGGGTGAATAAATTATCGCTATTTAATAATTTAATGAGTCTAGCGATGAATGATACTCGATTCTTGCCATGATCGACAAGCTCGTCGCTATTTTCTGTTTTAACGAGGTTAATGATAGTGATAGCTCGATCCTATTTCATATTTAGGGAGTCTGAAAAAGAGGATGAAAGAAAACTCCAAAAATACTTTTTCATAAATTTGTCTCTCAGATCTGAAAAAGTGTAAAATAATATCTGAAAGAACCTCTTTGGTCATGTTTAAACAAGCTATTCCTTTTTCATAAATAATCCATCTCAGTCCGGAAAAGGGTTAAACTTATACTAAGTAGATATCAATTCATTTAATTTTACGAGCTCGAAAAGACAAGTGCTCGGCAATCTTTTCACATTATCGGAGTTTGAAAAGAGATGAAAGAAGACTCCAGGGGTTCCTTTTTCACTGTTATTGAAGCTCGAAAAAGAGATAAAAGTGCGCTTCAAATCATTTTTAATTTTTAACAAATCTCGAAAAATAAGGAGAAAAAGTATGCTTTGTGGTCAAGTCTTTCTTTGAATAAATCTGCACGACTAATCTGTTCATCAGTTGTATTTCCTGTTTAGAACAACATCAAATGGATTAAAAATACCTGTTTTATGATAAAAACATAATAAAACCATAGTCATAGCAATAAATTTAACTTGCAAACAATTAAATGACTATATAAAGTAGTTTCACTATTCATTTTTATCATTCCATAGTTACCATTTGCATTTTGGAGCTCTGAACCTGATTTTGCCCCCGAACTTCAGTCGTTGATTGCGATCGTTTCTGTGGACGGATTTCATCGTCGTTTGATCCAGGTTAGTAGCATGAACCTCCTCTTTCTTTTAGTAATCATTTCATTTCCATTCCTTGCAAATTTTTAGGGTTTTAAGGCCCCTAGGGTAAATTCTGCCCAAAATGATGGCAACGCACCCCTGAATGTCGAAACCTGCATTGCATAGCAGGTACAGTGAAGGGTACCTGCATGTGCAACGCACTGTCTCAACCTAGGGAGTGTGTTGGGCACAGTTTAAGTTTTTTATTTTCATGTTGTGCTCAAAATTTTCCTAGTTTCTTGTACTGAATGGTATCTAATGGATCTTATGGTTATATTTCAGGTTTCCATCAGATTATAATGACGATTACATGGCAGGAAAGAGAACATGAAGAACAATATATGATTTCCTTGAATGATCTGGGTACTGTAAGAGCCTTAAGAGATTGCGGACTACTTAAGTAATTCAAATTGTTGGGAATGAGGCAAAAAATAGAACTCTTGGAGTTCTTAGTTCTAGCATGGGGTCCGGCGATGGAGGAATTTCACATAAAAATAAAGTGTTACCCATAACAGTTGAGGACGTGTATTTTCTCACAGGTTTTTCGAGGAGATGTTTGCCCATTTCTCTCATAGGGTCTACTGTTGGAGGAGAGACAGTGATGCATTATGTTATGCAGTATTGCTATCCAGGGGCAAAACCTAGCAAAGATGGAAAAATAAACATCCTGGATGTCAGGGTTTTGCCTTTGACAACCATCCTTTTCACAATCGCTAAACTTGCTGGCACCGTTACACTACATGTAGTGAACAGATCGTATATGCAGTATGCACTAGAGTGCTTAGAGCCAACATTCTTCAATTGGTCTGAAGCTATTCTATCTCAAATAAAGGAACAACTAAATAAAGCAAAGGGAGGAAGGAAGACAAATTTCAGTTATGGTTCAATCCTTATCTCCTTCGCTTTGGAACGGATTCCACTGCTGCAGCCACTACATGTAACATTGGATATATCTAGTCTTAGAGATATTCGAATGCAGAGATGGGTAGAACTCATGGGTCGGCATGCAGGCCAATCGATCATTGTGTTCTCTACTGTATTCTTTGCCTGGTTCTGGCAACAGATTTTCGCCATCGATGAGTATGCATACGCAGGCGTCGACTTCCGAGGAGATCCAGATCTAGTATTACCAGAAGGCGCTCAGTGGGGTGCAATAGGTAGGAATGATTTGACCATGCTTTTTTATTTTTCTAAGGTTTATACAATTTTTTTGTGTTTTTATTTCTTTCCAAGACTAAACTAAATGTTTGATGTAATGCAGATATTGGTCGTGTTCAACCAGTAGAGGAACCAGAGTGTGAAGTAGATGCGCTAGCAGAGAGGGTTGTCGGGAGAGAAGTCTTTCAGGACCTTGATATGGCTAAGACTCTGGCTGAGCTTCAGTAGCACATAGAGGGGTTGACCTTTGGGATTCCGAATTTCCGGATCGAAGAACTTCCCATGCAACTGCAGCGACACATAATTTGGGTTCCTAACCATTGGATGCGGTTGCTTCGTAGTATTGCTAGATCTATAGAATGTTACCATGAGCACCACTAGTTTACTTGTGACATTTTGCATACATTTTGAGGTCAGATGACCAATGTGTCTTGGGCACAAATTTTGTAAAAACCTATAACTATCTATCTATATGTTTTCAGAGTTTTTCCTATGTTTAATGCACAATCCTATTCAATGATGTGAATAGTTTCTTTACCTATGTCGGAAATGTCTGTCTAAAACTTGATTATCTAATGAATCAGTTAAAGTGTTCAAATTTTTCGAAATGTGTTGATATTGAACAAAATCAAAATGTCTTTCCAAAAGTCGAACTCTTAGGAATAATCTAAGAAGTGTTAGATTTCTAATAGTATAAACACTAGTAAGTTGTAATACCACAAGTTGTGAGTCTAACCTTATGTTTATGTGGTTAATACCAAATAAAATGGCATCAGAGAGAAGTTCGATCAACATGCTATACTCAGCGATATTGTTTGTCAATTTACCAATACAAATCCCTCGAAAACTCACTAACTCACCGTTCGGAGTGAAAATGGCCCACACTGCAGAGGATAGATTTTGCGTACTATGACTAGCACCATCAACATATCCAACAAATGGTTCTGAATATTTAGACATCTGCCATAAAATTTAAAGCGGATTACTAACGTCAAGAAAACTCTAAAAACAAATTAAGATATTGAATGCAAATCAACAGCATATAAACAATATAATACAAAAAAAATACTATGGTCATGATTAAGCATAGTAACGTTTCAAATACAACCCATTTCTAGGTTGTTCCAATGGAATCCCATCGTAATCAACTAACTCATAGGTATCCTTAGCAAGAACTATTTTGACAATATAGGGGCCACGCCATAATGGCTCGAATTTCCTTGTACCTATTACATCAGCTTCTTGGTCGTAAAGAAGGACCAAGTCACCCTCTGAGTAGATGCGAGGCTGGACATTTTTGTCGTATTGTGCCTTTATACATCTCTTATGTGCTTCATTGGACAATTGGGCTTCATGGCGCATTTCATCAAGATGGATGAGTTTAAGGAGACGCGCTTCTTCTTCTGAGGTGTCAGGTAACAAGTCAATCGTGGGTTTTAACGATGATATTTCGCATTGGATTGGTAAGATAGCTTCCAGACTATACACCAATTGAAAATGAGTAAATCCAGTTGCATTTCTCACCGAGGTTTGATACGCCCACAAGGTGGAGTATAAGATCAAGTGCCAGTTCCTTTTATGGACTCCTATAATTCGTTTAAGAATTTTGTTAATAGCCTCAACTTGCCCATTTGATTGTGGATAATGAGTAGAACTATCATGTGACAATCCTAACTTGGCAGTCAATTCAGACATCATGTGGTTGTGAAAATGCTTCCCATGATCCGTAACTATAGCCTATGGGACCCCAAACCGTGCAATAATGTGGTTGAAGAAAAACAATGCAGTTGTGTGTCCTGTGTTATTAAATGTAGGCATCGCTTCGGCCCATTTGGTAAAATAGTCGCCTGCAACAATAATATAACCATGCCCCCTAGACGAAGGAGGGTTACAGGTCATGAAGTCAATACCCCATTTTTTAAATGGTCTAGTAGAGACAACAGGATGCATTGGCACTGACGGTTTGCAGAATTTACGATAAAAAAATATGGCATGCATGAAAAATTCTGACTGCGAGGATGCAATCTCTAAAAATAGTAGGCCAAAAGTAACTGGCACGGAGTATCTTCTGTGCGGTAGCATATCCAGATAAGTGTCCACCACAAGCCCCAGCATGATAATCATTTAACACTTTTTCGGCCTCCTCATGAGTGAGGCACCTCCTTAAAATGGTATCAACACCACGACGATAAAGTGTATCGCCGACGATCAGATAATCTTTGGCTTGGTATCGAATACGTCGTTGTTCAGAGCAAGAGGTATTAGGTCAAAAAGTTTGGGTTTGGAGATAAATGATGAAATCCCCATACCAAGGATCAGATGATCCGATCAGAAACAGAGACTTGTCTAGAATAGATGGTTCTGACATAGTAGGAGTACTATCAGAGGGAAGGTCACAGAGAAGCTCAACCAAAACTGAAGACTTCTTTGACTTGGATTTAATGAATTCCAACTCAAATTCTTGCAAAATGACAATCAATTTTTAATATTCCCCCCCTAGCAATTGACGTGATCAGATATAAGTCATGGGGTTGCAATATGAAACTATTGTTTTTTTCAGAGCAGGATATAATGGCGAAATCTTTGGACAGCTTGAACAGCTTCCAAGGCAAGCTTTTCCATGTACAAGTACATAACTTCTGTATCATTGAGATTATGACTCAAATAATAGATAAGATGTTCAATTCCATCTTCTACTTGGGCCAAAACCATAGCGATGGTCGTTTCAGTTGCGGCGATATATATGAAATAATCATTTTGATAATTTGGAGAATACATTAATGATGCTCAGACAAGATGGTCCTTGACAGCATCAAAAGAAGCTTGTGCAACTTGGTCCCAATGGAAGGGAACCCCCTTTTTCAATAATTGAGTAAATCCTTTAGCCATTTCAGTGTAGTTTGGAATGAACCTTCCCAGGAAGTTATCCTTTCCTTGAATTTTTTGTATCTGAAGTAAGTTTGATGGTGCAGGAAAATCAAGAATGGCATGAACCTTCAGTGGGTCTATTTGAATTCCTTCTTTTGAGACTACGAATCTGAGCAATTGACCAGAGCCAACACAAAACACACATTTATGTGGATTGAGTCGTATCTTGTAGTGTCAGCAGCGTAATAAAATGGCTCTCAAATGCATCGGGTGATCAGTTTGATTTCGTGAATGCGCTGGTAAATCATCTAGATATGGTTGAACAATGTGCTTGATTTCATTGAAAGCATAATCCATTTCTCTCTGAAAAGTTGCCCCAGCGTTATTTAAACCAAACGGAAGTTTCCTATATGAAAATGTGCCCCAGGGACAGATGAAGGTCGTCTTATGTTGGTCATCTGAGTGGATATTGATTTGATTGTAGCTAGAAAATCCATCCATGAACGAGAATATTTCACATCTAGCACAATCATCAATAATTTCGTCGATAAAGGGAGTAGGATAGTTGTCTTTTGGACAAGCATAATTAACATCCCGATAATCGACGCACACTCTAATTGTTCCTTGTTTTTTCATAATAGGAATGATATTGGAAACCCACTCAGTTAGTGGAACAGGGTAAATGAAACCAACACGCAAAAGTTTTTCAACTTATTCTTTGATGGCAGCGACTTTCTTTGGATGAATAGGATGAATTCGTTGGCACACTGGTTTGACATATTAATAATGTGTTCAACTATACTAGTATCTATGCCTGGCATTTCCTCGTAAGACCAAGATAATACGTCACAAAATTCACGAAAAAGAGAGCGATATGAATCAAGTTCTGATGGAGAAAAAGATACACTTACATGAATATTTTCTACAACGCCAAGTTTGATCAAAATATCGATAGAAATTGTTTCTTCAATATTTGATAAGTTTCGCTCAAAATCGATTGCATTAATCGGTAAAGAATTCAAAAATAAAGTTTTGATGGATGGGTGATTTAGTTCACTGAGATTATTTTCTTCATAATCTGGAAGATGGGAATGATGATGATAATCTTCCCATGGTTCTCCTTCTAACATCATAGCTTCCAAAATATTTTCATCTGTCAAAAATTTTAAGGAAAATGGATCAGATGGATTACCAAAATCTAAGGAACGATCAACCCAAACACTCGGCGACGCTGATTTCGAATTTTCCGTCCAAGCCAAATAGATTGATTTTTATGCCAGCTCAATAGGGTTGGGCAGTAAAACATCATCCAATGTATAAATTTCAGAATCACCTGTACTCTCCCTTAAACCAGATAGAGTGGAAGAGATCATGTAGCAGGTCTCTATACTTGCAATTTCTACCGACGTAGCGGGCGGCGGTAATGCAAAGGTTCCCATAAGAGTGGAATCCTTTAAGATTCCTACACCAATGTTCTGGATTTCTAGTTGGGGTAAGTGAACAAATGGAATGCTTCCAGTTACCTGCGAAGTAGAGGCAAAAAAGGATAATTGATTAATGACTGTGATTGTACCTTTATGTGGAAAGGAAATCATTATAAAGTATGTAGAAAAAATGGCAGTCATTGCATATACCCATGGTCTTCCAAGTAAAATATTATATTCAAGGGGTCCATCAACAACCTCGGCATCAATATTTATTGTTTTTCCCCCTAATTCAACATGCAGGTTAATGATAATACCACAAGGTTTATATGTTCTTCCATCAAAATCCTTCAACGTCATTGATGATTGTGATAATCGCGGTGAACCAAGTGACTTCCAACAGTTTAGAGACATAATGCACGTATATTATCCCTCATCAATAATAGTGCAATGAACAAGTTGATTAAGAACATTTACTTGTATGGAGAATGCCAATTCTACTGGTAGCTGTGGTACATAGCCCGTATGATTAAAGACGACAAGATTAGAATCATTCGGATCAATTCCACCAATGGCAGACAATAAAGCCTGCTTCTGGGAGGGAAAATTTTGTAATACCTCAAGAGCAGACATAGTTGAAGGGGATTGAACCAAATATTCAACTATATTATAATTTTTTGCAGCTCTTGCTCAAGGATTATATGTCAATTTATGAATTACTCCCTTTGGTGGCTTAATTTTCAATTCATAAATAACAATAGGTGGTACTGATTCAGTAGATGGATTTGTTGTCAAGGTAGTAGGTTGATCATTGGTCGAACTACCGTAGTATTTATTCTACATCGACACCAAAATATCTTGTGAAGGTTTTGTGGTGGATAACATTAACACTTGGGAACTAGGAGCTAGATCCGTAGCAACCAAATTAGTGTCTGGATTTGGAAATGGTTCTGTCAACACAGCTGATGCATGGGAAGTATTGATGATTTTTGAGACTTCAACACGGTGAGGAAAATCCCTAACAAAATGTTCCTTGTTACAGATTATACATGGATAACGAGGTTTCCGTGGTCCTGATAGTTGATCAGATGATCTTTCCTGCGGGTTAGAACTTTTCTTTTTCTTTGATTTCCCCTTTTTCTTACTTCCTGGTTGCTTGTCACTTTTTCCTTTGTCAAATGACATGGCTTTAATTTTGGAAGTAGAAGCAGGATCATATGCAGTAGCATGGTGTGTTTTTGCAGTGCCTATCAAGATGTCTCCGGCATGAGAGTCCTTTATTTGAGGAGGAACATTGAAATTAGATCACGGCGCATGAGGAATTTTTTCATAAAGCATGCAAGACTGAGTGTAAATCAAATCTAAATATTGGGCATGAGTGATAACTTGCTCTTCTGTGACGACACCACATTTAGCTACATCCTTAGTTATAGACGGTAACTGGGACTTAATGAACCATTCAGCAAGGAGCTAATCTGGAACAAATGTCTTAACCATTCGTCAACGGCGATGCCACTCATGAATATGATCAGAAATATGAGTAGCATTAGTCTGTTTGAAGTTGGTCAAGAGTTCCATTCCATTTTCGTATCTAATCGGTAACTAGAAATGGGTCAAAAAGACAGTAGATAATGTAGTGAAATTGTCAAAAGAAGCTCTAGGTAACTCAATGTACCATTTAGCAGTCGGACCTATAAGCGTACACTGGAAAAGACGTAGTCGAACAGAATAATCATTTAGGGAATTTGATGAACACCATAAATGATAAGTCATGACATGAGTTGATAGATCTTCTCTAGTGTTTCCATTGAATTTAGGAATATCAGAGGGTAATTTATGAGGTATCATTGGCCACCAAGGACCATAATTTATAGGATCATTGGTTAACCGATTTAAATCTGGTAATTCCAAGGTTGCAACAAAAGGCAACTGTCGATTAAGGTCAGGTTGAGCATAGCCAAGATAAAATGGAATTGATTGGGAAACGGGTCTTTGAGCACTAGAATACAAAATCTGTTGTTGGTAACCCAGATAGGGGTTGTTTTGCATGGAAAATTCTTGAGAATTCTGTTGAAAAAAACCTGGATATGATACTTGTTGAAATGAAGTTTGAGGCATTTGTGCCTGTGGCTGCCAAGGGATCTATCCACCAATGTTATAACCCAAATTATTATAAGTTGGATTCGGTTGATATGTATAACCAGGTTGCGTTTGTGACATCCCATAAAATGGTACACCAGCTTGTGAATAAATCATTCCTGACACAATTTGTTGTAAATTAACCAAAATATTTTGAGTTTGTGGACCCAACATTTGATGATATTGAGTTGAAGAACTCGCTTGATAAGGTTGATGTACAATATTCTGATTCTGTAATAGGGGTATAGATGTATTAACAAGTGGTAATGAAGTGGGTGTAACTGGTTGAACTGACTGATACGATTGTACAACCGTTTGTGGTTGGATAGGCAGAGTGGGTTGCCATTGACAAACATTCATGTCAACATTATTTTGACCAAAAAGTGACCGAGTACTGTCATATTGGGTGACCAAAGGTTTCCCCCTAGCATAAAGAGGATAATAAGAAAAAAAATATTGTTCTCTGAATGCTGGGAGTCCAGTTGATATGGTATTTAAAGGAATTGACCCAAAAGGACCGACTTGATATTGCCCTGATGATGTATGTAATGAATCAAGTCGTTCAGTACTGACTATAGGACTACCAGTTAAAACACTAGATGATGACATTGGCAAAGACCATGAACATGAAGATGCACCAGAGAAAGTGCCAGATAATGATTTGTAACCTGTTGGGACCGAAAGGCCACCGTGAAAATATGACTCTGGTGAGGTTTTGAACATCAACGGAGTAGCGAGGGTAGGAGCTGACGTAATTGGAACAACAGAATGAACCGAAGATGCTAGTTCAGACATGGTTGTTTGACCAAATGTATACTCTCGAAAATCGACAGGAGATTGAATGGCAATAGGATCAACAAAAGCAAATGGAAATGATTGAGGACAAGATTGGTATAGGTAAAGGTACCCCCCAAAATGGGTTGGAGTTAAAGGTGTATCGTCTTGTGTGATTTCTTCAATCGCAATTAAACCAAGAGGAAGAACTTCACCGTCAGGCCCAAAATATATTTTAGACGGTTGGCTGTGTGATATAGGAGTATCAATAGCTACAGAACTTTTTGGGATGACCAAGGTAGGAACAACTTCCGGTTGTTTGACTTCAGGATTCAGATTTTCTGGCAAAGAAGAGACAGGATCTGGATCAATTTGTGATTAAACAACGTCAGGTCCAGGAGGTATGGTGTCAGCGATTGAATAGATCGTGACCACGGGTAGCTGTGAAGATTTCGTTTCAACAACAGTAGACAAACCGGGATGTGTGGAAACAGTTTGAGCTAACTCTGGGTTAAAATATGATGTTTCGCGAGAGGTACGAATTATACTTGATTCGGAAAATCGTGATCACCTTCACCTACCAGAAGTAACTTCCGGTGGTAAAGGTGTTTTAAAAGCTAATCTATGCGAACGACGGGGGATAGGATTTTTTTCATCCATGATTATTGATTTATTTTAACCAAAAAAAAAAAACAAAAAGAGGGTAATTCTAGGCAAAAAAGTTTACCAAGAAATTTTGAACTGCAGAATACCCCCTGGAAAACCAAGAAGTACGGGCAAGTAATCTCCCCGAATGTTGTGTTCGTTGTATCACAATTTCAAGGCAACCGACTTGGTTCACTATGGATGGATAGCACCTAAAATTTGTCCTCCCAAATATACCCGAAGGTATGTGGAGGCCTAAGTCCATATTAGCGTTGTTTGATGTGAAATCGCACAGTGAGAGCACCCATTTATACTTATCGTACTGTAACACTGCCCGATATAGTTGAAAGTACGTGGATGAGCTACGATATACTTACATATGTGGAGTGAGGTATCACACTCAGAATGTATCGCAGAAAAGTTAACGACAACTGCTATGTTTTACGACGTCGGAACCCGTCTCTAGCCTAGACCTTCTAAATGTTATCATTATGGTTCCAATGCGTTGTTAAGTAAATTGATATTAATTTTATGTTGATCTTGCTTAACTATTTTCCTTTCAAAGGTTCACCACGATGATGTGTATGAAATTCCTAAAATTCAACTAAATGATAAACAAACTTTCACTTTCAGCTTTTTCAATGAAGAACCTAACTACTAAGGGAAAAAAGTAAATAATTTGAGAGAAAACGAATCAATGAATCTCAAAATAAATGTATATTTCCTAATTTTACTTTTGTAAAGCACACATTATTCTACATGCAAATGCAAGTTTTTCTTTTCAATTTCCTTAATGTTATGAATTCAGAAAAGAAACTAGGTGCACTAAATCAATAATTCAAATGCTTTTTACTTTCTACAAGGATTTCAACAACAATTTCTCCTATCAAGGAAATGAAGATTTTACGGAAATTTCCTATTTCAAAAGAAAATGATTCTTAATGCGGCCATAAAATTACTTTGAAATCAACTTGCCAATGATAAAGAAATTTTTTTTTTAAAACAACATTGAACAATTTTTCAGTCAAAGGAGAAGAAGTATATAGAGTCACTGGTCAATTGAGCATCAAAATTTTCAGAACACAACAGCAAACAAAACTGAAGCAAGTTGCAAAGTCAAATTCAAGGGAATTTGGTCACTTTCAGTAGTCAACGCAGTCTCCAAGGGGAGACAGTGCTCTGCAACACAGGCTAGGAAGGGAGACAATGCTTTGCAAAGCACTGTGTATAGTCTAAGGATGCGTTGGGCACAGTATACAAAGAAAAATACTACTGTTTAACTCACTGTCTTTGCAAATTAAGGTTTGAAAAAGTTTAATATTTACGTGAAACAACTACTGGGTGGATAAACAAAGAAAATCAGAGGCTTAAACACCTAGAACTAAGAGAAATTATCACCAGTGGAGTCGCCAATTTGTTCGGCCAGAATTGTGAATTACGGATAAATCACGCTTCCCTAGACAGGTGCTAGTCTAGAACAAAAAGTGAAAGACTATACGACTATTTCTCCTAACTCAGAACAAATACACAGAGAGGATTGGAGGCTTACTTGTTCAATCGCTTGAAAATGGCTCCTTCTATCGCTTCCACTGCAGCTTCAAATTCAAGCGGTTTGTGGGTTGAATGCTTCCTGCAAGAAAGAACATTGAAACAGTAGAAGATGCAATAATATAGATATCTATTCAAGATAGTTAGCTAAATCAGTAAAGCATAAACCATATACATCAACCAAGACCTTGCAATATGGAAAATCAAAGTCAATAGAGATGCATATAGGGAAAAATAAGCATTACTATTTATTGATGATAGAAGGAGAGGTTACAACCTAGTGACTGATTTGAAGTGACCTTCCAGCAATGTTCCCAAGCCTGGTCACAATATAAATCTCTCCAGCAGTAGCTTCACAAATCTAGCTCTCAATTGAAAATCCTCCAGCATTTCTCTACTCAAATTCTTCCTCCTCAAGCACTTAGATCTGTGCTCAATTTATAGATGAAGTGTAGGTTGTTTTGCAATCAATAAATTTCCAAAAATAGGCAAGACATGTTTCCAGTCATGTAGATGTCAAATGGACACTTGGATCCGAAGCTTGACACATATGAACTCTTCTAGAAGGAACTGGCCAAGTGGAGATTCTGGAACAATGAGAATTTCGCTCCCAATGTGACCAACACACCTGTGAATATTGGGAAGTGCTTTGCAGAGAAGCCTTGCATGGGGTTACCTGCATATGCAACACACTTAGGCCCCTTAGAGCCTGCGTTGGTGAGCTCTCATATGTTATATAATAAGCTTCAAACAATGGAAACCTTGGCTTGATGAAAGTCTTGCTTGATTTGTCTTGTTTCTTGTCTTAGGGCATATAACAACTGAAAAGATAGGGAATGATAAACCCTTGACCATTGTTCCTAGAGATAATTCCCAGTTAACCAGTTCATTGGGAATGGCGCCCAAATTGACCTATAACAATTTCCCCCAAAGCATGAGATCCAAATAATAAGAAAATTTGATTGAGTTGATTTACACTGTGATGAGCCTGGAAACGAAGCGGAGTGGTCACTTGCATCAATATTACAATACATTACATCAGGATATATTCTCGTTTGATCATAATTACTGAGGCTAGGCATTCCCATATTAAGCACATAAACAATCTAATAGCATGTACATAATTTATAAAGTCATCTACATTTAAATGTTGCCCAGATGCAGACATGCCTATAGATATAGGCCCATGTTTGGATGACAATATATATGTAAGGTCACCATACAGATAATGTGTAAAAAAATCCTGAAATCACAACTTGGATGGCTGACAATAGATCCAAGGTCTTATTATCTCATTCACTCGATCATTCGGGTACAAGTCTAGCCATGTGAATATATGATTTGTATTCGAACATGGAAAAACATCATTTGATTACTAGCCAATAATGTGAGCTGTTAACAAATGCGAGAGAACCACCATTGATGTCAATGGCCCTCAAGGTACTGCAGTACATTTTTTAAGGCGTGAATAGACGATTTGATGTCAAACACCAAACAAAATATTTCGGTCAAAAGTCCGGAAGCGAGGATCTTGTCGATGTTGTAATAAGCCTCATGGTACTGGAATCTGATGTTTCTAAGTGAACTTCCTGGATATTGATTTGTCGTCGATAGGAAGTCACCTTATTGCAAAACTGGAGTTACTAATTTTGGAGACAAGGGTATGACTTGATATAGTAATTTTTAGGGATGACATTCATGAAAATGAAGGTTTACGAGTATTGCAGAAGGATGAGTTTTTAATCACTGGATGACTTCTCTTGAACATATCGGCGACACTGTGATGAGTTGGTAGCATTGACCCAAAACCGAAGTGAAGGTATGATGAACCATAGGTGTGAATGAACTTTCAAGATGATTACCCAACCCAAACAATCACGAACATGGAGTGAAAGAAGTGTCATGTTCAAGAGTGACTTTCTACCAAAAAGAAGCTTTGCTTACTTTTTCCCAAATTTTCCCTGGACATTTGTCAACCAGTACCTCTTTATTTTTTAACAAGCTTGAGGAGGACAACATTTGCTTGATCTATAATTCAACCCTTCGGGCAAATAAAGTATCGCTATTTAATAATTTAATGAGTCTAGCGATTAATGAAACTCGATTCTTGCCATGATCGACAAGCCCGTCGCTATTTTATGTTTTAACGAGGTTAACGTCAGTGATAGCCCGGTCCTTTTTCATATTTAGGGATTCTGTAAAAGAGGATGAAAGAGAACTCCAAAAGTACTTTTTGTAAATTTGTCTCTCAGATCTGAAAAAGTGTAAAATAATATCTGATAGAACCTCTTTGGTCATGTTTAACCAAGGTATTCCTTTTTCATAAATAATCCATCTCAGTCTGAAAAAGGGTTAAACTTATACTAAGTAGATATCAATTCATTTAATTTTACAAGCTCGAAAAGACAAGTGCTTGGCAATATTTTCACATTATCGGAGTCTGAAAAGATCTGAAAGAAGACTCCAAGGGTTCCTTTTTCATTGTTATCAAAGCTTGAAAAAGAGATAAAAGTGCACTTCAAATCCCTTTTAATTTTTAACAAAGCTCAAAAAATAAGAAGAAAAAGTATGCTTTGTGGTCAAGTCTTTCTTTGAATAAATCTGCGCAACTAATCTATTCATCAGTTGTATTTCATGTTCAAAACAACATCAAATGGATTAAAAATACCTATTTCATGATAAAAACATTATAAAACCATAGTCATAGCAATAAATTTAACTTGCAAACAATTAAATGACTATATAAAGTAGTTTCACTATTCATTTTTACCATTCCATAGTTACCATTTGCATTTTGGAGCTCTGAACCTGATTTTGCCCCCGAACTTCAATCGTTGATTGCAGTCGTTTCTGTGGACGTATTTCGTCGCCGTTTGATCCAGGTTAGTAGCATGAACCTCCTCTTTATTTTAGTAATCATTTCATTTCAATTCCTTGAAAATTTTTAGGGTTTTAACGTCCCTAGCATAAATTCTGCCAAATTGAGGGAAACACACCCTTGAATGTCGAAACCTGCGTTGCATAGCAAGTACAATGAAGGGTACCTGCATGTGCAACACACTGTCTCAACCCAGGGAGTACGTTGTGCGCAGTTCAAGTTTTTGATTTTCATGTTATGCTCAAAATTTGCCTAGTTTCTTGTAATGAATGGTATCTAATGGATCTTATGGTTATATTTCAAGTTTCCATCGGATTATAATGATGATTACATGGCAGGAAAGATAATATGAAGAACAAGATATGATTGCCTTGAATGATCCGGGTACTGTAAGAGCCTTAAGAGATTGCGGACTACTTAAGTACTTCAAATTGTTGGGAATGAGGCAAAAAATATAACTCTTGGAGTTCTTACTTCGAGCATGGGATCTGACAATAGAGGCATTTCACATAAAAAATCAAGTGTTACCCATAACAGTTGAGGACGTGTATTTTCTCATAGGTTTGTCGAGGAGAGGTTTGCCCATTTCTCTCACAGGGTCTACTGTTGGAGGAGAGATAGTGACGGATTATGTTATGTAGTATTGCTATCGAGGGGAAGAACCTAGCAAAGATGGAAAAATAAACATTCGGGATGTCAGGTTTTTGACTTTGAGAACCATCCTTTTCACGATCGCTAAACTTGCTGGCACCATTACACTGCATGTAGCGAACAGATCATATATGTAGTATGCGCTAGTTTTTAGAGCCAACTGTCTTCAACAGTTCTGAAGTTGTTCTATCTCAGATAAAGGAACAACTTGTTATCACCAAAATAGGACCCTGATAGGTTGTTGATCAGACTACCTCAGTGGAACTATTTCAAACCAACCTTTTAGCTGAGGCTTAGCCTCCTCAGCTTGAGAGGGCTCTCTCAAGGGTTTATGATATTAATTAATGATAATATATATGGCTAACTCTATCTTGGTTTTCTGTGTTTTTAGGTTGAAATATGAAGGCTTGCTACCATTGGGCTATGGAGTCAATAAGTCAGTAGATTCAGTGGCAAGGTTTCTGGACATGGAAGCTGAGGAAAATGGGGTTTTAAACAAACAAAATTCACTCAAGAACATAAGGTAAACACAATAATTTAATTAATAAAGGAATTCAGAGCATAGAGTTATGAATCTTGAGTAATACTAATGAAATCTATTGTTAGTGGTTCAAAGGCAATTCACTCATAGAACACAGAAAAACACAGTCACCTCATTACTAAAGGAATTCAGAGCATAGGGTTATGAATTCTGAGTAATAGCAATGAGATCTAATGGAAATATTTAAACATAATAGGTAGATCAATAAAGCATTAAAACCCCATGAGAATCTCAGGTCTGTCAAAAAGAAAACCTTTCTGCATTACTGATCACAGTCAATTACATAAAGCAGTAGGTTTTGCCAAAAAGTATCCAACCCCTTGCTAATTCGACCTCTTGCTTCATATATAGCTTTTAAAATATTGGATTCTATGATCCCTCATCAATATAATTCGAATTTCTATTATTGACACCTATTCTACTCTTAAAACAGAGTCTTAATTACAATTGACAGCTAATTGTCTCTTTTAGAAGTCCTAATACAAATAGGAGTAAAACTCCTAAAACATGTTTCAAAAACCTTATCTAAACCTTTAATGCTTCTTTTGACAGCTACAACCTCATGAGGTCAAATTTGGTGATGCCTCCAGCCTTGTTATGAACCCTGTTGTTCCATGACCTAACTGCCCTAGAAACCAGGAAACAGATTTTGTTGAAATTTAGCCCTTACCTCCATGTTTGTCTTCCAACATCTTTGCTAGCCTTGATGAATATCTTGTATATGTAACATTTATTCAATCCCATAAAATCTTCAATCCTTCCACCTATGCAAAATTAAGTCCTTGAAAGAGTGTAAAGAGAGCTGATGTGCCTGCACTACGAAAATATCAGCTGTTTTCATAGCGCAGTAACAATGTCTTTGTAAACATCTCTTAACATCCAATTTCTTCCGCTTTAACACCTGGAACTTCATTTTTGAACTCTTTCCATACTCTATAAGCATCAACACTTCAAAAACCAGATGTTTTACCTTTTGAAACCTTAACAAAATGCTCAAAACTGCACCTATAGCAGTTTCGTAGCGCGATACGAAACTTTTGTGCATGTCTTTCTACAAAAAAAAATTCAAAAATATTAGTTTTTAAAACTTCTTGCACTTTTTCCATGATTTCTACAGGCTTTAATAATCAACATATGTCATCCTTGAATTTTTTTCAAAAAGTGAAGTCCTTCTTTATGACAAAACTGATTTATAATTTGTCACTTGCTGCCCTGTTTTTATATGAAAAATAGGTGTTGAGACAGAGATTTTATCTTCTCACCCATAATGTATTTTGAATACTTCAAGGAGTATTTTGGAGACCATGATGTCTTGAACAAAAACCTATCTTGGTTTTTTGAAATACCTCTCCTTCTGCCCAAAAACTATCTTTGAACAACCTATATAAAACTAGAAAATCTTGATTTCTAAAAATATGGCTTCAAAGAAAGCCTTGTATCTCCCAACGGGTAACACTTGTGAGAAAAGTGAGATAGGTTATTGTATCTGGGGATTTTATGAAGGGAAAACTCCTTCATAATTCTAAAATAATTTTTCATGTGGCCAGAAACTGATCTTGAAAAATACTGTTAAAACTAGAAAACAGAGTTTTTCTCTCAATGACTTTCAGCAATTTCGTAGTGCAATGTAAACCATCAATTTCTCCCACCTCATAATGAATTTGAAGAAACCGAAATAATTATGTTATTTCAGTATTTTAGGAAGAAAAACCTCTTTCAGTTTTCAAAAATGAGTTTTCAGTTGCTCAGGAACCCCTTTGGAAGTTGACTACCTAAAACAAAAAAACAGGGTTTTTTGCTGAAAAAGGTTTTTTCAGCCATTCCGTAGTGCGCTGCGAAAACAACGTTTTCGTAGCGAAAATCACCTTTTTTGAACTAGCTGCACTATGAAAACGTGGATTCCTATCATGATTGCAAAATTTGACCCTAAACCTAATGGAATGACTTCTAAATGGATGATGGGACCTTTAAACCATGGAATAAGGTTGTTAAACTTTATTTGACAATGAAAATGAGACTCTAACCCTATCACTTAACCCTTTAAGCGTGAAATGACCTACAACCTATTTAAGACCATGACTAGAGATAAGGAAAACTTTCAGAGTTTATTGATCATGGAGTGGACCTAGAAGACTTCATTTGAACTTGTAATATGACCTATCCTTTACTAATGACTTAAAATGACTTCTAAACCTCCTTGAAATCATGACCAAAAGTAGAGTTGACACAATAATGTTTTGAGAATTTTTGGGTGATAACACAACTGAATAAAGCAAAGGGAGGAAGGAAGAAAAATTTCAGTTATGGTTCAATCCTTATCTCCTTCACTTTGGAACAGATTCCACTGATGCAGGCACAACATGTAACATTGGATATATCTAGTCCTAGAGATCCTCGAATGCAGAGATGGGTAGAAGTCATGGGTCAGCATGCAGGCCAATCGACCATTGTGTTCTCTACTGCATTCTTCGCTTGGTTCTGGTGACAGATTGTTGCCATCGATGAGTATGCATACGCAAGTGTCGACTTCTGAGGAGATCTAGATCTAGTATTACCAGAATGCCCTCAGTGGGGTGTAATAGGTAAGAATGATTTGACCATGTTTTTTTATTTTTCTAAGGTTTATACAATGTTTTTGTGTTTTGATTTATTTCCAGAACTAAATGAAATGTTTGATGTAATGCAAATATTGGTCGTGTTCAACCAGTAGAGGAACCAGAGCGTGAAGCAGATGCACCAACAGAGAGGGATGTCAGGAGCAGTCCTTCAGGACCTTGACATGGCTGAGACTCTAGCTGAGCTTCAACCTCACATTGAGGGGTTGACCTTTGGGATTTCGGATTGCCGAATCGAAGAACTTCCCATGCGACTGTAGTGACACACAATTGGTGTTCCTAACCGTTGGATGCGATTGCTCCGTAGGATTGCTAGATCTATAGCATGTTACCATGAGCACCACTAGTTTACATGTGAAATTTTGCATACATTTTGAGGTCAGATGACCAATGTGTCTTGGGCACAAATTTTGTAAAAACCTATAACTATCTATCTATATGTTTTCATATTTTTTCCTATGTTTAATGCATAATTCTATTCAATGATGTGAATATTTTCTTTACCTATGTCGCAAATTTCTGTCTAAAACTTGATTAGCTAATGAATCAGTTAAAGTGTTCAAATTTCTGGAAATGTGTTGATATTGAACAAAATCAAAATGTATTTCCAAAATTCGAACTCTTAGGAACAATCTAAGAAGTGTTGGATTTCTAATGGTATAAACACTAGTAAGTTGTAATACCACAAGTTGTGATTCTAACCTTATGATTATGCGGTTGATACCAAATGAAATGGCATCAGAGATAAGTTCGATCAACGTGTTATACTCATCGATATTTTTTGTCGATCTACCAATAAAAATCCCTCGAAAACTCACTAAATCGTCGTTCGGAGCAAAAATGGCTCATGCTGCAAAGGATAGATTCTGCGTACTACGACTAGCACCATCAGCATATCCAAAAAATGGTTCCAAAGATTCAGAAATCTGCCATAAAATGTAAAGCGGATTACTAATGTCAAGAAAACTCTAAAAACAAATTAAGATAGTGAATGCAAATCAACAGCATATAAACAATATAATACAAAAAATTACTATGCTCATGATTAAGCATAGTAACGTTTCAAATACAACCCATTTCTAGGCTGTTCCAATGGAATCCCAACGTAATAAACTAACCTGTAGGTACCCTTAGAAAGAACTCTTTTAACAATATAGGGGCCATGCCATAATGGCTCGAATTTCCCTACCTATTACATCAGCTTCTTGGTCGCAAATAATGACCAAGTCGCCCTCTGAGTAGATGTGAGGCTGGGCATTTTTGTCATATTGCACCTTTATATGTCTCTTATGTGCTTCATTGGACAATTGGGCTTCATGGCGCATTTCATCAAGATGGATGAGTTTAAGGAGACGCGCTTCTTCTTCTGAGGTGTCAGGTAACAAGTCAATCGTGAGTTTTAACGATGATATTTTGCATTGGATTGGTAAGATAGCTTCTAGACTATACACCAATTGAAAAGGAGTAAATCTGGTTGCATTTCTCACCGAGGTTTGATACGCCCGCAAGGTGGAGTATAGGATCAAGTGCCAGTTCCTTTTATGGACTCCTATATTTCGTTGAAGCATTCGTTTAAGAATTTTGTTAATAGCCTCAACTTGCCCATTTGATTGTGGATAATAAGGAGTAGAATTATCATGTGGCAATCCTAACTTGGTAGTCAATTCAGACATCATGTGGTTGCGAAAATGCTTCCCATGATCCGTAACTATAGCCTATGTGACCCCAAACCGTGCAATAATGTGGTTGAAGAAAAACAATGCAGTTGTTTGTCCTGTGTTATTAAATGTAGGCATCGCTTCGGCCTATTTGGTAAAATAGTCGCCTGCGACAATAATATAACCATGCCCCCCAGACGAAGGAGGGTTACAGGTCATGAAGTCAATACCCCATTTTTTAAATGGTCCAGTAGAGACAACAAGATGCATTGGCGCTGGCGGTTTGCGGAATTTACGATAAAAAATATGGCATGCATGAAAACTTCTGACTGCGAGGATGCAATCTCTAAAAATAGTAGGCCAAAAGTAACCAGCACACAGTATCTTCTACGCAATAGCATATCCAGATAAGTGTCCACCACAAGCCCCAACATGATAATCATTTAACACTTTTTCGGCCTCCTCATGAGTGAGGCACCTCCTTAAAATGGTATAGACACCACGATGATAAAGTGTACTGCCAACGATCAGATAATATTTGGCTTGGTATCGAATACGTCGCTATTCAGAGTGAGAGGTATTAGGTCGAAATTTTTGGGTTTGGAGACAAATGATCAAATCCCCATACCAAGGATCAGATGATCCGATTAGAAATAGAGATTCGTCTGGAATAGATGGTTCTGACATAGTAGGAGTACTATCAGAGGGAAGGTCACAGAGAAGCTCAGCCAAAACTAAAGACTTCTTTGACTTAGATTTAATGAATTCCAAATCAAATTCCTGCAAAATGACAATCCATTTTGAATATTTTCCCCTAGCAATTGATGTGATAAGATGTAAGTCATGGGGTTGCAATCCGAAACTATTGTTTTTTTCATAGCAGGATATAATGGCGAAATATTTTCACAGCTTGAACAGCTACCAAGGCAAGATTTTCCACGTACAAGTACTTAACTTCTGTATCATTGAGATTATGACTCAAATAATAGATCAGATGTTCAATTCCATCTTCTACTTGGACCAAAACCATAGCGATGGTTGTTTCAGCTGCGACGATATATAGGAAATAATCATTTTGATAATTTGGAGGATACATTAATGACGCTCGGACAAGATGGTCCTTGAAAACATCAAAAGAAGCTTGCGCAACCTGGTACCAATGGAAGGGAACCCTCTTTTTCAATAATCGAGTAAATCCTTTAGCCATTTCGGCGTAGTTTGGAATGAACCTTCTTAGGAAGTTAGCCTTTCCTTGAAGTTTCTGTATCCGAAGTAAGTTTGATGGTGTAGGCAAGTCAAGAATGTCCTGAACCTTCAGTGGGTCTATTCGAATTCCTTCTTTTGAGACTACGAATCTGAGCAATCGACCAGAACTAACACAAAACACACATTTATGTGGATTGAGGCGTATCTTGTAGTGTCGGCAGCATAAGAAAATGGCTCTCAAATGCATCAGGTGATCAATCTGATTTTGTGAATGCACTGGTAAATCATCTAGATATTGTTGAACAATGTGCTTGATGTCATTGAAAGCATAATCCATTGCTCTTTGAAAAGTTTCCCCAACGTTCTTTAAATGAAACGAAAGTTTCCTATATGCGAATGTGCCCCAGGGACATATGAAGGTTGTCTTATGTTGGTCATATGGGCAGATATTGATTTGATTGTAGCTAGAAAATCCATCCATGAACGAGAATATTTCACATCCAGCACAATTGTCAATAATATGGTCGATAAAGGGAGTAGGATAGTTGTATTTTGGACAAGCATAATTAAAATCCCAATAATCGATGCACACTCTAATGGTTCCTTGTATTTTCATAACAGGAACGATATTGGAAACCCACTTAGTTAGCGAAACAGGGTAAATGAAACCAGCACGCAAAAGTTTTTCAACTTCTTCTTTGATGGAAGCGGCTTTCTTCGGATGAACAGGACGAAGCTGTTGGCGCACTAGTTTGACATCAGGATACATATTAATAGTGTGTTCAACTATACTAGTATCTATGCCTAGAATTTCCTCGTAAGACCAAGCGAATATGTCACAAAATTCACTAAAAAGAGAGCGATATGAATCAAGTTCTGATGGAGAACAAGATACACTAACATGAATATTTTCTATAACGCCAGGTTTGGTCGAAATATCGATAGAAATTGTTTCTTCAATATTTTATAAGTTTCACTCAGAATCAATTGCATTAATCGGTAAAGAATTGGAAAAGAAAGTTTTGATGGATGGGTGATATAGTTCACTGAGATTATTTTCTTCATAATCTGGAAGATGGGAATGATGATGATAATCTTCCCATGGTTATCCTTCTGACATCATAGCTTCCAAAATATTTTCATCTGTCAAAAATGTTAAGGAAAATGGATCAGATGGAATACCAAAACCTAAGGAACGATCAACCCAAACACTCGGCGATGCTGATTTCGGATTTGTCTCCGAAGCCAAATAGATTGATTGCTATGCCATCTCAATAGGGCTGGGCAGTAAAAAATCATCCAACGTAGAAATTTCAGAATCACCTGTACTCTCCCTTAAGCCAGATAGAGTGGAAGAGATCATCTAGCAGATCTCTATACTTGCAATTTATGCCGACGTCGCGAGCAGCGGTAATGCAAAGGTTCCCATAAGAGTGGAATCCTTTAAGATTCCTACACCAATGTTCTGGATTTCTAGTTGGGGTAAGTGAACAAATGAAACTCTTCTAGTTACCTGTGAAGCGGAGGAAAAAAAGGATAATTGATTAATGGCTATGATTGTACATTTATGTGGAAAGGCAATCATTCTAAAGTATGTAGAAACAATGGCAGTCATTTCATATACCCATGGTCTTCCAAGTAAAATATTATAGTCAAGGGGTTTGTCAACAACCTCAACATCAATATTTATTGTTTTTCCCCCTAATTCAACATGTAGGTTATTGATAATACCACAAGGTTTATATTTTCTTCCATCAAAAGCCTTCAACATCATTAATGATTGTGATAATCGCGGTGAACCAAGTGACTTCCAACAGTTTAGAGACATAATGCACGTAGATGTTGCCTCATCAATAATAGTGCGATGAACAAGGTGATTGAGAACATTTACTTTTATGGAGAATGCCAATTCTGCTGGTAGCTGCGGTACGTAGCACGTATGATTAAATATGACAAGATTAGAATCAGTCAAATCAATTCCACCAATGGCCGACAATAAAGTCTGCTTCTGGGAGGGACAATTTTGTAATACCTCAAGAGCAGACATAGCTGAAGAGGATTGAGCCAAATCTTCAACTATATTATAATTTTGTGCAGCTCTTGCTCAAGGATTATATGTCGATTTATGAATTACTCCCTTTGGTGGCTTAATTTTTAATTCAGGAATAACAGTAGGTGGTATTGATTCAGTAGATGGATTCGGTGTCGAGGTAGTAGGTTGATCAATGGTCAGACTACCATAGTATTTATTCTGCATCGGCAACAAAATATCTTGTGAAGGTTTTGTGGTGGATAACATTAACACTTGGGAACTAGGAGCTGGATCCGTAGCAACCAAATTAGTGTCTGGATTTGGAAATGGGTCTGTCAACACAGCTGATGCATCCGAAGTCATGATGATTTTTAGACTTCAGCATGGTGAGGAAAATCCCTAACAAAATGTTCCTCGTTACAGATTATACATGGATAACAAGGTTTCCGCGGTCCTAATGGTTGATCAGATGATCTTTCCTGCGGGTTAGAAGTTTGTTTTTTCTTTGATTTCCCCTTTTTCTTACTTCCTGGTTGCTTGTCACTTTTGCCTTTTTCAAATGACACAGCATTAATTTTGGAAGTAGAAGCAGGATCAGATGCAGTAGCATGATGTGTGTTTGCAGTGCCTATCAAGCCGTCTCCGGCATGAGAGTCCTTTATTTGAGGAGGAACATTGAAATTAGATCGCGGCGCATTAGGAATTTTTTCATAGAGCGTGCTAGACTGAGTGTAAATCAAGTCCAAATATTAGGCATGAGCGATAACTTGCTCTTTTGTGATGATGCCACCTTTAGCTACATCCTCAATTATAGATGGTAATAGGGACTTAATGAACCACTTAGCAAGGAGCTGATCGGGAGCAAATGTCTTAACCATTCGTCGACAATGACGCCACTGATCAAAAATGTGAGTAGCATTAGTCTGTTTGAAGTTGGTCAAGGGTTCCGTTCCAGTTTCGTATCTGATCGGTAACTGGAAATGGGTCAAAAATATAGTAGCTAATGCAGTGAAATTGTCAAAATAAGCTCTAGGTAACTCAATGTACCATCTAGCAGCGGGACCTATAAGCATACACTGGAAAAGACATATTCAAACAGAATAATCATTCAGGGAATTTGATGAACACCATAAATAATAAGTCATGACATGAGTCGACGAATCTTCTCCAAGGTTTCCATTGAATTTAGGAATATCAGAGGGTAATTTATGAGGTATCACTGGCCACCAAGGAGCATAATTTATAGGATCATTGGTTAACCAGTTTAAATCTGGTAATTCCAAGGTTGCAAAAAAAGGCAACTATCGATTAAGGTCAGGTTGAGCATAGCCAGGATAAGATGGAATTGATTGGGAAATGGGTCTTTGAGCACCAGCATATGGAATATGCTACTGGTAACCCAGATAGGGGTTTTTTTGCATGGAAAATGCTTGAGAATTTTGTTGACCAAAACCTGGATATGATACTTGTTGAAATGAAGTTTGAGGCATTTGCGCCTGTGGCTGCCAAGGGATCTGTCCACCAATGTTATAACCCAAATTAGTATAAGTTGGATTCAGTTGATATGTATAACCAGGTTGCATTTGTGACATCCCATAAAAGGGTACACCATCTTGTGAATAAATAATTCCTTATACAGGTTGTTGTAAATTAACCAAAGGATCTTGAGTTTGTGGACCCAACATTTGATGATATTCAGTTGAAGAACCCACCTGATAAGGTTGATGTATAATATTTTGATTCTGTAATAGGGGTATAGATGTATTAACAAGTGTTAATGAAGTGGGTGTAACAGGCTAAACTGGTTGATACAATTGTACAACCGTTTGTGGTTGGATAGGCAGAGTGAGTTGCCATTGACAAACATTCATGTCAACATTAATTTGACCAAAAAGTGACCGAGTACTGTCATATTGGGTGACCAAAGGTTGCCCCCCAGCATAACGAGGATAATAAGACGGAAAATATTGTTCTCTGAATGCTGGGAGTCCAGTTTCTATAGGGTAAAATGCTTGGGTTGTTGGTTCTCGAATATCCCTCTCAGGGCTTTTCGGTGCTTGAGGCAGACAATAAGATTAGTTGTATAGTTCACAAAGAAGATGCATATATGTTCATATAAACTTAAAAAAATTGATGGAATTATATGGAAGACTACCTCTTTCCATATCTTGAAGTCTTTTGGAGAGCACTAAGCAGCGAAGCAGGGATCCTTCTTCACTAGCTCCAAATCTCGACCCTGTGATCAATCAAAGCACCCGTGTAATCTCTACCACAATATACATGTCCTATCAATTAAGTTAACATATGATAAATATCAAAAAATGCACATCTAAGCCATTCATCTCATGCTATATAAGTAATTGAGGAACAATAACAATATTGACGCATTGAATGGACAAAACAGATACAGTTCTATTGATTTATAAAAAGGAGGATTACAACTGTCGGTTGTACCAAGCCCTCCTTAGTCTTCCAATATCTCTTTCTCTTTCTCTGGATGTGGTGTTGTCTTAATCAACAAGTTCTCAATGAACCTATTTGATCTTTGACCTTCACACTACAACAATAAACGCTCTGCTTCACATGTATTCAAAAAACCTTCGACCTTGGACCAAGAGCCTACAACTCCATTTTACAGGAGATGGAGAGGGAAAACCTTGCCTTTCTCCTTCCACCAGTTCTAATTAGAAAAATCAAGATGTTTCCTCAACTTCTCATGCTTTTTCCTTTCTTGAGAGTCTAGTTGTTTTTGGCAAGACCCAATAAGAGATTAGTGCCTTGCATTTTCTATTTTGCACTGACTCTCTATAAGAAAAAGCTGGAGTTTCAAATCATTCTCCGTGGGTTTTCTTGTTTCAAACTCAAAACATGGGTAACACTACCCTCTAGGCTAAATAGAGCATTTCCCTAGCACTAACGTGACCTTTTCATGGATCAGGTGCATTATAACGCACTTTTGCTGTTATAGGGGCGTGTTACCTTGGCAGAAGTAGGTTTAGTTTAAGCCTTTTTATTCATTCCATACTTATCTTCTCCTCTGAGCTGATGAGGAGGTCATTTGACCTGTAACAGATGCCCCCTAAAGTGTGAGGTCAGAGATGAAGACGATGGCCGAAATACTTTATAATATGTGTAGTAGAGCTAAAGAGATTGGAGGACTGAGGAAAACCCGAAACAACAAAATATGTCAGAAAATATAGTATCTGTCTTGAGTCGGGAATTCCCATGCTCAATAGCTAATCAACATGATTTCTCTAGTACATAGATATGAAGAATATGTCCACCAATAAGCATAATGTGGAAGTGTTTGTCATAACAGGATCAGGCTGAATAAGTTGTCTCCATAAACAATATCGCAACTTGGGGAAGGAAACACAACTGTAATGATGTAACCTTTGCCCGAGGGTCTTGGCTGCCGCTTCACTTAAACTGCATATTTCTCAACATATGAATGAAGGAGCTATCGTTGAACATGTGAGAAATTGTCTGATTACCAGTCGATAATGAAAACTATTAACTGACCCAAAGGTAGCCACCGATAATGATGATGGTCCCTAAGATGCACAGTACAATCTAGCGAGTGTGAATAAAAGGAGTTGAATTCGAACACTCGTAGAATCATTCGATTGGGAGCTAATGATGGAAACCCCCAATCAAACACAAGATCACCTGCCACTAATGTCTGCAAGTATCTGGGTACTGATGAGTTTCCGGACCAACTTCCTAGATAAGATGTTGAAGTCGATAGGAAGAGATCTGTTGAAAGGTAGGCACTGAGGCGTCCTACATCAGTCAACACGAAACGGAAAACATATGATTTTGTTTTTGATGGAAATAATGAAGAGAAAATGGGGATAACTGATGACAAGTAATTTCTGGCATAATGAGCGGTTTGGTTGATATGAGGAGAAATAGATAGTGATATCTGCTTGAACAATAGAAGGCACCGTAACAGAGTACTAGGCAACTGAGGCTTAATGAACACCAAAGAGTATTTTAGGATTCTGCCGGTGTAGGAACACTGGGGGATGAAGGCTAAACTCATAGATGGTAGGGTTCGGCTAACTACGAAAGAGTTTTCTGGGAAGTTCCATGTTCAATATTTTTGCTGCCAAATTGACCTTTCTTAAACATAACAGAGGTAGTATCCATTTTGTCCGATTTTTTCCCCGTCTGATTATGTTTAACGAGTCCAGACGAGTAAACTCGGTGAATTTTTCATATTTAGAGAGTTCGAAAAATTTCGTAAAATACAACTCCGGGGGGGGTGCCTTTGTCATGTCTTGATAACCATGCACGTCAAAGGGATAATAGTAAGCCCGAAACAGTTCGTTTTCCGTGAGTTAGTCCATCAAAGCCGGAAAAGTGAGAAATCTATGTTCGATGGATGTCTACCTCATTTTGTTATGAGTACGAGGAGACGAAGTAAACTCAATATTCTTTGTGAAATTTTAACGAGTCCAACAGAGAAAAACTCGGTTCTCTCCGTGAAATTTTAACGAGTCATGTGGAGAAAACTCGGTCACTTTTTCTGTTTAAAGAGCTTTGAAAAAGAGGAAAAGAATGGCTCTTGATTCTCTTTCGTGGTAGTTTAACAAGCTCGACAAAGACAACTCGGGGTTTTTTCAGTTTGATGAGCTAGAAAAATTCCCTAAAAAGAAAGCTCAGTGCTTCTTCATGTCTATTTTAACGAGTCTGAAGAAGAGAACTCTAGGTTTTTTGGATTAAGGAGCAAGAAAAATACCATGAAAAGAATGCTCGAAATCGACTTCGTGTAAGTTTAACGAGTCTGAAGAAGAGAACTCTAGGTTTTTCGGATTAACGAGCAAGAAAAATACCATAAAAAGAACGCTCGACAATCATCTTGAACATGGTTATATCTACATATAAATCTTGAACACTCATCAGAACATCGGTAACAAAACTCAATAGTTGTGACACATATGCAGCACGAATTCACAACTTTTTGTAGACTAGCTAAGAGAGTCATGCCCTAGAAATGGCTATAAGAAGGTCAGGAGACTTTCATTTTCACTGTTTTGAATGCTGTGAAGGAGCTCTGGGGTGAAAAAGTGTGAAAACTTCAGCTAGCGATTGCGGTCAATCCGGGCAACGAATATTATTCCCGCGAGATCCAGGTAAGAGCTGGAACCTCCTGCTATCATTTTAATTTGTTTTTATGAAATTTTGCTGGTTCAAAATGAGAAATTTGGCAGGCCCTAAAAAACTTTAGCGGCTAACGCGGGCTAGCAGTGCTGGACCCACGTTAAACGCACCTCCCATGAAGGAAGGGCACGTTAGCACACTCCGTTTTTCTCTATAGCCCATGTTAGGCGCAAAGCATGTTTTAAGAACTTGTTGATAATCATTTTGAAGCATTCCAAGCAATTTCTAATCAGTTGAAAATGTTGTATTGGCAGGTATTCAGCTATTAACCATGAGTATCTGGCGAGAGAGAGAACATGAACGTGAAGAAAGAGATATGATCACTGATGCTGCTAGTTTGATGGCTCTCCGCAGGTGCGGTTTGCTAAAATATGCACGACTAGAACTGATGAGTGGTCAGGAGGACCTCCTGAGGTGGCTGATTCAGCAGTGGGACGAGCGTCACCACGTCTTTCGTATTGGGGGCAGTGAGCTCTCAATTGAGAAGGACGATATTTATTTTTTGATTGGCCTATCGTGTCGTGGACCAAGGCCTAACTTGACGGGGTCAAGAGCGGATCCTTGCTCATTGTACACACAACACAGAGGCAGTTAGAAACCGGGTGCCTCTCGCACGGGTGGCTTTGAGACCACTGAGGTCTCTATTATGGATGATCGTTCACTTGGCAGGGGCCAAGAGTCAGCATGTGGCCACCAAGGCCCAGAGTTGCTAGCCCGAGATTGCATGTAGCCTCAGGTTTTTGACTAGTGTGATGAAGTTGTCCGTCGGGTCCAGGCAGAGCTTACAACATGCAAGACCCGTACCCAAAGAGAGTTTGGGTACGGCACATTGATCGTTTCTTTCCTACTGGAGCAGGTGCTAGTGATGAGACCCAGGATGATTACAATGGTATTGGGCCCACGCGAGCCGAGACAGGCTCGATGGGCAACTTTGATCCCGCGAACTGGAGAGGATCCAGTCCAACACTATTTTGATGATGGGTTCTTTGATTGGATTAACTCTCAGATCATTATGATTGAGGATTATCCCTATGCAGGGATGAAGTTCACTGGAGATCCAGAGCTAGCGCTGCCCTGTGGAACCCAATGGGGGCTTGATGGTAAGAAAGGAAGGATCAGTGTATTTTAGGAAGTATTTTTGTCTTTTGAATGTTTATGCAAATTTTTTTTTTTTTTTTAAATAGGGTGAAAAAACGTTTTGACATGAAGCTTGCTTGCTTGACACAGATGTGGCACCTGTCTGCCCAGCTGGGGCCCCTTGTTATGCATGGTGAGGAATGCAGCTACCCGGGGCTAGCACAACGGCAGAGGATGCGAAAGCCATTGGAGATGATGATACCCAGATCCTACATGAACTCTCCAGAAACTTGGAGGGTTTGAGCATGGGTATACCAGCTCTTCCTATGCGGGAGGTTTTAGTTCGTCTATAGCGGTATACTGTAGGTGTACCGAAGAGATACCTGGTGCCTCTGAGGAGGATAGCCAGGGCAGTCGTATGTTATTTGGAGCATCAGGCTTAACTTGGCAGAGCAGTTGTATAAATGTCATAGCGAGGCTTATTGTAGCCAATTTTTTGTAAAACACCCGAGTTTTGAAAGATTTTTTGATGTAACAATTGTACTGGACACGACATATATATATATATATATATATATATATATATATATATATATAATTTTGGTGATTTTGTGTTTTTTATTTTTTTATGTATTTTTTATGGAAAAAATATTTATACTCATGTGTAAATCTTTTATAACAAATTTGACAAATGCCAATGTAACACATAGTTTGCCAAAGAATCGGCCAATGCATTAAATTCTCTAGGAACGTGCTCAAATGAAATGGTTTGAAATTGACGTTCTAAAAGTTGCTCCCTTAAAAAATAATGTAATAAGATTGGATGACAGACACGGTAATGATTGTTTAACTGCATAACTACGAGTTGGGAATCTAACCTTACCACTAAATTGGAGATGTTGCGAGATGCAGCCTCCGTGAGGAGTTGGATCACTGACATGTACTTAATGTTATTGGTGGCGCTACCTAGGAAGATTCCCCCAGAACCAAGAAGTTCTGACTCAGGTGTGTAGAGAACCCAAGCAGCTGAAGCAATGTGTCTAGTGTGACAACTAGCACCATCCGCGTATCCGACGTATGATAAGGAGGATAACGGAATCTTTGTGAAATAAAAATATTGTATATAAGAAAAAACACCTAAAAAACTAAAAATATCCAAAGACATCAAAACAATAGGAAAAAATTATATACATAAAATTACAAAGCATATGCTTAGTGGTGAACTAGGAAAAATACTTCTTCAGATAGAGCACGTTGCGGGGCTCTGCGAGCTGAATTCCATTACAGTCCTGAAGTGTGTAAGCTCCTTTTGAAAGGACCTTAGTGATGATGCAAGGACCAAGCCATAATGGTTGGAGTGTTCCTGCCCCCAAGAGGTCATGTTTCTGATCATAGAGAAGAACAAGATCACCCTCTTGGAAAGAACGAGGCTTGACATATTTGTCGTATTGAGCTTTGACTCGGCGCTGGTGAGCTTCGAGTGCTAGTGTAGCATCTCGACGAGTTTCGTCTAAATGATCGAGCAATAGAAACCGCTCTTTTGTGGCAGTAGTGTCGGGCATGAGTTCAACAACCAGTTTGAGTGATGAAATTTCACACTCGATCGGGAGTACTGCTTCTAGGCCAAATGCAAGTTGAAATGGTGTGAAACTTGTGGCAGTTTTGAATGAAATTCGGTATTCCCATAACGCGCAATACAACTTCCGATGCCATGTGGTTTTATAGTTTCCGACTAATCGACAAATCATGGTTCTGAGGACGCCATTTACGGCTTCGACTTGACCATTAGCTTGAGGATAGTAGGACGAAGATTGATCCTGTTGAAAACCTAGCATGGAGGTTAATTCGGTCATCATATGATTCTAAAAGTGTGATCCATGATCTGTGACAATAGATAGGGGTACGAATAATCGACAGATCACCTGATTGAACAGGAAAAGAGCGGCGGTTTCGCCATCAGCCATAAAAGTGGGAATGGCTTCCACCCATTTCGTAAAATAGTCGACTGCAACCATGTAGTTGTGTCCATTTTTCGAGATGGAATTGTGTTAGCCACCTATAAATTCTGTTATACTTAATGGTGGCTAAGCTTGTCTTTTAAACCTTCAAGAGATAGTTCCCTTTGAAAACTTATCATCTTTTGAAGTTTTATGATGATTATTACCCTTTGAGTTAATCTTCACTGTTGTTTCACTATTAGTCCTAAAGTACCTGTTGTTTACCAAGAAAGACTGCTTAAAATTATATTCTTCCTTTCACTCACAAACACTTTCATTTTCACCCTTATTTCCTTCATAAAATCCTTCTAAACCTTTCATTTTAACCTCCAAAAACATCAAAACCCCCTTAAAACCTTGTATTTACCCTTTATTTGGTTTTAAATTCCCTTCTTTCATCTATCAGAACCCCCCATTGGCCTTTAAAATCCTTTTTTTAAGCCTAAAATCAGTCTTCCGCACTCTAAGGGTCTTAAGCCCCTGAGGGCTTATTACCTTTAAGCCTTTTTCCTCATATAACCTTAGCCCCACAATCGGGCGCTTAAATGCATAAATTCCCTTCAAAAACCTTGCCTTCTGTCTATTCTTACCATTTCCCGACGTTATGATATAAATAAATGTGAACCGTTGATCTCCGCAGATCAACAGCCCTCAGGCGCTCATCCTTCCGCCCTTTCATCTATTTCCCCTACCTCACTCTCAGACTTTCTGCCTCATCCTTAGATCTCAGTCATCCATTCATGCAGATCCAACAACTCTCGCATAACCTGACCACCACCCCGCTGTCCGCTCCGTGAAAAAGAAGAACATGTAAACGTAGGCCCCACTACTTTCCCCGACCGTGCTTCTTATCCCTCATCGCGCTCATTCCGCGACGTTGGATCTAGAGCCTCCGATCCAATGGTCAACGATGCGTATCGCAAAAATTTTTCGCCCAAAGGTTAATGATAATTTTTTTGCGAAATGGGTGGTATAGGAAGGGACACGCTTCAGACGCTATATGGAATCGCATTCCATTCGCTCAAAACCACCTCCCCCATTTTATTTTGCGAAAACCATTCCCGGTTTTCCGCCATACCGCCGCCCTCCGCAATGTCTCTTTCACTTTTAATCCCAGCTGTTGATCTCTGAGATCGCACGACCCATATTATATCGCAATCTAAATTCATTTGTTTCCCATCTCTCCTCTGTTGCGCTCATCGAATGATCTCCATCGTAGATCACTTGGATCTAACGGTCTTCGTTCCTCATCGCACCAAAACCTCCATTGAAACTGGTTAGCTGCTCAGCCAGGGTTTTCTTCCCAATTTTCCACTGCAATCATTATCCTCACAGCTCCTAAATGCTTCCATGAACCCTCCTAAGAAGTTCTAAACCAAATTTCACAGGATTTAAATAATTTTTGTGTGTTTTTATGCAGGTTTAATGAAATTCAAGATAAAACCCTCTAGTAGATAATTACATTGTTATTGGCTAAGGATGACGATCCTTATGGCCTTTGGTACAAATTAAGGGGTTTTAAAGTGCTAATTACTTGTTCTAAGAAGGTCGATAAGTCATGATTGTTGGCTTTTCAAAACCATTTCTACAACAAACCCTCTGCGCTCCTGCAAACAACAAACACAGTCAGATTTTATTAAATGAAGGAATATCAGTGTCAAGATTAAGATCACAGCATAATCAAAGGTTTAAAGATGTTAATTAAAGCTTAAAGGATCAAGGCATGAACTCTGGAATCAAAGGCCTAATCCACAAATCAGATCCAGAAGACCTCGAATGCCACATCAGAGGGGCTAATTGAATCCCCAGCTACCAAAATTTCCACCTACAACCTCTCTGCCTCAAAGGAATACCCAAATCAAATCTCAGTCTGAAACATTAAGGCCAAAGATAGATGAACAATTATTACAAGAAAAACAAATATCCCAAACTGTCAGTAGAAGTTATTGCAAAGATAAGAAAGTGCCTTAAAGTCAATCCTTTTTCCCACTAAGCCTAAAAAGCAGAAATAGAATAAATGGAACAGAGTTATAATTAAATGCTTTCCTACTTTATGCCTGCATGGCTTTCAAGGCTAGGAGTTGCATTTAGTATAGACTTAATGATACTCAACCCTAGAACTATTCCACCTCCTCATTTCTTCTATAAATACTTTTGAAGAAGATGAGAATTTGTTGGTTGGTTGGTCACTAGTTGTAATACTGAAACTCTCTGAAATAATACATAGCTTGTTTGAAGTTGAAGAAGAAATTGAAGTCTTGGAAGCTTGATGATGTTTTGACATGCTTGTTCTTGAGAAGGCTCTATCATTGGATCCCTGAGCTTGGCTTTTGGTGATGTATTCTGAATTGTCTGCTATTTTTCCTATTTTCATTATGTTTCATAAATTCTTACTACAGTAGGATGAAATGTTTAGGCTAAGAAATGACTCCTGGAAGCACCTTAGACCTGTTTATCCTTCACTGTTTTATGTTTTCTTATGCTGAGGTATTTTAGAGTATTTAATATTTCTCTTTAGTCTTCATGCTTGTTTATTTCTTTAATAGTTCAAATAGTTGGTTCCAGCATGATTTATGGTTTTCCCTGCTTGTCTGCTGCCACTTGAAAACTGTTTTTGAAATCTCCCTTTGAAGTACCATTGTTTATAGTTAGCTAAGGACGTCTGTTTGAATCATACCCTTTGTCCCCACTTGAATAATAGTTTTAAAGGTCTTTATAGTTGTGATCATACATGTGTTAGGTGTTCCCTCTTCTATGACTGTAGTTATCAGTGAATATTTTATGTTTTCTAACTACTTTGAAATAAAATCTTTGAGGAAATAGGATGTACTCCCGAATCTTAGATTTCATTTTAAAAGTTGTCTTAAAGTCATAATTTTCTTAAAGTGTGGTTTGTAGAATTCATGGTTAGCCCTGTCTATCAAATACCTCTTTATGTTCAAGTTATGTTTTTAAGTTCCCTTTGTTGATAATTCAAACTCTCTTTTCAAATCATTAATTTCCATCTCATTCACAAAAACTAAAGGATCCTGTGGCCAAGTTAGATTTTCCCTTTGATACCCCATATCCACTTATGAGCCTGTTACCAACTTCATTTTGACTCCATTTCCCAATGAAACTGACACTTTTTCTTTCTATATATACTACCTAGACCTTTCATCTTTTGCTGTGCCAATCCAACCAACCAAACAAACAAAGAAACCAAACAAACAATTTCACTTAATGAATAGTCTAAAATCAATACTTAAAAGAAAACAAAGACATATCTTTGCAAACAATTTGAGAGATCCCTCCTTCGAGAACTAAAGAGGTGTTGACCACACTCTGTCAACGACCCCATAGTAGTACACCCCCATTTTTTCAAATGGGATTCGTCATGTTCGACGTGGTCGCGCCATTCAGATTCCATCATCAGTCGACATTTTTATAAATGATGTAAACCCATTCTGCATGTAATGATGTAAATGATCTAAGTAAGACCGTCAATGTATGTAACAACCTAGGTAAGCCTAGTATGTTGTTGATGATTTCCATCCTAGGAGGTTTTTTGTCTCACTGATTCACGAAAGTGATCGGTAGAGTTTTTCCCTCCAGCCTCACCCCAAAGCTAGGGTGGATTTTATCATCAGCATGCTAAGTGAGTCCTGGTGTTTTCTATCGAGTCCTTGTAAAAGTAGTTTGTGCTACTTGGTCTACTGGATCATATTTGAGTCGTAGAATTGGGTATTTATTTGAGGGTCTATACGAATGGGTATTCCCCCTTCATGTATGTAAATGTATTATCTCATATAAAGAGGGTTGGAAAAATAATTAAAATCCCCTCTCAGTCAATTAATTAAATTTTCTGGTCAATTAATTTAAAAAATCTTAAACCAGAAATTTAATTAATTTAAGGTCCTAAGTTAGGATTAAATCTTTAAAGGAAAAATTTGTGGGTCCTTGGAAAATGATTTTGAAAGCCCTAGGCCAAGGGAATATTGAGAATTTTAAGAAATTTTGGACCTTTGGACCTTGGCGGTTAAGTCAAAGTCAAAATTTTGGGGTAATTAACTCAAAAATAATATTTTTGAGTTAATTAAAATTGAATTAAATGATAAATTCGTTTTTTCCCCAAAATTTTAATTTCAACGCTCCTGATTAAATCTTTTGGACGGTTGAGATTATTTTGACAAGGATCATCCAAACTAGCCGTTGGATATTTTGTCCTATAAATTTAGAGGTCTTTGTCAGTCTTGGATCATCCGATCTCAGGATCGTGCACTTGTTCTTAGAAGCTCGTGTAAATTTTTTGAGGAATAAAGCATAAAGACTTTGGGGTTACAAATCTTGATGTTCCTTCTTAGATCTATGTGGTGAATTGCCTCTAAACTCTGCTACTTTGTTTCTTGCATTTTATGGTTGATGGCCTTCATGGATTAATCTGCGTACAAGTATCTTGTGTAGTTTTCTGGGTTTATAAAATAACATTCTGATTTTTCTGAAAAGGTCTCATGTTGTTTTCTTAAATCTCTATCGATCTAAGGTCTGGATCTAAGTGTGCAGGGAAATTTTTCTTAAAATTGAGCGTCTGGGGAAGTCTTCGGTTGGACTAGCCGACTCTCAATAAACATAAATCTGAAAAGCTCATTATTTGTTAAATTCCAAGTCTATCTTACGAAATTGGTGGTTTTGCAGAATCTCCTAGGGCTTGTGCCTCTCTTTAAAAAAAATCATTTTCTAAATTGTGCTGAAATGAATTTAAATCTGGCTATGAGAGCCTCCCAAATTGTAAACAAGTTTGTAAATTTGTAAAAAAATTTCTTAGACTGTAAGGGTTTAATCGTTTCTTAGCATGTATATCTTCAGATCTGGCTAGTTTATTGCAGGTTGTGGGTTTAAATCAAATTTTTTTTAAAGATCTGAGGCAGATATAGCCTCCAAAGGCCAAATCTGGCCTCAAATCCCTACTGTGGACAAATCTGGACATTGTTTCGATTTCAGGGAGCATAAAATCTGAGCGTAGATTGAAGAAGTTTTAATTTTTTCTGGGCGGATTTACTTATACTAGGTTTTATTTTATCTGTCCTCACTCCAGCTCCTCACGCCATTCCCATTACATGTGCTACAGACCCCTCGACTTCATCACACCATCCATCAACTCCTTTCATTGTCGTCCCTTCCATTTTCCACGTTGCCTTCGATTTCTGTTGAGCTCTCCTCTTTACCACAGTTAATCCTTAACACTGCGTTACCTTACCCGTCGACCTTTTCTGCCTTGATGCCGTCATGCCCTCTCCACCGTCCTGTCGAACCCGTCTCTTGCCACATCTTCATGCTGACTGTCAACGTCTCCATCCTCTTCATTCTGCACGCTGCTTCCCATTCTTCCTTACTGCTCAGCATTCATTTCGTTGTCCCAGCATCCACCATTCCCTCTTTGACGTCTGAGCAATCGACCCTAACTCTTTGCCATCCATCGTGTTCTGTCTACACGTCTGCTGCCGTCACTGTCATGTCCAAGCTCGGCCTACAACCACGATAAATCAAAACGCATGACATAGATTTTAAAAACACACATAAAAATAAGAAAATAAGCTGATGTTCATGCGTTTTTCATTTTGGTTTGGTTTCGATTTATTTTGGTCAGTGTATAGTTTAGGGGTATTTTTTTTTTTTAATTTTCAATTTATTCTTAGTTTAGTTTCATTTGATTTATTTTTAGCACTTAGTTGATTTCGATTTTGGTTTAGCCCTAGTTTTAGAGTTTAGCTTTAATTTTAATTTGAATTGGTTTTTTTTTTAATTTGTGTGAATTTTCTAATTTTAATTTTAGTCAGATTTTGTTAGATGTAGTTTTATTTAACTCGATTTGTTTAGTTTAGCTACTAACCTTTTTAATTAGATTTTGGTTATTTTTGTTTTAGATTTTAATGTTTAGCTGTAGTTGTAATTTAGTTTAATTTTAATTTAGTTTAGATTTGTTTAAATTTAACTTTAGCTTTAGTTTAGGATTTTAAATTTTAAATTTTTTCAATTTAGTTTTAGATTTAATTTTGTTTAGATCTAGTTTTTAGTTTTAGATTTGGAATTTTAAATTTCAATTTTTTTTTTTTTAGGATTTAAAAAATAAGATAATAAAAAATAAAAAATAAAAAAAATCCTAAAATAATTTAGAAAATACAAAAATATTTAAAAAAAAATAAATTAAATTTTCTATAGTCAAATGCGCTAAAATTTTTCTATCTAAAATTTGACTGTGGATCATTTTAATTTTCGAACTGGGTCATATTGGAATATATTAATTTCGAAAATATTTCAAAGCATTTGGCATGATCGTTTCATAATAGCTTTGCTTCAATGTTTTAATTCTTGGTTGTGGTGTTTTCAATTGAATATCATTGTGATCAATCGTATTTTCATAGCAGCAGTTAATTGTCATTTGCTTGTTTCTAATCACATAACGGGATTTTGTTTGACTCCATAAGGCACTGGTTTTAATCCAATCTTTAAAAGATCTTGTTAATTTTATCAAGTATTTGATGTTTTAGCTATGTCTCCTATATTCTTCTTCTTCATTTCTAATGGGGTCTACCTCCCTTAGCTTGCAAGGAGAGAGCTTAAATAGATAGATTGGGGATAAAGGTGACAGCCCCCAATCTGAGCCGTTGTTGCGGTGCCTGGACAATCTGTGCGACAAAATTTTTTAGCACCGTTGCCGGGGATAGAGTTTTTTCTGTCTTTGGTCTTAACGAAATTTTCTAATCTTCTAATCTTTCCTCGCCATTCATTAGCCTGTCACAAGGGATCACATTTTCTGGCTTCTTTTCATCCCTTCATATTTTCATCATTTTATCTTTCGTCATATCACTAATCATTTCATCATCATATCTTTAGCACGTGAACATTTCGGTTGGCTTCTTGTTTGGGTGGCGACTCCACTTATTCATATTTTTACTCCCAGACAAGAATCCCCCCCTGATATCCATCTGCTATCTCTCAATTATTTCTTCTGTTTTAAGATTAGTTTCATGTTCAAGTGGCGACTCCAATTCTTTCATTTCTTACAAAAGTTCCTGCTAAGAATTTCGCTTCTTGAGGACCTTTTGACTATTCTTGAACACAGATCTATTTCTAAAATCCTAAAAACGATATCATGGATGTTTTTGCCCCATGTAATTTTGCTAATATTCAGGGTTATCCCCATGATGTCCCTCAAATGGATAAATTACCTTCTTTTCAAGGAAATGATGCAGTTAGTGTTAAATCTCATTTGTTTGCTTTCACTAACTGGTGGAATAGATTTGCAGTTGCAAATAATAATTTCGATGATGTAAAGATGAAAACTTTTGTTCTTACTTTCGGCGAGGATGTTGCTGAATGATTTATGGAAAAGCCTGATAATTCATTTGATACTTTTGAATCAATTGTAACTGATTTTAAGGAAAAGTATGGTGATAAAAGGGAAGATCGACATTTGGTAATAGAGATCAGTACCATAAAAAAGAAAGAAAATGAAACGACTGAAGAATTTAACAGGAGATTTAATGATATTCTTAGAGAAATATCTCAAACTCATAAACCTCCTGATGGATCTCTTCTGAATTTTTACATTGATGCTTTTGATTCTGATACTTCATATGAGTTAAGGCGGGCTAAAACTGCAAATTATAAGGCTTGTCAATCTTTAGCTGAAGAGCTTGAAAAGGATAAGAAAGCATCTGGAATGTCCAAAACTCCAGATTTTGATAGGTCTTTGACAGATACTAAGTTAAAAGAACCTCTAGAAGATGATGATGACCCTATGAAAAGGTTAATGCAAAAGCTTGAAAGCATGGAGCTTAATCAAGCGAAATTGATCTCTGAACATGCTAAGGAAATAAGTGTCTTACATGTTAGGTTGGTCCAAATGGAAAGGGCTCAAACGCAGAATTCCCAACCTAGAAATAATAATGCTTTGCAGAAAAGAGACCTATATTATGAGCAGAGACCGACAAATCAACTCGAGTTTGCAAATCTTGTGGATGAAGCTCTGTCTTATTATAGAGCCTGTAATGCTCTTCATGAAGAGGTTACTTGCCATGTTGTCAAAAGAATCATAGATAGTAGAATGGCAGGGTCGAGCCATCAAATTAATGTGGTTGGTAAGGACTATCACATGCATATAGAAGATCATGAAAGTCATGTTAAAGAACCAGCTCAGATGATTAAGGATGTGCAACCCAATCATCTGCAAATGATTCAAAACATGGAAGCTAAGCAAATCGATCTTCAAAATAAGATAACTTCCATGGAAGCAAGTCATGCACAAGAAATAAATGTCATGGAAAACAGGTTAAAGATAATGGAAGTTAATCATTCTAATCAGATGTCCATCATGGAAGTAAGACACACCTAGGAAATGACTACCATGAAGGAAAATCACTTGTTGGAGATGAGTTCCATACAGAAAAGGTTGGAAAAAATGGAAAAATTACATATACAAAAGTTTCAACCGAAATTTGATTATGAAGATTCATCAACAGATCATAAGACTTCTTGTCTGCTAAAGCCATTCCCATCTCATCACACGGAGGATTTAACTATGGTTTCAAAGGATGTTGAGAAAGACCAAGCTTATGTGTCACCATTGACAGAGTATATCCAGAATAATATTGGTCATGCTCCAGGTTCTTCAGATATTTTGTACAAACATCTTCAAGATGAGGACAAGGAGTTTACAGTGGTCTCATTGCTGACATCACAACCCACTTAGAAGAAGAGAAAGAAGCAAAAAAGAAGTAAGTGGTTTGATTCGTTTGATGGTCAAGAGCAGCTTGATATTCAGATAAGACAGAGTCCTACATTATGCAAGATTGGACATGGCACATCTGAAAAGCAGCCTACAGACTTGCCTGAAAGTAGGCAAATGCTCGGCATACACTATATTGAGCACATCTGATGCCACAGGGCATCCTCTGTATCGTATTTCTAACCCTACTCCTCGTTATTTCAACATTTCATTTTGCAGTTAGAGTAGATTTATTTTTCATGTTAAATAGAATAATGAATAAAAGAAGAGCTTCTATTTTTCATGAGCTTAATGTTATATGATGATATTTGGATGGATGCTACTTATGTAATCTTGTGTGTTGCTTGGATGCAGATTTTGGATTCTCACATTCCTTCAATGAAGCAACGTGTCCCCAAGTAGAGCCAGATGTTGACCGCACTTTGTCAACTACCCTATAGCAGTACACCCCCATTTTTTCAAATGGGATTCGTCATGTTCGACGTGGTTGCGCCATTCAGATTCCATCATCAGTCAACAGTCGACATTTTTATAAATGATGTAAACCCATTCTGCATGTTATGATGTAAATGATCTAAGTATGACCGTCAATGTATGTAACAACCTGGGTAAGCCTAGTATGTTGTTGATGATCTCTATCCTAGGAGGTTTTTTGTCTCACTGATTCACGAAAGTGATCGGCAGAGTTTTTCCCTCCAGCCTCACCCCAAAGCTAGGGTGGATTTTGTCATCAGCATGTTAAGTGAGTCCTAGTGTTTTCTATCGAGTCCTTGTAAAAGTAGTTTGAGCTACTTGGTCTACTAGATCATGTTTTGAGTCGCAGAATTGGGTATTTATTTGAGGGTCTATACGAATGGGTATTCCCTCTTCATGTATGTAAATGTATTATCTCATGTAAAAGAGGGTTGGAAAAATAATTATAATCCCCTCTTAGTCAATTAATTAAATTTTCTGGTCAATTAATTAATAAAATCCTAAACCAGAAATTTAATTAATTTAGGGTCCTAAATTAGGATTAAATCTTTAAAGGCACAATTTGTTGGTCCTTGGAAAATGATTTTGAAAGCCCCAGGTCAAGGGAATTTTGAGAATTTTAAGAAATTTTGGACCCTTGGGCTTTGGTGGTTAAATCAAGGTCAAAATTTTGGGGTAATTAACTTAAAAATAATATTTTTGAGTTAATTAAAATTGAATTAAATGATAAATTCGTTTTTTCCCCAAAATTTTAATTTCAACGCTCCTGATTAAAAGATGATTAAATCTTTTGGACGGTTGAGATTATTTTGACAAGGATCATCCAAACTAGCCATTGGAGATTTTGTCCTATAAATTTAGAGGTCTTTGTCAGTATTGAATCATCCGACCTCAGGATCGTGCACTTGTCTTGGAAGCTCTTGTAAATTTTGAGTAATAAAGCATAAATACTTTGGGGTTGCAAATTTTGATGTTCCTTCTCGGATCTATGTGGTGAATTGTCTCTAAACTCTGCTACTTTATTTCTACATTTTATGGTTGATGGCCTTCACGGATTAATCTTGTGCCGTTTTTTGGATTCATAAAATGACATTTTGATTTTTCTAAAGTATCTCATGTTATTTTTCTAAACTATCTCTATCGATCTAAGGTTCAGATCTAAGTGTGCAGGGAAATGTTTTTTGAAGATTGAGCGTTTCGGGAAGTCTTCGGTTGGACTAGCCAACTCTCAATAAACATAAATCTAAAAAGCTCATTATTTGTTAAATTCCAAGTCTATCTTACGAAATTGGTGGTTTTGCAGGATCTCCTAGGGCTTGTGCCTCTCTTTAAAAAAAATCATTTTCTAAATTGTGCTGAAATGAATTTAAATCTGGCTATGAGAGCCTCCCAAATTGTAAACAAGTTTGTAAATTTGTAAAAAAATTTCTTAGACTGTAAGGGTTTAATCGTTTCTTAGCATGTATATCTTCAGATCTGGCTAGTTTATTGCAGGTTGTGGGTTTAAATCGAATTTTTTTTAAAGATCTGAGGCAGATCTAGCCTCCAAAGGCCAAATCTGGCCTCAAATCCCTACTGTGGACAAATCTGGACATTGTTTCAATTTAAGGGAGCATAAAATCTGAGCGTAGATTGAAGAAGTTTTAATTTTTTCTGGGCGGATTTACTTATACTAGGTTTTATTTTATATGTCCTCACTCCAGCTCCTCACGCCATTCCCATTACATACGCTACAGACCCCTCGACTTCATCACACCATCCATCAACTCCTTTCATTGTCGTCCCTTCCATTTTCCACGTTGCCTTCGATTTCTGTTGAGCTCTCCTCTTTACCACAGTTAATCCTTAACACTGTGTTACCTTACCCGTCGACCTTTTCTGCCTTGATGCCGTCATGCCCTCTCCACCGTCCTGTCGAACCCGTCTCTTGCCACATCTTCATGCTGACTGTCAACGTCTCCATCCTCTTCATTCTGCACGCTGCTTCCCATTCTTCCTTATTGCTCAGCATTCATTTCGTTTTCCCAGCATCCACCATTCCCTCTTTGACGTCTGAGCAATCGACCCTAACTCTTTTCCATCCATCGTGTTCTGTCTACACGTCTGCTGCCGTCACTGTCGTGTCCAAGCTCGGCCTACAACCACGATAAATCAAAACGCATGACATAGATTTTAAAAACACACATAAAAATAAGAAAATAAGCTGACGTTCATGCGTTTTTCATTTTGGTTTGGTTTCGATTTATTTTGGTCAGTGTATAGTTTAGGGGTATTTTTTTTTTTTAATTTTCAATTTATTCTTAGTTTAGTTTCATTTGATTTATTTTTAGCACTTAGTTGATTTCGATTTTGGTTTAGCCCTAGTTTTAGAGTTTAGCTTTAATTTTAATTTGAATTGGTTTTTTTTTTAATTTGTGTGAATTTTCTAATTTTAATTTTAGTCAGATTTTGTTAGATGTAGTTTTATTTAACTCGATTTGTTTAGTTTAGCTACTAACCTTTTTAATTAGATTTTGGTTATTTTTGTTTTAGATTTTAATGTTTAGGTGTAGTTGTAATTTAGTTTAATTTTAATTTAGTTTAGATTTGTTTAAATTTAACTTTAGCTTTAGTTTAGGATTTTAAATTTTAAATTTTTTCAATTTAGTTTTAGATTTAATTTTGTTTAGATCTAGTTTTTAGTTTTAGATTTGGAATTTTAAATTTCAATTTTTTTTTTTTAGGATTTAAAAAATAAGATAATAAAAAATAAAAAATAAAAAAAAATCCTAAAATAATTTAGAAAATACAAAAATATTTAAAAATAAATAAATTAAATTTTCTATAGTCAAATGCGCTAAAATTTTTCTATCTAAAATTTGACTGTGGATCATTTTAATTTTCGAACTGGGTTATATTGGAATATCTTAATTTCGGAAAAATTTTAAGCATTTGGCATTGTTTCATGATAGCTTTGTTGATTGGCTTCAGTATCTTCATGAATGATTGTGGCATTTTCTATTGAATATCATTGTGATCAATCGTGTTTTAATACGCAACAGTTAATCGTCATTTGCTTGTTTGTAATTTGCATAACGGGATCTTGTTTGACTCCATAGGGCACTGGTCTTAAACGTGAAATCTAATTTAGATCTTTGGAATCCCGTTAATTTTATCAAGTATTTGATGTTTTAGCTGTGTCTCCTGGATTCTTCCTCTTCATTTCTAATAAGGGTCTACCTCCCTTCGCTTGCAAGGAGACGGCTTAAATAGAGAGATTGGGGATAGAGGTGACAGCCCCCAATCTGAGCCGTTGTCGTGGTGCCTGGACAATCTATGCGACAACATTTTTTGGTGCCGTTGCCGGGGATAGAGTTTTTCTGTCCTTGGTCATAACGACATTTTATAATCTTCTAATCTTTCCTCGCCATTCATTAGCCTGTCGCAAGGGATCACATTTTCTGGCATCTTTTCGTCTCTTCATATTTTCATTGTCTTATCTTTCATCATATCACTAATCATTTCATCATTTCATCTTTAGCACCTGGACATTTCGGTTGGCTTCTTGTTTGGGTGGCGACTCCAACTATTCATCTTTTTACTCCCAGACAAGAATCCCCCCCTGAGATCCATCTGCTATCTCTCGATTATTTCTTTTGTTTTAGAATTAGTTTCATGTTCAAGTGGCGACTCCAATTCTTTCATTTCTTACAAGAGTTCCTGCTAAGAAGTTCGTTTCTTGAGGACCTTTTGACTAGTCTTGAACACGGATCTATTTCTAAAATCCTAAAAACGATATCATGGATGTTTTTGCCCCGTGTAATTTTCCTAATATTCGGGGTTATCCCCATGATGTCCCTCAAATGGATAAATTACCATCTTTTCAAGGAAATGAAGCAGTTAGTGTCAAATCTCATTTGTTTGCTTTCACTAATTGGTGGAATAGATTTGTAGTTGCAAATAATAATTTCGATGATGTAAAGATGAAAACTTTTGTTCTTACTTTTGGCAAGGATTTTGTTGAATGGTTTACGGAAAAACCTGATAATTCATTTGATACTTTTGAATCAATTGTCGCTGCCTTTAAGGAAAAGTATGGTGATAAAAGGGAAGATAGGCATTTGGTAAGAGAGATTAGTACCATAAAAAAGAAAGAAAATGAAACGACTGAAGAATTTAACAGGAGATTTAATGGTATCCTTAAAGAAATATCTCAAACTCATAAACCCCCTGATGGATCTCTTCTGAATTTTTACATTGATGCTTTTGATTCTGATACTTCATATGAGTTAAGGCAGGCTAAAACTGCAAATTATAAAGCTTGTCAATCTTTAGCTGAAGAACTTGAAAAATATAAAAGGGCATCTGGGAAGTCTGAAATTCCTGATTTTGATAGGGCTGCAACTAAGTTAAAAAGACCTAAAGGTAAAGAACCTCTAGAAGATGATGATGACCCTATGAAAAGGTTAATGCAAAAGCTTGAAAGCATAGAGCTTAAGCATGCTAAGGAAATAAGTGTCTTACAGGCTAGGTTGGTTCAAATGGAAAGGGCTCAAACGCAGAATTCCCAACCTAGAAATAATAATGCTTTGCAGGAAAAAGGCCTATCTTATGAGCAGAGACCGACAAATCAACTCGAGTTTGCAAATCTTGTGGATGAAGCTCTGCCTTATTGTAGAGTCTGTAATGCTCTTCATGAGAGGTTACTTGCCATGTTGTCAAAAGAATCATAGATAGTAGAATGGCAGGGTCGAGCCATCAAATTAATGTTGTTGGTAAGGACTATCACGTGCATATAGAAGATCATGAAATTCATGTTAAGGAACCAGCTCAGATGATTAAGGATATGCAACCCAATCATACGCAAATCAATCTTCAAAATAAGATAACTTCCATGGAAGCAAGTCATGCACATGAAATAAATGTCATGGAAAACAAGTTAGAGATAATGGAAGTTAATCATTCTAATCAGATGTCCATCATGGAAGCAAGACACATCCAAGAAATGACTACCATGAAGGAAAATCACTTGTTGGAGATCAGTGCCATACATAAAAGGTTGGAAAAAATGGAAAAATTACATATACAAAAATTTCAGCCGAAATTTGATTATGAAGATTCATCAACAGACCATAAGACTTCTTGTCTGCTAAAGCCATTTCCATCTCATCACAGGGAGGTCACTTTTCCCATTAAGGAAGAATTAATTATGGTTTCAAAGGATGTTAAGAAAGACCAAGCTTATGTGTCACCATTGACAGAGTATATCCAGAATAATATTGGTCACGCTCCAGGTTCTTCATATATTTTGTACAAACATCTTCAAGATGAGGACAAGAAATCTACAGTGGTCTCATTGCTGACATCACAACCCATTCAGAAGAAGAGAAAGAAGCAAAAACGAAGAAGTAAGTGGTTTGATTCGTCTGATGGTCGAGAGCAGCTTGACATTCAGATAAGACAGTGTCCTACAATTAGCAAGATTGGACATGGCACGTCTGAAAAGTAGCCCACAGACTTGCCTGAACGCAGGGAAATGATCAGCATGCACTATATTGAGCACATCTGATGCCACAGGGCATCCTTTGTATTGTATCTCTAACCTTACACCTTGTTATTTCAGCATTTCATTTTGCAATTAGAGTAAATTTACTTTCATGTTAAGTAGAATAATAAATGTTAGAAGAGATTTTATTTTTCATGAGCTTAATGTTTTTTGGATGGACGCTACTTATGTAATCTTGTGTGTTGCTTGGATTCAGATTATGGATTCTCACATTCCTTCGATGAAGCAGCGTGTCCCCAAGTAGAGCCAGATGTGACCACACTTTGTCAACGACCCCATAGCAGTACACCCCCATTTTTTCAAATGGGATTCGCTATGTTCAATGTGGTCGCGCCATTCAGATTTCATCGATTAGCCGACATTTTTTTTAAATGATGTAAACACATTCCCGCATGTAATGATGTAAATGATCTAAGTAATACTCTGCCAATGTATGTAACAACCTAGGTAAGTCACATGTTGTTGATGATTTCCATCCTAGGAGGTTTTTTGTCTCACTGATTCACGAAAGTGATCGGCAGAGTTTTTCCTTCCAGCCTCACCCCAAAGCTAGGGTGGATTTTGTTATCAGCATGTTAAGTGAGTCCTAGTGTTTTCTATCGAGTCCTTGTAAAAGTAGTTTGAGCTACTTGGTCTACTAGATCATGTTTTGAGTCGCAGAATTGGGTATTTAGTTGAGAGTCTATACGAATGGGTATTCCCCCCCTTCATGTATGTAAATGTATTATCTCATGTAAAAGAGGGTTGGAAAAATAATTATAATCCCCTCTCAGTCGATTAATTAAATTTTTTGGTCAATTAATTTAAAACAAATCTTAAACCAGAAATTTAATTAATTTAGGGTCCTAAGTTAGGATTAAATCTTTAAAGGCACAATTTGTGGGTCCTTGGAAAATGATTTTGAAAGCTCCAGACCAAGCGAATATTGAGAATTTTAAGAAATTTTGGACCTTTGGGCCTTGGTGGTTAAGTCAAAGTCAAAATTTTGGGGTAATTAACTCAAAAATAATATTTTTGAGTTAATTAAAATTGAATTAAATGATAAATTCGTTTTTTCCCTGAAATTTTAATTTCAACGCTCCTGATTAAAAGATGATTAAATCTTTTGGACAGTTGATATTATTTTGACAAGGATCATCCAAACTAGCCATTGGATATTTTGTCCTATAAATTTAGAGGTCTTTGTCAGTATTGAATCATCCGATCTCAGGATCGTGCACTTGTCTTGGAAGCTCTTGTAAATTTTGAGTAATAAAGCATAAAGACTTTGGGTTTACAAATTTTGATGTTCCTTCTTGGATCTATGTGGTGAATTGTCTCTAAACTCTGCTACTTTATTTCTGCATTTTATGGTTGATAGCCTTCATGGATTAATCTTGTGCAGTTTTTTGGATTCATAAAATGACATTTTGATTTTTCTAAAGTATCTCATGCTATTTTCTTAAATCTATATCGATCTAAGGTTCAGATCTAAGTGTGCAGGGAATTTTTTTTTTAAGATTGAGCGTCTGGGGAAGTCTTCGGTTGGACTAGCCGACTCTCAATAAACATAAATCTGAAAAGCTCATTATTTGTTAAATTCCAAGTCTATCTTACAAAATTGGTAGTTTTGCAGGATCTCCTAGGGCTTGTTCCTCTCTTTAAAAAATTTCATTTTCTAGATTGTGCTGAAATGAATTTAAATCTGGCTATGAGAGCCTCCCAAATTGTAAACTAGTTTGTAAATTTGTAAAAAAAAATTTATACTGTAAGGGTTTAATCGTTTCTTGGTGTGTATATCTTCATATCTGGCTGGTTTCTTGTAGGTTGGGGGTTTAAATCAAAAAAAAATTTAAGATCTGAGGCAGATCTAGCCTCCAAAGGCCAAATTTGGCCTCAAATCCCTACTGTGGACAAATCTGAACATTGTTTCGATTTAAGGGAGCATAAAATCTGAGCATAAATTGAAGAATTTTTAAGTTTTTCTGGGCACATTTACTTATACTAGGTTTTATTTTATCTGTCCTCACTCCAGCGCCTCACGCCATTCCCATTACATACGCTGCAGACCCCTCGACTTCATCACACCATCCATCGACTCCTTTCATTGTCATCCCTTCTATTTTCCACATTGCCTTCAATTTCTATTGAGCTCTCCTCTTTACCACAGTTAATCCTTAACACTGCGTTACCTTACCCATCGACCTTTTCTGCCTTGATGCCATCGTGCCCTCTCCACCGTCCTGTCGAACCCGTCTCTTGCCACATATTCACGCTGACTGTCAACGTCTCCACCCTCTTCATTCTGCACACTACTTCCCATTCTTCCTTACTACTCAGCATTCATTTCACTATCCCAGCGTCCACCATTCCCTCTTTGTCGTCCGAGCCATCGACCCTAACTCTTTGCCATCCATCGTGTTCCGTCTACACGCCTTCCACTGTCACTGCCGCGTCCAAGATCGGCTTGCAACCACGATAAATCAAAATGCACGACACAGATTTTAAAAATGCACATAAAAATAAGAAAATAAGCTGACGTTCATGCGTTTTTCATTTTGGTTTGGTTTCGATTTATTTTGGTTAGCGTATAGTTTAGGGGTATTTTTTTTTTAATTTTCGATTTATTCTTAGTTTAGTTTCATCGATTTATTTTTAGCACTTAGTTGATTTCGATTTTGGTTTAGCCCTAGTTTTAGAGTTTAGCTTTAATTTTAATATGATTTGGTTTTTTTTTTTAATTTGTGTGAATTTTTTAATTTTAATTTTAGTCAGATTTTGTTAGATGTAGTTTTATTTAACTCGATTTGTTTAGTTTAGCTACTAACCTTTTTAATTAGATTTTGGTTATTTTTGTTTTAGATTTGTAATGTTTAGCTATAGTTGTAATTTAGTTTAATTTTAATTTAGTTTAGATTTGTTTAAATTTAACTTTAGCTTTAGTTTAGGATTTTAAATTTTAAATTTTTTCAATTTAGTTTTAGATTTAATTTTGTTTAGATCTAGCTTTTAGTTTTAGATTTAGAATTTTAAATTTCAATTTTTTTTTTAGGATTTAAAAAATAAGATAATAAAAAATAAAAAATTTCAAAAAATCCTAAAATAATTTAGAAAATACAAAAATATTAAAAAAAAAAAAATTAAATTTTAATTAGTCAAATGCGCTAAAATTTTTCTATCTAAAGTTTGACTGTGGATCATTTTAATTTTCGAACTGGGTTATATTGGAATATCTTAATTTCAGAAATATTTCAAAGCATCTGGCATGATCGTTTCATAATAGCTTTGCTTCAGTATTTTAATTCTTGGTTGTGGTGTTTTCAATTGAATATCATTGTGATCAATCGTATTTTCATAGCAGCAGTTAATCGTCATTTGCTTGTTTCTAATCACATAAAGGGATTTTGTTTGACTCCATAAGGCACTCGTTTTAATCCAATATTTAAAAGATCTTGTTGATTTTATCAAGTATTTGATGTTTTAGCTGTGTCTCCTGGATTCTTCTTCTTCATTTCTAATAGGGTCTACCTCCCTTAGCTTGCAAGGAGACAACTTAAATAGAGAGATTGGGGATAAAGGTGACAGCCCCCAATCTGATCCATTTTCTTGGTTCCTGGATAATCTGTGCGACAACAAGAGGACTAGATCCTGGAACTATAAAGATTGGTTCTGATGTTGCCTTGTCTTTTGGTAAGCCAATCTATCAAAACACAGGACCACCAAAATAATGGCGATCACGGTGGGACCTTCTAAACCTAAACACACTTAAACATCCCTTGGAAGACCCACATATCCTTAAAACTGATACTATCTGATGATCTTAGCTTAATAAAGAATACCCTAGGAATCTGTTATCCCACCTCATCACCAACATAATGGTGATCACGATGGGACCACTGAGCTCATAGCTGCCTAGCAAGCTCTTATAGACTCATTAGTCTTGCAAACAACCATAACAACTCAGAAAAAACCCAAAAATATTTCAGATTGGCTTCATAATACACATGGTGGTGGAACCATAAAACATTTTACCTTCACAAAAGCTAAAAAGTTTCCACCTGGTGACTCCATTGGCCCCAGTAGGCTTATTACTCATCTAGGTATCTAGACTTCCTTAAGATTGTGCTAACCAGCCTTGAAGAAGTTTAGAAGCCTAGTCCCATACTAGATAACACAGTGTGAGAGGCAATACTTTCAAAACAATCCTAAGAAACTTCAGCCTCTCTCATTTTTGAAAAAACAGTCTAGATTCACATAGGATCAACACTAGATCTCATCCAGACCCTAATCCTCCTACAATATTTGACAATCCAGACAAGATTTTGTGGAAGAATTCTAAGTCTGGAAAATCAGCTACTGATAGGAGCCTCTTAAGAACAAAATCTGTCCCTAAAAACCTTGTTGTCTTAGAGGATTTACACTTTGACTTACATCATACAAAGAACATATTCAGATTCAGATCTCAAAGTGATTTAAACCAAGCTGATTTTGAAACTGCAGGTTTGCAACAGAGCTTTAGTAGAGAAGCCTCACCTTCTACTCCTCCTGATTCCTAGCTTCTTCACAACTTTAACCTCTTTTTTAACAAATCTGCTCAAAACCAGTTTGCTGGCCCAAGTGTTTCTTCCACTCCAATCCATACCACCACTGTCCAAAACACTCCATTCCAGCCCACTTTCCCTCTTTTCAATCCACCCCTTGTAAATCCACCTTTCCTCCCAGCCATGGCAGCATGGTATGCTCCACTAGTGTTACCACAACCCATGGTTCCCTTACCAAATGATTACCAATCCAAAATTCCTCATTTCACTGGAAATGAACCTACTACTACCCAACATCACATAGATAAAATGAATGATGCATTTGATTACATGGAGATAGAAGAAGAGAGTATTAAAATGAGAATTTTTGCTCAAATTTTAGGAGGAGAAGTCAAGAAATGGTTTAAAAACTTAGCTCCTCACAACATAAATGATCTTCTTTCTCTATATCAAACATTCATAAAAAAATGGGAAATTCAATAGTGATGCAGGGGCATTAGACACTAGCCAGCAATGTAGGAGGTTTTGTCCACATGTTGTGGCTAGGAGGGTTTGAAAACATTTGAATTGTAACAGCTAGGTGTCAATACCTAAGCTGACTGTTTCATTTATATTAGTTAGAGTTTGTAGAAGTCGAATAGGTCAGATTCGATCCATCTGTCAAGTTCAGTTATTTGAATAATTGTAATTAGGCTTTTGAGTTTCTAGAATGGTCCTCACGGAGGAACCGAAGAGTCCTATGTTGATGTATATAAATTGATGTAAAAAAAAGAAGGAGGAGGAGAGAAGAGTTTTTGTAATAAAGTCTCTGTGTTAACAATTGTTTCTAGTTAAATAATTTATGTGCTCGTTGGCCATTGTATTTTCTCGAACCGTTAATTGTGAAGAAATTGTTTAATTGTGAGACGATTGTACGCTGGTTCCGTGTGGAATCGTTGAATGTGGTGGTTGTATAAGTCCTCATTTCTCTGTCTATTTCCCTGTAATTGTTTGGATAAACCCTGTGAAGAAATCCCGCGTGTAGGCGAGGTCTGTTTTATGATAATGGAAACCCCGATATATAAAAAGATAAACCGGGACGGAACCCTGAGTTAGAAAATGGAGCAGATAAATAGCGTAAACCAACGTGAATCCTGGTTAATCACTATAGCAAAAACGCGAGCGGATTTACGAAGTCGGATTGCCCATATCGCACCGCTTTTGCGGGTTGAGCGGTATTTTCTGAACGCGAGCGATTCCATTTAGTGTTCGACACGTGGCGAGGTGGACCCCCGGAAAACCACCATTCAAAGCACGCCATCGCACATTATCGTTCGACCAGGGGAGCCAAGCGATATTTTCGTGTGTCGTTGATTTGGGAAGGGGCCATCGGACGGTGATCGCTTGATGAAGATGTGCGGAAGATAACCGAAGTACAGCGCGCGCATTTGATTGGACCATTGATATATAAGTAGGGCCAGGGGCCGAAGGTCTATTGTAACGTAGGTTGGTTATAAAGTGTCGGGATATTAATATGAGGTTCGGAGATATAAATAAATTTTCAAAGGTTGTGGATAATGTTATTTATCAAATTCCACGAATTTGATAAATAACCTCTGAGGAAGAAAATATAAGAAGACCACGTGGAGTAAAAGAATGGGGTTGACAAGGAAAATGATGACAGGACCACGTCTACAGTAGACCATCTCTCCTTGGGGACGAATTTCAGTTTTTTTGCCGTCATTTGTGGTATCAGAGCTATTGTTTCCGAGTTGTTTTTGCAGAGAGCTGACATGGCAATCCGAGTTGGTAGAGGTGCTAGCAGAAGGAGACTCGTTGCCAACACAGAGGTGTTGGGGATGTTGCAGAGGGTCGAGGCCAGAATGGATGCCGTGGAGCGAAGACAGACCAGAGATCCTGAAGACATCAGCGAACTTGAAACAGAGGAAGCTGAAGAAAATGTTGAGATTCCTCCTGACATGAGGCTCCTTAGAATTGTTCTGGGGTCTGCAGTTAAGCCCAGAATTGAAGTATCGAGTTATGCAGGGGGGCTGAATCTAGAAGAAATAGTAGACTGGATTAATGAAATGAACAATTTCTTCGATTATAAAGAAATAAGTAAAGATAAAAAGGTCAATTTTGCGGTGACAAAGCTGAAAGGACATGCTGCACTTTGGTGGGATGGAGTGCAGGCAGAAAGGAGGAGAGTTGGCAAGAAACCTATCAAGAGCTGGACTAGAATGATGGCTAAATTAAAAGGTAAATTTTTTCCTAGTGATTATCAGCTGACATTGTATAAGCAAATTCAGAACCTGAGACAGAGGTTGCTGACAGTAAAAGAATACACAGAGGAAGTCTACAGAGTAAGCATAGGGGCTGGGAAATTCCAAGACACACCAGAGAAGACTGCCAGATATGTGAATGGTCTCAAGCTGGAGATCCAAGATGAGATTGGTCTTCTGTCTCCTAAGACAGTGGAAGAGGCCTATCAGATGGCCTTGAAAGTAGAGGAGAAACTCCTGAGGAAACAGTCTGCCAAGAAGAGAGGTACTTTCCGAGGAAAGGGAAGTCAGGGTGGTAGAGGAGAGCCTACTACACCCAGGGATGGAGCTAACAGTAGCTCACCTCAGAATGAATCTGCAGAGGATGATGCAAGGGGTAGAAGGGGTTCTTACAGAGGAAAAGGAAGAGGAGGCAGAGACAGAGGCAAAGGTAGAGAGTTGAGGTGTTATAGATGTCAGGAAGTGGGACATAAGCACTATGAGTGTCCAGAGAATGTGGGTGCTGGTCCAAGAAATGTTTTTGTTGCCTAGGCTGGAGAAGAGCCAAAAATTGAAGAAGAAATTCTTCCAGAGAGGGGAGAGTCCTTGGTGGTTAATAAGGTCCTGTTGAAGCAAGCTAAAGAGGTCACTGAGCCTGCACAAAGGAAGACTTTGTTTACGAGCATATGCAAATTCCAAGGGAAATGCTGCCAGCTAGTCATTGATAGTGGCAGCATAGACAATCTGGTTTCCACTGAGGTGATAGAAAAGTTGAAGTTGAAGACAAGGGAGCATCCAACTCCCTACAGGGTGTCCTGGCTGCATAAAGGGAACCATCTGGTTGTAAAAGAGAAGTGTGAGATAGAGCTACAAATGGGAAAATAAAAATATAAGGTCCTGTGTGATGTAATTCCCATGGATGTGTGTCATATACTGTTGGGTAGACCTTGGCAGTTTGACAGAGTAGTAGTGCATGTGTAATATCCCCAAAGGGAAATAACCAGTAATAAACAGAAATATACCAGACAGATCTAGGAACTACAATGCTGGAACCAGATCATGGGACAAATACACATAGAATACCAGAAATCTGAGCCATTTTATTAATCTGAAAGTACATAGAGAGGAGTACAAGAAAATCAGAGTGAGTGCACCTATCCTTGCCCTAGGCAAGTGGAGGCCCTATCAGACAAATAATGGCTGCAACAAGGACAGCGTCCTAGCTGGCTGAAGAAGGGCTGCTGCTGGACTGCGCTGGAACTATGAGCTGAAGACCCAAAAGATAGCTGATATCAATCCTCCAATCCCACACCAATGAAAACGCTGTCACTGCTAGTGACAGCGCAGGAACAGATGGGGTGCTAAAGCTAAACCCTCCAGATGAATGAATCAGCTCCTGAAAACGCTGTCAAGCCCCTCCAACAAAATCCTACTCCTCAGATCAGCGTCCTCCCTCCTGGATCTGCCTCCTGCATGCTCAGATCTACTGGATCTGAAGCCTCCAAACCAGATCTGCGTCCTATTCCACCAGATCTGCGTCCTCCTAGATCAGATCTGCTACCAACCCTTCAGATCTATGCTGGATCTAACAATATCTCTTCAGATCTAGGCTAGATCTGCCAATATCTCCTCAGATCTACAATCTCCCAAGCTGGATCTAGTGCTATACCTTCAGATCTGCACCATACAGAACTAGATCTGCAAATATCTGCTCAGATCTGCAATCTCCAAGGCTGGATCTATCAATGTGCCTTCCTCCTCCTGGAACAGCGTTTTCCCTGCTCAGATCTGGACTGCGTCCTCCCTGGAACAGCGTCCTCACTCTCCAAGGCTGCTCAGCGTCCTCTCTCCTCCTGGAACAGCGTCCCTCCTCCTCAGAACTGCGCAGCCACAAGAGGGCTTCTTCCTCTCCAAATCTGCACCAGAAACTGCTGCTACTTGCTACTGAAACTGAAAGGTGTACTCAGAACATGACCTTACTAGGGCGGGCACTCGAAGTCCCCCGAAGCTAAGGGTGAAACCAGAAATAACCTTACCAGGGCAGGCACTCGAAGTCCCCCGAGGCTAAGGGTGAGATCTCCGACCGGAGACACTCGGTTGCACTAAACAGTGCTGCAGACCGACTAAACAACCGGCGTGCGGAAGCAGACAGAAGTCTAGCTCTCAATAATAATATCAAATCATGGATGATCCAAATGAGGTGAGAACCTCTCCTTTTATAATGCCAAACTCCCTCCAAAACTTAACTCTCCTTTGACCTGCGCAGTTTACCTTGGGTCAGCCTGATGCCTCCCCCATCATACTCATGTGGACCCCCAAGGCCCCCTCTCTTAAGTTACAACGTCAATCTACTAGGAAAAGAACACTTTATTACAAAGTGAGGTGACTAAAGTGAGGTGACCCCTCTTATTTCTCACTTTATTTATTATGTCTAGCTAACGCGGCAAAATAAAGCAAAAATGAAATATTCCAATTAGCAAGGCTAATTGGGAATATTACAGTCTCCCCCGGCAAAACGTTGCTTGTCCTCAAGCAACTGAAGTGATGGATGCTGTAAGGTCTGCTCGCTCTCCCAAGTGGCATCCTCATCTGGCGAAAATTGCTTGTTCTCAAGCAATGCTCGAACAAGCCTACTCTCTAGCTGATGCCCCCTGCCAATACTGCAAAATGTGCCTGGGTCCCACTGAAACCTCTCTATCTCCTGCATCGCCCTGATACGAAGGGATATCTCAATGCCAGGATCCCAAACTGATTTCTCATGATACCAACCAACCAACAATCCGCCCGGGTCCCATCGCCACCATGGCCAATAATAGCCCAAGTCCCATGGCTCGGACTGCTCACTACCTCTGGCTATGACTGAAGACCGTGACCGCTGCTGCTCTGCATCTGTGACTGTGTAAGCTGGCCCATCAACTGTGAACCAACTCGTCACCTCTCTCCAATCAAGGCATGGAGTCGAAAATATAATGAGGAATATCTCCCTCCTGTGGATCCTCCATCTCCCAGCAATCATCCAGACAAAATGAGCCACCTCCCAACAAGGCAACTCCTGAAAATCTCCTTCCACCTCAAGCTCTGGTAATGAAGGTGGGCCGAAAATATGAACTTGGCAAGCATCATAGCTTACCCCATGCTGTCCTTCTCTCCACTCATGACAAGTGTAGAGTCTATGCTGATCCTGGGCTGCAAAATCATTCCCCTCCAATGGCAAAGTGAAAAACAATCCACCATAGAAGGTTCCTCTATCAATGAAGAACAAGCTGGCCCAAAACAAACCATCCATGAAGAATATGACATGGTCATCATGGATCACCCTAATGAGATGTTTGTTGAAGGTTCTACATGAGGATACATAATGCAAACAATCTCTCACAAGTATACAACGTAGTCTCATCCACTGCAACTTCAGAAAATTACATGGCAAGCAATGTACAAGATTCATCACATCTACTAATGGATAGTAAATGGCTGAATATGACAACATCATAAGGCCAAACACTTGCCCATAGCTGTACAATGGATGAATATCAATCTCATGGCCCACCTCAAAAGAGAACACATATGTAGTAGTGGTGGCCATGCCTCCTCCCATGCTCCTATTAGAACATGTAGTGCAGAAAATACTCAAAGGCACATTCAGCTCATGTGTCTCTCTCATAATCAAGCCTCCCACACAAATCTGACCATATGCTGGGAGTAAGATGGTACATGGATCCATAAATGAGTCCTCCACAGTGTTTTGGCATGCTATGAAGAAGAATGGACCATGTGCTGCAAAAAGATAATCCTCCTCATGCTTGGAAACCCAAGTCAAGAAGAATATGCCATAGATGTCTCTATCATCATTACCTCCTCTTTGTGCAACAAATATGAAGTGATCCTGGGACCTATGGGTTATAGATCCACCATATCTCCGCTGCGCACACTTCATCCATAATGTTCTGCTCCAAGGTGACAACGCTGGGAGCTCATGCAAATAAAATCCTGTCAATACAAGACTCTGCTCTTTGACATGCTCCTTGTCAAAGACTCCTCTAATACTGCTGCAACAAGTGTGGAATACTCCCCAAGATGGAAGTGCTTCCCCGTCATCATCAAAGATCAAGGAGATAGTGCCATCCCCTCTTCCTGCAACATCATGCGTACATACTCTATGCTGCTCCATGATGCAAGTATCCAGCCATCTTTCCTCCACCCTCCGACTCTTAGGAAGAGTGTTTTCCAAGAGATGGCCAAACTCTTTCAAGAGTAACCAGCGCAGCCAAGCCTCCTGGTGCCTGGTAGCACAGATCTGCAAGTAGCCTCCTAGCTCCTTGCTCATCATCCCCATCCACTCAATCACTTGTGGATGCCTCCTTCTCCTCATCCGGTTACTCCTCTCATGAGGGCTACCATCCTCCCAAATCAAATTTCTGATTTTGCACTTCATGGGATTTTGAAGTATAAACTTCTCAAGGATCAATGAGACCCTATCAAGAATCAAATAGGTGGTAGGAAAAAACCTCCCATCATGATGTGTGTGGCTCAAGGTATGTCCAACACAAGCATGAGAGATGTTATCCATCCGAAGATGTCCCCCATCTTCTATCTGCTCTTGTGAGAAGGGAAGAAAGTCATCGCACCCCATGGTGTGTCGAAGTGCATCTCCAGTGAGATCTCTCCTTGAGACCTTCCTCTCATCCATAGTCTGCTCCACCGAGTACCAACTCAAAATCTCTCGCCATCCAATCTCAACACGTGGCTGCTGTACCCTGTGCAACTCTGATCGTCTCATACCACTATCCAAGTCAACATATGAGACCTGAATAGGTGGCTCTGCCTCTCTCTCTCCAACGGGAAGAGATGACCCAACAATACTGCTAGTCCCATCCATGCATACCTGAAGGGGAATGATCTGACACTCCAACGTGCCCTCTGGTTGTACCATCAGGGAATCCAGCTGTTCCCCAATGTGGACCAACTTGGCCGCCGACTTGGCACAAGTCGCTCTCATACCCTCCAGCTCCTGGTCCTGCAACAAAATGGTCTCCCGTACTGACGCGGCTTTCTTTCTCAAAACTCGAAGGTCCGTCCGAAGCCGATGATACTGCTGTCTGCGACCATCATCCAATACCTCTGTACCTGCTAGTACCTCATCGATAGTGGATATATCTCCTGATACCTCACCCATCTGTCGTGTGCTGCTACCACCCGAAGATTCGGACATGGCTCCAGTCATCACCTCAGTAGATGGCTCTACCGGGGTAGGCTCTACCTCCTCCATTACGATATCAACCGACACGGTCAAGGAGGACTCTAATGATGGTGAGTCCTATGTCACACTAGGTGCATCCTCGAACTCCCTGCAATCCTGTGTGTCCTCATCCTCCAAGTGCGAGGTAACCATTTTAATGGTTTTCCTCTCCGATACTCGGTCAAGCTGGAAAGAGGTATCCAACTTGTCCACCCAAGCTCTTTCTGAGCGCCTGGATGAACCGTCAAATGTCGGTAGATGGAATCTGTCCACTGTGCGTTGTAAGCCCCTATCATGTGAGTGCTTGTTCCCTCTGTGAAATTTGTGAGGTCTACTGTCACGCTGGAGCTGAACATAATCTCTACTAGCTGTGCGGTGGTCATCACGGTGGGATCCACGCCCCTTGTGTTGGTGCTGCTCATGCTCAGGGGCTTTGACGCCACATCGGTATTGGAAATAGTGCTCATAGGGGAAATTATCCATGAATACCTGACCTAGGCCCTGCCATTCTGCAAGAACGGCTGCATATTGAGCTGGACTCACATCTCTTGGTGCTGTCGACCCCTCGTCCTCTACCGGGAATTTAGGCATGGTGGGATGCGAGGGTGCTGGATTGACCCTCTGTGCACCTCCCCTCACTCCTGTCTCTGTGTCTTCGGGTGTGAATGTGGGCATATAGGGTCTCTGCGCTGTCACAATAGGAATAGCATCTGGTATGTGGCGAGACATGCCCGACCCTTCTCCAACCTGGGAAACCCTAGGGGGTTCTCTCTGTGCTACCTCTACAGCTGCAATCCTCTTGGATATATCCTGTACGTGATGGATGAGTGCATCCAACTTCTCAACTGTGTCTGCCATCGGATCCCGCTGCTCTGTCTCCCTCACAGGCTGCTCAGAAACTACACGGCTGCTGCAAATCCATACTACTGCTTAACTTCGACCTCTGATTTACCCACTGGAAAACTACTCAGAAAATTCCAAGAATTTGGGAAGGTAATCCTTGCCCAAAACCCAGAAAAACCCAGAAAACGTTTCTCCTCATTCCAAACTTCAAAATTTGACCTTTTTATTTTGGCCCTTTTCCCAACTACGTTTCTGGTATTGCAACTGCTATTGCTCTGTATGATCTCTTTTCTCGTAATAGTAGACCACGTGCCTTCCAGCCATTGGCCCACGATACCACTATGCGGATCTCAAAGGGAACAACCGCAATAAAATGTACAACTACCAGATGAGCCTAGAAAATACAATGCTGAACCAGATCATGGAACAATTACACATAGAATGCCAGAAAACTGAGCCATTTTATTAATCTGAAAGTACATAGAGAGGAGTACAAGAAAATCGGAATGAGTGCACCTATCCTTGCCCTAGGCAAGTGGAGACCCTCTCAGACAAATAATGGCTGCAACAAGGACAGCGTCCTAGCTGCTCTGAAGGCTGAAGCTGGGCTGCACTGGAACTATGAGCTGAAGACCCAAAAGATAGCTGATATCACTCCTCCAATCCCACACCAATGAAAACGCTGCCACTGCTAGAGACAGCGCAGGGACAGATGGGGTGCTAGTGCTAAACCCTCCAGATGAATGAATCAGCTCCTGAAAACGCTGTCAAGCCCCTCCAACAAAATCCTACTCCTCAGATCAGCGTCCTCCCTCCTGGATCTGCCTCCTGCATGCTCAGATCTACTGGATCTGAAGCCTCCAAACCAGATCGTTGCCCTCTATCTCCACCAGACCGCGTCTCCCAGACGACCGCTACCAACCCTTCGCATCTATGGCCGGACCGGACAATATCTCTTCGCACCGCAACCTCAAGGTCAGATCTCGATGTTATCTCTTCGTATCTGTGCTAGATCCCGCCAATATCTCTCGCATCACAACCCCAAGTCGGGATCTAGTGCTACAATTTCGTACCGCACCATGCTGCACCAGACCGCAAAGCACCGTCGTATCCGCAATCTCCAAGGCCGGATCTATCAATGTGCCTTCCTCCTCCCCGGGAACGCGTTTTCCTCGGCCAGACCGGACCGCGTCCTCCCCCGGGAACAGCGCATCCTCACCTTCCGCGCCGCCGGCCCTTCTCTCCTCCCGGAATGTCCTCTTCCTCCTTAGATCTGCGCTGCCACAAGAGGGCTTCTTCCTCTCCAATTCTCCTGCTGAAGATGCTACCAATTCCCACTGAAACTGAAGGGTGTTACTCAGAAAATAACCTTACTAGGGCGGGCACTCGAAGTCCCCCGAAGCTAAGGGTGAAACCGAAATAACCTTACCAGGGCAGGCACTCGAAGTCCCCCGAGGCTAAGGGTGAGATCTCCGACCGGAGACACTCGGTTGCACTAAACAGTGCTGCAGACCGACTAAACAACCGGCGTGCCGGCGGCATGCATGTCTACTTGTCACTGGCCATCAAATCATGGATGTCCAAATGAGGTGAGAACCCCTCTCTTTTATAATGCTAAACTCCTCCAAAACTTAATCGCGTCCTTACTCTCCTTTGACCTGCGCAGTTAATCCTTGGGTCAGCCTGATGCCTCCCCATCATACTCATGTGGACCCCCAAGGCCCCCTCTCTAAGTTATAACGTCAATCAACTAGGAAAAACACTTTATTTTATAAAGTGAGGTGACTAAAGTGAGTTGACCCCTCTTATTTCTCACTTTATTTATTATTTCTAACTAAAGCAGCAAAATTAAACAAAAATGAAATATTCCAATTAGCAAAGCTAATTGGGAATATTACAGCATGATGGCAAGAAGAACACTTACAAGTTCTTCAAGGATGGGGTACATCATACATTGGTACCCATGGAAGAAGGAGAGCCATCCAGCAGAGTGATTGATCAAAAGACCTTTTTGCTGAGCAGGAAGGAATATCTGCAGCAGATAGAAGAAGAAGAGGTAATTTTTTCTTTAGTTTGCAAACCTAAAGTAGTTCTTGCTTCTACAAATATTTCTGATTTTCCAATAGAAATCCAAGAGATGTTAGACAATTATTGTGACATTGTTGTGGATGATTTACCTAATGAGCTGCCACCTATGAGAAAGATCAGCCATCAGATAGATTTTATCCCTAGTTCAAATCTGCCAAATAAGGTAGCCTACAGAATGACTCCCAAGGAAAATGAGGAAATCAGGAGACAAGTACAGGAGTTGGTGGACAAGGGGCTGATTAGAGAAAGTTTGAGTCCATGTGCAGTACCAGCAGTATTTAGCCCAAAGAAAGATGGAGGCTGGAGAATGTGTACTGATTCCAGAGCAATCAATAATATCATAATCAAGTACAGATTCCCTTTGCCCAGAGTTGAGGACTTAATGGACTGTTTGAGTGGTGCTAAATATTTCTCAAAGATAGATTTGAAGAGTGGATACCATCATATTAGAATAAAAGAGGGTGATGAGTGGAAAACTGCTTTTAAAACAAATGAAGGACTGTATGAATGGATGGTAATGCCTTTTGGGTTGTCAAATGCACCTAGCACTTTTATGAGACTTATGAATGAAGTATTGAAAGAATTCATTGGTAAATTCGTGATAGTGTATCTGGATGATATATTATTTTTTAGCAGAACTAAAGAAGAACATTTAAGGCATCTTAATCATGTCTTGAAAAAGCTGCACCAAGAGAAACTGCTAATAAAATTAAAGAAACGCTCATTCATGAAGGAAGAGTTGGTGTATTTGGGTTTTGTTGTCTCTACAGAAGGATTGAATATGGACCCAGAAAAGATTAAGGCAATCATGGAGTGTGCCTTCACCCAGGAATGTTTTTGAGGTAAGAATTTTCCATGGACTTGCCAGTTTTTACAGAAATTTCATAAGAAACTTCAGTAAGATTAATGCACCCATAATTGAGACAATAAATAAGAGAAAACAACCATTTAAGTGGACTGCTGATGCAGAAAGAAACTTTAAAATTTTGAAGCAAAAGATAACTAAGAAGCCTGTTTTGATTCTGCCTGATTTTACTAAACCATTCCAAGTAAAATGTGATGCCAGTGGAGAGGCCATTGGAGCTGTGTTGAGTCAGGATGATAGGCCTGTAGCCTATTACAGTGAAAAGCTGAATGACACCAGAAGAAAGTATTCCTCTTATGAGAAGGAATTCTATGCAATTGTTCAGGCACTTAAGAAGTGGAGGCATTACTTGATGTCCAAGGAATTTGTATTATATTCTGACAATCATGCTTTGCAGTATATTGTACAGCAGCCCAAGTTGAAGCATAAGCATGCCAAATGGGTTGAGTATCTCCAAGGTTTTAATTTTGTTTTGAAACATATAAGTGGCCAAGCCAATAAAGTAGCTGATGCTTTGAGTAGGAGGCACATGCTTGTTCAAGAAACAAATTTTGAAGTTGTAGGATTTGATTTTCTCAAAGAATTGTATAAAACAGATCCAGATTTTAAAGAATCATTTGAGGCATGTAGTAACCCTGTTTTAACAGATAGAAGCCAATGGCTGGATTATTTCCTGCAGGAGGACTTGTTATTCAGAAGAAGCCAACTGTGTGTACCAAGATGTTCCATGAGAGAAAATTTGATCAAAGAGAAGCATAGTGGTGGACTTTCTCGACACTTTGGTACTGATAAGACTTATGAGCAGCTGAGTCACTTCTATTACTGGCCCAAGATGAGAGCAGAAGTGGACAAGTTTGTGAATAATTGCAAAATCTGTCAGTATGCTAAAGGAAGGAGCTAGAATGCAGGATTGTACACTCCCTTGCCTATTCCAGACAGGCCTTGGGACATGGTGAGTATGGATTTTGTTCTAGGATTTCCCAAGACTCAGAGAGGGAATGATGCAGTCTTTGTTGTGGTGGACAAATTCTCTAAAATGGCACATTTTATTCCATGCTATAAAACTAGTGATGCCACCCATGTTGCTAACTTGTTTTTCAAAGAAGTTGTTAGATTGCATGGGTTGCCCAAGAGTATTGTTTCAGACAGAGACACCAGATTTGTGGGTCACTTTTGGAGGACATTGTGGAAGAAACTTGGTACCAAACTAAGTTTCAGCTCAGCTTATCATCCTCAGACTGATGGAAAAACTGAGGTAGTGAATAGGAGTCTGGGAAATTTGTTGAGAAGTCTTGCAGGAGAGCATCCCAAGCAGTGGGACCATATTTTTCCCCAGGCAGAATATGCATATAATGACTCACCAAACAGGAGCACAGGGCAGAGCCCATTCCATATTATTTATGGAATGCACCCTAGAGGAATATCAGAGTTGAGAAATCTAGGGAGGGCAGAACTGAGGAGCGCAGATGGTGAGGAATTTGCTTCAGAGATCCAGGCCATACATGAACAAGTGAAACAGCAACTACAAGGTAGCAGCATCAAATACAAAAGCAGAGCAGACTTGAGTAGAAAAGAAGTTCATTTTGAAGTAGGAGATTTGGTTTTGGCACACTTGAGAAAGGAGAGATTCCCAAAGAAGCAGTATAGCAAGTTGAAGTTCAAAAAGATTGGGCCATGCAAGATACTTAGAAATTTTTCTGCAAATGCTTATGAGATTGAATTACCTCCTGATGTTGGAATATCTCCCATTTTTAATGTTGCAGATTTGTACAAGTATGAAGATGGTGGTGCAGAAGAAAGACCAGCAACCAAGGGACAGATTGAGTGGAAAGAATAGCTACCTCCAGCACAACCATTGCAACCAGAGAAGATATTAGACAAAAGAGTGTTCAAGAGGACCAAAGGACAAGAGTACTTTCAGTACTTAATCAAATGGAAGGAAAAGCCAGAGGAAGATGCCACTCGGATTACTGAAGGAATGTTGTAGAAGATAGGCAGATCAGTGGAAGAGCTCATGGACAGGAGCCCATGAAGAAGATTGCCCTCGGGAGTCTGATGCAGGGGCATTAGACACTAGCCAACAATGTAGGAGGTTTTGTCCACATGTTGTGGCTAGGAGGGTTCGAAAACATTTGAATTGTAACAGCTAGGTGTCAATACCTCAGTTGACTGTTTCATTTAGATTAGTTAGAGTTTGTAGAAGTCGAATAGGTCGGATTCGATCCATCTGTCAAGTTCAGTTATTTGAATAATTGTAATTAGGCTTTTGAGTTTCTAGAACGGTCCTCACGGAGGAACCGAAGAGTCATATTTTATTGTATATAAATTGATGTAAAAAAAAAACGAGGAGGAGAGAAGAGTTTCTGTAATAAAGTCTCTGTGTTAACAATTGTTTCCAGTTAAATAATTTCTGTGCTCGTTGGCCATTGTATTTTCTTGAACTGTTAATTGTGAAGAAATTTTTTAATTGTGAGACGATTGTACGTTGGTTCCGTGTGGAATCGTTGAATGTGGTGGCTGTATAAGTCTGCATTTCTCTGTCTATTTCCCTGTAATTTTTTGGATAAACCCTGTGAAGAAATCCAGTGTGTAGGCGAGGTATTTTTTATGATAATGGAAACCCCGATATATAAAAAGATAAACCGGGATGAAACCTTGAGTTAGAAAACGGAGCAGATAAAAGAATAGCGTAAACCAACGTGAATCCTGGTTAATCACTGTAGCAAAACCGCGAGCGGATTTACAAAGCTGGATTGCCCATATCGCACCGCTTTTGCGAGTTGAGCAGTATTTTCTGAACGTGAACGATTCCATTCAGTGTTCAACACGTGGTGAGGTGGACCCTCGGAAAACCACCGTTCAAAGCGTGCCATCGCACGTTATTGTTCGACCAGGGGAGCCGAGCGATATTTCCGTGTGCCATTGATTTTGGAAGGGGCCATCAGATGGTGATCGCTTGATGAAGATGCGCGAAAGATAACCGAAGTACAGCGCGCACATTTGATTGGACCATTGATATACAAATGGGGCCAGGGGCCGAAGGTCTATTGTAACGTAGGTTGGTTATAAAGTTTCGGGATATTAATATGAGGTTCGGAGATATAAATAAATTTGCAAAGTTTGTGGATAATGTTATTTATCAAATTCCACAAATTTGATAAATAACCTCCGAGGAAGAAAATATAAGAAGACCACGTGGAGTAAAAGAACGGGGTTGACAAGGAAAATGCTGACAGGACCACGCCTATAGTAGACCATCTCTCCTTGGGGACAACTTTCAGTTTTGTTGCCGTAATTTGTGCATTTTATTACATGGAGATAGAAAGAGAGTATTAAAATGAGAATTTTTGCTCAAATTTTAGGAGGAGAAGTCAAGAAATGGTTTTAAAACTTAGCTCCTCACAGCATAAATGATCTTCCTTCTCTATATCAAACATTCATACACAAATGGGAAATCAGAAAAAACCCCCTCCAAATCCTTTCAGACTATACTAACCTCAAAATAAATACTGGGGAAAGTGTCCATGATTACTTCACTAGATTCAATAGTGTGTATAATGCACTTCCTCCAGACATGAAAACTCCACTAAGCTTAGCCTTGGCTAAATTCCTAGAAGGCTTTGACCCGGAAATGGCCTATCAGCTAAGAGAAAGAGACCCCTCAACTTTAGAAGATATGCAGAGGGGAGCCATGAGTGTGGAGGAAAATCTGATTGAAAAGAGAGCTAGGTTGAGGGCAGAGAAAAGAGTTACATACATGGATGATACAATGCCATCAACCTCAGTATCAGATACTAAAATTGATAACTTAGTAAAGGTAATGGAGAGGATGCTTGAAAAGATAAATCTAAATGATAGAGTGCCTCCTAGAGAAAACCAAAACAGAAATAGAAACCAAAATCTGAGAAGAGACCCTAATCAAGATAGGCAGAGAGACAATGACCAACAAATTAGACCTCCCTTCCAAAAAAACTATGTAGATCAAGAGGAAGAAAGGGAGATTGAAAGGTTGTGAGAAAATCATGTAAACTTGATTGGATCAGACAGTGGGGATGATGTTTACCTCACTGAAGAAGAACAAGTCTTATTCTCCCCATAAAAAAATAAAGATACATATGAGGATTCTGATGATTATAGATTGGGGTTTGAAAATGCAATCATGGAGGTGCACAAACAATATGATCTTAGGAGCAGAGGGAACATAGATAATTCAAGTGACAAAAACACTAGCACTGTTGTTAGGAAAAATGTAGAAAATCAGCCTAAGAAAACAACAAAGAAACCCAACATTTTGGCTAAGAAAACAGATTTAAACAAAGAGAAAAGTAGCCAGCCAAATGTTGAACAAAGCAGCCCTAGCACTTCAGCTAGTGGCCCTAACAAAATTGTCCCAAATAGCAGTCCAAACAAAATTCAGAAAATCAGAATTGCTGAAAGGAATCAATTGAAAAAACAGATGTAAATATGACAAAATCAATAGTTCCTTTCAGCCTTGAGGGAGAGATTGCAAAGATAAAAATTACCATACCTCTAGCTGAACTAGTAACCCAAGAAGTGTACAAAAACCAAGTTTTGAAAGCTTTGAACTTAGGAAGTGACACTGATACATTAAACTTGACAGATGACAAACCTGAGTTGTTGTTTGGTCCAGAAGTTGAAGGAAAATACCAGGAAGGAGTTGTCCTTCCCTTCTATGTCAGTTTGAATATACATGATAGGATATTACACAATGCCATGTTAGACTCTGGAGCTTCACATAATCTTATGCCCAAAGTAGTAATGGAAAGCCTTAGGCTTAGAAATTACTAAACCATACAAGGATTTGTATTCCTTTGATTCAAGCAGAGTCAAATGATTGGGTTTAATCAAAGATTTATGTGTAAACTTATCTCGGATCCCTGCTAAGAGTCTAGTAATGGACATAGTCGTAGCTGAAATTCCCCCAAAATATGGCATGCTCTTATCAAGATCATGGGGATCCAAACTTCAGGGGAGCCTTCAAATGGACATGTCTTATGCCACCATCCAAGTATTTAACCAAAACAGAAGATTATACAGAAAATCCCACATGAAATACATGGTGAGCAACATAGATAAACCAAAAAACTCTCCAATATATTCCATTCAGTCAAGTTTAGATTCCTTTATCTTGTACAATGAAGATGAAATCACTCAACAAGAAAAGGAAAGTAAAGAAGAGATCAGTTCACCAGAACAATCTAAGCTACCACCAACTCAGATACAAAACAGTAGTAATCAGCAGCAACAAGAAAATGAAGATGAGACATAAATACTTTGGATAATAAACTTCGATGGGTCTTGTAATAAAATAAGTGTAGGGGTAGTTATATGGATTCACAATACAAATCAGGGTTATTCATATAAATTAGACTTTCCATGCACCAATAACATTTTTGAATATGAAGCCCTGCTCCTTGGCTTGCAGTTGCTTAAACAACTAGAAGCCCAGAAAATATCAATCCTAGGAGATTCTGAAATCATCATTAGATAAATCAAAGGAGAATATTCAGCTAAAAACCCAAGACTTAGAGAATATCGAAATTTTTCCCTTGATTTATTAAATACCTTTGAAAGATATGAACTCATTTTCATTCCAAGAGCAAAAAATCATCTAGCAAATGAACTTGCCTTCAATTCCAGCAATTGCCAAGTACCTCAGATAAATGAACATCTTAACATAAAGGTCAAAAAAAAGCCTGCAGTGCTTGACAATGAGGACCACTGGAAAGTGTTTGACACTGAAAAAAACATAGATGATTTCCTAAAATCAGAAAATTATTTTTCTATACCAGCATTAGAAACCAGCCATGAAGAAAACTGTTTGGATAATGAACAAATCCCAGAAATAGAAATGACATATTATGATGATATGAATCACTGTGAGAATCTTTTTGAAGCAGAATTAATTGACAACGCAGACCAGAAAGACTTGGAAGTTTTACAATGCAAGAATGATACAATTCCAAGAGGTCTCACACCTTTAGAACACCTTTTTGACTTTAATGATGTAGCCAAAGAACCAAGAATGGAGCCTATGGAAACAGATGTAGAAGAACATAACATAGGCAGCCTAGCAGAACCCAAGATGATAAAACTATATAGCACACTCCTAGCTCATATAAAACTGCAATACATAGAGTTGTTCAAAGAATTTAGAGATGTGTTTGCTTGGGGATACAAAGATCTGAAATCTTATGACACTAGCATCATTCAACACAAAATTCCTCTTAAGGAAAATCAGAAACCTTTCAAACAAAAACTAAGGAGAATAAACCCTGTTTTATTACCTTTAGTCAAGAAAGAAATTGAAAAAATGTATGATGTTGGGACTATAGTATCCCTTAGATATTCAGAATGGGTGTCAAACCTATTTTTTGTTAGGAAGAAGACATGGGAAATCAGGCTCTGAATTGACTTTAGAAATCTAAATAGAGCCTCCCTGAAAGACAACTACCCCTTGCCCAATATGGACCACATACTTCAAATGGTTTTTGGGTCTAAAACAATATCACTATTGGATGGGTTCTCAGATTACAGTCAGGTGTTAGTGCTCCCAAGTGATCAACACAAAACTACTTTTACTACACCTTGGGGCACCTTTATGTATGTCAAAATGCCATTTGGTTTGATGAATGCAGGGTCCACATTCCAAAGGGCCATGGACATAGCCTTCTCAGAAGATATTGGCTATTTTATAATCATTTACCTTGATGACATAACCATTTTCTCTAAAACTGATGAAGAACATTTGATTCATTTAAGAAATTTTTTTGAGAAATGTAGGAAATGTGGCTTATCTTTGAACCCCAAAAAGACACTCTTTGGTCTCCAAGAAGGTAAGCTTCTTGGTCACATAATTTCAGAAGAGGGAATCAGAGTAGACCCTAAAAGGATTGATGGCATATTGAAAATCAGCCATCTAAGAAGCCTCAAAGAATTACAATCTTTCATTGGAAAGATTAATTTTTTGAGGAGGTTTATCCGCAACCTTGCTGAGCTATTAAAAAACATAACAAAAATGCTTAAGAAAGAGGTAGGTGTGAAATGGGCTACACAAGCTAAACAATCATTTGAACTGGTTAAACAAGCTCTCACTCAAACACCAGTCTTGATTAGTCCAGATTTCACCAAAGAATTTTATATCTTTTCTTTTGCATCAGAACATACAATAGCTGCAGTATTACTTCAAAAGAATGATTTGGGGAAAGAAAAACCAATATCCTTTTTTAGTAGGGCCTTAAGAGATGCTCCTCTCAAATATAACATCATGGAGAAGCAAGGCTTAGCATTAGTGAAAGCATTAAAAGACTTTAGAGTCTATATCTTACACTCTCGCATAATTGCTTTTGTTCCACATACTATTGTCAAGAATATTCTAAGTCAATACCCTGATGGTAAAAGGGGAAAATGGATTGCTACTATTCATGAATATGGCTTAGAAATCAAGCCCAAAAAACTAATTAAAAGGCAGGGATTAGAAAAACTCATGGCTGAGTCAAACTTCCAAGCACTAGATATGAATATGGTAGATGCGTTGGAAGAAATAGAAGAATTCACTGCTCCTTTCATTGAAGAAAATTCTTTGAATTCTCCTTGGTATGCTAACATCATTTAAGTGCTTTTATATCTAAATACTTCTCCTTCTTTGTCTAAAACTAAAGCTAGATTTTTGAAACAGAAGGCTTTGAATTATTGCATATTAGATGGGGTATTATATTGGAAAAATGTTGTTGGAATTTTGCTTAAATTTTTACTTGAGGATGATGCAGGAAAAATCATGCATGAGTTGCATGAAGGAGAATGTGGATGACACCTCTACTGGAATACCACAGCAAAAAAAATCCTCAGATATGGTTACTATTGGCCTACCCTTTTCCCAGACATTCAAAGATTAGTCATGTCTTGCCATAAGTGTCAATTTTTTTATGGCAAAAGAAAGCTCCTTCCCTTACCCTTACATCCCATCAGTGTTGAGGCACCCTTTCAACAATGGGGCTTGAACTTCATTGGGGAAATTCACCCATCTTCATCAACCCAGCATAAGTGGATTCTCACTACCACTAATTATTTTACCAAGTGTATAGAAGCCATACCGTCTAGGAATGCTACTGACTCTGTCATTATCAAGTTCCTTGAAACAAACATCCTATCCAGATTTGGTTGTCCTAGAAAAATCATCTCAGATAATGCTGCTGCCTTCAAGTCTAAGAGAATGGTTCATTTCTGTTACAAATACCACATCACCTTAGGCCACTCTACTGCCTACTATCCCCAAGGAAATGGATTAGCTGAATCCTCCAACAAGAGCCTCATCAATATCACAAAAAGTTGTTGGAGCAGAATCAGAAGTCATGGCACAGTAAGCTAGTTCATGCCTTATGGGCTGATAGATTAACTACTAAGAATTCAATAAACATGTCCCCCTATTAGCTGGTATATAACATGGATGCAGTCTTCCCAACCTCATTGGGAGTTCCAGTCATGAAACTCCTCCAAGAAGTGCAAAATGAAGAGAATGATATGCAGAGAAGAATCAACCAAAAAATTCACTTACAACAATCAAGAGAAGAAGTCTATGAAAGAAAACAATTATTCCAAGAAAATATCAAGAAACTATTTGATAAAAGGACTAAGGCAAACAATTTCCAAATTGGAAATGTGGTTCTCAAATGGGATTCAAGAAGGGAAGAAAAGGGAAAACATGGCAAGTTTGAGAACCTGTGTAAAGGACCCTATATTATTCACGCTGAGAGGGATCATAATGCATTTTTCTTAAAAGAGTTGAGTGGAGAAGATCTATATGGAGGTCCTATCAGTGGCAAGATGCTCAAGCATTACTTCTGTCAAGAGTCATGAGTTTCAAAGCTTTTTACTTTCCATTGTAAATTATCATTTTTTGAACATTGCATTCAAAGTTAGAAAAATGAAAATACAAAAACAATAGAAAATAAAAGAGGGCAGATAAAAACAAGAAAGGTACAGCCCCATACCAAAAAAGAGAGACAAATTCTGAAAGTGTGCAAGCTCAAATGCCACTCCCAAAAACACACTTCTAGTTAGTCATACAGCCTAATCATGACTAATTAGCTTTTCAATTTACTACTGATAGGTTAGTGAATTAGATCAGCCAAATTGCACAATCCTGGCTTATCAAGAAGGTAGATTAGGATAGATAAAACACAACTCAAACAAATTCAAAACAGAGCTGAAGAAATAATGAAGGATGTTTTAGTTTTCAGATCTTAAGCCTTTACAATTTTGTTTTACTTTTTTGCAAATAAAATCTATGTGCAGCTTTTTTTTATGCCATAGATCTGCATCAAGTCAGACTGCTTAATCCTAACTTGGCTGATTTTAAATTTCTATTTTAGAATTTAGAGAATAAAAGTCTATCAGACAGTCTAATCCTGACAAATAGTAGTTAGGTAGGGAATTTATGAACTCAACTATTTAAACTGAGTCCATGGAGAAATAAGAGTAGAAATAGATTAGTTTCCTATTTTTCAAAAGAATAAAATGTTGATGAAGAGAGTTTACTAGTCCAAATGCACTCTGAAAGAAGAAAAAATGTTAGGATCATTAGGAATGGGTAGGTAGAGATGTTGTTTTGATAGAATTATATTGTTTCAGATTACTGCAGAGATCATCAAATCAAAGAAAGGTCAGCTAAAGCAAAAGAAAATTGTTGCCCAATGGAGAAGGCACTGGTTTACTAAAAAAGCATAGATCACTAGCTAAGGTATTGGACACCTAAAGAACCAGCTGTCCTCCCCAAGTGGAGCCATTTTTAGCCACTTATAAATTTTGTTATACTTCATGGTGGCTAAGCTTGTCTTTTAAACCTTCAAGAGATAATTCCCTTTGAAAACTTATCATCTTTCGAAGTTTTATGATGATTATTACCCTTTGAGTTAATCTTCACTGTTGTTTCACTATTAGTCCTAAAGTACTTGTTGTTTACCAAGAAAGACTGCTTAAAATTCCATTCTTCCTTTCACTCACAAACACTTCCATCTTCACCCTTATTTCCTTCATAAAATACTTCTAAACCTTTCATTTTAACCTCCAAAAACATCAAAACCCCCTTAAAACCTTGTATTTCCCCTTTATTTGGTTTTAAATTCCCTTCTTTCATCTATCGGAACCCCCCATTTGGCTTTTAAAATCCTTATTTTAAGCTTAAAATCAGTCTTCCGCAGTCTAAGGATCTTAAGCCCCTGAGGGCTTATTACCTTTAAGCCTTTTTCCTCATATAACCTTAGCCCCGCAATCGAGTGCTTAAATGCATAAATTCCCTTCAAAAACCTTGCCTTCTATCTATTCTTACCATTTCCCGATGTTATGATTTAAATAAATGTGAACCATTGATCTCCGGAGATCAACGGCCCTCAGGCGCTCATCCTTCTGCCCTTTCATCTATTTCCCCTACCTCACTCTCAGACTTTCTACCTCATCCTTAGATCTCAGCCGTCCGTTCATGCAGATCCAATGACTCTCGCATAACTCGACCACCACCCCTCTGTCTGCTCTGTGACAAAGAAGAACACATCATCGTAGGCCCCACTACTTTCCTCGACTGTGCTTCTTATCCCTCATCGCACTCATTTTGCGCCATTGGATCTAGAGCCTCCGATCCAACGGGCGACCATGTGTATTGCAAAATTTTTGCGCCCAAAGGTTAACGATAATTTTTTTTGTGAAATGGGTAGTATTGGAAGGGACACGCCTTAGACATTGTATGGAATCGCATTCCATTCGCTCAAAACCACATCCCCCCATTTTATTTTGCGAAAACCATTCCCGATTTTCTGCCATACTACCGCCCTCCGCAATGTCTCTTTCGCTTTTAATCCCAGTCGTCGATCTCTGAGATCGCATGACCCATATTATATCGCGGTCTCAATTCATTTTTTTCCCATCTCTCCTCTGTTGCGCTCATCGAATGATCTCCATCGTAGATCACTTAGATCTAATGGTCCTCGTTCCTCGTTGCACCAAAACCTCCATTGAAATAGGTTAGCTGCTCTACCAGGGTTTTCTTCCCAATTTTCCACTGCAATCACTATCCTCACAGCTCCTAAACGCTTCCATGAACCCTCCTAAGCAGTTCTAAACCAAATTTCGCAGGATTTAAATAATGTTTGTGTGTTTTTATGCAGGTTAAATGAAATTCAAGTTAAAACCCTCCAGAAAATAATTACATTGTTATTTGCTAAGGATGATGATCCTTATGGCCTTTGGTACAAATTAAAGGGTTTTAAAGTGCTAATTACATGTTCTAAAAAGGTCGATAAGTCATGATTGTCGACTTTTCAAAACCATTTCTCCAACAAACCCTCTGCGCACCTGCAAACAACAAACACAGTCAAAGTTTATTAAATGAAGGAATATCAGTGTCAAGATGAAGATCAGAGCATAATCAAAGGTTTAAAGATGTTAATTAAAGCTTAAAGGATCAAGGCATGAACTCTGGAATCAAAAGCCTAATCCACAAATCATATCCAGAAGACCTCGAATGCACGTCAGAGGGGCTAATTGAATCCCCAGCTACCAAAATTGCCACCTGCAACCTCTCTGCCTCAAACGAATACCCAGATAAAATCTCAGTCCGAAACATTAAGGCCAAAGACAGCTGAACAGTTATTACAAGCAAAAAAAATATCCCAAACTATCAGTAGAAGTTATTGCAAAGATAATAAAGTGCCTTAAAGTCAATCTTTTTTCCCACTAAGCCTAAAAAACATAAATAGAATAAATGAAACAGAGTTATAATTCAATGCCTTCCTGCCTTATGCTTTCATGGCTTTCAAGGTTAGGAGATGCATTTAGCATAGAATTAATGATACTCAACCCTAGGAACTCTTCCACCTCCTCATTTCTTCTATAAATACTTCTGAAGAAGATGACAATTTGTTGGTTGGTTGGTCACTAGTTGAAATACTGAAACTCTTTGAAATAATACATAGTCTGTTTGAAGTTGAAAAATAAATTGAAGTCTTGGAAGCTCGATGATGTTTTGACATGCTTGTTCTTGAGAAGGCTCTATCATTGGATCCCTGAGCTTGGCTGTTGGTGATGTATTCTGAACTGTCTGTTGTTTTTCTTGTTTTCATTACGTTTCATAAATTCTTACTACAATAGGATGAAAAATTTAGGCTAAGAAATGACTCCTGGAAGCACCTTAGACCTGTTTATCCTTCATTGTTTTATTTTTTCTTCTGCTGAGTTATTTTAGAGTCTTTAATATTTCTCTTTAGTCCTCATGCTTGTTTATTTCTCTAATAGTTCAAATAGTTGGTTCCAACATGATTTATGGTTTTCCCTGCTTGTCTGCTGCCACTTGAAAACTGTTTTTGAAGTCTCCCTTTGAAGTACCATTGTTTATAGTTAGCCAAGGAGGTTTGTTTCGATCATACCCTTTGTCCCTGCTTGAATAATTATTTTAAAGGTCTTTATAGTTGTAATCATAGATGTGTTAGGTGTTCCCTCTTCTATGACTGCAATTATCAGTGAATATTTCATGTTTTCTAACTCCTTTGAAATAAAATATTTGAGGAAATAGGATGTGCTCCCGAATCTTAGATTTCATTTTAAAAGTTGTCTTAAAGTCATCATTTGCTTAAAGAGTGGTTTTTAGAATTCATGGTTAGCCCTGTCTATCAAATACCTCTTTATGTTCAAGTTATGTTTTTAATTTCCCTTTGTTGAGAATTCAAACTCTCTTTTCAAATCATTAATGTCCATCTCATTCACAAAAACTAAAGGATCCTGTGGCCAAGTTAGATTTTCCCTTTGATATCCCATATCCATTTATGAGCCTTTACCAACTTCATTTTGACTCCATTGCCCAATGAAACTGACACTTTTTTTTTCTATCTATACTACCTAGACCTTTCATGTTTTGATGTGCCAATCCAACCAAACAAACACTTGCACTTAATAACTAGTCTAAAATAAATACTTAAAAGAAAACAAGATAAATCTTTGCAAAACAAGTAAATTTGAGAGATCCCTCTCTGAGAACAGGAGGACTAGATCCTGGAACTCTAAATATTGGTTCTGATGTTGCCTTGTCTTTTGGTAAGCCAATCTATCAAAAAACAGGACCACCAATAGATTGCAAGTGATGAAGTCAATTCCCCATTTAGAGAAAGGACCAATGGAGATAACTGGATGAAAATGGGCGGGATGAGCACGCATTTTCTTCATGAAAATTTCACACGAATGGCACTTCTGGACCGCTGCAATGCAGTCTTTAAACAAAGTGGGCCAATAATAACCTGTGCGCAAGATTTTTTGGGCTGTAGCTATGCCACCGCCGCACGCCACTGCGTGGCAGTCATTCAAAACGCATTCTGCTTCATTAAGAGTGAGAAAACGTCAGAGAATAGTATCGATACCATGACAATATAACGTATCATTCAACACGAGGTAGTGTTTTGCATGGTGGCGAATACGACGACGATCATTGGACGTGAGAGTTGGGCGGAAGCATTGGGTTTGTAGGTAGACTAAAATGTCTCCATACCATGGCTCCAAAGAGTTGACCAAGTATACAGATTCAGCGGGAAATGAATCATGAGCTACTTCTTCTGTGTCAATTCTGGGAAGGTCCGATAGCAATTCGGCGAAGACTAGAGATTTCTTTTCTTTGGCAGCCGTGAAGACCAAATCAAATTATTGGAGGATTATAATCCATTTGGAATATTTTCCTCCAATAATTTTTCGAGATAGAATGTGTCGCATGGGGTTTTCCAAAGTAACAATAGTAGTCTGTCGCAGCAATGTATAGTGTTGAAGTCGGGTGACGGCAAAAACTACCGCCAGAGAAAGTTTCTCCACATGTGAATAATGTATTTTGGGTTCGATTAGACCTTTTGACAAGTAGTATATCACATGTTCACTGTCATCATTATGAACTTGAACCAGAACCATTCCAAGCAAGGATGGTGAGGCTGCTAGGTAGAGGAGAAAGTCATGTGAGTAGTCGGGGGCACTAAGGAGTGGGGCTGAAACAAGTGCATGTTTTAAAGCATCAAATGACCGTTGAGCTTGGTCATCCCAAAAATATAGTGTTCCCTTCTTCAATAATCGCATAAATCCTTTCATCATTTTGGCATAGTTGACAATGAATCGATGTAAAAAGTTTGCCTTCCCTTGCAAACGTTGGAGTTGGAGGATGGATTTTGGCGCCAGCAATTCAACAATTGCTTTAACCTTATCGGAATCAACCCTAATCCCATGCTTGGAGACAATGAAACCTAAAAGACATCTGGACTCGACAATAAATATGCACTTATGAGGATTCAGATGTATATTTTAGAATCTACACCTGGCAAAAATTTCTTTTAGATGAGCAAGGTGATCAGGTCATTTCTTGGAATGGGCCGGAAAGTCATCCAAGTAAGCCTGTAAAATATGTCGAATGTCGTGGAAGGCATAGTCCATAGCCCACTAAAAATTTTCTCCAGCATTCTTCAGACCAAATGGGATTTTACGATACGCAAATGTGCCCCAAGGATAGATGAAGGTAGTTTTATGATGGTCTTCTTTTTTAATAGCAATCTGGTTATAGCCTGAGAATCCATCCATAAAGGAAAAAGATTCGCATCTGGCGCAATCGTCGAGAATCTAATCTATGAACGGCGTAGGATAATTGTCTTTAGGACAAGCAACGTTCAAATCACGATAGTCAACACAAACTCGGATGGTGCCTTGTTTTTTTTCTACGGGAACTGGATTGGAAACCCATTCTGTCAAAGGAACGGGATAGATGAAAGAAGCATTTAAAAGTTTTTCTACCTCAGTTTTGATGGCGGCCGCTTTGGGCGGGTGGACAGGTCGTAGTCGTTGCTAAATTGGTTTGGCATTGTCATAAACTTTGATTTCATGCTCGACTATAGATGGATCTATGCCAGGCATTTCATCATAAGACCAAGCAAACACATTGCAGAATTCCTTGAAAAGGGATGTGAAGCGTGAAATTTCCTCAGGATTGCAATCTGCTCCAATCTAAATGTTTTCCACGATACCTGTTTTGCCCTAGATATCAATGAGAATTGTCTTAGAAATATTACCCATGTTCCCTTCTGAATCAATAGTTTTAACAATTGTGTAAGCAGAGGGAACCATCTCAGGTGGATCAAAGGATGGGATTTGAGTATTTATCATGTCTGAGTCGATCGTCAAAGCTCGATGGTGAAACTTTCCCTAAGGTCATTCTTCTAGAGACATGATCTCTCGAATATCTTTCTCCATAGGCAAGACTTCATTGAGGATATCCTTACAGAGAACTGTGATGGACGGAGGTTTGTACCTTTTGTTGAAACCATAGCAGTGGAGGGTTCAGATGTAATTTGGATGGCTTGGTAAGCCAACTCGGCTAGTGAGAGCGGCATCTGATCTCCCTAGGAATCAATGTCTGAAGGTGCCGGTAGGATCCATGGGTCGACAGAGCCATCCATAGTGGTGGATATCATTGCAATTGTATTTGGAACCTCTGGCGGTGGGAGAGGAAAGAAACCCATCAGGGAAGATGCCTTCAGAAGACCGGTACCAATACTAACGTAAGAGTCAGGAAAGCCTCCTATTAGGGGTACGGTGCTACTTGGTAACGTGGTATAATCAAGGGTGAAAAAAGATAACTAATCCACTGTGACTATTTTCCCATCCAATGGAAATAGGATGAGTCAGAAGACCGAAGAAAAAATGGCAGTCATGGCGTAAGACCAACTGCGACTGATCAATAGATTGTAGTTGAGATGGCGATCTATGACTTCAACGTCCACAGTTATCGTTTTGCCACTCAGAGTGATGGGAAAGCTAGCAAGGTATCCTTTTGGGAGGAACGTGTGGCCATTGAAATCTTTGAGGGAATTCGATGGCAGTGACAAAGTAGGAGAACCTAAAGCGAGCCAGCAAGCCTATGACATAACGCAGGTCGAAGCACCTTTGTCAATGACAGTATGATGGATTGGTCTCCCTTTCGACACAACTTGTACTTGGAATGCGAGTTGGTGTGAGAGGTGAGTCTAAGATTTTTCCATATCAAAGATAGCTAGCATGGAATCCTGGGGGTCTATTCCACCAATGGTCGAAAGCAAGGCTTTCCTTTGTGCTGGGCAGGTTTTCAATACTTCGAGAGAAGACATAGCTGACGGTGCCTGCATCAAATCTTCTACAATGTTGTATTTTTGGGCTGCACGTGCATAGGTGTTATGATTCGTGCGTCGAAGTGTCCCTTTGGGGGGACGGAACATGGGATCAGCAGTAGGCCATTTGATATGCAGATCGTTCGGCGGCGGCGGATTCGAACTAGTACCAGGTTCTTGAGCATCTATGGTAGGATTTCCATAAAGCTTGGCTCGTGTTTGAAGTTCAACACTTTCAATGCCATAAATGGTGAATGATCCTTCACCGGAAGGATGTGAACCACCATTTCCCCTTTGCGGGGGTTGTGGCGGGCTTGCAACCATGTGTTGTTGTTGCTGCTGTTGATTAGGGAAAGGATTATGAAGAATGGCAAGTGTTCTCCCAGAATCCTTGTTTTCGATAAAATTGGTGCATTCCTGCAACCGAGGACATTTGTATGTCAAGTGGTCCTCCGCACAGATCTTGCAAGGAAATTTCATGGTTTTCTCCTTCCCTTTGTCATTTTTAGCAACGTTTTTCTGATTAGGATTATTCTGATGGTCTGACTGCTCTTTCGAAGAAGATGTCTTTTTCTTGTTCTTCTTATTCTTTCCACTAGGTTTTTATGAATTTTGCACAGAGTTTACCTCAGCAGTAGGAAGAGTAGTCGTTTGGTTAGGGGCAGTGGAAGCTGAGGGTGGTTGGGAGGTTTTCCCCCAAGACTGTTTTGTGGCTACGCCAGAGATTGTGCCAACGAGACCGTCGGCATGGACTCTGGGTTTCTAAGTAGTGGGATAATTTGGGTTACTTGGGGCATTGGGGATTAAATCATATAGTGTGCCAGATTGTGAGTAGATTAAATCTAAATGTTGGGCACGATGAATGCATTGATCTTCTGTAATTGCATCGGATAGGCCAATGTCTTTAGAGATGTGGGGTAAGAGAGACTTACAAAACCAATTATATAGGAGATGATCCGGGATTGGCTCTTTGACTAGCCTCCACCTATGCCTCCATTCATGAATGTGATCAGAGATGTGGGTGGCGGTGTCTTGGCACAGCGAGGTTAACAGTTCCATTCCAGTTTCATATTTGATCGGTCATTGGAAGTTCTTTAGAAAATCCATAGCTAAAGCGCAAAAATTGTTGATAGCGACGCATGGTAATTCAATATACCACTTGGAAACATTGCCTATAAGGGTGCATGGAAACAGTCGAAGTCGGATACTATCATCCACCATGGAATTAGATATATACCATAAATGAAAGGTGGTGATGTGTGCAGCTGGGTCTTCCCCATGTTTCCCATCGAACTTTGGGATGACAGAAGGAATCTTGTGCGGTACTGGAGGCCAGAGCGGGTTGTGATTGATGGGGTCATTAGTTATTTTATAGATGTCGGGGATGTCTAGAGCTGCCAAAAATGGCAATTGCGGGTTTTCCCCTGAATCTAGCCAAGGAAGGTTTGGCTGACCATTTAGACCATAAGGTCTGCCCATCAATGTGTTACCAGGAGGATAAGTGGGACTTTGATAAAAAATTCCTATGGGTGGAGGTGTAGGGATATATGGTTGCTTCCCATAGGGCATATTGTATTGTGGGGTGAAAGGTTGGTTGCCCCCAGCATAAAAGTGCCCCCCTAGTCCAGATGGAGGTTGGGGTGGGTTAGCCCATATGGACGCAATAGAGCTGCCCAGAGGCATGCTACTACTTGCATAGTTTAGCAACAACATAGACCCTACACTGATATTTAAACCACTTAAGGGAATAGTGTTAACAATAGGTTTTCTAGTTTGTCCTAACGAGTACAGGGGTAGTGAAATGCTCCCTGTTATTTGCATGCTGGTGACACTGCCCCCTGGTATGGAGGCCAAGGGGTTTGAACTCAGCAAAGGGTTCCAACCGAAAGGGTTGCTAAAGGAACCGAAGTAGTCCCACTCGTGGGAGGGGAAACCGTAAGTCTCAACATGGTCACAGTAGGAGTAGATCCCGAAGGACTCAGCGAGTTACTCACAGTTGTGATGATTGTAGGGTTGGGACTAGGCATAATTTGACTACTGGGGTTACCAAGTAATGGCATAGAACTGACAACTGGCAGGGAGGATCGTGGCGAACCTGGGATGGTTGCCATTAGTATCGACCCTGTGGATTTTGGTTGTGAAATGGATGTTTGCAGCCGAAGACATGTCTTGGCATGGTGGAATCTGAATTATCACGGTTGTCAATGAATCAGTGAGTGGAGGATTGTAATGAGGTATGACACCTTCCATGAAATGGTCCTCCGGAAATTCCGTATGATATGAGGCTATGTGAAAATCAAGGTTCGTTAATGGAGATTGATCTTCCGCAGAAGGCACGGGGTCACCAAGGTTCAATTATTCCTCAGGAGTCAGAGGAAGTAGACCTTGCTGTCGTCGAGACAAACGACGTGGATCGGATGACGCCATGGTGACCTGTTTATTTTTTAACAAATTTTAATAAATTTTTATGTATTATAAAGTCTCAATGATAGTAACCACACACCGAAAAAAATAAAAAATAAAAAATGACTCTCTAAAATCAATCAGCAAGCAGCCAGAATAGGGTGCCCTGTCTAAGTACTACCATTTTCTAGAGATGAAACCCAGTATCACAATAGTATACAGATAGGTTTGGTCAAAAATACAGTTACGCTTACTCTAGAGCTTCGCCTGAACCTCAGACGATAGGTGCAAGAACTCTCGTGAAGACAAGTACCCTCCTAAAGACCGAAGACAGAGTAGGTCTGTCTGTTTCAGGTACCAGGACATCCTGTCCCAGTCACCTTGTGTAAGTCCCTAAAAAGTATGGCCACTAAATATACCTCAAATCACAGACATCATCAGGGGGGTCACGGTCTAGGACAACATGCTATATGGGTAGAATACCTAGATCCTCGATCTAGTTTCGACGTCCCCGAAGGGAACCCCAATATATAGAATGCCCACCAGATGAAGTCAAAGGCGGGCTAACTTCTTGTGCACCCAAGTGTTGTCTCACGCTTAGCTCCAATAAAGGAGTGGTCCCGATAATATGAGTGCAGTAGGATTTTGCTCGTTAATGACTCTAGTTTCAAGTTTTGAGATCTTGGGTGATTTTCTCAATTTTCCTAACCCAAGATCCTAGCCTGAACTACTATTACTGTGAGCTCAGAAAAAGTAATGTGATTAATTTTATTATCGCTTGATTCTTAGTGTACTTTATTATTAGTCTCGCGGAGGGGGAGTGGACGTATGAAAAGTGATGAGACTCTGACTCAAAAAATCATGCAAAAATATGCTCTAAATGTTCAATTCGATGAAGAGTATTTCTACAAGGAGAGGTTTCTTTTCAACATCCGTGCAGCAAGCATTCAAATAACATAGTTCAACTTTAAAGATTCAGACATCTATTTATCTCATCTTAACAGTCTTTTAACTGAAATTTTTAGAATTAATTCAACTAGATGCAGAAAATCTAAAAAAAAAGATTCTTCTAAAAAAAAAATGTATTTGACACTAACTTTTCAAAAAAGAACAAACAAATAGCAAAGCCAATTGGTAAACAAGCACAGGGATTCATTCAAGGAATGGTTCTGATGGCCAAAAAACTCTGCAACCAAAAAGGAACACAACACAGGGGTGAATAGAATTTTTTTGGCTGAGTAACGCACTGGTTCTGAGCAAAGACCACATTAATGCAGATACTAATGCACTGTAATCAAATCTGGACCGCGTTATAACGCTCTAGAATACTAACAAAGACAGCGTTATCCAGGGTAAAGTTCTTCAGATGGCCAAATGGGAATAGGACTGAACTTTGTGAGCTTTTGAAATGTCTACTGGGCATAAAATCTAGTCAGAAGGATATGTGAATAGAGGAACGGAGGAATAGAAGAAATAATACAGAAACTTGGGGTTAAACTCCCCAACAGGTAAAATTCTTGGATTATTGGTTCTTGAATATCCCTCTTAGGGCTTTCCAGTGCCCGAGGCAGACAGTAAGATTAATTGTATAGTTCACAAAGAAGATTCATATATGTTCATATAAACTTAAACAACTTGATGGAATTAGATGGAATATTACCTCTTTCTAGATCTTGAAGTCTTTTGGAGAGCACTAAGTAGCGAAGCAGGGATCCTTCTTCACCAGCTCCAAATCTCGACCCTGTGATCAATCAAAGTACCCGTGTAATATCTACCACGATATACATTTCCTATAAATTAATTTAACATATGATAAATATCAAACAATGCACATCTAAGCCATTCATCTCATGCTATATTAGTAATTGAGGAAAAATAACAATATTGACGCATTGAATGGACAAAAAAAATACAGTTCTATTGATTTATAAAAAGGAGGATTACAACCGTCGCTTGTACCAAGCCCTCCTCAGTCTTCCAATCTCTCTTTCTCTTTCTCTGGATGTGGTGATGTATTAATCAACAAGTTCTCAATGAACTTCTTTGATCTTTGACCTTCACACTACAACAATAAATGCTCTGCTTCACATGTATTCAAAAAACCTTCGACCGTGGACCAAAAGCCTACAGCTCCATTTTATAGGAGATGGAGACGGCAAACCTTGCCTTTCTCCTTCCACCAGTTCTAAATAGAAAAACCAAGATGTTTCCTCAACTTCTCATGTATTTTCCTTTCTTGAGAGTCTAGTTGTTTTTGGCAAGACCCAATAAGAGATTAGTGCCTTGCAGTTTCTCTTTTGCGCTGACTCTCTATGAGAAAAAGATGGAGTTTCAAATCATTCTCCGCAGTTTTTCCTGTTTCAAACTCAAAACACGAGTAACGCTGCCCTCTAGGCTAAACAGAGCATTGCCCTAGTCACTAACACGACCTTTTCATGGATCAAGTGCATTATAACGCACTTTTGTTGTTATAGTGGTGTGTTACCTTGGCAAAAGTAGGTTTAGTTTAGGCCTTTTTATTCCTTCCATACTTATCTTCTCCTCTGAGCTGATGAGGAGGTCATTTGACCTGTAACAGATGCCCCCTAAAGTCTGAGGTCAGAGACGAAAAAGATGGCCGAAATACTTTATAATATGTGTAGTAGAGCTAAAGAGATTGGAGGACTGAGGAAAACCTGAAACAACAACATATGTCAGAAAATATAGTATCTGTCTTGAATCGGGCATTCCCATCCTCAATAGCTAATCAACATGATTTCTCTAGTACATAGATATGAATAATATGTTCACCAATAAGCATAATGTGGAAGTGTCTGTCATAACAGGATCAGGCTGAATAAGTTGTCTCCATAAAAAATATCGCAACTTGGGGAAGGAAACACAGCTGTAATGATGTAACCTTTGCCCCAAGGTCTTGAACGCCGCTTCACTTAAACTACATATTTCTCAACATGTGAATGAAGGAGTTGTCGTCGAACATGTGAGAAATCGTCTGATTACCAGTCGATAATGAATATTGTTAATAGACATGAAGGTAGCCACCGATAATGATGATGGTCCCTAAGATGCACAGTACAATCTAGCGAGTGTCAATAAAAGGAGTTGAATTCGAACACTCGTAGAATCATTCGATTGGGAGCTAATGATGGAGACCCCCAATCAAACACAAGATCACCTGCCACTAATGTCTGCAAGTATTTGGGTACTGATGAGTTTCTGGACCAACTTCCTAGATAATACGTTGAAGTCGATAGGAAGAGATATGTTGAAAGGTAATCACTGAGGCGTCCTACATCAGTCAACATGAAATGGAAAATAGATGATTTTGTTTTTGATGGAAATAATGAAGAGAAAATGGGGATAACTGATGACAAATAATTTTTGGCATAATGAGTGGTTTGGTTGATATGAGGAGTAGTAGATAGCGAGATCTGCTTGAACAATAGAAGGCACTGTAACAGGGTACTAGGCACCTGAGGCTTAATGAACACCAAAGAGTATTTTAGGATTCTACCAGTGTAGGAACACTGGGGGATGAAGGCTACACTCATAGATGGTAGGGTTCGGCTAACTGAGAAAGAGTTTTCTAGGAGGTGCCATGTTCAATATTTTTGCTGCCAAATCGACCTTTCTTAAACGTAATAGAGGTAGTATCCATTTTGTCCAAATTTTTCCTCGTCTGATTAGTTTTAACGAGTCCAGACGAGTAAACTCGATGAATTTTTCATATTTAAAGAGTCTGAAAATTTCGTAAAAGACAACTCTAGGGGGGTGCCTTTGTTATGTCTTGATAACTAGGCACATCAAAGGGATAATAGTAAGCCTGAAACAGTTCATTTTCCATGAGTTAGTCCATCAAAGCCGAAAAAGTGAGAAATCTATGTTCGATGGACGTCTACCTCATTTTGTTATGAGTACGAGCAGACGAAGTAAACTCAATATTAATTTTAACGAGTCCAGCAAAGAAAACCTCAGTGCTCTCCATGAAATTTTAACGAGTCACGCGGAGAAAACTTGGTCACTTTTTCTGTTTAAAGAGCTTTGAAAAAGAGGAAAAGAATGGCTCCTGATTCTTTGTCGTGGTATTTTAATGAGCTCGACAAAGACAACTCGGGGTTTTTTCAGTTTGATGAGCGAGAAAAAGTCCCTAAAAAGAAAGCTTAGTGCTTCTTCATGTCTGTTTTAACGAGACTGAAGAAGAGAACTCTAGGATTTTTGGATTAACGAGCAAGAAAAATACCATGAAAAGAATGCTTGAAATTGACTTCGTGTAAGTTTAACGAGTCTGAAGAAGAGAAATCGAGGTTTTTCAAATTAACGAGCAAGAAAAATACCATAAAAATAATGCTCAAAATTTTCTTGAACATGGTAATATTTACATATAGATCTTGAACACTCATCAAAACATCGGTAACAAAACTCAATAGTTGCGACACATATGCAGCACGGCTTCACAACTTTTTGCAGACTAGCTAAGAGAGTCATGCCCCAGAAATGGCTAGAAGAAGGTCAGGAGACTTTCATTTTCACTGTTTTGAATGCTGTGAAGGGGCTCTGGGGTGAAAAAGTGTGAAAACTTCAGCTGGCGATTGCAATCAATCTAGGCAACGAATCTTCTTCCCATGAGATCCAAGTAAGAGCTGGAACCTCCTGCTATCATTTTATTTTGTTTTTATGATGTTTTGCTGGTTCAAAATGAGAAATTTGGGAGTCCCTAAAAAATTTTAGCAGCTAACGCGGGCTAGCAGTGCTGGACCCGCGTTAAACGCACCTCCCGTGAAGGAAGGGCATGTTAGCACGCTCTGTTTTTCTCTATAGCCCACGTTAGGTGCAAAGCATGTTTTAATAACTTGTTGGTAAGCATTTTGAAGCATTCTAGGCAATTTATAATCGGCTGAAAATGTTGTATTAGCAGGTATTCAGCTATTAATCATGAGTATCTAGCGAGAGAGAGAACATGAACGTGAAGAAAGAGATATGATCATTGATGCTGCCAGTTTGATGGCTCTCTGCAGGTGCGGTTTGCTAAAATACGCATGACTGGAACTAATGAGGGGTTTGGAGGACCTCCTAAGGTGGCTGATTCAGCAGTGAGACGAGCATCACCACGTCTTTCGTATTGGGGGCAATGAGCTCTCAATTGAGAAGGATGATATTTATTTTTTGACTGGCCTATTGTGTCGTGGACCGAGGCCTAACTTTACGGGGTCAAGAGTGGATCCTCACTCTATTTCTAATCTTATCCTTGCTCATTGTACATGCAACACAGAGGCAGTTAGCAATCGGGTGCCTATCACACAGGTCGCTTCGAGACCACTGAGGTCTCTATTATGGATGATCACTCGCTTGGAAGGGGCAAGAGTCAGCATGTGGCCACCAAGGCCCAGATGTTGCTAGCTTTAGATTGCATGCAGCCTCAAGTTTTTTACTGGTGTGATGGAGTTTTCCGTCAGGTCCGGGCAGAGCTTACAACATGCAAGACCCGTACCCAAAGAGAGTTTGGGTACGGCACATTGATCATTTCTTTCCTACCGGAGCGGGTGCCAGTGATGAGACCCAGGATGATTACAGCGGTATTGGGTTGTTGGTTCTCGAATATCCCTCTCAAGGCTTTCCTGTGCCTAAGGCAGATAGTAAGATTAGTTGTATAGTTCACAGAGAAGATGCATATATGTTCATATCAACTTAAAAAAATCGATGGAATTAGATGGAAGATTACCTCTTTCCAGATCTTGAAGTATTTTGGAGAGCACTAAGTAGCGAAGTAGGGATCCTTCTTCACGAGCTCCAAATCTCAACCCTGTGATCAATCAAAGCACCCATGTAATCTCTACCACAATATACATTTCCTATCAATTAAGTTAACATATGATAAATATCAAACAATGCACATCTAAGCCATTCATCTCATGCTATATAAGTAATTGAGGAAAAATAACAATATTGACGCATTGAATGGACAAAATAGATACATTTCTATTGATTTATAAAAAGGAGGATTACAACCATCGGTTGTACCAAGCCCTCCTCAGTCTTCCAATCTCTCTTTCTCTTTCTCTGGATGTGGTGATGTCTTAATCAACAAGTTCTCAATGAACCTCTTTGATCTTTGACCTTCACACTACAACAATAAATGCTCTACTTCACATGTATTTAAAAAACCTTCAACCTTGGACCAAGAGCCTACAACTCCATTTTATAGGAGATGGAGATGCCAAACCTTGCCTTTCTCCTTCCACCAATTCTAAATAGAAAAACCAAGATGTTTCCTCAACTTCTCATGCTTTTTCCTTTCTTGAGAGTCTAGTTGTTTTTGGCAAGACCCAATAAGATATTAGTGCCTTGCAGTTTCTATTTTGCACTGACTCTCTATGAGAAAAATCTGGAGTTTCAAATCATTCTCCGCGGGTTTTCCTGTTTCAAACTCAAAACATGGGTAACGCTGCCCTCTAGGCTAAACAGAGTGTTGCCCTCGCCACTAACGCGAATTTTTCATGGATCAGGTGCATTATAACGCACTTTTGCTATTATAGGGGTGTGTTACCTTGGTAGAAGTAGGTTTAGTTTAGGCCTTTTTATTCCTTCCATAATTATCTTCTCCTCTGAGCTGATGAGTGTTAGGACTCCACTATGTAGCATTTTTACTATATACTTTGACACCATCTTACCTTTATAACCATGTTTAAAAAGGATTCCATTATCATTTTCATTTACTTTATCCCAAGGTATATAAAATCTTCTTCTTTATTATATGTTTAATTTGTTTGCATATAATTCCATAATACTCTTATATTTTATCATTAATCGAAGTGGATTGTTGCTAACATAAGTCTAAAAGATCGCAGATAATCTATGTGCTGTGCTGGAGCAATCGGCCGTCGCTGAAACAGTCAAACTTCGTTGCTGAAACGGCCGACTCTGTTGCTGAAACAGTTGACTTCGTTGCTGAAACAGCCAGCAAGCACGCAAATTCCGTCACTCGTAATTTGCGATTCTGGAAGAGTATTTTGTGGAACAATGGCAACAGCATGAAGACGTGGTTACACAGATTATTCTGAAGATAGCATTCTTGTTGTATCTGTTGTAACAATATCTTTTTTTTGGAAGAACAGAATAGTCCTGTTTTAGGAAAGAAGAACAGAATTGGGATAAACACAGATTTGCTCTCATGTAATTGTAAGAGATGTCTCCTCTTTAAAAAGAGGAGACATCATCATTAGAAGGGAGTTCAAGTTTGAAATCTACAGAAGAACATTGTATTTGAGAAACTGGAGCTAGACTCCATCTGTAATGTATCATTTCTTTTGACAGATGAATAAAATATTCTTTTGAGCGCTCCAATTTAATTCTTTCCCTAGGGAATCTTGTGAGAGGGAAAGGGCCCGCCTTCCTCACAAGATTCACCCTTCTGTCCCTGTAGTTTGTTTAATTTCTTTATGCTGTTTGCACTTTACTTTAATTCTGTTGCTGAGACACCAGTTACACAGTTCTGTAGTTTATTGAATATTCTGTTTCCTTAACGCTGCATGTGTTCAGTACATTCATTCTTAAGAAGTTGAGAAATCTATTTCTGTTATATGTTTGAATGTATGATGCTGGGAAGCAGGTGCTGAAGGTTCCTGTACAAAGGAATAGGGTCCTGCTCCCACTAATTACCTTTCTTTTCCTGCAGCGTGATTAGAAACAGGAGACAAGTGCTGAAGGTTCCTGTTCATGGGAATAGGGTCTTGGTCTCTTGAATTATCTTTTCTACAGAGTGATTAGTGTCAGGCAACAGGTGCTGAAGTTCCTATTTAAAGGAATAGGGTCCTGTTCCTGTTATGGTTGATTGGTTTCCTTTCCTGCAGATTGATTTCCCTTTATTTGGATTCTAAACTGCAACCTAGGAATTACTTTTGCTATAACATAATTGACTTCAGCTTTGATTAAATAGAGTGTGAATAATTAGATTTGTATGATTGGTAATTGTGTGGCTTTTTACTACAACATTGTTTTTTCTTTTGAAATTGAGCATATCCAGTGCGTGATTGTCTTTGGAATAAAAAGACTTCCTCGGGTTGACAATTTATGTGGAGCTTGAATTGTGAAACAATTAAAGCGACCAACATTTTGGCGCCGTTGCCGGGGAAGGAAATTATAGATTTCAAAAGCATTAATATTTTCTTTTTAAATGTGCAGATTGTATGAGAGGACGCGGAAACTAGAAGAAAAATAACCCCACAGGTGGCAAAGGCAAAGGAAGGGGAGGAAGAAAGACTTTTATTGACGAGATTGTATCAAAGGCTGAATCATCACAGAGATTAAGTTCTCGAAGATCAAAACTTCAGCACTCCCCTCAATCAGATTACAAAACAAAGGAAGTCGTGGGTCCTGAAAATATAGAAGAACCAGCAGTCAGTGCTGGAGAGTCAGAAGAAAGTGTTAGTAAATCAGCAGAGCACATTGAGGAAATAATAGAGAGTGTTGGACGACCAGTGGAAAACATTGAAGAGCCAGTAGAAGATCTTGACGATCGAGCAAGTGCAGTAGGAGAGCCAACAATGGAAGGAAACAATGATGGTTTCTTTGGTGGAGGACGTGTAGATCCCGAAGGAGAAAGAAGGGATGAAAATTCCCTCTCTACCTTGGGATTTCCTATCAGTGATCTCCCTGCAGGGATAACTCCTATGAAAAACATTCCATTGTCTGCTTTACCTAACTTTCATGGTTTATCCTCTGAAGATCCAGATGAATTTCTTTTTGAATTTGATATATTATGCAGAAGTTATGATTATGTTACTAATGCTCAAAAGTTGAAACTGTTTCCAGCCACCTTAAAGGGAAATGCTTTAAGATGATTCATGAGCCTTGGAAGTCAGGTAATCACAACATGGGAGCAGATGAAATAGAAATTTCTGCTTAAATATCAAGACTACTGCCGGACGAGAGAAAAGAAGGATGAACTATTCAATATGGCACAAAAGCTGGACGAGAATCTGGAGGACTATGTAGAAAGGCTGCAGTACAATATACAGAGATCTGATCACCCGAATATAAGCAAGGAAATTCGCAAAACAATATTACTTAGAGGTTTAAGGGATGATTGTTTAGATATGTTAAACATGCTTGGCAAAGGAGATATATCTAAGGAATCATATGATGAGATTGTTGAACTTTCTAAGAGGTGTTCAAGGGGAGCTGCAAGGAACAGAGTAAGTAATAGAGATCCCACCTATTCAAGAGTGCAGAAATCAGCCAGTGGAGGAGCAACAAGAGCTGAAATAGGTAATTTACTTGAAGAGTTTAAAACTGAGATGTTAAGTTCTTTTGCTTCACAAATTGACACTTTGCAGGTTAAGAAGAAGCAGGCCGAAGCAGAAGCAACTCTGGCTGTCTTTTGCCCGAAGTGCAGAGACAAACATCCACTAAGGGAATGCCCAATGGATAAAATACCAATTTGCACCCTTTGTGAGAAAGACCATGAAACAAAACAATGTCCATCTCTACCAGGAATAAAGGCAGCATTGCAGCCAACGGAAGAAGAAGCTGAAGCAGTTTACCTGCTAACTCAAAGAAGACAATGGCAACCAAAAGGACAAGGTATGAACTCTAGTATGCCATTTAATCGTTGGAATAATTATTTTGCTTTCGGTCAAACAAATTACCCTCCCTTTAATCAAATGCAATACCCACCCTTCAATCAAATGAATTTCCCATCCATGCAGCAATCAAACCCTCCCTTTGTTGATCCTTCAATGTGGACTCCTTGGCCTCCACAGCAGCCATCTTCTTTTAACCCTTGGAATTCAAATTGGAGAAGCCAACAACTCTCGTATCCAAATCAATTGCCTCAATTCCAACAACCACTTCCTCTGCCATCAAATGCTCCGCCAAATAACCAAATGAGACCCCAGCTACCTGTGCAACCAAATCCTAAACCCAATAATAAAGTTGTGCAAGTCATTGATATTCAGAATCAGTCTATATTTCCTACTATGCAATGTAATGATATTCATTTAAGATCGGGGAAAATAGTAGAGCCTATTATTGATGACATAACTTCTTCTGATTCTGATAAAGATGAAACTGAGAAACATAAGAAAGCACAACCACCTTCTAACAAAAATGTTGAAATAACAGAACCACCATTCCCCGAGCGTTTGGTTTTAACCAGAACGCCTGAAACACCTGCTTTTAATCTTTTAGGGGAATTGCAAAATTTGTATGTTAAAATTCCACTGTTACAAGCATTAAAAGATGTACCAATTTATGCCAGAACAATAAGGGATATTTGTGTTAAGAAACCTGGTAGGAAAACTAAAGATCCCCTTACAGTACATGTGATGGGTGACTTGTCTGCATTAATGTTCGAAAAAGCCCCTCCTGTGAAATATGGTGATCCCGGCCATCCTACTGTGACAGTTCAGATTGGTAAAACAATGATTCCTCAAGTTCTGGTAGATTTAGGTGCTGCAATTAACATAATGACTCTTGAAACTTCACAATTGTTACAGCTGAATAACACAATCAGAGATACACCCACCATTCTAGAGTTGGTTGATCGTTCTACAATTAAACCTGAAGGAGTTGTTGAGGATCTACTTATCTCAGTTGAATCCTGGAAATACCCAGCTGATTTTGTTGTATTGCAGACTAAAACAAAGCTGGGGGGACATTCCTTAATTCTAGGAAGTCCATGGTTGGCCACAGCTGATGCTTTTATCAGTTGCAGATCTGGTTCAATGACAATTTCTAACGGTTATGAAACAAAACAGCTTACTCTTTATCCTCATGCTACACCAATAATTAATAATGAAGATTCTATGTGGATGGATTATGATGATAATGTTGTTCAGCCTATTCTAACTATTGGACAAGATTTAACTCTTAAAGACAATACAGAGGATGAGATAATTAATAATTTTATTTGTGAACCTTCTTCTGTAATTGTTGAAACACACAATCAATTGACTGCAATTTTTGAAACAGATACCCAAGAAAATATTGAATCTGAAGACTTATCTCAGACATTAACCACCATCTCATCTAAAAGCATAACAGTTGAAATTGAACCTGGCAAGACATTAAACATAAATCCTGATCTAACAGTTGATGAAACACAGCAGTTAATGAAGTTATTGCATGAATATAAGGAATCATTTGCATGGGATTACACGGATATGAAAGGTATTTCTTCTGAATTATGTACTCATCGAATTTACATTAAAGAGGGATGCCGACCAGTTTGTCAACCCCAAAGACGAATGAACCCTAATTTACGAGAAATTGTTAAAGAAGAACTTCAGAAATTGCTTAATGCAGGATTTATATATCCTATATCTGACAGTGAATGGGTTTCCCTAAGAAAAACGGGAAATGGAGAGTATGTGTTGACTACAGAGCCTTGAACAAAGCTACTCAAAAGGATCACTTTCCTTTACCCTTCATTGATCGGGTGTTGGATAGTCTGGCAGGGAAGAAATTATTTTCTTTTCTAGATGGATTCAGTGGGTATAATCAGATAAGAATTGCACCCCAAGACCAAGACAAGACCACTTTCACTAGCCCTTGGGGAACTTTTGCTTATAGAGTTCTTCCATTTGGGCTATGTAATGCACCAACAACTTTTCAGAGGGCTGTTATAGGAATCTTTTCTGATATGCTGAATGATTCTATGGAAATATTTATGGATGATTTTACTCCTTATGGTGTGTCTTTCGAAGATGCATTACAAAATCTTGAAAAGGTACTTAAACGATGTATACAAGCTCACCTCTCCCTAAGTACTGAAAAATGTCATATGATGATGAGTGAAGGAGTAGTGCTTGGACATTTTATTTCATCTCAAGGTATTCAGGTAGATCCATCTAAAATATTGGTCATTCAGAATCTTTTTGTTCCTAAAACGCAAACTGATGTGAGAAGTTTTCTAGGACATGCTAGATACTACAGAAGATTTATCAAAGATTTTTCTAAGATAGCTTCTCCATTATTTGTGTTGCTTATGAAAAATGCTGAATTTAAGTGGACTAATTCTTGTCAGAAAGATTTTCAAGAACTCAAGAATCAGCTGTCTACTGCTCCTATTTTGAGGGGGCCTGATTGGGCCCTCCCTTTTCATATATCTGCTGATGCTTCAGACACTGCAATTGGAGTTGTCTTGGGACAAGAGGAAAATCATCTTCCTTATGCTATCTACTTTATTAGTAAGAATATGACCCCTGCTGAGCTTAATTACACAGTTACCGAAAAGGAATTTCTTGCAGTAATTTATGCCATTAATAAATTTCGACATTATATCACTAGTTATTCTACTTTTGTGCACACTGACCACTCAGTTATCAAGTATTTAATGAACAAATCTATTACAAATGCTAGAGTTACCAGATGGCTATTATTACTGCAGGAATTTGATATCACAATTGTGGATCGGCCTGGTAAAGAAAATGTGGTGGCTGATTTCCTTTCACGGTTAAAAACTGACAATGATATTCCAGTAGATGATTCTTTTCCTGATGAGTATTTGTTTGCAGTTTCTGCTCACTCTCCATGGTATGCAGATATTGCTAATTATTTGGTTGCGGGAAAATTACCATCACACCTGTCATACAGAGAAAAGAGAAGAATTGTTCAACAAAGTGCCAGGTATAGCTGGATAAGTGGGTGTCTTTTCTACACAGGGCTTGATCAGGAAATCCGAAGATGCATTAGGGAAGATGAAGTGTATGACATACTGAAAGCTTGCCATGATGGCCCTTGTGGAGGGCATTTTGCTGATAAGAGAACAGCACACAAAATTCTGAGGATGGGTTACTATTGGCCCTCATTATTTAAAGATGCAAAGAAATATGTAAGGGCTTGTGACAGCTGCCAGAGAATGGGTCAACCCAATCATAGAGACCAAATGCCATTAAATCCCCAGGTAGTTTCTGAACCATTTGAAAGATGGGCCTTGGATTTCACAGGACCCATTAATCCTCCATCCAATCAAAGAACTTATATATTAGTCTGTACAGACTATATGACTAAATGGGTGGAGGCCAAAGCACTTATTAGAGCCAATGAAGAGGCTGTCCTAGCTTTCTTATTTGAAGAAATCTTCACTAGATTTGGAATTCCTAGGGAGCTAGTCACAGATGGAGGACCTCCATTCAATTCTCATGGTTTTAAGTCTACCCTTCAGAAGTATCATATTCATCATAGAATGACTACACCATACCACCCCCAGGCCAATGGGCAGGTGGAAAGCACAAATAAAGTGTTAGAAGCCATTCTAACTAAAACAGTGAAGGACAACTGGAAGGATTGGTCTCAAAGGCTCCCTGAAGCATTATGGGCTTACAGAACTACTTGGAGAAACACTACAGGTTTTTCTCCCTATGAATTGGTTTATGGTAAAAATGTTGTTTTTCCTGTGGAATTTGAAATCAAAACTCTAAGAACTGCTTTAGTTGTTAATCTTGATTTGACTGATGTGCAGACAGCTAGGTTGCAGCAGCTTCTTGAGTTGGATGAAAAGATATTAGATGCCATTCACCAAACAACCATGATTCAACAACAGAGAATGAAGTGGCATGACAAAATTATCAAACACAAGCAGTTCCAAAAAGGTAATTGGGCCTTGTTGTATGACTCTCGGTTTGAAAATTTTCAGGGTAAGCTACGTACACGCTGGCTTGGACCATATGAGGTAGATGTTGTTTTTCCTAATGGAGCGGTAAGAATTTTGACAATTGATGATTCTAAAACACCTCTACTAGTCAATGGTCATAGGCTTCGTTTATACCAGCGCCCTGTTTCTAAAGAGGATTTCAAGACTGCTTGCATGACTGATATTCATTATCTTTTTCTAGGGGAGTCTTCTGCTCCTCACAGCATTTAATTTTCTGCACTATTTTTTTAGTATTAGATTAGATTAGATTTAAGACTAATAATCCATGTCAAGGGTTGGCATATTACAATTGAATTTTGCAGATTCTGGAAAAGCTCATCAAGGAGGACAGATCCATCATAAGAAGATCTGAAGCTTTAATCACAGAAGCTTGTTCCCTTCATTTCATCCCCTTTCCTAGCAATATCCCTTCACCCCATTTCTACATTATTGCCCTTTTTCCATTTTTCCCACTTCTACCATTCCTGAAATATCATCCTCCAGCTAGTATTTCCTATCCCTTACTGCTGGAATTATCCCTTATCAAACACTTCCCCCACTTGTTTCAAACCCAAGTCATTTATCCCATTTTCCTGACTTTTCCCGTTGCTGAAACACCAGTTTTAGCAACGCGTCATTCATTTTTCCATTGCTAAAACACCAGTTTCAGCAACCTGTCATTCATCTTTTCTCATTAAAACATCATTTCTTTCCTGCTATACAAGCTTTTTAGTTCTCCACTTTTACGATTCAGATCCTTTGGGTGAAAATTATTCAGTACTGAGCAGATCCTGTTACACTCCTGTTCTAAATTTCAGAGAAATCTACAGATTCTTCCATGTATATTAAGCCATTCTGAAGCACTCTACACTTCGAATTATTAAACCAAAGGTAAAAATGTAAGGTATGTGGTTTTAATGTAATATAGTTAAATTATATATTAAAGAGAGGATCTCGCTCATAATGGTTGCAATCTCCACACGCCCAACCATCATTGCACCATACGTAGGGGGGGGGAATTTCGAAAACTGAATAATCATTTCACATTAACCAATCCTCCGTCATTCTTCATATCCACTTCCGTCGTCATTGAGACTCCGCATCCTCTGTTGCAACAATTAGCCTGACCAAGGCCTGTGTTTTTGTCTTCTGTGCCTCTGCATATAACTCAAGCTAGCAGCCATGGGAGGGTCGGCTATCAGACACGAGCTTGGTTCGATAAATCTTCTTCAAATGTTCCTGGAAGCCTATCAAATTTTCCAACAAGCAGGATGGACAGCATACTTTGAACGGTTAGGAGAATTTGATCAGGAGCAGGTTTTAGAGTTTGCACAAAATCTTCAGGGGAATTTCTCAGTGGTTCAAGGCGTCCGCATTTCAGTTACAGAGGAGGACATAGTTCAAGTTTCAAGTTTTTCGACTATTGGGACTCGCTGGTTCAGTAGGAAGCAAGTGATTTTAAATGCACAGCAAGATTTTCTTCGTCCAGATGAACCAGTTGAACTTAAAGGCCGCGGTGTAAGTCTGCATTCACTTCCTCGACCATGGCCAACAATAGAAGAATTCATCAAACATTATTTGACATGCGAAGGGCGTTACCAGGTAGTCTACCAACACGACTTCGTTTTGATGAATCATTTAAGGAATGGTCGATTAATTAATATTCCCTATTATCTGCTTGGTTGTATCAAAAACATGTCCTATTATTGCAGACGGGCTAAATTCCCATTGTTATCCCTCACCCATCATCGTTTATGCCAATTGTTAATTCAGAGGGGTTTTGCTCAGCAAAACCCCCCTCTGAATAATCCACTCCTTATTCCCCAACAGGCTGAAATTCCTCAGCAGGCCCAAATCCCCCAACAAGCCGAAAGTTCCCAAGAAACTCTTGAGATTCCTTATGAAGGGCAACTGGACGATACCCCAGACTTCCCAGTAATTCCATCCTTAGAGCCAGTTGACCCAATCCCAAGTTCATCCCACTTAGTAGATTCAACCATTCCCACTATTTCTATCCCTAGCGATGACTCTCTAACACCCCCATCCCCACCTACTTATAAAAGGAAGAAAAGAACCCCAACAGTCTCTGTCTCAAAACGTCGAACAAGGGCCAAATTCCAAATTTTCACTTCTTCCGAAATCCCTTCCCCCAGAAAAGAATCTTCCCCTGCAAAGAAAAGGAAAGACAGTGATTTCTCTGCTTTCCTACCAAAAAGGAAAATGAAGATGACTGTTGAAACAGGAGTTACTCCCATTTCCCCTGACCCCGCCACTATTCTGTTAAAACTCCAATCTTCACCCCCATTTCAAATCCCCCAACCCGTCTCGTCCGGTGGCACTGCCACACAAGAACCAGTGCCCCGGGATAATACGACATTGTTTATGGCTCAAACATTGACTGCCACACAAGAACCAGTCACTTACCCAGAGGCTGAAACACAAGAACCAGCCACTGTGGTACCAAAATCATACACCAAGCACGATGATACAGGGAAACCAGCTGTAGCTGCTCCACAAGAACCAGCTACAGCTGGGGATCAGCAGACAACTCCAGTAGAATCAACCAGCACACAGGGTTCATATACTATGGCATCTTTATTGGAAGAAAATCAGTTTTTGAAGTCTGAGCTAGAAGCCTATAAGAATGAATTAATCGTGGCACGAGAAGCCTTTGATAGAGAATTAAATCTCTATATGCTAGCACACACAGCATCATCACAGAATAGGGAGCCATGCAAGGAATACATGTGCCATGAGTGTGGTAATATTTACGAGCAGGCAGGCTACAAATTAGTCAAAATTCAAGTATCTGAGGTATCTACATCAGCTGCAATAAAAGAGGGATGCCCTACTGCTCCACAAGAACCAGTAGGGCTCTCAAAAAGTGTAGAAAAAGAAACCAAACCTCAGATATCTCGCCCTGTGCTAGTTAGTGCAGCCACTCAGACAGAAACACAACCACAGATATCTTGTCCTGAGCTAGTCATCTTAGCCACTCAGACAGTACCACAACCACAGGTATCTTGCCCTGAGTTAGTCAATGCAGCCACTCAAACAATGTCCCAACCCAGCACTTCTAATGCCAGGACACAGACCCTGCCATGGAATCAATTAGAACTGATGAACAAATGGAAGAAACAATATGCTGAAGAACAAGATACAATATTATAGCAGCAAAAGTTAGCATGGAAGAATCAGATGTATGCCAACTGGGATAGTTGGGAAAAGACGTTGCAACAGCTCAGGGATTCCAAGAAGGAAGTCAAGGAATCAAAGAAAAAGATGGCCTTGATGTTTTCATTAGTGCAGAAGTTGATGGCTACCCGCAAACCCTCTGTAAATTACTCTCTCTTCCTTTCTGAACGTTTAGTTTATTTTCAATTAAAAGCAATAAAGGATGGCAGACCTCGTGAATTGCTTACTTCAGAACAATTTGTTGAGACTTTTTCTGAGGCCCCTGAAAGTGACCAGCATTTGCTGTGCAAACTTTACCTCCATAATGAGGCCATTCCCGACAATAGAAGAGTCAATCTCATTCCAATTGCAGGTGATATACAAATAAGGGCATTTGTTTGATTTTTGGCCAATCAGCTCACCTGGCAAACTGCGTTTATTGCAAGTAGCCATAATGAGGAGAATAGGCTCTTTTGGATTAGACCGGAACCTTTAAGTCCAGCCATGTTTATAGCACAATATCATCAATTCTTACAGAAACCAGGAATGCATAGGTACATGCAACAACTACAGGCTTCAACACTTTTTAAGTGTCAATAGCAAATCAGAGTAAAGGGGATTGCTGCATTGAAGGTCAATACTATGTTTTGGCAGCAGGCATGTAAAGAAAGACAAGATTATCACCCTTTTAACCCTGACAATCTTCAAGCTGCACTTTCTAGGGTACCTAATTACATCAGATGCATTCGACATTGTGGAGCAAACTGGATTGGTTACCATTTTCATTTTCCAATTCTATGGCTGCCTTCAGAGAAATATCAGTGTCACTACCAATTGGCTGGTAGAGATGAAGCTTTAGCATGGCAGCACTTGCAGAACAATAGAGGATTCCGAGCTCCTACAGATGCCACCTTCTCCAGCTACTGCTTGAGCAACTTGCATGCACAGTATCAGTACTCAGACTCTGACTCAGACTAGGAGTTGCCTGAGGACATGCAACATTTTCAGCTGGGGGGGATGTTAGGACTCCACTATGTAGCATTTTTACTATATAATTTGACACCATATTACCTTTATAACCATGTTTAAAAAGGATTCCATTATCATTTTCATTTACTTTATCCCAAGGTATATAAAATCCTCTTCTTTATTATATGTTTAATCTGTTTACATATAATTCCATAATACTCTTATATTTTATCATTAATCGAAGTGGATTGTTGCTAACATAAGTCTAAAAGATCGCAGATAATCTATGTGCTGTGCTGGAGCAATCGGCCGTTGCTGAAACAATCAAACTTCGTTGCTGAAACAGCCGACTCCGTTGCTGAAACAGTTGACTTCGTTGCTGAAACAGCCAGCAAGCACGCAAATTCTGTCACTCGTAATTTTCGATTCTGGAAGAGTATTTTGTGGAACAATGGCAACAGCATGAAGACGTGGTTACACGGATTATTTTGAAGATAGCATTCTTGTTGTATCTGTTGTAACAATATCTTTTTATGGAAGAACAGAATAGTCCTGTTTTAAGAAAGAAGAACAGAATTGGGATAAACACAGATTCGCTCTCATGTAATTGTAAGAGATGTCTCCTCTTTAAAAAGAGGAGACATCATTATTAGAAGGGAGTTTGAGTTTGAAAGCTACAGGAGAACATTGTAATTGAGAGACTGGAGCTAGACTCCATCTGTAATGTATCATTTCTTTTGACAGATGAATAAAATCTTCTTTTGAGCGCTCCAATTTAATTCTTTCCCTGGGGAATCTTGTGAGAGGGAAACGGCCCGCCTTCCTCACAAGATTCACCCTTCTGTCCCTGTAGTTTGCTTAATTCCTTTATGCTGTTTTCACTTTACTTTAATTCTGTTGTTGGGACACTAGTTACACAGTTCTGTAGTTTATTGAATATTCTGTTTCCTTAACGCTGCTGTGTTCAGTACATTCATTCTTAGGAAGTTGAGAAATCTATTTCTGTTATATGTTTGAATGTATAATGCTGGGAAGCAGGTGCTGAAGATTCCTGAACAAAGGAATAGGGTCCTGCTCCCACTAATTGCCTTTCTTTTCCTGCAGTGTGATTAGAAACAGGAGACAAGTGCTGAAGGTTCCTGTTCATGGGAATAGGGTCTTGGTCTCTTGAGTTATCTTTTCTACAGAGTGATTAGTGTCAGGCAACAGGTGATGAAGTTCCTATTTAAAGGAATAGGGTCCTGTTCCTGTTATGGTTGATTGGTTTCCTTTCCTGCAGATTGATTTCCCTTTATTTGGATTCTAAACTGCAACCTAGGAATTACTTCTGCTATAACATAATTGACTTCAGATTTGATTAAACAGAGTGTGAATAATTAGATTTGTGTGATTTATAATTGTGTGGATTTTTACTACAACATTGTTTTTGCTTTTGAAATTGAGCATATCCAGTGCGTGATTGTCTTTGGAATAAAAAGACTTCCTCGGGTTGACAATTTATGTGGAGCTTGAATTGTGAAAACAATTAAAGCGACCAAAAATGAGGAGGTCATTTGACCTGTAACACCAGTTGATATGGTATTTAAAGGAATTGACCCAAAAGGACCGACTTGATATTGCCCTGATGATGTATGTAATGAACCAAGTCGTTCAGTACTGACTATAGGCCTACCTGTTAAAACCCCAGATGATGACATTGGCAAAGACCATGAACGTGAAGATGCACCAGAGAAAGTGCCAGATAATGATTTGTAACATGTTGGGACCGAAGGGCCATCGTGAAAATATGACTCTGGTGAGGTTGTGAACATCGACGGAGTAGGGAGGGTAGGATTTGACGTAATTGGAACAGCAGACCCAACCGAAGATGTTGGTTCAGACATGGTTGTTTGACCAAATGTATACCCTCGAAAATTGACAGGAGATTGAATGGAAATAGGATCAACAAAAGCATATGGAAATGATTAAGGAAAAGACTGGTAGAAGTAAAGGTCCCCCCCAAAATGGGTTGGAGTTAAAGGTGTATCATCTTGTGGGATTTCTTCAATCGCAATTAAACCAGGAGGAAGAACTTCACCGTCAAGCCCAAAATATATTTCAGATGGTTTATTGTGTGATATAGGAGTTTCAATAGCTACAGAACTTTGTGGGATGACCAAGGAGGAACAACTTCTGGTTGTTCGACTTCAGGATTCAGATTTTCTGGCAAAGAAGAGACAGGATCTGGATTAATTTGTGATTAAACAACGTCAGGTCCAGGAGATATGGTCATAGCAATTGAATGGATCGTAACCACAAGTAGCCGTGAAGACTTCGTTTCGATAACAGTAGATGAACCGGGATGTGTGGAAACAATTTGAGCTAACTCTAGGTTAAAAGATGATGTTTCGCCAGAGGTAGGAATTTTACTTGATTCGGAAAATTGTGATCGCCTTCGCCTACCAGAAGTAACTTTCGGTGGTAAAGGTGTTTTAAAAGCTAATCTACACGAATGAAGGGGGATAGGATTTTGTTCTTCCACGATTATTGATTTATTTTAACCAAAAACAAATAAACAAAAAGAGGGTAATGCTAGGCAAAAGGGTTTACCAAGAAGCTGTGAACTGCATAATACCTCCTGGTGAACCAAGAAGTACGGGCAGGAAATCTCCCTAAATGTTGTGTTCGGTGTATCACAATTTCAAGGTGGCCGACTCGGTTCACTATGGACTGATAGCACCTAAAATTTTTCCTCCCAAATATACCCAAAGGTACGTGGAGGCCCAAGTCCGTATTAGCATTGTCTGATGTGAAACTGCACAATGAGAGCACCCATTTATACTTATCGTACTGTAACACCGCCTGATATACTCGAAAGTACGTGGATGAGCTACGATATACTTACGTACGTGGAGCGAGGTATCACACTCGGAATGTATCATAGACAAGTTAAAGACAGCTGCTATGTTTTACGATGCCGGAACCCGTCTCTATCCTAGACCTTCTAAATGTTATCGTTATGGTTCCAATGCGTTGTTAAGTAAATTGAGATTAATTTTATGTTGATCTTGCTTAACAATTTTCCTTTCAAAGCTTCACCACGATGATGTGTATGAAATTCCTAAAATGCAACTAAGAATGATAAACAAACTTTCACTTTCAGCTTTTTCAATGAAGAACCTAGCTACTAAGGGAAAAGAGTAAATAATTTGAGAGAAAACAAATCAATGAATCTCAAACTAAATGCATATTTCCTAATGTTCCTTTTGTAAAACACACATTATTCTACATGCAAATGCAAGTTTTTTCTTTTCAGTTTCCTTAGTGTTATGAATGCAAAAAAGAAACTAGGTGCACTAAATCAATAATTCAAATGCTTTTTACTTTTGAGAAACGAAAAATACAAACGAAAATTTCTCTTTTGAAGGAAAAACGAGGATTTCAACAACAATTTCTCCTATCAAGAAAATGAAGATTTTACGAAAATTTCCTATTTCTAAAGCAAATGATTCTTAATGCGACCATAAAAATACTTTGAAATCAACTTTCCAATGATAAAGAAAAAACTTTTTTAAAACAACATTGAACAAATTTTTAGTCAAAGGAGAAGAAGTATATAGAGTCACTGGTCAATTGAGCATCAAACTTTTCAGAACACAGTAGAAAACAAAACTGAAGCAAGTTGCAAAGTCAAATTCAAGGGAATTTGGTCACTTTCAGTAGTCAACGCAGTCTCCAAGGGGAGACAGTGCTCTGCAACACAGGCTAGGAAGAGAGACAGTGCTCTGCAAAGCACTGTGTCCAATCTAAGGATGTGTTTGGCGCAGTATACAAAGAAAAATACTACTATTTAACTCACTGTCTTCGCAAATTAAGCTCTGAAAAAGTTTAATCTTTATGTGAAACAACTATTGGGTGGATAAACAAATAAAATCAGAGGCTTAAACACCTAGTACTAAGAGAAATTATCCCCAGCAGAGTCGCCAATTTTTTGGGCCAGAATTGTGAATTACGGATAAATCACGCTTCCCTAGATAGGTGCTAGTCTAGAACAACAGATGAAAGACTATACGACTATTTCTCCTAACTCAGAACAGATACACAGAGAGGATTGGAGGCTTACTTGTTCAATCGCTTCCAAATGGCTCCTTCTGTCGCTTCCACTGCAGCTTCAAATTCAAGTGGTTTGTGGGCTGAATGCTTCCTGCAAGAAAGAACATTGAAACAATAGAAGATGCAATAATATAGATATTTATTCAATATAGTTAGCTAAATCAGTAAAGCATAAACCATATACATCAACCAAGATCTTGCAATATGGAAAATCAAAGTCAATACAGATGCATATAGGGAAAAATAAGCAGTACTCTTTATTGATGATAGAAGGAGAGGTTACAACCTAGTGACCCATTTGAAGTGACCTTCCAGCAACATTCCCAAGCCTCATCAAAGTATAAATCTCTCCAGCAGTAGCTTCACAAATCTAGCTCTCAACTGAAAATCCTCCAGCATTTCTCAACTCGAAATATTCCTCCTCAAGCACTTAGATCTGTGCTCAATTTATAGATGAAGTGTATGTTGTTTTGCAATCAATAACTTTCCAAAAATAGGCAAGACAAGTTTCCAATCATGTAGATTTCAAATGGACACTTGGATCCGAAGCTTGACACATGTGAACTCTTCTAGAAGGCACTGGCCAAGTGGATATTGCGGAACAATGAGAATTTCGCCCCCAATGTGACCAATGCACCTGTGAATGTCAGGAAGTGCTTTGCAAAGCAGCCTTGCATGGGGCTACCTGCATATGAAACACACTTAGGCCCCTTAGAGTCTGCGTTGGTGAGCTCTCATATGTTATATAATTAGCTTCAAACCATGGAAACCTTTGCTTGATGAAAGTCTTGCTTGATTTGTCTTATTTCTTGTCTTAGGGCATATAGCAACTGAAATGATAGAGAATGATAGACCCTTGATCATTGGTCCTAGAGATAATGTCCAGTTAACCAGGTCATTGGGAATGGCGCCCAAATTGACCTATAACAAAACTAATGAGTCGTACACTAGAAAAATAACTAGCTAAGCATGCGTGGACTTGGGCCACTTACTTTGGATAATTATCTAGGTGTTTTGGTACCTAAATTTGCAAAACATAAATTTTTCGGAATGCAAGTTAATTTTCCCCCTACTTAAACTATGTGTATGACTTTGCAAAAATCAACTTGAAATAAAACTAACACCAAGCCTATCAAAAACAGTCAAGAGTGAGTTTTAGAAAGCTGCAGGGGACCTCAACCTGTGCTGGCAGATGTACTATGGGCTGCCAGGCACATTTACAAGTAGGAAAATTTGGAAATATTGGAGCAAATTTTCATTCTGTTTTTTTGCGCGCTAAAAGGTTGAAACAGGTGCGATGTCTGCATGCAGGTCAGCTTTGAATGTGCACCTTGGGGCACACCTATTTGTGAGAAATGTGCGCAAATCATTGCAATGTAATTTTTTGGAGCTCTTCTGCTTCAGTCTGTCACTTAGGATGAACAAGGGAATGAAGGAGAGAAAACGGGGCGATTCCAGCCCAACTCCACAGCAAAGATGAAGGTCTCTACAAAAGGGCACAACCACATAAACATGGAAATAAAAGTTAGTGGAGTCGCCAATCCTGTTTTAGTGTGTTTGGTGCACATATGTATGAAATCACACCAACTTAAGGGGTGTGGTTTTCCCTCTTAAGTTATTGGTCACAGGCAGAAAATATATGGAGTCAAGCAAGTTAGTGGAACATGCTAAAACATAAACATACTACATAGAAAAACAACATGCATATTAAAACATAAAAATTAAACTAAAACTAAAACAAATAACACAAAAGCTTTAAATAGAGTCAAACAACTTCAATAATCCAAACGACGACACTTACGTCCCCTCTTATTGAGTGTTGGTAGGAAATGAGGATGAAACTTTAACCCACTTGCCAAGCGGCCCTTATAACTTGGGGTTCTAAGTCCTGATGCAAGGATGTATTTACTTATGAGCTGCCTTGGCGCAAAATCTCCCTCTCTCTACTATGGTGGACTGGAGTTGTTGGATGGCCAACAATTGAGTGCCCTCTATCTCCTCTGGATCACGCACTACTGGTATTGCTTTGGGAAATTCCAGCCAGCATAGAAATGTGCTCTCCAGTTGTTCATCTCTTGGTGGCCTTTTATAGGAGAATTCAAATCCTCCTTCCCTCTCTTGGTACATTGTGGATAATGACCCAAGAGAGGTGGGTGATTCCATTGTGTGCCACATTTATTCCATTATGTGCTCTCTTGATGTCCTAAGGAGGCTTGGGTGGCTATCCTTAGGCAGCTTCAAGTGTGGAATCAATGTCATGGAGTGATTCTTGTGGTCCTGAAAAGTGACTTTTTCCACTCCCAAGATTGTGCACTTTTTAGGTCAAAAGGTGCGCAAGGGCGCATTTATCGAAGGATTTTGCGTGCAAAAGAATATTTGACTAGTCCTTATTGTACACAATTTAATTTTTCCTCAGACCATAGATATTTTTAAATACTTTCAGATTCTTTAATGTCTCTCAGCCCTGTAAATCCTTCTGCCTGACATTAAATCATGTCACCTTTTCTTGTACGATTTTCCAGTGATAATAGCTGCCTGCAGGTTTAAGGCTATACCGATAAGAGTTAAACCATAATTTATGCGATGAGCGATATGCGCTAGTGCACTATGCCGACACGTGACCCTTCTCCTCATCACATCGCAATCCAAATAACATATTGCATGATTCCTTAGCACCAAACATTAAATCTGTGATTTTCGAAATCACTCTAATTGTGATTTAATCTCCATCGTTGATCTATGCCTAGATCCAATGGTCCTTGTTGTATATTTACTCCGGTTTGTCGACTTTTCTTCTTTGGTTGTGCTTGTTCGTTTCTTCCTTGTTGTTCGTAGAACACTTGACTCGTTAACGACTTGACCCACGTACTGTCCAGCACATTCATGACTCTACCTTTTCTAATTGGCTGACTTTGCTCCTTTTCTACCTTAACTTCCTTTGCTACCTTTGTTTATTTTCTGCCTTTGCTGCCTTTTCCTTTTCTTCTAAAGTTTCTCCTCTCTGATCCTTTACCTTTGCTTATGGTCTAATGTTGTTGTTTCTTCCCTGACTTTGGTTCCAGTGCACATGTGATAATGAATCCTTGTTGTTCTTGTGGTTATCCTTTTGATCATATTGCAAGTATTCTTGACATTCTAAAAATTACTCCTCAACAACCTTGAATTTCTTAGAACCTCTCTTGATTTTTAGCTGTGTCAAATTAGGCTACAACATCTGGCTCCAATTGGGGACAACACTTTGGTAACAAAGTGCTGAGAACTTGTAGATCAGTAGCCTTTATTGTGCATGGAGTAAAAGATCACTTATAGATCAGTAGCCTTTATTGGGAATGGAGTCAATCCCGAATGGGAGTTGATCTAGTATGAAATCCCCCTGAAACTTGCTACACTTTGGACTTCTTCCTTTAGTCTTAAACTAAAAATACTGAACTAGAAATACTATAACTAAAAATTCTCAACTTCTAAGCTTTTTATGCACAACTCCCACATGTGCATTTACGCCTGAACTTAATCAAGTGAATTCAACCTTCCAATGGCATCAACCCAACATCTGCATGTTAGATCTAATGCCTCCATACTGTTGAAATTTGAATATCACAATAGGGAGGTACCATGAAAGTTTTCCAGATACAAATATTTTCACATACCTTTGTATAAATTCTTGTTGCTGATAAAAGAAAATTGTCATATGGTCAACCATGGGATCATAGAAATTATGACATAAATTTTCAGCTGCCTTATTGTCTTGAAAATCTTGTTGATGTAGACTTCTTTGAATAGGGTAGCTTCCTTCACTTTTTGACTCCTCAATTTAAGGTTGTATGTGAGAAGTTTGATTGTTGTTTTCTGTTGAAAACCATTTAGGTCGGGAAGAGAAATCTAAGGTTTTTTCCTTGTAACGTTGATGTTCTTCATATAATGCCAAATCTTGAAAAACATCTTCAGGAATTGTAATGCAACATTCATCTATCCTCTCATATAAGGTTGCATCAAGATCAATAATCCAATCGGAGGAAAAATCTTCTTTCTCCAATAAAGAATGTACATTTTTGGCCTTATAATCTTCTGAGGATATAAATTAGGGAAAAAACTTCTTGATATGTAAGGGAAAATAGACCATCAAACTGATAGTGAAAAATAAAACTTCCTCTAAAAGATTCAAACTCTGATAACTGTATTTTCCACGGTGCTTTCTCATTTCCTTACTCGCAGAATTCCTCATCTAATGTAACCTTCCTCAGTGGAGTCGCCAGGTGAATAATACACAACCAAATTTGTATCTAAATCTTGTTCACCATCAAGAAATAGATTTCAATGCCCAGGGAAAAATAACTGCGTTCCTTCGTCCCCGGAAATGGCGCCAAAAAATGTTGTATCGTAAGAGACAATCCCTTGGTTGTGAAAGGAATCAGTGCTTAAGAAAATTTTAAAAGTGTGTCAGAGGAATGATTTCATCATGAGGTATTTGTTCTATCCCTTTGGTAACTATTTTTCTAAAACCCTTGATGATCTGGAATAATAAAAGATTTCACAATGCCATTCATTGCTGATATCTGAATGGAAAGAAGAACTGCAGGGGAAACTCAAAATGATATGTTGAGGAGCAGAATCCACCACTTTAAAGTTTCAGAGGAAATTCATGGAGAGAGAGGAAACTTAGAAATAATATGTTGTAAACACAAAATCTATTAATTTAAAGTTTCATCAGGAGTTTGTGAAGAGAGGGGAAACTCAAAATGATATGTTGAGGAGCATAATATACCACTTTAAAGTTTCAGAGAGAATTGGTGAAGAGAGAAAAGTTGGGGTGAAGGAGCGCAAATTAAGGTTATTTAACTCTTACACAGAGATGTAATTAAGAGACCGACTGCTACATTACTTCACTTCATTCAAAGAATAAGGGACACAAAATGGCACAATAAATACGAATTGACATCAACAATTGCAGGAAACTTACTGCTACTTTCATTTACCAATCAAAAAAGAAGTACAAAATGTAATCCCTAAGAGGTCCAGAACTCAGAACCCTCGTTCTGTCTTTATCTCTTGCTTAAATACAAACAAAAGCAGTTTGTAACTGCTCGAGCTTCTTGGAACTCCTAAACTGCCTAAATTTTTAAACTAATTATTACATTGCAATTGAGGACACCATTGTAGCTTCGATCTTAACAAAGAAAACATAATACACTTGGAAAAATCCTTTTGCTGAGTCTGATTTTTTGTTGATGTATCCCTCCAAAGTGATGATGTGTCCTTTCTCATTATGATGCAATAGCTGCACAGTTCTGCAACAACGCCCCTGTGCCCGACTTTCCCTAGCTGTCATGCTTCCAACAGTGCCACTATATGCTCTTCCACTTGACTCTATCTATGCCTCTGTGCATTTTGGCTGTGATGTCCCAATAGTCTGTATAAATGAATCTCCACCCAACTCTTCCCATGCTTTTGTGTTTCAAATGCTATCATCATGTCACTTTCTACCCAACTCTGCCTCTTTTTCTCGTGCCTGCTGCGTTATGTCTTTTCTTCTCCTTTTCCTTCCATTAGACCACATACCCGAGTCTCTCTACCCACATTTAGACTTTATTTCATTACCAAGGAATTTCACCAGCTCTAAGTTATATTCCTCTTTTCTTCCTCTGATGTGATAAGAACTACCTTACTTCCGTATTTGAAAACCTTTGGCGTTCACCTTTGAAACCACATCGCATCCAAATATTGGAGTTTTATTAAACATACATACGAAAGAAATCAACAACGATCGCTTTAAAATAAATCACACATAAACTCAAACCACTTACATACACGCGAAACTATGGTTGTAGGGTCCCACAACATGGTGACCAATCAAAAGCAATCACACTTCGCAACTTATTTGATATCACATGTCAGAAATTATAACAAATAGCTTAAATGGTAAAAAATGAAATCACAGATGCGAAATTGCGATGGCGATGTCACATCGCAACATCGCAACTTTTACAACTTATCACAAATCACCGCTCATAAGTTTAAGGTTCTACCGATAAGAGTTAAACCATAATTTATGCGATGTGCGACATGCACTGGTGTGCTATGCCGACATGTGGCCCTTCTCCTCATCGCATCGCAATCCAAATAAAATATTGTGTGATTCCTTAGCGCTAAACTCTAAAATCTATGATTTTTGAAATTGCTTTAATTGTGATTTAATCTTCGTCGTTGATCTATGCCTAGATCCAATGGTCCTCGATGTATCTTTACTCTGGTTTGTAGACTTTTCTTCTTTGGTTGTGCCCATTCGTTTCTTCCTTGTTGTTCGTAGAACACTTGAATTGTTCACGACTTTGCCCACGTTCACGACTTGACCCGCTTACCATTCATGACTCTGTCCAACAAATTCACGACTTTGCCTTTGCACCTTTTCTGCCTTAACTTCCTTTGTTGCCTTTATTTCTTTTCTGCCTTTGTTTCCTTTTCTGCCTTTGCCTTTTCTTCTAAATTTTCTCCTCTCTGCTCCTTTTCCTTTGATGATGGTCTAATGTTGTTGTTGCTTCCCTAACTTTGGTTCTAGTGCACATATGATAATGAATCCTTGTTGTGCTTGTGTTTCTCCTTTTGAGCATATTGCAGGTCTTCTTGACATTCTAACAATTGTTCCTCAACAACCTTGAATTGCTCAGAACCACTCTTGATTTTTAGCTGAGTCAAATTAGGCTACAAAACCTCTCGTGTTGGAGTTGATTGCGCTCATCAGTAAGTGAAATAACTTGTTGTTGTTGTTAATCATATATTTGTAGGATTTCATTATGTAGATTCTATGCTTGTCGTGCTACTGTCTGTATGAAACTGAAGAGTTTCCCAGGTCCCCAATTCTGTATGTCATCGTTACTCGTAATTTCTGGGCTTGGATTCCGCTCCGTGAGTGGTTTCCCACTGGAAATTTATCGTTCTGAGTGTCCCTGGGGAGATGTGGGTTGACTTGGCAAGGCTATTTGAGATTAGGGAGGGTGATGATTGGTGGATGGTGGTTTGGGTATGAACTGTTGTATTAATAATTTGGATTGTTGGAATGGGTTCAGTGAGGTTTCGGTAAGTGATGTATTACAAATGGGTGACCTTGCATGGATTAATAGTTATAAAAAGGTGCTTTTCCCTATTGTGGTTTTGTTAACCTCAATTACTCCACTTGTACCTAAGTTAACTTCTACCTCAGTGTCAATGGCCATTAAAGTGCCTAGTGGCATTGGGTCAGAGATGGTCGTGGAAGTGGATCGAGTATGGGTTTAGTTGTCTTTGGATGTGAATGATGTATGCGGTGATGAACTCTGTGTGTTGGGTGGAGATGAAACTTTTACATTAAGAAATGAAGATGGATTAAATTCTGGTAATGGTTTGTTCTTATGGAGCGGAGTGATGGTTGGCTGTGAGTGAGAGTGAAATGCGGTTAGGACAGGGGTTTTCGTTGATGGAGGTGAAAAATTAAATGTTTGAAACTTAGAAAATGATGGAAATACAATAAATTTTTCTCCCAGAGTTCCCATTACCTTGCTAAAAGCCTCCAATCGGGTGTTAAACTAGTCTAGTAGTGACTGCAGTTGCAATTGTGAAACCCTCTGCGCTGTCTCGGCCGGTGTCTCTCCCGAAAGTGGGTCGAGAAGCATAGCATCAAATGAATAAACCGAGTTCCCGCTCCTGATTTCCATTGATGTTCCTAGCCAGGAAGAGATGTCTACATGAAATAACTCCTCCATTATTTGAAAATGTTAGTGGTTTTTTTTTAAAGCATCTCCATCAACACAGTCTGTCTGAATCTAAGCCAGTTGTGAGACACCCTAAACAAAACCTGAGGGAATTATCTGTCCAACAGGCTCCTCGGGACCCTTTTTTGACTTTTAACCACATCTATCATCTTCTGATACCAGGCTAAAAAGGCTTCTTCATTTATTTCCTTACTACTTGGGTCACCGAATAATTTCCATGGGGTGAACCTCAGGGCCACTGGCTGGTCTTTGGTGATCCCCGCGAGCTTCCTCCCTCCTGGTGGACTCCACTTCCACATCGCAAGAGCCATAATTAAATATTTATATATGAATCCTATAGCCTGCTTGAAGTTATTTTCACATGCCTCGAAGAGCTCTTGTAGCAATAACACACACCAATTCAATTGCGCCCCTTGTATGCAATGTTCTGAAACTGATATTGTATCAAGGGTGCATTCCCCCTTGGTATAGTGCCTCATTTTCCTTCCTACAATCAAATAGCATGAAAATTTCACTGCTAGGACATTGATAAGATCAATCTTGGCTCCCTTTCCTCCTCTCATTGTCTCGTATTTCCTGCAGTAATCACAGTCCCCCACCTTCTTTGCTCTCCTGGATGTGTTTTGGAAAGCTGATGACACATCCCTTCCTGCTGCTGATAGGCCTGTAAGTATGTGTATATCCTCTACATGAATTGGGATCTCCCTCCCAAGCCACATCAACCCATTCTAGATTCTGCTGATGAGGAATTTGGTACACTACATTGTCGCTCTTGTTGTCCCAAACACTGGTAGGCTTCTGAGATGTAGAATTTTCGATCTCTGGATGCCTTTAAAGTCTAGATGCATCCTCACTACTTCGCCTCCTCCTTCCTTCATGTCATTTTTCATATAAACTTGCCTCTTCAGTGCTGGGAACTAGAATGAATCCGTGAAGTCAGTATCTATGAGGTTCGCATTATCATATTTGCTGACCAGTGACTCCAACCTTTGAATTATTTCATCGAGCTCTGTCTCAACAACTAAAGAAGTCACCTTCGTCATTTTCTTCCTCCTGCATAATACCAAAATTGTTTTTGGTCTATTATTCTGAGCTTTTTCTGTTGAATTCGAGCTAACCGTTATTGCAGTTTCTTGCTCTGGTAATTCAGAACTCTTTGGCACTTTGATGTTTCCCTCCTCCATGTAGATTAATTAGGATTTCTAGCATGAAGGATGATGATGCGACGCCATAACTAAGTAATTTTTATTGTCTCTCCCCGTGACTATAATTGTGTGATTCGTTACTTGGGTGAGGTGGACTCTAACAACGCTGACAGTGCCTTCGGAAGTCAGGTAGATGTGATGGCCAATAATTATAGCTTAATGTGGAAACTTTGTTATGGTATGGGGGTTACTAATTATGGCAATTATTTCTAAAATTTTAGGTGATCTTATGGACTGACACCGCTATGATGGCTCATTATGAGTGAATGATGGATGACACGCTTGGGCTCTGTAACATTGTAGACTCCCCCCCTACCACAATTGGTTGTGATATAGTCTCCATATCGCAACAGGGTGATGGTTGTGTTTGCGTGACATGTGGCTTTAATTTAAATGCTCCTACTCTATTGGGTTGAAATGATTATTCTAGGAACAAAACAAAAACTATTCTATGACTCATCTCAGTTGCGATAGAGTTATTGACTCTAATCTAATGACTCCTCTCGAGTGCGAGAGTTATTATAAATAAAATATTTTGTTGCTTACTCATGATAGGGCTTCAAGAGTGCACTGTTAACCCATCCTTGAAGTATCTCTCCATCCGGTTGTGCTAGCTTGACCGCTCCTGAGTCCCTGATCTCTATGACATAGTATGGTCCCATCTAGTGCATCCTGAGATTTCCTGGGAATTTCTGGAATTTGTTGTCATAGAGTAGTACTTTGCCACCAATCGTAAATGTTTTTCGCTTGAGGTGGCAGTCATGATAGGCCTTCTATCTCTGCTTCTGTACCGATTGATGGAAATCTGCGAGAAACCTATCTTCTTCCAGCTGTTGAAATTCATGAAGACGTGCAGAGATGGATTCTTCCTCCGTCATTTGTGTTTTTGTGAAAATTAAGAGACTTGGTATAACAAACTCAGTTGGTACTATTGCTTATTTTCCGTACACCAATTGAAATGGAGTTTGATTATGCAAAATATTTATGGTTGTCCTGTATGCCCACAACGTGGTTGGTATTATTTAATCCCAGTCGTCGCCGTTAGTATTGTATATCTTAGTTAACCCTTTCTCCAAGATTTTGTTGAAGGCTTCGATAGTTCCATTTTCCTGTGGGTGGTACAGGTTGCTCTTGTGGTGTTGTATCATGAAATTCTCCAGCAGTGATTTGATTGTAGCACTAATGAAATGTGTGCCTTGATCACTTGTTAGGCTCCTTGGACATCCAAACCTACTAATGATGTTCTCAAATATAAATCTGGTTGCTTTATCTGATATACAGTCCTTTACTGGCATCACCTCTACCCATGATCCAGGTGGATATTGGTGGTCACCCACCTATTCCACTTGGGGCCCCACCATTGTCTCTTTCAGTTTTTCAGTTTTGGCACAACTTACTATTTTTAGCAGTTTTTTGGGTCCTGAACTTTCGGAGCCATTTTGAGGCCCTAACCGATGTTTTATGGGAAAACTAGGAGCAACATGGGTCCATGGACCGATGTTGCTCACTCAAAATTTTTAGTCCTAGGATAGATCTTTCTAACAAGGTATGGTTCACGTCAAAAGGAGATCGTGTGCCAAAATTACGTCCCCGGTAAGTTGAAACACCAATTTACCAAAACGGGGCCCATAATTTTTGCACTTCATCTCCTAGGGTTAGGGTTTTGGATGTTTAGGGTTTTTCATCGTTTCTAAATAATAAATAGGCCCTTGAGCCTCATTTTAACTGAGTTCAGAGGCCTGTAGCTGCCACATCTCTTCTCAGAGATAGCTACCAGTGCCCTAGCTAATTTATTTCCATTCTGTCTGTAAGCAAATTTCAGTTCTTTGATATTAATGAAATGAAGTGTTATTTCCGCTGCATCTTTGTATTTATGGTTATATGTTTATTCTATTACATTCCTGCATAAATCTGGATCAGTGGTATCAGAGCAGTCTGCTTTTTCTCGATCCTTCTTTGCATGTCCCCAACGAGGTCGGGGTATAAGGAGTTAGGGCTCGATCTGGTGGAACCTTTGCAAGATCAGCCTCGCAAACCTCGATGCACACCCATGGGGGACGAAAATAAATATGAGGGAGTAGGAGACCCTATCAAAATATTTCTCGAGGAGGCCCTCAAAAAACAAAGGAACGCGATGATGGATAACTTTGCCCAGATCCTTCAACGACTGCCCACCAGCGACGCATCTACATCTAGCAGCCACTCTGGAGGTGCGACTCCCTTTAAGGTACAAGTAAATTTTGACATTCCAATATTTGAGGGTAAAATAGATGAAAATGGCGTAGATAGATGGTTGAATCTATTAGAAATATATTTTTCGGCTCATGACTTTTCTGACTGGGAGAAGATAATTTTTGCACTCCTCAAAGCTACCCCCCATGTCCAGGACTGGTGGGAAGCCTATTGTGAGAAAAAGGATGAGACAGAACCCTCTCTGTTCTCTGTCGTCCCCACTTAGAAATCTTTCCAAGATGCCATCAAGGAACAATACTATCCTGTGGGGAGCTATGAGGACAAGTACATACAATGGACCATGCTGCGACCACAAAGGGATCAATATGTGCATGATATGACGAATCTGTTCCATACCCTGTGCACAAAGTTGGGTATCAAATATTCAAAGAAACATCTGGTGCTAAAGTATCGTAGTTGTCTGCACAGATACATTCAGGAGGAAATGGAGTTCCTTGAAATCTCCTCGCTTGGTACGACATACCGGTATGCTACCAAGATTGAGCAGAAATTCAAACAAAAGAAGCGAGACTTTAGATCTGCAAATCAAAAGCAATGGAAATGTGCTCCCAAACTGCAGAACAAACGATAGAGCCAAGGCATGGCAGCTCAAGACAACCTGTCAAAGCCACAAGAAAAATCCACAAGCAAAGAACAACACCGCAAAGCCAAAGAAGGACATGGGAAAGTGGTGTGAGTTCCATTGATCTGAAAATGCAACTTCTTAGATATGTTCCAGAGATTGACTGTAGGGGCATTTACTAGATATGTCACCTTTGATAAAAGGATGAGATCCAGAGACTACCTGCCCCTTTATAGACTCTGTCTTTAGAACTTGTAGAATTTAACACTCAAATGATCTGAAAATGAAACTACTTGTTGTTCAAGGTATTCATTGCCATAAAATTATATGTGCAAACTATCATTCATGTCTTGCAATTGAAACAAAGTGTTTTTGGTAAATTTCTGAGTCTTATGTGTGAAGGAGTGTTATTACCTTTTACTATTTAACATATTAAATCTAAAAAACACAGCAAGATAAAATCACATAATATAACACATCAGCTGATGAGGCAGTTCACCCCTCCTAGGCTACATCTGTCGGGTCCAAGGCCCCCAAATGGGCATGTCCTTGCTCTTATTAGATGCTCAAATTGGTTATACAGTGATAAGAAAGCCTAAACAAGAAAAATAAGCTATGGAAATGAGTTTAGAACACAGAAAACAGTAAATATTGGCTTTTATTTCACCTCCAATGGTTAGCCATAGCCCAGTACAACTCCAACACTCCCTAGGCCCTGATGGCTCTCCAAGCTTCTCTGCTAAAAAAGTACCTGGAGATCAACTCTGTTCAATCTACAACCTATGCCATTGGCTCTGGAATTCTCAAAATACTCAAAATCAAAAAACAATTCGCTCAAAAAGGTTCTGTCTAGTGAAAGTTATGCCCAACTGAAGTTTTGTCCAAGTTGACCTAAGGAAACTCCACCAAAAGTGGAATAACTAGAGTTAGGCCCGCTAGTTTTGGAAAACATGCCTAAAAAGGCGGACTCCACCAGAATTGTCTACGCGGTTTGGGTGGCAATTATTGTATATGGGTCGGTGGTCATATGGACTGTCTAAACCAGTCGAATAACCATTTGGAGTCAACAATTATAAAACCGTGGCATTAACACTTAATTTTACTCCCGTCCCCGCAATCTATGTGAACACATCCACTGACCATTAAAATTCAAATAACCACTAGTGCTATGGCCCATAGTTCCAGGCCTATGGTCCTGTGTAGAGGGGGCTAGCCCTTAGGGGTTGGTCCCCTTATGGCCCCAACCGAAACTTTCACAAACTTTAAATATAAGTGATAACCCGTAGTGGTTAAGACTCATTGCGCAGCATGGGTGGTCGGGCCTTGGGGCTGCCACCCGCTCGACCCGCGGTTGAATCCTACAACATTGCAAAAATTTTATTCAACAATTCTTTCACCAGCCTGGGTCCACGTGGTGGCCTCCAGGCAGGCCACGTGGTGCCCAATGATTGGTCCACATACAAAATAGTCAATCCACTTGTGCAATCTGACTGCGACACTTGTCGAACTTTGATTGGTTGATGAAGGAATATTCCATGGAATATTTTGTGGAATATTCCTGAAATATTCTATGGAATATTCTTTTTTTAATATTTTTTTTATTCAAATTCAACCATAGTCAAACTGATCTTTTGCATGAAATTGTGAATTTTCGAACTTGAATAACTTTCACATATAGTGTCAGATTTGAGTGTCATTCATGACTACAGGATTGTATCAACGAGGTTTATCCTATCGTTCTAGTTTCAACCAATTCTGAGCAGTTCCAAATTTGAGCATTTTTTTCACTTAGGACATGATCACCTGATCACACCTCCCAAATGGGAAGCTTTTGGACCCCAAAAGCTCTCTGATTATAGAAAATGAAGATGAGGAGACTGATTGTTGGGGCCCTTGTTTTTGATTATTTTTGAAATCTTGGTTAGAACATTTTGAATTTTGACCTTTTGAGTTGCGGCATGAAGACACATGGCAATCGCGACCTCGTCGCAACTACCAGGAGTCGCGGAGCTGTCAAGGTGGTGCGGAAGCATGAGATAGCTGAAGATAGAACATGCACAAGTACAGATGAAGAAAGCACACAGCAGAAGACAGAAAGCGGAACACGCAGATAACAGGAGAGAAGCTGGGAGCAGCTGAAGAAAAGACACAGAGGAACTAATAATCGCGAGAGCGAGTGAATAAATAACAGTCACCCGGCTGGAAGAAGAGGATGCTGAAGAGGTTGCGAGGCTCGTGACAGGGGAAGACGCACAGAGCGACTGCGGAAGAATCATGCATGACCTTCCTATGGTTCCTCATATTCTCTGTTCTACCTTTCTGTTCCGAAGACCATCTGTATCAGATTTGTAAGCTATCATTGAGAATGCCATGTAATCAGTGTTTGGCCAAGAGATTAATACAATGGAAGGTTGTTGTCTCAATAAGATGTTTACATGCCTATAATGTGTTATGCTGGTTTAAAATTTTATTTGCAAATGTCTGAATGCTTATTAAGTGCTCTTGCGTATATAACTCTGTCTATATAATCGATGCACTGTCCATCATGAGTTGCAACTTTGTTCCTTTCCATTGATCTCATCCCCTTCTGCATGTGGTTGCGGCACGCCTCGGGTGAGACTCACTACTCTCCGGAGTAGGGTGAAAATGCCGGCGTGATCCTAGACTACATCGGACCCCTTTGTTGGCCACAACCCCTGAACCTGGGTCTTGTCCGCGAGACCTGACTACTTGCCAACAAATGGTTCCGTTGCCGAGACCTGCATGTTCTGAGGGGACCTAGATCATGGTATCGAGGATTTTTGAAGGAGAGATACGGTGATGGTGGGATGATCATCTTGACCAGTTCATTGCTCAGCAAGCAGAGCTGACCAAGAAAAAGGAGGCGGCGATCAAGGAGCTCGTTCTTTTCTCTGACTCAGCCAGTGATACGTACGAAATTTTCTGGGGAAGGTTCCCTACGGACCTTTATAATTGGTTGCGGAGATTACGAGCGACGGTGCCCCAAAAGGGCTCGCGGAAGATAAACCGCAGGTGGGCACACGAAGATCTGGTGGCACTGCATCGGGTAGACACTGAACTAACCCGCGCGGTGGATTTTTGGGTAAGGACCACGTTGGAAGGATACACTGTGGAGTTTGCTGCTGAGTGCTATCAATCCTTCTCGAAATCCGAGGCTATCTTCCACTCAGGGCTAAGAGGGAAGCTGCTTAAGGAGGTTCCGTTGTGGATTAAAGCTCTGATGGTGGACGAGGGGTTGATTGAATTCCGCAAAACGAGTATGGAAGCGTAAACCACCCGTGCTGGGGGAAGGGTTGAGGGGACCCATGCTACGTAGGATGTGAAAGCGGGAAGCGGGGAATGGATGTTGAGGCCGCATGTAAGTTGAGAGAGCGACATGCGCATCGGCGGGCACAGATCGCCGATAGGTGGCGAAGATGGGTGATGCGAGATTTGAAGAGAAGGGAGATCGAGAGGAAAAATCAAAAGGAGGCGCCTCAGAGGATAGGAAGTATGGATTTGGATACCCGGGAAGAGGACGGGATAGTGGTGGAAGTGCAATGGGTGCATGGGAGCCCAGCGACGCGAGAAAGAGAGATGGTGACTAGCGGAGATGATGAAAAAATGCGGCCCGAAGAGAGTTCCGATGACGAGTGGCACGACGTGATGCAACGGATGTTTCAAGAGCCGACGGCACTCATCCCTCCAGGCAGCCCTACTTCCCACATTCTGCATGGCCAGGATCCCTACCTTCCCCTGGTACTGTATCAACCTTTAAGTAATATTTTCATTCAGTTACAAGCATTGAGTCAGTCGTACAGTAGTTCATCAACGTCAGTAACGTCTGGTAATAGTAGCGTCCCTAGTAGTGTTGTATTCCCTAGGGGAACCGTTACGCAACCGGGGCCCGGAGGATTTATCTTGGTCAATACTCTGCAAGTACACATGGCGGGATATTTCACCCGGTATCCAGAGTTCTCTGGCCGGGGCAACGATGACGTAGAGCAACACTAGTATCTGTGCGAAGCCATCTGGAGGGCTCGGCAGACGCCAGATGCAGGGAAGTTAATAGAATTCCAGACCACGCTCAAAGAGAGGGCTCTGCGATGGTTTATCAAGTGGTCTAAGGCTCATCCTAACCCCGTAATTGTGGACGTGAAGCGGGATTTTGTCCGCGAATTCAAGCTTCCCCAGACAGACCAGCAAGGCCTGTCAAAGCTGTGGGAAATTAAGCAGAAGGAAGGTGAGACCGCATGGGAGTTGATGCGGCGATTCAAGGACGTGATCGGGAAAATCAGCTACCCGATCGATCCAAACCACCAGCGGGACTGGTTCATCAAGGCTCTTCTTCCCTTGACACGAACCCCCCTCACTCAGCAGAAGATTGATAATCTGTAGGACGCTTTGGAGTAGGCCATGAAGATTGAAGCCATGGCGGGCTACCCGCAGGAATATCGCGGGGGGCCGGCCCTGCAAGACCCTTCTTTAATAGGGTTGCAACACCAGATCACCAGCTTGACTGAGAAGCTCAAGGAGCTCCAGCCGGTGAGACCAGCGCGGCTGAATGTTTGGTGCACCCATTGTCTGGTCGAGGGCCATGTCGCAACCGAGTGTCCCCGGTTGCGCGGTACAGGGGAAGGACCCTCGGTTGCGGTGATCCAGGGGGGTCCACCACCTAGTGGTGGCACGGTGATGAATCCGCAGGGGGTATACCAACCGTAACAGCCTTACGCGGGGTTCCCACCTCAAGCGGGTTCCTCCACCACAGAGTACTGCGAGATTTTCCGGATGCTGGGGCACCCTCCTCGGATGTGCTCGATACTACAGAAGTACTCCACAGTCCCAAACAATGTGTACTGTGAGTTTTGTGTTTCCACGACTCACAACACCGAGCAGTGCAGGGCACTTGATGCACTTGCGGATCGATTGGATCGTCCCTCCTACAGGGTGAACGAGGCTCCAAGGGGAAGAGGCGGAGGCATGCGGGGAGGCCGCACAGGCAGACGCGGTCCGGTGAAATGTTACAACTGTGACCAGGAGGGTCACGTGGCTTGAGAATGTCCCCTTCCGCGACAACCCTGGTGTTCCCAGTGCCGGGTAAACGCCCACGCCACAGAGGACTGTCCGAAGCTCATCAAGAAGTGGGAAGAACGGGCGAGGCAGAGGGGAGCGAATCTGATAAACTCAGAGTCGCGAGGGACCGCAACCCCAGACATGCAGAACTTCGCGATCATGACGAGCGGCGGAAAGAAGACTGGAGAGGATGCCCACGGGAAGGAGCCAGCACAAGTGGTTCGGCCGGCATCCCCGAAGAAGTTAATCAGGCCCGAAGTCCAGAAGAAGTATTTCCAGGAGGCAGTTGAGGCGTTCACCCAGCTGCGGGACAAGGGAGGTCTGGAGGAGCCCATGCTGCCGGAATCTGGGGCACAGAACGTCGCAGGTACTGTGGTCGAGGATTGGCTCCGGCTATTCCTCAGGATTGTTGACAATGCTGCGCTGCGGCAGCAACTCAAGCATGCTTTGGAAGGAGCACTGCAGGGGTGCACAGGACTTAGAGACCCGGCGAACGCTGGCCCTCAATATGTGTAGCGCGTGAAGCGGAACAAGCAATGAAAAGGCAAAGAATTTTGGCTTAACACGCAGGTCACGGGATTCCAAATCAGCGACACCATGCTGGACTTGGGGTCCGACGTCAACATTCTGCCACGAAAGACATGGGAGGCTCTTGGAAGGCCACGGCTAGCCTACTCACCAATCAAACTCAGGATGGCGAACCAGTACTGTATTCTGCCAATCGGCCGGCTCGAGGGTGTCGAGGTTGACGTTGCGGGGGTGAAGACATACACCGATTTTGAGGTTACTGATATCATGGGCGACAAGGATCCCTATCCCGTCTTACTCGGCATTGATTGGGCTTTTGAGAATTACGCCATCATTGACCTTAAAAAGGAGTTGATGATCTTTGAGGATGGGGAGGTACGGGTAACCCAGCCCCTTGACCCGTATCAGGGCTCGCAATATACAAAAACAGTGGACAATCGGGAGGATGCTCAGATGATGGACCACCTTTACCAGATGATTGCAGGGAAGCGGGACGATTATATTAACCCGACCGCGACTGGCTCTGTCAGTTGGTGGAGTGTGCAGAGCTCGGAGCTCGGATCCGAACTCGCGTGGGAAGACTGGCAGCAAGGGGGGTATGAGACCACCACACGGAGATGTGCTTCCATTGCCCAAGTCCGGTGGGTAGGGACTGAGATCCGCGGATATCCCACCTTGTCGAACATGCAGGCAGTCAATACTTTTATTACCAAGGTGGAAGACCTGGTCCCAGCTAAAAGCCGGATGCCACTTTTCGATGTGGCCTTGCAATCCACATCGGCCCGGTGGTGGAAAAATCACCGCAACACTCTGTTGCGATGGGAGTGCGTGGCGGATGCTCTGCGGGCATGCTTTAAAGAGGACGAAGGACCTTGCAGTACGCTTAAGTATCATGGAACTTCCGACCCGCGACACCATTTGCGGGCCTGCGAGGAACAGTGGCGTAGCACCCGGTACCCTAAGGAGTTGTGGGTCCACAGGTTTTTCCACTCCCTGGGTACAATTCCCCAGGCCTGGTACCTAGAGGAAGAGCAGAAATGGGGAACCCGCTCCTGGCAGGCAGTTACGGAGAAGTTCGTTTGGTGCTTCTTATTTGAAGGGGAGACGGCGCAGGAGTCTCGGGCCCTACTGGCAATCAAGGAGGTCTTGTTTTTCCGCCACCCTGAGACCGACAGGGGCCCAGTTGTGTCACGACCGGAGGTCAGGCACGAGTTGGTTTGCCACCGGATTGACGGCGATCCGGATGACGATATTCTGGAGGACCTTAGGCATCTCTATTTTGACGAAAGGGAAGGTGAGCGGAACATCAGTGAAGAGCCGACGACTGAAGGAGTCCATTTACAGCCGCTAAAGACAAAGAAGCTGAACATTGGAATGGATGAGAAACCCAAGCTCGCAATGGTGGGAGACTACTGGGACGAGGAAATGACAAAAGAAATTTTCAGCCTCCTCCGGGAATATGAAGACTTGTTCCCGTCCTCGGTTGCGGACCTGAAGGGGATCAAGGGGGACCTGGGCGAAATGCGCATCGCGCTGAAACCGGGGGCCAGGCCGGTGAAGCACCGACCCTACCGGCTGAACCCACGTATCAAAGAAAAGGTCAAGATGGAGATCGACAAGATGCTGGCTGCAGGTCCTATCTTTCCAGTAGAAGAAGCAGAGTGGGTGAGTCCCATTTTCATCTAGAACAAGAAGGATAAAGCGGAGATCCGTGTCTGTGTAGACTACCGGAGCCTGAACAATGCCTGCATCCACGATCCGTTTCCCACTCCTTTCAGTGATGAAGTTCTAGATCATGTTGCGGAAAACGAAGCTTATTCCTTCACTGATGGGTTTTCGGGTTACCATCAGGTGCGCATCGCCGAGGAAGACAAAGCAAAGACGACATTCACCACTGAGTGGGGATCATTCGCATACCACGTTATGCCGTTTGGTCTGAAGAACGCACCGGCTGTGTTTTCCCAGATTATCATTGCTGCTTTCCGAGAGTACATTCACAAGTTCCTGGAGGTCTACATGGACGACTGGACTGTCTACAGCCTGTTGAAGAAACACGCCTCCCTGTTGCATATTATGTTTGACCGGTGTCGTCAGCTATAGATTTCCTTGAACTTGAAGAAATGTATTTTTGTAGTTCCATTTGGCACACTCTTAGGCCACGTGGTGTGCAAGCAAGGGGTCTGTGTCGATCCCGCCAAGGTCGCGGTCATCGTTCACATGGAAGCCCCCAAAACCGTGAAGTAGTTGCGGGAACTGCTCGGGAATACAGGATATTACAGGCGGTTTATCCGCAATTACGCAAAGATTATGGCCCCTATGGAGAAACTGTTGCGGAAGTCAGAAGTATTCCAATGGATGGAGGAGTGTAGGAAGGCCCTCGACACCTTGAAGGAGAAATTGGCGACCGCACCCATACTTGTTCATCCCGACTGGGATAAGCAGTTCCATGTGCATATTGATGCGTCTGGTATTGCACTTGGGGCTGTCTTGGCGCAACTCGGGGAGACGACAGTTGACCACCCCGTCTACTTCGCCAGCCGCAGGCTATCGAACGCGGAGAAGAATTACACCACGACCGAGCGGGAGGCATTGGCGATGGTGTATTCCCTCCAGAAGTTTCGCCACTACCTTCTGGGCAGCAAATTCACATTCTTTACGGATCACTCCGCATTAAAGTATCTGGTGAATAAGCCTGTGTTGGAAGGACAGATCTGTCGCTGGCTTCTACTTTTCCAGGAATTCACGTTTGAGGTGATTGTCAAGCCCGGCAGGTTAAATGTTGGTCCCGATCATTTATCCAGGTTGGAGACGGGAGAGAATGAAGGTTCGTTGGATGATCAGCTACCAGATGCCGATCTCTTCCGAGTCGAAGCAGTACCGGATTACTTGGCTGACATTGCCACTTATCTGACCACGGGACAATGCCCTCAAGATTACACCCCGCTCCAGAAACGCCACCTGGTCGTCCGGGCGGCCGACTACCAATTGATCGCAGGACAGCTATACAAACTGGGCCTCGATGAGGTGTTGCGCAGATGCGTTCTTGACCACGAACGGGAAGCAGTGATGTGGGAATGTCACAGCGGTGTTGCGGGAGGGCATGTGGGTGCGAAACCCACCGCAAGGAAGGTGCTCCAAGCTGGGCTGTGGTGGCCGACGGTACATGCTGACTATAAGGCCTATGTGAAGTGTTGCGATGTTTGCCAGTGGACGGGAAGGCCTTCGCACCGGGACGAGCTTCTGCTACACCCAGTGCATGTGTTGCGGCCGTTCGAAAATTAGGCTGTCGATTTCGTAGGTCCCATCGCCCCAGTCGCCAGACACTCCAGGGCTCGGTACATCATTACCGCCACGGATTACCTCACCCGATGGGCTGAGGTAGCGGTGGTACGCGACTGCTCGGTAGAGACTGCTGCCCGGTTCATTTTTGAACACATCATCAGCCGGTTTGGCTGCCCACGGAGCTTGACCAGTGATCAGGGTACGCATTTCATTAATGCCACGGTCAAGTCACTACTGGACACATTTATGATTCAGCATCATAAAAGCAGCACATACCACCCGCAGGCCAATGGTACTGTGGAAGCATTCAACAAGATTCTTGAAAAAGGCTTGACTAAAATTTGCAATGCTCAGCGCGACGATTGGGACGAGCATCTCCCAGCAGCATTATGGGCCTACCGGACCATGGTGAAACGCTTGACCAATCAGACGCCCTTCCAGTTAGTGTATGGCCGGGAAGCTGTGATTCCCGCCGAGTTCACTGTACCCAGTCTTCTGATCACTACGTCTCTTCAGTTCTCAGAAGAAGAGTCACTTCGGGAACGCCTCCAAGAGCTACAGGAGCTGGATGAGGCTCGATTCCTGGCGGAATTCCACCAGAAGGTTTAGAAGGCCAGGCAGAAAGCTTGGCACGACCGCCACATTAAGACCAAAGCCTTCCAAGTTGGTGGCAAAGTTCTCTTATATGATAGCCGGTTCCAGAAGTTTCCAGGCAAACTCCAGATGCACTGGTTGGGACCCTACTTTGTCATCGAGATCCGCGACTCAGGAGCCGTTCGGTTAGCACAGCTGGACAGTACAGTCCTCCCTGGGTGGTTGAATGGCGCACGCCTGAAACCCTACCAGGAGTAGGTACCTTTCACTTTTCACCAATAACTCTCGCACCCGAGAGAACCCGTAGAGTAGCTTAGCCAAATAACTCTCCCGCAACCGGGATGAGCATAGGGAGTCTTTTCCGTTCATAGGTAGTCTGTCAGTAACTGGTCAGTTGCGGGGACCGCACCGCAACCGACTGTGGTCGGGGCGGCACCAGTCCAGCATGTCAAGGCGCCAGTCCAGCGTGTCGTCCTTGTAGGATCCATCCACGTGCCAGTATCGGTCCAGGTCATCGCCATCAGTCCTTCTCGTTAGTCCTTTTCGTCAGTCCGTAGGATCGCTCAGATTTGCATCATAAATTACCATAAGTAGACAATAATCATACCATAATCATTTGCTAGCATCCACAGTTCCCTCAGCCGTCGCGTCCGCCCATTTCCCCATGACGCCGTCAGCAACTGTCAGATTACACACAGGCATGCGATCGATCGCACGATTATCGCAGACAAGAAGGCCAGCGGGAATTAATTGTCGTTATGGGGTCTCATCAACTCCGCTTGTGCCAGGTGATGACATAACTTGCATGCAGACCACCAGCATGAGAATGACGGACCAGTTCAATTTGGAAATTACAGAGACTCCAGAGCGGTTGAAGTCTCAAAGCGCACCGCACCAAGATAGAAGCTCCAGAAGAATTCTCCAGGTTTACCAACGCCGTGCCAAGATGCCAAAGGCTCTCTTATCTGTTGCTGAACCAGTGCTAGACAGTCGAATCCACAGAACAGAGTCGTTGGTCGGCAAATATGACAGTGCAGTGTTGATAGACGCCAACCTGTCCAACCCAACTGAATTCCCCCACCTCCATTGGCAGACATACATGGAACATCACTACACACCAGGCAGCAGCTCAAACAGCTGAATGCGACAAGAGTACAGGGGTCTACAGCAATCGTCTTTGATGAGTTTAAGAACTCTTCCTATTTTTGGGACTACAGGACCGGCCCTGCAATGCACCCGGTTCCTCCTCAGCCGAATCCAAAACGGGTCCCTGTGGCTCAATGAGGAAATCCCCATTCACGCTGAAGACATTCATCGGCTCACAGGGCTGTCCCAGAATGGCGCAGATGTCTCCGCTGCCGGCCAGACATCTTCCAAGCGCGCCCGAAAGTCGGGAGATACAGACCTATATACCAAGTATGGCATTCGCCGGGGGGGGAAAGGTGCCAAAATTGACTTGATTAACAAGCCGGAGATTCGGTTCGCTTGCTATCTCATTGCTAGCAAGACGATGCGACACTATACCAAGGGAGAGTGCACCTTGGATACCATCTCCATTGCGGAGCACTGTATCCAAGGCACCACGCTGAATTGGTGTTCTTTCGTGCTCAAAGAACTGTTCGCGGCATGCGAAGAGAACTACAAGCGCACGACCAGTTTCATCTACGGTTACCTGATTGTAGCTTTCGCCATGTGGAAGTGGCACATTCATCCTGTCCGGCTGCCGGCAAAGACTACCGCGAGCCAGCCCCTCGCGATGAAATTCACCCTGTGGCAGGTGTCCTCTGACCCCAGCACTAAACAGGTGAACGCGGAAGCATTTCGGGCTTGGTACGGGTTAATGAGAGATGTGGTGGCTAACCAGCAACGGGTGCCCAGGCACCTATTGGACGAGTATAGTAAGCAGGTATGGTTTGGGGTAAGCCACAGGCACACTTACCTCCGCCCCACTTACGTGCCGGAAGCCACCTTCCACATGGCGCCGCTCAGATTCCAGCTGGACGATGATACCTTCCACCGTGAGGTCTCTGCGTGGCCGGGGGTCATCAAGCACATCTGCGACGGGATCCCCTGATATAAATTTGAGCGGATGCTGCCGACGCAGCGGACTGCCGAGACAGGCGCAGCAGGGTCCTCACTCGCCGCGGCGGGACCTTCTTAGGATGCAGCCGGGACCTCACAGGAACTGCCTGAATCACTGGTCCCCATCGTACAACACTTCAATGCCCAGGTATGAAGTCTCAACGTGGCGACCCAAGTTGTTTCAAGTGGTGCCCCATTGTTCCCTTTATTTTCTGAATTCCACCTTAGTCGTTCTCTTGCTCCATCCCATACTGCCCCTCTCACTTCTCCCATCCCAACCAACTTATTCACTTCTACCAGCCCCATCATCACCCCGATGGGTGAAACGGGCCCGGCACCGGATCAATCAGACCCCCCTCCTTCCAAGCGGGCCCGCATCGCCGTCCCAGATCCAGTGGTGAACCTTACTGATGATGATCCGCCATCCACTCCACTCACAGGGACATTGATTCCGGAGGAACCCCTAATAGATCCGTCAGAATTCCTCAATATTCGACTCCCCCATACCACCTCCACCCTATCCACCGCTCCCTCCACCGGCCGACCACCTGCCACTTCATCTGTTCCATCCAACTCCTCTGCCACTATATCAGATCCTCTGATCCGGGAACTTTTTGGAGGAGACCACGGGGCCGAAGTCACCTCCAGTACCGAGGCCGTAGTACCACCAGTTGACCCCGTGGCCACACCCCAGGATCCTGTCTCTACTATATTTACCCGGCTGGCCAATGTTGTGGCTGACTCGGTCGAGGCTCCGCCTGAGCGTGCTGACCCTCCCCCCACAGACCAGACCACTCAGCAGGACCAACCTGATTCTGATATGGGCACCTCAATGCAGCAACATACATCGGTCTCTCCTCCTGAGAACTCCAACCGATCAGTGGCCAGTGGGCAACCTCTGCAGGAGCGAATGCCGGAGCAGGGCGCCCCCGGCAACCCCAACGTAGAAACCTGGGGCACAGGCCAGTTGTACCTACTCATTCAGCGGGCGGCCCTAAAGGCCTAACAGATTCATTCAGAGCTGCAGTAGCGGTGCATTAAGCAGCACCACCAGATCACAGCGCTTACTGAACAGCGCGATCAGCTGACCAGGGAGAAGACCTACCTACAGGAGCAGGTCACCATTGCTGCTCAGGCATTCTCCGACCTATGGCCCGCTGTAAGGGCTCACCATGCCCCACTTCCTGATAATATAGTGGAGGACAACGTAGCAGTCCAGGCTTACCACATTCGAACTGCTTTCACTGGTCTATGCAGGGAGAATCAGGAACTCCAAGCGGCGTTAGCCGCACGGCCCGCCCTTCCCGACCCACAGATTGTCTACTCAGAACAGGTGGCTGCCAAGCAGACGCAGGCATCTCGTATGCAGGCGACTCTTCACTCCACAGCGGGCGAGGCTTACGCCCTCCTACGAAGTCTGCAGGAGTGTTCACTCGCCCTCACTGTCAAAACGCAGCCCATCTCTGCCCAGTTGCAACAGATTTCCAGGGAAATTTAGGAGACCGCAGACCCAGCACGGTTAGATCAGCTCTATGCCCAGGCGGACGAGCTTGAGATTCAAATGCAACAGACTGAGGCCGACTCGGCAGTGGCCAAACAGGTCATTCGGGAAATCCGTCCGCCCATTCAAGCCAATGCCAAATCCATACAACAGCTGAATGCCAAGGCCGAGACCCAGCTTACCACGATGTTCGGGGTTGTCCCGACGAATCTAGAGGAGGCCGCTGCCACCAGGATCACTGAAGAAGCAGACTCGCTAATGCAGGAATGGCAGCAAGCAGTGTCAAACTTCACCGGGCTTAAAGATACAGCGCTCCGCAGGGTCCCGGAGTTGGGGCCCTTGTTTGAACAACCGCTTGGAGGAGCACAGCAGGAAAGGGCACGGGACGAAGGCACAGCAGAACAGGGCACAGGAGCCAGCGGGGCAATGGAAGTGGAGACTGTTATTTGTGATTGACTCAGGGACAAGTCAAGGAATTGTGGTCGGGGCCTGTTGGGGCCCTTGTTTTTGATTATTTTTGAAATCTTGGTTAGAACATTTTGAATTTTGACCTTTTGAGTTGCGGCATGAAGACACATGGCAATCGCGACCTCATCGCAACTACCAGGAGTCGCGGAGCTATCAAGGTGGCGTGGAAGCATGAGATAGCTAAAGATAGAACACGCACAAGTACAGATGAAGAAAACACACAGCAGAAGACAAAAAGAGGAACACGCAGATAACAGGAGAGAAGCTGGGAGCAGCTGAAGAAAAGACACAGAGGAACTGATAGTCACGAGAGCGGGTGAATAAATAACAGTCACCCGGCTGGAAGAAGAGGATGTTGAAGAGGTTGCGATGCTCGTGACAGGGGAAGACGCACAGAGCGACTGCGGAAGAATCATGCATGACCTTCCTATGGTTGCTCATCTTCTCTGTTCTACCTTTCTGTTCCGAAGACCATCTGTATCAGATTTGTAAGCTATCATTGAGAATGCCATGTAATCATGTGTTTGGCCAAGAGATTAATACAATGGAAGGTTGTTGTCTCAATAAGATGTTTACATGCCTGTAATGTGTTATGCTGGTTTAAAATTTTATTTGCAAATGTCTGAATGCTTATTAAGTGCTCTTGCGTATATAACTATGTCTATATAATCGATGCACTGTCCATCATGAGTTGCGACTTTGTTCCTTTCCATTGATCTCATCCCCTTCTGCATGTGGTTGCGGCACACCTCGGGTGAGACTCACTGCTCTCCGGAGCAGGGTGAAAATGCCGGCGTGATCCTAGACTACATCGGACCCCTTTGTTGGCCACAACTCCTGAACCTGGGTCTTGTCCGCGAGACCTGACTACTTGCCAACACTGATTCTCCACTCTTCCAACTTTGAACCACTAAAATCTTCCTGACTTCATCAAATTGAGCTTCTCATAAAACGATAAATTTTTCCTTGAATTCACTGACCAACCGTTGCTAACATTGACAGAGTCATAACGCAAATTCTTGAAATTTGAAGAAAAACAACTATAATTTGTAGAAAGCATATTGTTTCTACAATGGTCAAACTTCAAAGAATACTGAAAATAAGATTCACCTTGCCAACTGTCCACATGGCGAATTTTTGTTGTGTGAGCCATGCACTTGTGCCGAATCCCGACCAAGTTTTCTCGCCATACCAATCTGCCATTCTAAAACCAGCAATGACTCTTTTTGAACTGTGTGCCCTCTTTTATTGCATGCCTTTCCATCTCATGGACTCTTGCACCGCTTTGCATGGACACTTCGTTCTCTGCACTGATCGTCATCAAAGATACCTTGTGCAACATATTGTCGTCTTCTTTCAAAGACGAACTGTTATCAGACTGAAACATACCATCATTTATATCAACAATATCATGAAAAGGAAAATGTACAAAATCTTGTTGTTTAACCATCAACAAAGTTAGATTTTGACTTGCATTAACTAGCCTTTTCAATTGCCCTGCATGGACTTGTTGTCGCACAGATTGTCCAGGCACCGTGACAACGGCTTAGATTGGGGGTTGTCACCTTTATCCCCAATCTCTCTATTTAAGTTGTCTCCTTGCAAGCTAAGGGAGGTAGACCCTATTAGAAATGAAGAGGAAGAATCCAGGAGACACAGCTAAAACATCCAAATACTTGATAAAATGAACGAGATTCCACAGATCTAAATTAGATTTCACGTTTAAGACCAGTGCCTTATGGATTTAAACAAAATCCCGCTATGAAATTATAAACAAGTAAGTGACGATTAACTACTGCTTGTTAAAACACGATTGCTCACAATGATATTTAATTGAAAAACGCCACAACCATGAATAACTTGAACTCACAATAATATGAGAATGCCAGATACTTGAAAGATTTCCGAAAGAAAAAATATTCCAATTATAACCCAGATCAAAAATCAAAGTGTTCCACAGTCAAAATTTAGATAGAAAAAATTTAGTACATTTAACTATAGAAATTTTTTTTTTTTTTTTTCTAGATTTTTATAATTTTTGGAATTTTATTTTTTTTATTTTTTTTTATTTAAATTTTGAAATCAATTGAAAATCTAAATCTAAAACTAAAGCCAAAAATCTAAAAACTAAACTAAATCAACAAATTTAAAATCTAAACTAAAATTAAATTAAAACTAAATTAAAATTAAAACAATTAAAAAAAAATCGAAATCTATCCTAACCAAAACTTAAAACTAAACAATTTTGAAATCTAAACTAAACTAAAACAAAAAATCTAAATTACAATCTAAAGCTAATCATTAACATCTAACACTATAAAGAAAATTAAATTTAAAAAAAAAAATACACGCACCTAAACTACGCTAACCAAAACTTTATTATTTTTTAACAAAAAATCAAACCAAATAAAATCCAACATTAAATTACACTATACAAAAAAAAACGAAATTAAAACCTAAACGAAAACCCAAGACGAAGTTTTTGTTTGCGTTGTGGTATTGCAGGTCGATGAGGAGCACGGTGTGAAGATATGGAGCTCAAATGATGGCAGGAAGGGAATGGTGGACGCTGGTACAAGGGTTTAAGTCTGCTAGTCGGATAGCATGGGAAAGAAGACGAGGACAGAGGGTAGAATGATGCTGGACGGTGGAGAAAATGAGTAAACGGCTCAGGCAGGAATGGGAGCAGTGAAGGGCGTGAGGATAAATGGAGCACGACAGCGTGATAAAACAGGCTGAGCGAATGATGGAAAGGGTCGTTTTTTGTAGGAATCGATGGGAATGACAACCTTTTACAATGAATAAACCCAGAACAGAAATTTTGTCCAGCAAAACTCAAATTTTTTCTCTGTCAGAACCCAGATTTAGATCTTCCTTAAATCGAACAACACCGAGATTTTGCCCACAGTGGGGATTTGAGGCTAGATCAGGCCTTTGGAGGCTGGATCTGCCTCAGATCTTTAAAAAAAAAAAAAAAACTGATTTAAGCCCTTAACCTGCAAAAGACCAGCGAGATCTGAAGATACACACACCAAAAAAATTATTAAACCCTTACAGTCTAAAAAAATTACAAATTTACAAGCCTAATTTACAATTTGGGAGGCTCTCATAGCCAGATTTAAGTCCATTTCAGCACAATTTAGAAATTAAAAATTTTTAAATGAGAGGCACAAGCCTTTGAAACCATGCAAAATCACAAATATCGTAAGATAGACCTGGAATTTAACAAATAAAGAGCTTATCAGATTTATGTTTATTGAGAGTCGGCTGGTCCAACCGAAGACTTCCCCAGACGCCCAATATTTAAAAAAAAAAAAAAATTCCCTGCACACTTAGATCTGAATCTTAGATCGATAGAGATTTAAGAAAACAACATGAGACCTTTGCAGAAAAATCAGAATGTTATTTTATAAACCCAGAAAACTGCACAAGATACTTGTATGCAGATTAATCCATGAAGGCCATCAACCATAAAATACAAGAAACAAAGTAGCAGAGTTTAGAGACAATTCACCACATAGATCTGAGAAGGAACATCAAGATTTATAACCCCAAAGTCTTTATGCTTTATTCCTCAAAAATTTACAAGAGCTTCTAAGAACAAGAGCACGATCCTGAGATCGGATGACTCAAGAATGAAAAAGACCTCTAAATTTATAGGACAAAATCTCTAACGGCTAGTTTGGATGATCCTCGTCAAAATAATATCAACCGTCCAAAAGATTTAATTATATTTTAATCTGGAGCGTTGAAATTAAAATTTTGGGGAAAAAACGAATTTATCATTTAATTCAATTTTAATTAACTCAAAAATATTATTTTTGAGTTAATTACCCCAAAATTTTGACCTTGACTTAACCACCAAGGCCCAAGGGTCCAAAATTTCTTAAAATTCTCAATTTTCACTTGGCCTGGGGCTTTCAAAATCATTTTCCAAGGACCCACAAATTTTTCCTTTAAAGATTTAATCCTAACTTAGGACCCTAAATTAATTAAATTTCTGGTTTAAGATTTTATTAATTAATTGACCAGAAAATTTAATTAATTAACTAAGAGGGGATTATAATTATTTTTCCAACCCTCTTTTACATGAGATAATACATTTACATACATGAAGGGGGAATACCCATTCGTATAGACCCTCAAATAAATACCCAATTCTGTGACTCAAAATATGATCTAGTAGACCAAGTAGTTCAAACTACTTTTACAAGGACTCGATAGAACACTAGGACTCACTTAGTATGTTGATGATAAAATCCACCCTAGCTTTGGGGTGAGGCTGGAGGGAAAAACTCTGCCGATCACTTACGTGAATCAGTGAGACAAAAAACCTCCTAGGATAGAGATCATCAACAACATACTAGGCTTACCTAGGTTGTTACATACATTGACGGTCTTACTTAGATCATTTACATCATAACAGGTAGAATGGGTTTACATCATTTGTAAAACTATCGATTGTTGACTGATGATGGAATCTGAATGGCACAACCACGTCGAACATGACGAATCCCATTTGAAAAAATGGGGGTGTACTACTATGGGGTCGTTGACAAAGTGTGGTCAACTTCTAGCTCTACTTGGGGACACGTTGCTTCATCGAAAGAATGTGAGAATCCAGAATCTGCATCCAAGCAACATACAACATTACATAAGTAGCGTCCATCCAAATATCATCATATAACATTAAGCTATGAAAAATAGAAGCTCTTCTTTTATTTATTATTCTACTTAACATGAAAAGTAAATCTACTCTAACTGCAAAATGAAATGCTGAAATAACAAGGTGTAAGGTTAGAGATACAATACAGAGGATGCCCTGTGGCATCAGATGTGCCCAATATAGCGTATGCTGAGCATTTGCCTACTTTCAAGCAAGTCTGTAGGCTGCTTTTTAGATGTGCCATGTCCAATCTTGCTAATTATAGGACTCTGTCTTATCCAAATATCAAGCTGCTCTCGACCATCAGACAAATCAAACCACTTACTTCTTTTTTGCTTCTTTCTCTTCTTCTGAGTGGGTTGTGATGTCAGCAGTGAGACGACTGTAGATTTCTTGTCCTCATCTTGAAGATGTTTGTACAAAATATCTGAAGAATCTAGAGCGTGACCAATATTATTCTGGATATACTCTGTCAATGGTGACACATAAGCTTGGTCTTTCTCAACATCCTTTGAAACCATAGTTAAATCCTCCGTGTGATGAGATGGGAGTGGCCTTAGCAGACAAGAAGTCTTATGATCTGTTGATGAATCTTCATAATCAAATTTCGGCCGAAACTTTTGTATATGTAATTTTTCCATTTTTTCCAACCTTTTTTGTATGGAACTCATCTCCAACAAGTGATTTTCCTTCATGGTATTCATTTCCTGGGTGTGTCTTGCTTCCATGATGGACATCTGATTAGAATGATTAACTTCCATTATCTTTAACCTGTTTTCCATGACATTTATTTCCTTAACATGTTTTTCTTCCATGGCAATTATTTGATTGGAGTGATTAAATTCCATGATCTTTAACCTGTTTTCCATGACATTTATTTCCTGTGCATGACTTGCTTCCATGGAAGTTATCTTATTTTGAAAATTGATTTGGTTAGCTTCCATGTTTTGAATCATTTGCATATGATTGGGTTGCACATCCTTAATCATCTGAGCTGGTTCCTTAACCTGACTTTCATGATCTTCTATATGCATGTGATAGTCCTTACCAACAACATTAATTTGATGGCTCGACCCTGCCATTCTACTAGCTATGATTCTTTTGACAACATGGCAAGTAACCTCTTCATGAAGATCATTACAGGCTCTACAATAAGGCAAAGCTTCATCCACAAGATTTGCAAACTCAAGTTGATTTGTCGGTCTCTGCTCATAAGATAGGCCTCTTTTCTGCAAAGCATTATTATTTCTAGGTTGGGAATTCTGCGTTTGAGCCCTTTCCATTTGGACCAACCTAGCCTGTAAGACACTTATTTCCTTAGCATGTTTAGAGATCAATTTCGCTTGATTAAGCTCCATGCTTTCAAGCTTTTGCATTGACTTTTTCATAGGGTCATCATCATCTTCTAGAAGTTCTTTCTCTTTAGGTCCTTTTAACTTAGTTGCAGCACTATCAAAACCAGGAATTTCAGACTTCCCAGATGCCCTTTTATCTTTTTCAAGCTCTTCAGCTAAAGATTGACAAACCTTATAATTTGCAGTTTTACCCTGCCTTAACTCATATGAAGTATCAAAATCAAAAGCATCAATTTAAAAATTCAAAAGAGATCCATCAGGAGGTTTATGAGTTTGATATATTTCTCTAAGGATACCATTAAATCTCCTGTTAAATTCTTCAGTCGTTTCATTTTCTTTCTTTTTTATGGTACTGATCTCTCTTACCAAATGCCTATCTTCCCTTTTATCACCGTACTTTTCCTTAAAGGCAGTTACAATTGATTCAAAAGTATTGAATGAATTATCAGGCTTTTCCGTAAACCACTCAGCAACATCCTCGCCAAAAGTAAGAACAAAATTTTTCATCTTTACATCCTCGAAATTATTTTTTGCAACTGCAAATCTATTCCACCAGTTAGTGAAAGCAAACAAATGAGACTTGACACTAACTGCTTCATTTCCTTGAAAAGAAGGTAATTTATCCATTTGAGGAACATCATGGGGATAACCCTAAATATTAGCAAAATTACACGGGGCAAAAACATCCATGATATCTTTTTTAAGATTTTAGAAATAGATCTGTGTTCAAGAATAGTCAAAAGGTTCTCAAGAAGCGAACTTCTTGGCAAGAACTCTTGTAAGAAATGAAAGAATTGGAGTCACCACTTGAACATGAAACTAATTCTAAAATAGAAGAAATAATCGAGAGATAGCAGATGGATATCAGGGGGGGATTCTTGTCTAGGAGTAAAAAGATGAAGAAGTGGAGTCGCCACCCAAACAAGAAGCCAACCGAAATGTCCAGGTGCTAAAGATACGATGATGAAATGATTAGTGATATGAAGAAAGATAAGATGATGAAAATATGAAGGGATGAAAAGACGCCAGAAAATGCGATCCCTTGTGACAGGCTAATGAATGGCGAAAGAAGATTAGAGGATTAGAAAATGTCGTTAAGACCAAGGACAAAAAAACTCTATCCCCGGCAATGGCGCCAAAAAATGTTGTCGCACAGATTGTCCACGCACCGCGACAACGGCTCAGATTGGGGGCTGTCACCTTTATCCACAATCTCTCTATTTAATTTGTCTCCTTGCAAGCTAAGGGAGGTAGACCCTATTAGAAATGAAGAGGAAGAATCCAGGAGACACAACTAAAACATCCAAATACTTGATAAAATGAACGAGATTCCACAGATCTAAATTAGATTTCACGTTTAAGACCAGTGCCTTATGGAGTCAAACAAAATCCCGCTATGCAATTATAAACAAGTAAGTGACGATTAACTGCTGCTTGTTAAAACACGATTGCTCACAATGATATTTAATTGAAAAACGCCACAACCATGAATAACTTGAACTCACAATAATATGAGAATGCCAGATACTTGAAAGATTTCCGAAAACAAAAATATTCCAATTATAACCCAGATCAAAAATCAAAGTGTTCCACAGTCAAACTTTAGATAGAAAAAATTTAGTACATTTGAATATAGAAAATTTGAATTTTTTTTTTTTTTTTTTTTTTTAAGATTTTTATAATTTTTGGAATTTTTTTTTTAAAATTATTTTTTATTTAAATTTTGAAATCAATTGAAAATATAAATCTAAAACTAAAGCCCAAAATCTAAAAAGTAAACTAAATCAACAAATTTAAAATCTAAACTAAAATTAAATTAAAATTAAAACAATTAAAAAAAAATCGAAATCTATCCTAACCAAAACTTAAAACTAAACAATTTTGAAATCTAAACTAAACTAAAACAAAAAATCAAAATTACAATCTAAAGCTAATCATTAACATCTAACACTATAAAGAAAATTAAATTTAAAAAAAAAAATACACGCACCTAAACTACGCTAACCAAAACTTTATTATTTTTTAACCAAAAATCAAACCAAATAAAATCCAACATTAAATTACACTATACAAAAAAAAAACGAAATTAAAACCTAAACGAAAACCCAAGACGAATTTTTTGTTTGCGTTGTGGTATTGCAGGTCGATGAGGAGCATGGTGTGAAGATATGGAGCTCGAATGACGGCAGGAAGGGAATGGGGGACGCTGGTACAGGGGTTTAAGTCTGCTAGTCGGATAGCATGGGAAAGAAAACGAGGACAGAGGGTAGAATGATGCTGGATGGTGGAGCAAATGAGTAAACGGCTCAGGCAGGAATGGGAGCAGCGAAGGGCGTGAGGATAAATGGAGCACGACAACGTGATAAAACAGGCTGAGCGGATGATGGAAAGGGTCGTTTTTTGCAGGAATCGATGGGAATGACAACCTTTTACAATGAATAAACCTAGAACAGAAATTTTGTCTAGCAAAACTCAAATTTTTTCTCTGTCAGAACCCAGATTTAGATCTTCCTTAAATCAAACAACACCGATATTTTTCCCACAGTGGGGATTTGAGGCTAGATCAGGCCTTTGGAGGCTGGATTTGCCTCAGATCTTTTAAAAAAAAAAAAATTCTGATTTAAGCCCTTAACCTGCAAAAGACCAGCGAGATCTGAAGATACACACACCAAAAAAAAAGATTAAACCCTTACAGTCTAAAAAAATTACAAATTTACAAGCCTAATTTACAATTTGGGAGGCTCTCATAGCCAGATTTAAGTCCATTTCAGCACAATTTAGAAATTAAAAATTTTTAAATGAGAGGCACAAGCCTTTGAAACCCTGCAAAATCACAAATATCATAAGATAGACCTGGAATTTAACAAATAAAGAGCTTATCATATTTATGTTTATTGAGAGTCGGCTGGTCCAACCGAAGACTTCCCCAGACGCCCAATCTTAAAAATAAAATAAAAAATCCCTGCACACTTAGATCTGAATCTTAGATCGATAGAGATTTAAGAAAACAACATGAGACCTTTGCAGAAAAATCAGAATGTTATTTTATAAACCCAGAAAACTGCACAAGATACCTGTATGCAGATTAATCCATGAAGGTCGTCAACCATAAAATACAAGAAACAAAGTAGCAGAGTTTAGAGACAATTCACCACATAGATCTGAGAAGGAACATCCAGATTTGTAACCCCAAAGTCTTTATGCTTTATTCCTCAAAAATTTACAAGAGCTTCTAAGAACAAGTGCACGATCCTGAGATCGGATGATTCAAGAATGACAAAGACTTCTAAATTTATAGGACAAAATCTCTAACGGCTAGTTTGGATGATCCTCGTCAAAATAATCTCAACCGTCCAAAAGATTTAATTATCTTTTAATCCGGAGCGTTGAAATTAAAATTTTGGGGAAAAAAACGAATTTATCATTTAATTCAATTTTAATTAACTCAAAAATATTATTTTTGAGTTAATTACCCCAAAATTTTGACCTTGACTTAACCACCAAGGCCCAAGGGTCCAATATTTCTTAAAATTCTCAATATTCCCTTGGCCTGGGGCTTTCAAAATCATTTTCCAAGGACCCACAAATTTTTCCTTTAAAGATTTAAGCCTAACTTAGGACCCTAAATTAATTAAATTTCTGGTTTAAGATTTTATTAATTAATTGACCAGAAAATTTAATTAATTGAATAAGAGGTGATTATAATTATTTTTCCAACCCTCTTTTACATGAGATAATACATTTACATACATGAAGGGGGAATACCCATTCATATAGACCCTCAAATAAATACCCAATTTTGCGACTCAAAATATGATCTAGTAGACCAAGTAGTTCAAACTACTTTTACAAGGACTCGATAGAACACTAGGACTCACTATGCTGATGATAAAATCCACCCTAACTTTGGGGTGAGGTTGGAGGGAAAAACTCTGCCGATCACTTATGTGAATCAGTGAGACAAAAAACCTCCTAGGATAGAGATCATCAACAACATACTGGGCTTACCTAGGTTGTTACATACATTGACGGTCTTACTTAAATCATTTACATCATAACAGGTAGAATGGGTTTACATCATTTGTAAAATTGTCGACTGTTGACTGATGATGGAATCTGAATGGCACAACCACGTCGAACATGACAAATCCCATTTGAAAAAATGGGGGTGTACTGCTATGGGGTCGTTGACAAAGTGTGGTCAACAGGACTAAATAAGATTCTAGCTTCTTATTGCTCTCACAATGTACTATTTTCCATCCTTGAACAAGTGATACTTATTCTTATGGCGATGGAAGATTTCCTTTCTGTCATATAAATATGGACTACCCAACACAACACCTGTAATTTCAAGCGGTACTACATCCAGTTCAACCCAATCAACATATTAAGTTGTTATGGCGAAGCGCAAGATGCACTTTCTTGAGACTTGTAATTTTGCATCCTTGCATATCCACCCAAGTGGATAAGGCTTTGGATGTGGAATTGTCTCAAGTTTCAGCTATTTGACCAAGTCTTCTAAGATGAGATTAGCTTGAGACCCACTATCAAAAAGTGTGTCTATCTTTGTGTGGTTTGAGATTACCCTCACTTGAAATAGCTCTATCCTCCTCTTTTCATTTTGAGTTTCTTTGTGACAGTTTAATGTGCTAGAACTGGGATTTGTTTCTTGTACATCCTCTTTCCCCTTTATGTTCTTTAATACCATGGTGATACTTTTAGTTTCATCACCTAATTCAGACCCTAAGTCCTGTTCAACAATTGCAACAGTTTTTACCTTTTCTTTGGTTTTGTCTTTGTTTTTATATTTCTCTGGTTTCAGCTCCGAATGAAGCTTCCAACAGTGGTCTTCATCGTGGCTTGTTTTTGAATAGTTTTTGCAAAATAATTTCCCTTTTTCCTTTCTAGAGTTTGCAATATTTTTTCGTCCTTTGCCTTTAAAATCACTACCCTCATTCATATCAAAAGTGTTTTTCCCTCTAGCCTCTAAATTCATAGCTTGTACACAAACTTCATCTAGACTAGTAGGATTAAACATAAGGATAGTATGTATAAGGTAATTATGCAAACCACCTATATATTTCAGCAATGTATCTTGACTTTGTAAGTCTACTCCTAACAACAGTGCTCTTCTCCTAAAATCTTGCGTGTATTCTTGAACAATTTGTCCTTTAAGCTGTCTAAAGTTTTTCCAATTCATTATAGCCTTTTGTAGATGAGAAAGAGGATAAAATTGCTTCTTAATTGCATAAATAAATTCAATCCATGATAAAGTAAGCTTACCATGTTCTCGAATTTCCTCTTTGGTCTTGGCTTCCCACCATACCAAAGCTTCTCCATCCATCCTTAGCGAGGCTAGTTGTATCTTAGTGTCGTCATCATGCAGATTTTGAATCCTTAAATAGACTTCCAATTGTCTGATCCAATTATCTAATTTCTCTGCATTAACTTCATCGTTAAACATTGGAAATTCAAATTTGACATAAAGCTTTAGAAAAGGATTTTTACCAGTGGTTTTCGACTTATGTGACTGATTTACCGAAGTCGAGGAAGATGATGACGAGGAAGAGGATGATGATGGAGATAGTGGATCACCATTTCCTCCATGTCCTTTCTTAGATTGATCATTACCCTTCTTTCCTCCTGAGGAATCCTTTCCTTCTTTTTGGTTTTTAGACCCTTCTCTAGCAATCCTATCATTTCTTTCTTGATAGAGGATCCTTACCATTTCAGTCATATCCAAGAAAGATTTCCAAAATACCCTTTCTTCTTCCTTGGGATCCATCTCTTCAGGAGCTTCTCCTTCTCTTGAAGACATGCTTGTAGCTGCTTCTAGGGCTCTTGGAGGTGGTTCTCTGACCCTTCTTGGTTGTGGATTAGTTTGTGCACTAACCAATTTTCCTTCACCTCTCTTGAGTTTTAACCTAGTCAGCATCAAAACTTGTAAAGAAATGACTTAATCTTTGCACAAAACAAATGCTGAGTAAAAAATCTAGCTCTAAACCATAGCTCTGATACCAACTGATCTAAAAATGCAACTTCTTAGATCTATTCCAGAGATTGATTGTAGGGGCATTTACTAGATATCTCACCTTTGATAAAAGGATGAGATCCAGAGGCTACCTGGCCCTTTACAAACTCTGTCTTTAGAACTTGTAGAAGTTAACACTCAAATGATCTGAAAATGAAACTACTTGTTGTTCAAGGTATTCATTTCCATAAAATTATATGTGCAAACTGTCATTCATGTCTTGCAATGTAAACAAAGTGTTTTTTGTAAATTTCTGAGTCTTATGTATGAAGGAGTGTTATTACTTTTTATTGTTTAACATATTAAATCTGAAAAACACAGCAAGATAAAATCACATAATATAACACAATAGCTGATGAGTCAATTCACCCCTCCTGGGCTACATTTTTCGGGTCCAAGACCCCCAAATGGGCATGTCCTTGCTCTTATTAGACACTTAAATTGGTTATATAGTGATAAGAAAGCCTAAATAGGAAAAATAAGATGTGGAAATGAGTTCAGAACACAGAAAAAAATAAATATTTTCTTTTGTTTCACCTCCAATGGTTAACCACAGCCCAATACAGCTCCAACACTCCCTAGGACATTATGGATCTCCAAGATTTTATGCTACAAAAGTACCTGGAGATCAGCTCCGTTGACTCTGCAACCTATGCCATTGGCTCTAGAATGCTCAAAATACCCGAAATCAAAAAACAATTCGCTCAAAAAGGTTTTTTCTAGTGAAAGTTATGCCCAACTGAAGTTTTGTCCAAGTTGGCCTAAGGAAACTCCACAAAAAGTGGAATAACTGGAGTTAGGCCCGCTAGTTTTGGCAAAAGTGCCTAAAAAGGCAGACACCGCCAGAATTTTCCACATGTTTTGGGTGGAAATTATTGTTTATGGGTCGGCGGTCACATGGACCGTCCGAACCTGTCGGATAACCGTTTGGAGTCAACGGTTATAAAACCGTGGAATTAACACTTAACGTAACTCCCGCTGCCGCAATCTATGTGAACACATCCACTAACCATTAAAATTCATGTAATCGTCGGTGCTATGGCTCATGGTTCTAGGCCTATGGTCCTGTGTAGAGGGGGCTGGCCCTTAGGGGCTGGTCCCCTTTCGACCCCAACCGAAACTTTCACAAACTTTAAATATAAGTGATAGCCCATAGTGGTTAAGACTCATTGCACAGCCCGGGCGGTCGGGCCTTGGGGCTACCACCCGCTCGACCTGCAGTCGAATCCTACAACATTGCAAAAATTTTATTCAACAATTCTTTCACCAGCCTGGGGCCACGTGGCGGCCTCCGGGCAGGCCACGTGGCACTCGATGAATGGTCCACATACAAAACAATCAATCCACTTGTGCAATCCGACTGCGACACTTGTCTAACTTTGATTGGTTGATGAAGGAATATTCCATGGAATATTTTGTGGAATATTCTCGAAATATTTTGTGGAATATTATTTTTTAAATATTTTTTTATTCAAATTCAACCATAGTCAAACTGGTCTTTTGCATGAAATTATGAATTTTCAAACTTGAATAAATTTCACATACAGTGTCGGATTTGAGTGTCATTCAAGGCTACAGGATCATATCGACGAGGCCTATCCTGTTGTTCTAGTTTCAACCAATTCTAATCAGTTCCAAATTTGAGCATTTTTTTCACTTAGGACATGATCACCTGATCACACCTCCAAAATGGGAAGCTTTTGGACCCCAAAATCTCTCTGATTACAGAAAATGAAGATGAGGAGACTGATTCTCCACTCTTCCAACTTTGAACCACTGAAATATTCCCGACTTCATCAAATTGAGCTTCTCATAAAATGATAAATTGTTCCTTGAATTCACTGACTGACCGTTGCTAACATTGACCGAGTCATGATGAAAATTCTTGAAATTTGCAGAACAGAAACTATAATTTGCAGAAATCATACTGTTTCTACAATGGTCAAACTTCAAAGAAGACTGAAAATAAGATTCACCTTGCCAACTTTCCACATGGGGAATTTTTGCTGTGTGAGCCATGCACTTGTGTTGAATCCCGACCAAGTTTTATCGCCATACCAATCTGCCATTCTGAAACCAACAATGACCCTTGCTGAACTGTGTGCCCTCTTTGCTTGCATGCCTTTCCATCTCATGGACTCTTGCACTGCTTTGCAGCGACACTTCGTTCTCTGCACCGATCGTCGCCAAAGGTACCTTGTGCAACATATTGTCATCTTCTTTCAAAGACAAACTGTTATCAGACTGAAACATACCATCATTTATATATGCAATATCATGAAAAGGAAAATGTACAAAATCTTGTTGTTTAACCATCAACAAAGTCAGATTTTTACTTGCATTAACTAGCCTTTTCAATTGCCCACATGGACTAAAGAAGATTCTAGCTTCTTCTTATGTGCTCTCACAATGTATTCTTTTTTTTCCTTGAACAAGTGATACTTATTCTCATGGTGATGGAAGATTTCCTTTCCGTGATATAAATATGGACTACCCAACACAACACCTGTAATGTCAAGCATTACTACATCCAGTTCAACCCAATCAACATACTGAATTTTTATGGCGAAGCGCAAGATGCACTTTCTTGAGACTTGTAATTTTGCATCCTTGCATATCCACCCAAGTGGATAAGGCTTTGGATGTGGAATTGTCTCAAGTTTCATATATTTGACCAAGTCTTCTAAGATGAGATTAGCTTGAGACCCACTATAAAAATGTGTGTCTATCTTGTGTGGTTTGAGGTTATCCTCACATGAAATAGCTCTATGCTCCTCTTTTCATTTTGAGTTTCTTTGTGACAGTTTAATGTGCTAGAAATGGGATTTGTTTCTTGTACATCCTCTTTCCCCTTTATGTTATTTAATACCATGGCGATACTCTTAGTCTCATCACCTAATTTAGACCCTAAATCTTGTTCAAAAATTGCAACAGTTTTTACCCTTTCTTTGGTTTTGTCTTTGTTTTTATATTTCTCTGGTTTCAGCTCTGAATGAAGCTTCCAACAGTGGTCTTCATCGTGGCTTGTTTTTTAACATTTTTCGCAAAATAATTTCCCTTTTTCCTTTCTAGAGTTTACAATCATTTTTCTTCCTTTGCCTTTAAAATCACTACCCCCATTCACATTAAAAGTGTTTTTCCCTCTAGCCTCTAAATGTGTAGCTTGTACACAAACTTCGTCTAGACTAGTAGGATTAAACATAAGGATAGTATGTATAAGGTAATTATGCAAACCACCTATATATTTCAGCAAAGTATCTTGACTTTGTAAGTCTACTCCTAACAACAGTGCTCTTCTCCTAAAATCTTGAGTGTATTCTTGAACACTTTGTCCTTTAAGCTGTCTAAAGTTTTGCCAATTCATTATAGCCTTTTGTAGATGAGCAAGAGGATAAAATTTCTTCTTAATTGCGGAAATAAATTCAATCCATGATAAAGAAAGCTTACCATGTTTTCGAATTTCCTCTTTGGTCTTGGCTTCCCACCATACCAAAGCTTCTCCGATCATCCTTAGCGAGGCTAGTTGTATTTTAGCGTCCTCATCATGTATATTTTGAATCCTTAAATAGACTTCCAATTATCTGATCCAATTATCTAATTTCTCTTCATTGACTTCATCGTTAAACATTGGCAATTCAAATTTGACATCAAGCTTTAGAAAAGGATTTTTACCAGTGGTTTTCGACTTATGTGACTGATTTACTGAAGTTGAGGAAGATGATGACGAGGAAGAGGATGACGATGGAGATGGTGGATCACCATTTCCTCCATGTCCTTTCTTAGATTGATCATTACCCTTCTTTCCTCCTGAGGAATCCTCTCCTTCTTTTTGGTTTTTAGACCCTTCTCCAGCAATCCTATCATTTCTTTCTTGATAGAGGATCCTTACCATTTCAGTCATATCCAAGAAAGCTTTCTGAAATACCCTTTCTTCTTCCTTGGGATCCATCTCTTCAAGAGCTTCTCCTTCTCTTGAAGACATACTTGTAGCTGCTTCTAGGGCTCTTAGAGGTGGTTCTCTGACCGTTCTTGGTTGTGGATTAGTTTGTGCACTAACCAAGTTTCATTCACCTCTCTTGAGTTTTAACCTAGTCAATATCAAAACATGCAAAAAAATGACTTAATCTTTGCACAAAACAAATGCAGAATAAAAATTCTAGCTCTAAACCATAGCTCTGATACCAATTGATCTGAAAATGAAACTTCTTAGATCTGTTCTAGAGATTGACTGTAGGGGAATTTACTAGATATGTCACCTTTGATAAAAGGATGATATCCAGAGGCTACCTAGCCCTTTACAGACTTTGTCTTTAGAATTTGTAGAAGTTAACACTCAAATGATCTGAAAATGAAACTACTTGCTATTCAAGGTATTCATTTCCATAAAATTATATGTGCAAACTATCATTCATGTCTTGCAATTGAAACAAAGTGTTTTTGGTAAATTTCTGAGTCTTATGTGTGAAGGAGTGTTATTACTTTTTACTTTTTAAAATATTAAATCTGAAAAACATAACAAGATAAAATCACATAATATAACATAGCAGCTGATGAGGCAGTTCACCCCTCCTGGGCTACATCTGTCGGGTCCAAGGCCCCCAAATGGGCATGTCCTTGCTCTTATTAGATACTCAAATTGGTTATATAGTGATAAGAAAGCCTAAATAAGAAAAATAAGCTGTGGAAATGAGTTCATAACACAGAAAGTAGTAAATATTGGCTTTTGTTTCACCTCCAATGGTAAACCATAGCCCAATACAGCTCCAACGCTCCCTAGGCCCTGATGGCTCTCCAAGCTTATCTGCTGAAAAAATACCTAGAGATTAGCTCTGTTGACTCTACAACCTATGCCATTGGCTCTGGAATGCTCAAAATACCCAAAATCAAAAAACAAATCGCTCAAAAAGGTTCTTTCTCATGAAATTTATGCCCAACTGAAGTTTTGTCCAATTTGGCCTAAGGAAACTCCACCAAAAGTGGAATAACTGGAGTTAGGCCTGCTACTTTTGGCAAACGTGCCTAAAAAGGCGGACTCCACCAAAATTTTCTGCATGGTTTGGGTGGCAATTATTTTTTATCGGTCGGCGGTCACATGGACTGTCCGAACCTGTCGGATAACCGTTTGGAGTCAACGGTTATAAAACCATGGCATTAACACTTAACGTAACTCCCGCTGCTGCAATCTATGTGAACACATCCACTGACCATTAAACTTCACGTAACCGACAGTGCTATGGCCCATGGTTCTAGGCCTATGGTCCTGTGTAGAGGGGGCTGGTCCCCTTTCGACCCCAACTGAAACTTTCACAAACTTTAAATATAAGTGATAGCCCATAGTGGTTAAGACTCATTACACAGCCTAGGCGGTCGGGCCTTGGGGCTGCCACCCACTTGACCCACGATCGAATCCTGCAACATTGCAAAAATTTTATTCAACAATTCTTTCACCAGCCTAGGGCCACGTGGCGCCCTCTGGGCAGGCCACGTGGCACCCAATGATTGGTCCACATACAAAAAAGTCAATCCACTTGTGCAATCCAACTACGACACTTGTCGAACTTTGATTAGTTGATGAGGGAATATTTTGTGGAATATTCTCGAAATATTTTGTGGAATATTCTTTTTTTAATATTTTTTTTATTCAAAGTCAACCATAGTCAAACTGGTCTTTTGCATGAAATTATGAATTTTCAAAGTTGAATAACTTTCACATACAGTGTCGGATTTGAGTGCCGTTCATGGCTACAAGATTGTATCAACGAGGCCTATCCTGTCATTCTAGCTTCAACCAATTCTGAGCAGTTCCAAATTTGAGTTTTTTTTCACTTGGGACATGATCACCTGATCACACCTCCCAAATGGGAAGCTTTTGGACCCCAAAAGCTCTCTGATTACAGAAAATTAAGATGAGGAGACTGATTCTCCACTCTTCCAACTTTGAACCACTGAAATCTTCCTGACTTCATCAAATTGAAAAAACCATAAGGATAGTATGTATAAGGTAATTATGCAAACCACCTATATATTTCAGCAAAGTATCTTGACTTTGTAAGTCTACTCCTAACAATAGTGCTCTTCTCCTAAACTCTTGAGTGTATTCTTGAACACTTTGTCCTTTAAGTTGTCTAAAGTTTTGCCAATTCATTATAGCCTTTTGTAGATGAACAAGAGGATAAAATTACTTCTTAATTGCGGAAATAAATTCAATCCATGATAAATTAAGCTTACCATTTTTTCGAATTTCCTCTTTGGTCTTGGCTTCCCACCATACCAAAGCTTCTCCGATCATCCTTAGCGAGGCTAGTTGTATTTTAGTGTCGTCATCATGAAGATTTTGAATCCTTAAATAGACTTCCAATTGTCTGATCCAATTATCTAATTTTTCTACATTAAATTCACCGTTAAACATTGGCAATTCAAATTTGACATTAAGCTTTAGAAAAGGATTTTTACCAATGGTTTTCGACTTATGTGACTGATTTACCGAAGTCAAGGAAGATGATGACGACGAAGAGGATGACGATGGAGATGGTGCATCACCATTTCCTCCATGTCCTTTCTTAGATTGATCATTACCCTTCTTTCCTCCTGAGGAATCCTCTCTTTCTTTTTGGTTTTTAGACGCTTCTCCAGCAATCCTATCATTTCTTTCTTGATAGAGGATCCTTACCATTTCAGTCATATCCAAGAAAGCTTTCTGAAATACCCTTTCTTCTTCCTTGGGATCCATCTCTTCAGGAGCTTCTCCTTCTCTTGAAGACATGCTTGTAGCTTCTTCTAGGGCTCTTGGAGGTGGTTCTCCGACCCTTCTTGGTTGTGGATTAGTTTGTGCACTAACCAAGTTTCCTTCACCTCTCTTGAGTTTTAACCTAGTCAACATCAAAACTTGCAAACAAATGACTTAATCTTTGCACAAAACAAATGCTGAGTAAAAACTCTAGCTCTAAACCATAGCTCTGATACCAACTGATCTGAAAATGCAACTTCTTAGATATGTTCCAGAGATTGACTGTAGGGGCATTTACTGGATATGTCATCTTTGATAAAAGGATGAGATCCAAAGGCTACCTGGCCCTTTATAGACTCTGTCTTTAGAACTTGTAGAAGTTAACATTCAAATGATCTGAAAATGAAACTACCTACTATTCAAGGTATTCATTTCCATAAAATTATATGTGCAAAATATCATCCATGTCTTGCAATTGAAACAAAGTGTTTTTGGTAAATTTCTGAGTCTTATGTGTGAAGGAGTGTTATTAATTTTTACTGTTTAACATATTAAATCTAAAAAACACAGCAAGATAAAATCACATAATATAACACATCAGTTGATGAGGCAGTTCACCCCTCCTGGGCTACATCTGCCGGGTCTAAGGACCCCAAATGGGCATGTCCTTGCTCTTATTAGATGCTCAAATTGGTTATACAATGATAAGAAAGCCTAAATAGGAAAAATAATTTGTGGAAATGAGTTCATAACACAGAAATAGTAAATATTGGCTTTTGTTTCACCTTCAATGGTTAACCATAGCCCAATACAGCTCTAACACTCCCTAGGCCCTGATGGCTCTCCAAGCTTCTCTGCTGAAACAGTACTTGGAGATCAGCTCTGTTGACTCTACAACCTATGCCATTGGCTCTGGAATGCTCAAAATACCCGAAATCAAAAAAAAAATTGCTCAAAAAGGTTCTATCTAGTGAAAGTTATGCCTGACTGAAATTTTGTCCAAGTTGGCCTAAGGAAACTCCACCAAAAGTGGAATAACTAGAGTTAGGCCTGCTAGTTTTGGAAAATGTGCCTAAAAAGGTGGAATCCACCAGAATTGTCTGTGTGGTTTTGGTGGCAATTAATTTTTATGGGTCAGCGGTCACATGGACCTTCCGAACCTGTTGGATAACCATTTGGAGTCAACGGTTATAAAACTGTGGCATTAACACTTAACGTAATTGCCATCGCCGCAATCTATGTGAACACATCCACTGACCATTAAAATTCATGTAACCGCCGGTGCTATGGCCCATGGTTCTGGGCCTATGGTCCTATGTAGAGGGGGCCTACCCTTAGGGGCTGGAACCCTTTCAGCCCCAACCGAAACTTTCACAAATTTTAAATATAAGTGATAGCCCATAGTGGTTAAGACTCATTACGCAGCCCAGGTGGTCGGGCCTTAGGGCTGCCACCCGCTCGAACCGCGATCGAATCCTGCAACATTGCAAAAATTTTATTCAACAATTCTTTCACCAGCCTGGGGCCACGTGGCGGCCTCCGGGCAGGCCACGTGGCACCTGATGATTGGTCCACATAAAAAACAGTCAATCCACTTGTGCAATCCGACTATGACACTTGTTTAACTTTGATTGGTTGATGAAGGAATATTCCATGGAATATTCTATGGAATATTCCTGAAATATTATGTGGAATATTATTTTTTAATATTCTTTTTATTCAAAGTCAACCATAGTCAAACTGGTCTTTTGCATGAAATTGTGAATTTTCAAACTTGAATAACTTTCACATATAGTGTCGGATTTGAGTGTCATTCATGGCTACAAGATCGTATCGACGAGGCCTATCTTATCGTTCTAGTTTCAACCAATTCTGAGAAATTCCAAATTTAAGCATTTTTTTCACTTAGGACATGATCACCTGATCATCCATAAGAGCTCCACTCACAACACAAGTGAGTGTCAGGCCAAGCAGTCATTGGTGGCCGAGATGAGGGCTTCTGATTCATATGCATGCTTTGAATCTAAATCATAACCTGGCAAGGGGAATGATAAAGGGAAACAAATTATTGATGTGGAGCCCAACACCATTATTTCCACTACGAAGATCCAGAAGGAGGAACCGGAAGATCCAGAAGAGGAGGAACATCTCTTCCACTCCCAGATGTGCGTAAAGGGATCCCTGGTATAGTTCATTATCGACAATGGGAGCCAAAAGAACCTCATTTCAGTAGACGGCGTGAAGAGGTTGGGCTTGCTGACCACAACTCACCCACATGCTTACACCATTGGGTGGCTTCACCAAGGACGAGATCTATGCGTCAACTAGCAGTGTCGCCTTCCCTATAGCATCCCTTCACAGATGAAGTATTATGTGACATTGCTCCTATTGATGTTTCTGATGTATTATTAGGACAACCATACTTATGGAAGCGTCATGCTTTGTATCAGTCTCGACCTTGCTCTGTTATTATTACTTTGGGAAATAAGTTGTACAGGATACCAAAGGTACCACCTCCTGCCGCTATCTCTTTGGTTACTACAAAAAAATGCAGTAAGCTCATTTTCCAAACCAGGAAATTTGTTTTTCTGATGATCCATCCCCAGGGCAAGAAGAAGATTGTGGCCACAACCTCCAGACAGGGCTCCTCTGCACGACAACAACAAATGGACAAGGTTGTGGAGGAGTACGGGGACATCTTCACCTCACCCATAGGGGTTCCTCTGCACTGTCAGGTCAAGCACCGATTGATTTAACTTCTTTCCATCAATCCTTTTCGACCCGCCTTTCTACTCATGTCTAGGAATGGCGGCGAAGACGAAGCTTGTGCTGCGCTCCCCCCTTTGAAGATCGGGTTTACATGGACTGGTTCCTTCGCTCTCTCTTACCTCCTATTGGAAAAGATGTCGCATCCCATTTTCCCCAAACCGAAGAAGCTGCCCTCCAAATAGCCTTGAAGTATGACCTTATATACGCCCAATCTGGTTATGTTTATACCGTCCTCCCTGACCTTCCCAAACCCGATGGCCCTAATGCCTCGGGGGCATCTCACTCTGCCGACGGTATCGTTGGAGCCCTGTCAAATACCTATGCCCAACCTCTTCCGGGCCATGGTTTTCCTCCAAGGGCCAGCCCCTCCGGCATTTTTTCCCCTCCAGGTAGCATGTATTCAGGCTACGACATGCCTCCTCCTTTTTCCCACCCTCATGCTTACCTTACTACTACCCACCCTACTCCTTATCCATATCCGCAACCTGGTGTCCCAGCTCCTCTAGCATTCGGACCTCCCACTCCCTTGCCTTCTCCACCCCCACAACTGCACTTACTACCCCCTCCAGGGCAAGTATTTGCACAGCAGGGGGCACCTAATTTTCCTCCTTCTCAAAGAAGGAGAAGAGGCAATCAATCCGCTTCTGGCAATCGTGGACCCAATCCTTCCAGTATTGATCCTCACACTGCTAACCAGCCACAGGGTTCTCAGCCCAAGCCGAACAGGCCACTTCTCACCAATAAGCCTTGTTCGTGTTGCGGTGTTTATGGTCATTACACTCACGATTGTCCCTTATTACCACAAATGCGGCAGATGTGGGATTCTCAGGTCACCATACAGGGATAGCACTCCTCCCCTATTGTTCCCCCCGCCCCAACGACTTCTCAACCTGCTGTGTTTACCGGTCCTTTCCCTCAACAAGGATTTGTGGCCACTCAACCCCCTCATGCCCCGGTAAACACCCAACCTTCCCCTTCTGGTTCCTCTGATTACCAGATTCTTATGATGGCTTCTGACCCATCTCTCACCGTCGACCTCAACCTTCAAACTTGGTCCCATCAGTATTCCACACCTCCTGTTCCTTCTGTCTCTGAGTCTCCATCTTCCGGTCCTACAGAGCCTCTATCGACACCCAATGGTCCCTTGCAACTCCCTCCGCCCAAAGTCGAGGTTCATCCCAAGACTCCTAAGGGACCATTACGCCGAAATGCTACCTCTGGTCGGGCTTCCCATTCATACAGCATAGTAGATGATCTGGCCCAATCTCCTACTGCCATTTCAACACTGGAACTTCTCAAGTTGTGTCCTTCTCAAAAGAGGGCTCTCCTATCTGCCGTGGGCGCTATAGATCTTGCCGATGACCAATTGATTGTTTTCGATGCCCGTCAGTCAGACCATCTACCTGTGTAATGTCCGCTTCGGTTTGGAAACAACTTGGATCCCCTGAACTGGCCCCTTCCACCATCACCCTTTGTGCATGGGATGGTCATGCCTCCCAGCCCATTGGCCTATTTCGTAACTGTCCTATCACCCTTGCCGGCAAGATTGTTTGTGTCGAAGTTGAAGTTATCGATGCCCCTCTTGACTACAACATCCTTTTGGGGCATAGCTACACCTATGCCATGTCTGTCGTCCCATCCGCAGTCCACCGCAAGATGTTCTTCCCTCATAATGGCAAGATTGCCACCATTGACCAGTTGACTTACCACGAACCAAACTCTCAGACCTCCCCTGAGTCCACCATCTCTACTGTCACCAACAAGCAAACTGTTGATTCTTTGACCAGTGTTTCCCCCGGCTTCTACAAAGACTCCTCCTTGCTTGGCACCTTTTTTTAATCCCCTCCCATCTCGGATCCTAACTTGGTAAACGTTTGCATGATGCAATCATCTTGGGCTAACCTTACAGAGCCCACTTTGGCTAGTCACTAACCTCAACCTCAACCAGCTCCTAGCCCTTCGCCCCCGTTAGCCACCCTTCTTCCTTTTGAATCTTCTTCTACCCCCTCTCCTCATGAGTCGATTTCACCTGAAATCAACCCCCTTGGCACCATTCCTCCTGGCCATTTCCATTTTGGTCAGATCCCTTTCCTCGCCCCCCCTCCCAGAGCTTATTCGGTTCCTACCTTGGCCAACCTATCCCTCCCCAACTTGACCTTGGGTATACTCGTCTGGTATCTTGACCCTCTAGCCACCACTTCGCCAGGTCAACCTAAACCATATATTACCTTGACCCCGGTTCAACCAATCCCCACGACTTCTCTTGCTACACCGGTACCTCAGTCACCCCACCAAGCACCGCCTCCTGTTGCAACCGCTTCGAGTAAAAATGGAAAAGCTCGCAGGGGGGCATCGAAGGAAAAACCTACGCCGCCCAACCCTGCCCCTCCTCGGCCTCCCATGCATCCCATCCAGTGTGCTCTGTGTGATTTTGTTGGTCACGCCACTCATACCTGTCCTGAATTACCACATCTCAAGACCATGGTTAATGAAACGTTTCCAAAATCTGACATTCCAGAAGTCCATGTCACCATACCAGATTCTATCCCAAAACTTAAAAACTTGCGCACCAATCACCCTTGTTCTTTGTGCAATTTCCATGGCCACTATACCCACCTTTGCCCCCACCTTGATGAGTATCGTGCTTCTTTAGCCACATACCGCCAATTCGAAGCCTCCCTCTCCCGTAATCCTTCTTCCCTCACTCTGGACCACCTGTCTACCACAATTACCATTTCTCCTCCTGATACTGAAATGACCGACACTTCAGCTACAATTTCCTACCTTTCCTCATCACCGCGATTCTCGGATACCAACCACTTAGTACCTTCCCCCAACGCTTCGCCTCATCATTCAACTGCTCACTCTGTCACCTCACATGACATCGTACCTATGAGCCCTTCCCATCACAATCAAGAGTCCCATCCCTCTACCTCCTCAGGTCAACCTCTTCCATCCTCTCTTCCCATATTCTAGTCTGATGAAGACATCATGGAAGCCATGACCAACCCTAATTTTCCCTAGGATGATATGCACCATCGTGCATATTTCCTCCCACCTCAATCCTATGACCAATATGCCCTCGAATCAAAAGACTTCATTCCTGATAAAGTTGATTGGTTCAAAAACCCCATCCCTGCACCTGACGCTTTCGAAGAAGGCAATATGGCTAATATCTCTCCCACCATCAAAATCAACATTTATGTCAAGCCAGGTATTGAAGAACATCTCACCATGAGCGCCCAATGCACTCCGGAAGAAATTGAAGCCTACACAAAACTCTTCAAAGAATTCAGTGATGTTTTCACCTGGTCATACTCAGAAATGCCCGAACTTGATCCTGCCATTGTCGAACACCACATCAACACATGGCCTGATGCCATTCCAGTTCGTCAAAATTCGAGACCCATCCATCCTTCTAGACGTGAAGCCATCAAAGCTGAAATCGACAAGCTCCGGCAGGCTGGTTTCATTTACCCCATTGAATATACCACTTGGGTGTCTAACCCAGTTCCCGTCCTCAAAAAACAAGGCACCATTCGTGTTTGCATCGACTTTCGCAATCTTAACAAAGCTTGTCCAAAAGACAACTTCCCCACACCATTTATTGACCAAATCATCGATGAGTGCACGGGGCACAAGATTCTCTCCTTTATGAATGGCTTCTTCAGATACAACCAAATTGCTATCCGTCGTGCTGATCAACTTAAAACCGCGTTCATTAGTCTGTGGGGCACTTTCGCATACCGAGTCATGCCATTTGGCCTTAAAAACGCCGGCGCCACCTTTCAACGAGCCATGTCGTATTGCTTCCATGACTTAGCCCATATTATTCTTGCCTATTTAGATGACCTTACTGCACGTTCTAAACATCGGGCCCAACACCTTCATGACCTGCGTACGATTTTTCTCTGATGCCGCAAGTATAACATTCACCTTAATCCTTTGAAATGTGTCTTCTGTGTTCCCGTCGGTCGTCTCCTCGGCTTCATCGTGTCTAAATACGGGATAACTCTCGACCCTTTGAAGGTTCAAGCCATTCTTGAACTTCCTCTGCCTCGTACCTTACGCCAGCTACAAAGTCTCCAAGGCAAAGCTAATTTTCTTCGCCGATTCGTTCTGACTGTGCCACTACCGCACATGGCTTCCTTAGACTTCTTCGATCTCACACCCCTTTTTTCTGGGATACATACGCTCAAGAGTATTTTGATGCCCTCAAGCATGCTCTCACATCCACCCCCTTGATCTGTCCCCCTGACTTTGACCAAGATTTTATTCTATACATCTCCACTTTCACCTATTCGATTGCTGGTGTCCTTATCCAGGAGGATGATAACGGTGTTGAACACGTGATCTATTATGTCAGTAAGAACCTTGCCGGTCCACCTGTGTCCTACTCGCATGAAGAAAAATTAGCACTAGCTGTCATGTTCTCGGTCCAAAATTTGCGTCATTATATCCTCATGCGTTCCACAAAGGTTGTGACTGATTCCAACCCCATGGCCTTCCTATTGAGTCGCCGCATCCTCAATGGGAAGTACGCCCATTGGGTCGTTATTCTCCAAGAATTCGACCTTGAATTTGTCACCCCAAAAATTAATAAAGGTTTAGTCCTAGCTGAACTCATTTCTGATTTTCCTTCCTGGACGCAAGATACTCCAATTAATGACGCTCTTCCCGATGAACATCTGTTTGCCATCACCACCAACGATCCTTGGTACGGTGATATCCTTACTTACTTGCGAACCCAAAAGTTCACCCTTCACCTTGATCGTAATGCTCGACGACGTATCCGACACCAAGCCTCTCGCTACCTTTTAATCGGCAATGACCTTTATCGTCGCGGCGTATATACTATCCTTCGTTGTTGCCTCACCCATGCTGAAGCTGAGCAAGTCCTAAATGCCTGTCATAGTGGCACTTGTGGCAGCCACCTCTCCGGCCTCGCCACCGCTGAAAAAATCATGCGTGCTGGGTATTTTTGGCCTTCTCTCTTCAATGATTGCATTGAAGCAGTCAAACACTGTTCCAATTGCCAACATTTCGCCCACAAGGTGCGAGCTCCTCCCGCTCCTCTCCATCCTGTCATCACATCTGGTCCTTTTTGCAAATGGGCCATCGACTTTATGGAATGTCGACCTCCATCTGCTGGTAACCACAAATATATCATCGTGGCAGTTGACTATTTCACTAAATGGGCCGAAGCCACTGCAACCCTCTTTTTCTTTAACCATGCCATTGCTCGCGGCATTCCAAAACAGTTAGTCTCAAACCATGGCCGACATTTCGAAGATCAGATTTGGCATGAGCTCTCCTCCCTATTAGGTTTTGAACACCAATATTCATCTTCCTATTACCCAAGGTAATGGTCAAGTTGAGGCGGTCAACAAAATTCTTAAGACCATGCTTCAATGCACGGTGAACAAGCACAAAACCAATTGGCATCTCATGCTCTTCCCTGCTTTGTGGGCCTATCGTACTTCTGTTAAAACCGCCACTGGTTTCACTCCTTTCCACTTTGTCTTTGGCGAGGAGGTCATCTTACTAATCGAGTGTGAAATCCCTTCCCTTCACTTGGTCGTCGAACTTCTCCCTGATACCCAACCTCTAGAACAACGACTTATCATGCTTGAGCATGCCTCTGAAGACCGTCGTGTTGCACTGCAAACTCTCGAAGCGGCCAAAAAGCACACCAAGGCTCAGTATGACCGAAAAGTACACCCTCGCACCTTTCATGAAGGTGACCTTGTTCTAGTATACGACCAGGCCCACGATACCCTTGGTCATGGGAAGTTCAACTCATTGTGGCTAGGTCCTTACATCATCAGTAAAGATCTTGGGAAGGGAGCATATCTTTTAGAGGACTTTGAAGGCCACCCCCTTCCTAATCCTCGCAATGCACTCTATCTTAAGAGATATTACCCTTAGCATTTCCCACTCGAAATGCATGTTTTATCTCCTTGTAGATAGCCAGCATAGGTTTGTTTTTCTCATTCACTACTTCACCAGGACACAAGTTTCCCACGAAGTCTTTCTTTCCCTCTTCTCCAAATCGGATTTCCTCACTTACAACACTTTTCTTTGGGGCACCGCTTAGCCTCCATATTTATTCTTGTTTGTGTCGATTTCCGTCATGAGATACCATTTTGTACTCATGTTTTTCGGGTCCCCCTTGGACCTTTCATCATTTTTTCATCATCATTAGTGTTTATTTGTTCGTCGCTCTACTATTTTCCCTCGTGCCTTAGTCAGGGTTCCCTTATTGCCTCACCTATGGCGGACCTACTTCTGTCGACATCAGCTCATTTACTCCAGAAGTCAGGTCTAGGGGACAGTGCACCTTGGTTCGAGCTCTTCCTAGCATAATCGTGATATATACACTTGATGGTCCAGTGATGCAACAGCAGCTATTGGTGATTCCCGGGCATGTGTGAGATGTCTCAACCCTCATGAGGGGGTGGCCCTGCAGGTATCCCCCCACATGCCCGGATGACTTCTTCCTTTCCGCCCTTGATGCAAATCCTCTCATTTGATGATATCAACCTCAACCGCTTGCAGCGCCTCTTCAATTTGCATATATCAGTCAGCTTTTGTGAGCCCTTCCCCGTGTGTAGGGGTCATTTGGGTATATTTATATCTCATGTACTAAAATCTTCTTGTATAAGTCCTGAAGGTCATTCCAGGCATCACATGTATGTGGGATTCATCATGTTATTTATCTGGCTCATGTTTAGGCCAGCACATGCTTCATTATTGCGTTCTGTGGTTTTTCGGGCACCTTATTCTCTGTACTTTGTCTCGGCGGGCATAGGTATGCCTCCCCCGCCGCCTTTAGCATAGGTACCACTTCATAAACTAGAGACTTGTTGCACCTGTAAGTCTCATCTCCTCAGGGTCTAGTCCTTTAGCACATCAGACAACATTACACTTCTCTCTCTCACTTCCCTTTTGATATCTAGTGATTGACTTCTTACAACGTACTTCGGTCATACGATTTGCTCCTAACACTCGTACGTTGGGTGGCAATCTGTTACACCATTTTTTTGGTCATCTAACCTATTATTATTAGATGAACCCAAGTACACCATGTAAGACCAATTTTACCCTAAGTAAAATTGCTTTCACCATATAAAATAACTCATTTGGTCATATTTAACCCAAAACAAGGAAATTAATAAAATAAATCCTTATTTATTTAATTATTTCTTAAGAACAAGTTGTTGAAATCATTATTTAAACGATATTCTTAATTAAATTTGACTAAATCATCCATAAATAATTAAATAAACCATTATTTATTTAATTATATTCCCATCATTCCCCTAAAATGATAAATAAATCATTTATTTATTTATTATTTATAAATAAAGGAATTGACCCAAGTCAAGAATCCTTTTCCCTCCAACAAATATAATAAAATATTCCTAAAAGGTGCTTCTAGAGTTCGATTAATAATATTTTATTCATGCACCGAGTTCTAGACCGCTCCAATATTTTGTTATAAATAGGGGGGTTTTCCCCATTCATTAGTCACCTTCATTGCATTAGATCACTCTGGATTTACTCTTGGTCACCATTTTCCATTTGTTTTGTGAACTCCCATTGAGTTCCATGTTTGTTTTTCTACACCCATAAGAGAGAGAAATGTTAGATCTGAAACACTGAGGACTTTCAAGAACCCATCCCACTGAGGAGAACCGGAAGACACCTTTCTTGTTTTCCTCTCAGGTGCCCCATTCTTTAATATAATACAAAATTATTTTAAATACATTCTTCTTGTCTTGTCCATTGGATTTATGGAGCCATGTTATATTTTATCTGCTTAATGTCTTTTGTGCTTAGATCTGAATTTGTGCAGCAAGCTTGAAGATATTTTGCAGCCATAATCAATGTTAGGGCTATTTTTTATGCGTAGCTAAAGTGATATTTTACAACGAAAGAATCATACTAACAACTTGGATGACATTATGATCTTTAGCCAGACTTTGGAAGAGCACCTCCACCACATCCAACGAGTCCTCCAAACACTGCAGCAACACAAGTTGTGTGCCAATTTGGAGAAGTGCACTTTTGGCATGACCCAGGTTAAATTTCTGGGATATATTATTGATGAAAGGGGGGTGCATGTGGACCCAACCAAGATCCAAGTCATTCAGGATTGGCCAGCCCCAACCACTATAACAGAGCTTCGTAGCTTTCTGGGTCTTGCTAATTTCTACCGTAGGTTCGTGTTGGGATTCTATCATATCACTTGGCCCTTGAGTCAAGTCACCAAGGGAGGAGAAGCAAAATTCTTTTGGTCGGAATGTCAACAGAAGGTGTTCACAGAATTGAAAAATCGCCTATGTTCTACCCCAGTGCTCACATTACCAAACTTGCAACAACCATTTGAGATCGAGACAGATGCCTCTGACTATGCTATTGGAGTAGTTCTTACTCAATAGGGACATCCAGTGGCATATCACAGTGAGACATTGTCTGACACAGTTCGTAAGTATCCCACTTATGACAAAGAAATGTATTTCATTGTGCAAGCTTGTAGACAATGGAAGCATTACATTTTGGGGAAGGAAACAATCATCCACACAGACCATCGGCCCCTGCAATTCATACAGACACAAGGGAAGTTGCAGAATGATCACCATCAAAATTGGTCCACATATCTGCAACAATTTCATTTGAACATCAAGTACAATAAGGGTAGCACCAATAATGTTGTAGACTGCCTCAGCCGACCACCGATCATGGCGCTCACCACCGTTCTGAACTCTTGTGGGCACGAGACTGCTGATTGGCCGCTTCGCTATGAGAGCGACCCAGAATTCAGCCACACATACAAGGCACTCTTGGGGGGTATGCAAGTTCCAAATTTTCACCTCCAAGATGCACTTTTATGTCACCTTGGACACCTTTGTGTTCCTTCAAGCGAGCGTGCCAAGATGATATGGGAAGCACACTACAGTCGAGTCACTGGGAATTTCGGGTTCGAGAAAATAGTAGCAGTACTGCAGAAGTATTTCTATTGGCCGAACCATCGAAAGGATGTCGGGAAGCACATTAGATCTTGCACTGCTTGTGCTATTGCCAAACCAACCATCAAGAAGCAAGGCCTATATACTTTGCTACCTACCCCTAGTTGACCTTGGGAATCCATCTCCATGGATTACATGTCGGGCCTGCCTTCTACTAAGCATGGAAATGACTTTGTTTTCGTGGTCGTCGACAAATTCTCGAAGATGGCCATTATGGCAGCCTGCAAGAAGAATATCACAGCAGAAGCCATTGCTAAACTCTTCTTTGAACGAGTGTGGGTGCACTTTGGGATCCCATAGTCTATCATATTAGATCGGGATAGCAGGTTCCTCAGCACATTTTGGTCCATCCTCTGGTAAATGCTGGACACCAAGCTCACCAATTCCACAGCTTTCCATCCCCAAATAGATGGCCAGACAGAGGTTGTCAAGAGAATGATTGTACACCTTCTACGCATGTAAAATTCAAAGCATCCATGCACATGGGACGAAAGCCTCCCCTATGTACAACATAGTTATAATCGGGCTCTCCACAGCTCAACCGGCCACAGCCCCTTTCAGGTGGGCTTGGGATTCCAACAACTATGTCCCATTGACATAGCCATGCCATTTTCAGCTACTCAAGCTGATTTGGCTCATGTCCAATCTGAAGTTGAAAAAGAAAATAGCTTCATCGAGCACATTCAGCACATCCCCAAATAGGTTCATGACATATTGGACAGAGCCAATGCTAAGTACAAGCAATGCCATGATCAACATCTGGTGCCACACAACTTCCAGGTGGGCGACAAAGTGTGGCTAAATTTGCAGAAGGAGCGCCTCACTAGACCCCACCACAAGCTTTGCCTGCTTCGATACAAGTCGTACACCATCACCAAGGCTATAGGGAACAATTCCTTCAAGCACATTATTCCACCATTCCTTTGTTTTCACCCAATATTCAATGTGGACCGCCTTCGTCCCTACTTCCCACCTCTATTGGACACCTCTGACATTGCAGAACAACTCACACCAACAGAGTTAAACCCGGACTGCATGGAATAGGCCACCATAGATTGTATCATGGACATGCAAATCAAGAACACTCGCCAACAGAATATCCAACTGTATCGGGTTGTCAAAGCTGGCCAACTCCTGTACCAAAGAAAGTGGTTCACCATGGGACCAAGTTCATCAGAAGTTTCCTCATCTCATGGAGGAACTTAACGCAATGGGGACCATTTCTTCCTAAGGGGGGAGGAATTATCCAGGTGGATATTAGGGGTCACCTGCCTATTTCTCTTAAGGCCCCACCATTATCTCTTTTAGTTTTTTAGTTTTGGCACAACTTACTATTTTTAGTATTTTTTCGGGTCCTGAACTTCCAGAGCTGTTTTGAGGCCCTAAACATGGGTCCTTGGACCGATGTTTCTCACTCAAAATTTGTATTCCTCAAATATATTTTTCTAACAAGGTATGGTTCATGTCAAATGGAGATTGTATGCCAAACTTACGTCCCCGGGAAGTTGAAACACCAATTTACCCAAACGGGGCCCATAGTTTTGGCGCTTCATCTCCTAGGGTTAGGGTTTTCGATTTTTAAGGTTTTCCATTGTTTCTAAATAATAAATAGGCCCTTCAGCCTCATTGTAACTAGGTTCAGAGGCCTATATCCGCCACATCTCTTCTCAAAGATAGCTACTAGCTCCCTAGCTAGTTTATTTCCATTATATCTGTAAGAAAATTCTAGTTCTTTGATATTAATGAAATGAAGTGTTACTTCTGCTGCATCTTTGTATTTATGGTTATATTTTTATTCTATTGTGTTCCTGCATAAATCTGGATCAGCCCATCTTGTGAGGTAGTCAGTTGCGGTGATGATATATCTTTCTTGTGAGTGTCATGCAATCGGCACAATTGGTCCTATGAAGTCGAATGCCCACTTCTCAAATTCTTTCATAGCCCTTACAGGTTTTAGGGGAAGCTCATCATGATGTTATGGTCGCCCCATTATTTGACAGACATCACATTTCTTCACATATTCCTTGTTTTCTTTGTGCATGGTCGGCCACCATAATCTTGCTTATAGTATTTTCCTTGTTGTAGGTTTTGCACCAACATGGCCTCTCGCAACTCCATTGTGAGACTCCCACAAGATGTCTACTCTTTCTGTTAGTCATTAGTAATTTTTCCTATCTGAAGATGACTGAATTTCAGTCCTAGATTTCTAAAAACAAAATTCATGAATATTTTGAATTTTAGAAATCTCACTGCCTTCATTATCCTTAAAACAATTTTTTCACTATGTTACTACTCTGCCATTCCTTGTTTAAATTATCACTCCTAAAGGGACCCTCCTAGGCTTATGCCATTCATCTAGTTTTTTTTTCCGACCTATCACCCCAGCCCTATGTTTTTCCTTTACCCCACCACTTCACCTTCATCCAGTGTTATCACTCAACCTATCCTTTCCCATGTTCATCAGGGTCCTCAAACCTTGATGGTCTCATAAATACCTCTAAGAGCTCCTTAGATAGATCAAGTACCTCCATTTCTATATGATCAAATACACCCATTGGTCAAAAACATTTATCTTTACATTGTTAATATCCCAAGCCTAATCTCAGTCAAGGACTAAGTTAAAACCCTAACACTAGCTTATTAGGTTTTCCCTAGGTTATAAGATCTTCATTGGTATTTTAACCTCTATTCTTCTCATACTAGTTCTGGTTCTAATGAAAAAGAATAGCAACACATGATTGCCCAAGAAAGAGCAGGAGGTCTCTAAAGAAAGTTATTTTGCCAATTTCAAGCCCTGCAAAAGGTAAGTGTGCTTGAAATTTCTACAGGAATGTCAAGAGGTAAATCAGCAGGGGACATTGATAGGGTAACTAATGAATTCTAAAAGAAATCAAAGATCATTGTGTTTAAAGGGGATAAATCATTATATGCTTGATGTGACCCAACAGAACCCTCATGGCGCTCACCATCGTTCTCGAAGATTACCCAACCAAGTGACCCAACAGAACCACCGTGCAGGCTTTTCCCGTTCAGCAGCGACCCAATGCTACGTGTTCAACAGCGGCCCAACAGGTCCATGTAGCCTTTGCTCGGAGCTACGCACCTGTGCTATGCATTTAGCAGCGGCCCGATAGGCCCATGCAACCTTGCCTGACTGGTCCGGAGCTACACGCCTATGCTGCGCTTTTTGCTAGGAGGTTTTCTACAACAACTCAAGACCGGAATTGGCTCAAAACCTCCTCAAAAGTCACTTCTAAGGGTTTCCTAGCACCTTTGAGGGCTAATTACAAACAGCACCATTTCATTTCCAAAGTTCTTGTCATTAAATTAGAGGAATAAACCCTAGATTTCTCCATCAAATTCACAAAGAAAAATTGGGGTTTTGACCTTCAAGAAAAGAATAAAAAAGAAAAATGTCAAGGGAAACTAATAGTGGCAGTGGTGAGGGAGGCCAAGGGCCTAGAAGATAGCAGCGAAAGAGTGGAAGAGTAAACAGGTTTTAACCTTTGAACACCAAGGAATTTATGGCCTCTCCTATGACAATTGCATATTTCTAGGAGGTGGGTTGTTTTGACTTCTGTGAAAGGGTACAATGGGTCCAAAGTCACCCTGAGTTGACCAGGATTTTTATCCTTAACCTCCATTACCATCAAGTAAATTTAGAAGGAGTAAACTTTGAGTTATTCACCAATACCATTTCTATGGCCACCGGGATACCTAGTATGGGAGAAAAGTGGTTCAAGAAGGAAAATTTGGACTTGAGCCATTATCAACCTTTCTTGAAACCTAGATACCAAGCTGACTACAAATCCATTTTTCCATTTTCACATCTACTGGAGAGATATGCGCCCTTGATGAAATTCATCATGAAATATTTTACATGTGAGGGTAGGTTTTCAAGGCTTTATTACTACCATATAAGACTACTCATGCACTTCTCTAGGGTAAAGCTGCTACATTTTCTCTATTATCTTTATAGAATTATTGATAAGATTTCTTACATTGTGCAAAATATACATCCTTCACAAAAAATGAAAATTATTTTTCACCATTCTCTTATCAAGATGATTGTGTTACATCAATTAGAGCAACAAGGTATTCAATGGGAGGTGTTCATTTCCCATGAAGTTTTCACAAACCCACAGCCTCATCATCAGCCAAATTTACCATCATCTCATCCACCTCCCTCCACTCCTCCATCACCCCCCACTGACCATGACTCATTATCTTCACATGAATCCTCCCCTCAAGAAAACCTCCCTTCCTCACCTTCTCCTAAAGCATCAGATCAAGAAGAGGTCGATGATGAGGAAGAGCAAGAAAATGATGAAGAGGAAGAAAATGATGAAAAGGAGGATGATGATGAAGAGGCAGAGGAGGATGATGAAGAAGAGGCAGAGGCAGATAATGAAGAAAAAGGCAATGAGAAAAATAGTGACAAAGAGGCATAGGCAGAAAATGATGAAGAGGTAGATGAGGAAGAATAAAATGATAATGAAGAAGATACAGAGACATCAAATTTTCAAGAATAAGGCAGTGAACAAGCTAGTGATAAAGAGGACAAGGCAGAGACAGATAATGAAGAAAATAGTGACAAAGAGGTCAACAGTGAAAAAGAGGCAGAAAATGACTAAGAGGCAGAAACAGAAAGTGAAGAAAAGGTAGAGATAGATAATGAAGAAAAAAGTGACAAAGAGGTCAACAATGAAAAAGAGGCAGATAATAAAGAAGACAGTGAACAAGACAAAAAATAAGAGGACAGTCATGACCAAAGTCATGACAGTCATGAAAAAAGTGAAGAAAATGATGAGGTGAGCAGTGGTAAGGGTAGTGAAGATGAAAACATGGATACAAATGAAAGAAGCCTTGATCAAGACACTGAAATGACCACAATCACACCTCTTCCATTGACATATCAAAAAGGACAAAGGCTTGTGTTTGCTGCCTCCAAAAGGCAAGGGACCATGCCATCCACCTCAACTCAGCCACTAGACAAAGGCAAACAAAAGGTAAAGGAAGAATAAGAATATCATGAGGTTGAGAGGGAGTTTGAAATCATTCAAATAGACGGTGATGAGGAGAATGAAGAAAGGATCTCTAACTTGCTCATCCAGAACAAAAATTCCCTCATTGAAGACCTCCAAGCAAATCTAAATAGGGAAAAGAGTGTGAATGATGCCCTTGAAATGGAAAACAGACAGCTAGGAGCACAAATTTCCATTTATGAGGCTAGGTCAATCAAGGCCCGGAAAGAAGCCCAAAAGGCACAGGTAAAGTTAGAAGAGTTCATGGGCACCTATGAAGAGAGTGAGGATGAAGAAGGGAAATCTAGGAGGAGACTTAGAACCATGGGGTTGAAGAAGGCATTGGCAAAACAAAGAGAACAAGAATCATCCCTGGTGGAGCAACTCCCTCTAGATGAGTTGTTGGCCATGGAGATAGCACATGATAGGGAGCCTTGGTTGGAGAGACAAAACATACAATTGGATGAAAATTTAGAGAAGGAAAATAGAGACCTTAACCTCCAAAGAAAGATGACCAAACATTATGCCCGGAGAAACCAAGTTGCAAGGGTTAAACTCAAGAAGGCCCAAACCAAGATCCAAGCACTAAAGAGGAAAAAGGCCAAGATAGCCTTGGAATATTGGCACAATATTCTCTACAGGTCTCTCAAAACCCATGAGGCACATATCCACCAAATTTGAGAGAATTTTGACAAATTTTCGTTTTTTGCTGATTTGGCCAAGTGGGTAGCACCCATGGTGATACGATTTTTATCAGAGCATCTTCAGGAAGAAAGGCTTACATTTTTGGAATCATAAGCTCAATTATAGCATGCTCACAAAATTTCATGTTAATTGGAGTTGTTTTGGTCCTCCAAAAGGGTCAAAAATACCTAATTTTCACCTTTTTGCCTAGTTTCTAAGACATGTGTTGCGCCTTTATCAGTATTGGGATTTTTTCTTTTTGAATCAATTACAAGTGTCCAATCAGAAAAATAAGGGTATTTCTGGAAAATATACTCAACATTATTTCCAACGAGTCATCGCGGAGCCCATTCCGACATCGGGAAGGCTTTCAAAACCTTGCTGCAAGTTGACCCAGTCTTCTTGCTCCTATGCTACACCCTTGGCATGGAAATTCATCCTGAAACTCAGTGTTGCGCCCTTACAAAGGAAAAGTCAAAAATGTATGCTTGGAAAATTTTTGGAATCTTAGCAGAGCCCAAATGTCAATTTATTTGCTAAAAATGCCCGAAAAGATATTTTGTTTTAGATATTTTGTGCCTTGGGCCTTGCAAGGTCTCAAGGACAAAACTGAAATTTATGATTAAGTAATAGGCTTCTAGAGACTTAATTAGTTTTAGTCCTCCAATGCATGAGAAATAGAGCATGGAGGCTCAATTGTAAATGTTTTATTTTTGCTGAGCATTCTATGAAATAGACTTGGAGCTTATTGGTGAAACTTGTTGTTGGTGCCTTGTGATGGTGTTGGATTGTGTTTCTATGGATCAAGATCACTCTTAGGATTCATTAAGCTTGTTCAAATGGTGATGTATTCCATATTTATGTTTTCTTTCTTCAATTATTCATTGTGTTTATGGTTCATTTAGTCATAGAACAAAAATAGAGAATGGGATTTATCTTCTTGATACCCTACTTATGCCTGCTTTCTTGACTTCTATGTTTTCTTCCTCAAAGTTTGCTAAATAAATCCTTAAGTGCTCTTTAGTGTTACTGATATGTTATGTTAAAATGCTATTTGTTTCCAAGTAAAGCTTTTGAGAATCCTTCATTGCTCTCTTAGCTTGCTTAACTGTGGTTTTTTAAGACTTGCTTAGCCTAGTTAATATTGAGGAATCCTTCATTTCTCTTCAAGATTTCATTATGCTATCATATTAGAAGATTTTTCTTGTTTATTGGTTTGTTAAAGGAATATTTATTGCCCATTTAACTCACTGTGTTCACAACTCCGTGTTACTTCACTCTCCCTTGACCTAATTAGATCCATTTGATCTTGCCAACTTGCCCTTTGATCTATCCTTGACTCATTTTTTCACCTTTAAAAGACTTTTGCAGACTCCATAGCCCAATGGATTGATATTCCCCACTATATTAACCCACTTAACAACTTTCCCAACCAACCCAACAAACAAACAAACCCTAAAACTTAACAACTAGCCTAAAATCAAACCTAAAAAGCAAACAAGTTCATATCCTTTACACAAAATAGGGAGAGCCCTCTCTGAGTCCAGGAAGGCTAGGTCCTAGGACTCCAAAGACTGGTCTGATGTTACCCCTTTCCATTTGTTCTCACCAATCTAACAAATTACAGGGACCTAACATAATGGCGATCACGGTGGGACTCTGAGTACATAATAGCCTAAATATCTCTTACGGACTCACAAACCCTCAGTTAAACATAGAGAACTCAAACTGTTAGCCAAGAGTAGAATATAATTGTCTCACCATTCTAGCAAGATGATGACTTAACTATAGGACACTCATATAAATATTAGGGATACATAAAGGAACTCAGAAAACACTAAAACATCCCTAGATTGGTTTTTGTAAATTTTTGGTGGTGGACCACAAATACTTATCTTCAAAATAGTAAAAACATCCACCTGGTGACTCCAATAGCCTCCAGTAGGCCTTCTAAATTTACTAGTGTTCATAAACTTCCTTAGGATTGTGTCAAATCATCCCTGAAGATTTTAGAAGCCTAGTCACACACTATGCGAGTTTAGCAAACAATTAGAGAGGTCTGCCTTCCGAAAGCAGTCATAAACTTTCAACCTCTCTACACTTTGGGTTTGAAATATGGCTTCACAAAGTATTTGTACCAGATCTCACCTAGACCCAAACCCTCCTACCATAGCTGACGACCCGAAAAATATTTTGTGGCAAACTTCCAAAACTGAAGACTCAACTACTGTTAGGACCATTCATAGAGCCAGTTGTGTCCCTGAACATCTTACAGCCTTGTGAGATCCCCAGTTTGACTTGCACCATACAAGAAACCTTTTCAAGACCAATTCATAAAGTGGGATTGACCAGATTGACCATAAGCCCATAGATTTGCAGCAGAGTCCTGGCAGAGAAGCCTCTCCTTCCACTCCTCCTGATTTTCAACTTCTCCATCACTTTTTCTCTTTTCATTATAAGTCTGCTCAAAATAATTTTGATGGTCCAAGTACTTCCACGACACCCATTCATACCACCATTGTACAAACCACACCACTTCATCCTACATCCCCTCTCACAAACACTCCCCTTGTAAATCCTACTTGGATTCCAATAATCCCATTATGGCAGCATGGTATGCCCCCTAGTACTACCACAACCTCTGATACCTTTTCCAAATGACTACCAATCTATAATTCCCCACTTTACCGGAGTTGAATCTACCACTGCCCAACAACATGTAGATAGAATAAATGATGCTTTTGATTACATGTAATTAGAAGAGGAAACCATAAAGATGAGGATGTTTACCTAGAGCCTGGGGGGGAAGCTAAAAAACGGTTCAAAATATTGACTCCTAATAGCATACATGATCTCCCTTCCCTTTACCAAACATTCATAAACAAATGGTAGATTAATAAGAACCCTCTCCAAATTCTCTCAGAATATAACAACCTCAAGAGAAATGTTGGGGAAAGCATACAAGACTATTGAACTAGGTTCAATAGTATAAAAAATTCCCTCCCACCTCACATGAAACCCTCGTAATGCCTAGCACTAGTGAAATTTCAAAAAGTATTTGATCCAGACATGACCTACCAACTAAGAGAGAGGGATCCCCAAACTTTAGAGGGCATGAAAAGGGGAGTTGTGAGTGCAGAGGCCAACCTAATTGAAAAGAGGGCTAGGATGAGGTTAAAAAAGAGAGTCACCTAAAAATATGAAACTATAGCCTCAACCTCCTCATCCGATACCAAAATTGAAAGCCTAGTTAGAACAATGGAGAGAATTATGGAGAGGATAAACTTGAATGAAAGAACACCTCCTAGGGAAAATCAACCAAATCCCTGAAACAGAAATAGGAATCTGAACTTCAGAAGAGACCCACCCCAAATCAGACAGAGAGACAATGACCAAAAAATTAGGCCTCCCTTCAAAGACAATTATGTGGATGAGGAGGAAAGAGAAATGGAACAACCAGAAGAAAACCATGTAAAATTGATAGGATCTAATAATGAGGGTGATGTTTTTCTCACGGAAGAAGAACAAGGGTTATTTTCCTCAAATCAAAATGATAGAACAAACTATGAGGAGTCTGAAGAGTATAAGTTGGGATTTTAGAATGCCATAATGGAGGTCCATAGACAATATGATCTTAGGAGTAAGAAAAACCGAGAGGCCTCCAAAACAAACAAACAAGAAACTACTGTTAAAAATAACCCTGTAAATATAATGAAAAATACAGCAGAGAACACAATAACCATGGCTAAGAAACCTGATCAAAAAAAAGATAAAACTAGCCAAAAAAATGGTGACCCAAGCTGCCCTAGTACCTCCACTAGTGGCCCTGGAAAATCTGCTCAAAATGACAGTCCTAATAAAACTTAGCCAACCAAAATCGCTGAAAGAGCTATGTGCGACAAAATTGATGTAAATATGTCAAAAACACTAACACCTTTTAGTTTTGAGGGAGAGATTGACAAAATCAAAATAAGCATGCCCCTTGTTGAACTAGTAACTCAGGATGTATATAGGAATCAAGTCTTGAAAGCTTTGAATATAGGAAATGATACCGACTCCTTGAACTTAACTGATGACAAACCAGAGCTATTGTTTGGACCTGAAGTAGAGGGAAAATATCAAGAAGGATTTGTCCTTCCATTCTATGTCAGCTTAAACATTCATGACAAAATCTTGCATAATGCTATGCTAGACTCCGGAGCCACACACAATCTCATGCCTAAGGTAGTAATGGATAGATTAGGCTTACAAATAACCAAACCTTACAAGGACTTGTACTTGTTTGATTCTTGTAGAGTCAAGTGTTTGGGTCTAATCAAGGATTTTTGTGTCAATCTGGCACAAATACCTGCTAAGAGTCTAGTCGTGGACATAGTGGTTGTTGACATTCCCCCGAAGTATGGCATGCCTTTATCCAGATCATGGGGGGCCAAACTTCAAGGGAATCTCCAAATGGACATGTCTTATGCTACCATCTCAGCTTTTAACCAAACAAGGAGGTTGTACTGGGAATCACACATGAAATATATGGTTAGTAGCCAAGATAGGCCAAACAACACCCCTATTTATTCCATTCATTCATATCTTGACTCATTTATCTTGTATGATGATGATAACATTGAAAAACAAGTAAATGAAATTGAGAAAGATATAGGCCTACAACAACAGTCAAACCAAGCATTGAATGAGGAACTTGATAGCCAAAACTCTAGCAGCCACGAACAACAGCATATTGGTGAACTTGAACTTGAAACGCTTTGGAACATGAGCTTTGATGGTTCTTGTGGCAAAGCTGGTTCGGGAGCTGGTCTTTGGATTCATAACACCAATGAAGGCCACTCCTACAAACTAAACTTTCAATGCACTAACAATATTTCCAAGTATGAGGCCCTTCTCCTTGGTTTACATTTGCTAAAATACATAGATCCAAGAAAATTTATTTTCAAGGAGACTCTGAACTGATCATTAGACAAATCAAGGGAGAATATTCTGCCAAGAATCCTAGATTAAGAGAATACCAGAATGCTGCCTTGGATCTCTTGAAAACTTTTGAGAAGTATGAACTTATCTCCATCCCTAGAGCTCAAAACAACTTGGCCAATGAACTTGCCTTTGCTGCCAGCACATGCCAAATGCCTCATGCTAATGAACAATACACTGTGAAAGTCAAGTGCAGACCAGTAGTCCTGGATAACATAGATCAGTGGCAAGTATTTGAAAATGAAAAATAGATTGAAAATTTCTTGCAGCCTAAAACCAAGTTCAAAATGTTAAAATCAGACTTAATCCATCAAGAAGCTTGCTTTGACAAAGAACAAACCCTAAAAACAGAGTTGCCTTGTAAAACTGACATAAATCTACTAGAATATCCTCTTAAAGTAGAATCATTGGTAGATTTAAATCAAAAATACCTTGAGGAGCTGCAATGCAAATATAAATCATTATCAAGGGGTCTTTCCCCTTTAGAAGAGTTGTTTGACTTTAATGACGTAGCAAGAAAGCCAAAAATTGAAACCACCGAAACTGATGTGGAAGAATGTAACATAGGCAGCATAAAAGAACCCAAAATAATCAAGTTTTCCAAAACTCTCCCTCCTCAGATAAAACATAAATATATAGAGTTATTCAAAGAATTTAAAGATATTTTTGCATGGGGGTATGAGGATTTGAAGTCCTACGACACAAGCATCATCCAACATAAAATTCCTCTCAAGGAAAATCAGAAACCATTCAAACAAAAATTGAGAAGAATAAACCTCGTTCTAGTACCTCTAGTTGAAAAATAAATAAAGAAGATGTATGATTTTGGTATCATAGTTCCACTTAGGTACTCAGAATGGGTTTCCAACCTCATGTCAGTTAGGAAGAAAGCAGGGGAGATTAGGTTGTACATAGACTTTAGAAACTTGAACAAAGCCTCCCTAAAGGAACACTACCCTTTACCCAAAATGGATCATATACTACAAAGGGTGGTAGGTTCTAAGAGAATATCATTGCTTGATGGTTTTCTGGGTTACAATCAGGTATTGGTACTACCAAGTGGTCAACACAAAACCATTTTCACAACACCTTGGGGCACATTATGTATGTAAAAATGCCATTTGGGTTGATGAATACGGGGGCTACTTTTCAAAGGGCCATGGATATAGCTTTTCCTGAATACATAGGCTACTTCATAGTAATTTACCTTGATGACATCACTATTTATTCTAAAACTGATCAAGAGCACTTAGTTCATTTGCGGAAGGTATTTGCGAAGTATAGGAAAAATGGCTTATCTCTGAATCCTATGAAAACATTGTTTGGTCTTCAAGAAGGAAAAATATTAGGCCACATCATTTCCTAAGAGGGGATCAAGATAGACCCCAAAAGGATTGAAGATATACTACAAATCAACCATCCTAGAAATATTAAAGAGCTGCAATGTTTCATTGGAAAGATAAACTTCATGAGAAGATTCATCCCTATCCTCGCTGAAATCCTACGAAATATCACAAACATGCTAAAAAGAGAAGTAGGATTTAAGTAGACCACGGAAGCCAAAAAATCCTTTGAATTGGTGAAACAAAACCTTGCCCAAACACCAGTTCTAATCAGCCCCGACTTTACCAAGGATTTCTTCATATTCTCCTTTGCATCCGAACACATTGTTGCTGTTGTATTGCTTCAAAAGAACATGATGGGACAAGAACAACCCATAGCCTTCTTCAGCAAAGCATTGAAAGATACTCCTCTAAAATATATCATCATGGAGAAACAAGCCTTTGCCTTGATCAAAGCATTGAACGACTTCAGAGTTTACATTTTGCACTCCCATGCTATTGCTTTTGTTCGACACACAGTTGTTAAAGATATTTTGAATCAACACCCTGATGGTAAAAGGGGTAAATGGATTGCTATTATCTTAGAATATGATTTAGATATCAGACCCACTAAACTGGTTAAAGGACAAGGACTCACAAAACTCATGGTTGAAACAAATTTTCAAGTGCTAGACATGAATATGGTTGATGCATTAGAGGAACAGGAAGAGTGCACAGCTCCGCACATTGAAGAAGTGTTTTTGAATTCACCTTGGTATGTTGATATTCTATATGTAATTTTCTATTTCAATGCTCCTCCAACTCTATCCAAAACAAAAGCTATATTCTTGAAACAAAAATCTTTAATTTTTTGCATTTTTTATGGAGCTTTATATTGGAAAAATTCTGTTGGTATATTGCTTAAATGTTTGCTTGAAGAATTATGCATAAGTTCCATGACGGAGAGTGTGGAGGTCACCTCTACTGGAAAACCACAGCTAATAAAATCCTTAGAGCTGGTTACTATTGGCACACTCTTTTTCCCAATACTCACAAGCTAGTTGCAACTTTCCATAAATGCCAAATATTTGATGGCAAGAAGAAGCTACTACCTTTTCCCTTGCATCCTATTACTATTGAAACTCCTTTTCAGTAGTGGGGTTTAGATTTCATTGGCAAAATCCACCCTGCCTCATCTGCCCAACACAAGTGGATTCTCACTGCTACCGATTATTTCACCAAATGGATAGAAGCCATCCCTTCAATGAATGCTACCGACTCAGTCATCATAAAATTCCTTGAAACCAACATCTTGTCCAGATTCGGCTGTCCCAAGAAGATCATCACCGATAATGCTGCAGCATTTAAGTCCAAGAGAATGGGGGACTTCTGCTACAAGTATCACATCACACTGGGACATTCTATAGCTTATTATCCTCAAGGTAATGGACTGGTTGAGTCTTCTAACAAGAGTTTGGTGAACATCATCAAGAAATTGTTGGAAGAGAAAAAAAAATCATGGCATGGAAAACTGGTGCATGCACTATGGGCTGATAGACTAACAACTAAGAAATCTATCAATATGTCTCCCTATCGGCTAGTTTATGGCATGGAATTTGTTTTCCCAACATCCTTGGGAGTTCCGGTAATGAAGCTTCTTCAAGAAGTTCAATCAAAAGAAAATGACATGCAAAGGAGGTTGAACCAAACCATTCATTTGCAGCAGCCAAGGGAAGAAGTTTACAAAAGAACACAAACAGTGCAAGAAAACATAAAGAAGATTTTTGACAGAAGAACCAAACCCAATAATTTCCACATTGGAGACACGGTGCTGAAATGGGACTCCAGAAGGGAGGATAAAGGAAAACATGGCAAGTTTGAAATTTTGTGGAAGGTTCCTTACATCATCCATTCAGATAGAGGTAACAATGATTTATTTTTACAAGATATGGATGGAGTAGAGGTGTTCGGGGGTCCTGCCAATGGCAGGATGCTCAAACATTATTTTTGTCAAAATTCCTAGTTTGAAGTTTTCATTCGTTGTACATAACATTGATTGATAAAAAATCAGAGGAAAAAAAAAAAAGAAGAAGAAAAAGAGGGCAGATTCAAAGAAGAGGTACAGCCCCATACCCAAAAAAGAGATTTGTTGAAAGTGAGCACATCTGAATGCCACTACTTGTCTGGAAACAAGAGTCTTGTTCAGTCATCTAGCATAATCATGGTTGAACTTGTTTTAAATTTCTGCTGATAGGTTAGTGAAAGAAGGCTTGTCAAAATCATTTAAGCTTGACTTGTCATTAGGAATAGATTAGGAGGAAAAGATGTTGGTTCTAAATGCTCAAATCTGAACCAAAGAGAAAGAGAGGAATGCCTAGCAATTTCTAAATCACAGCCCTTATGCTTTCTAGTTTTGTTTTATTATGTAAAATAATGACTGTGTGCAGCTTGTCTAAATGCCACATCCCATGGAAAATCAGATTGCTCAATCCTGGTTTAGTCATGTTTTCAATTTCATGTCAGTAGACTAGAGAACAAAAGTTTGTCAAACAGTTTAATATTTACAAATAAGTAGACTAGGTAGAGAATAAGAGAGCTCATTTGCTTAATCTGAACTCTTGGGAGTGATAAGGGTACAAGTAGATATTTTTTTTTTATGTTTTCAAAGAAAATGAATGTCAAGGGTTTTCCAGTCCAAGTGCACCCAAAGGGAGAAAACTTTTTAGGCAAGCTATGATGGGTAGGTAGAGATAAGGTTGAAGTGAGCATGTCTTTAAGATTTTTAAGATCATAGCTTCTATGAAACAACAACAAATGAAAGAAGAGAAATTTGCCAAATGGATGAGGCACTGGTCTTCAAAACACAGATATTTGAGCTCTGAGGTCCTGGACACCTCCTGAAAAGGAGATTCCCTCCCCAAGTGGAGCCACTGTTAGTCATCAGTAATTTTTACTATCTGAAGATGATTAAATGTCAGTCCTAGATTTCTAAAAACAAAATTCATGAATATTGTGAGTTTTAGAAATCTCACTGCCTTCATTATCCTTAAAACAATTTTTTGACTATGTTACTACTCTGCCATTCCTTGTTTAAATTATCACTCCTAAAGGGCCCCTCCTGGGCTTATGCCATTCATCTAGTTTGTTTTTCACACCTATCACCCCAGCCCTCTATTTTCCTTTTCCCCACCACTTCACCTTCATCTAGTGTTATCACTCAACCTATCCTTTCCCATGTTCATCAGGGTCCTCAAACCTTGATGGTCTCAAAAATACCTCTAAGAGCTCCTTAGATAGATCAAGTACCTCCATTTCTATATGATCAAAAATACCCATTGGTCAAAAAGCTCTGTCTTTACACTATTAATATCCCGAGCCTAATCTCAGTCAAGGACCAAGTTAAAACCCTAACACTAGATTATTAGGTTTTCCCTAGGTTATAGGATCTTCATTGGTATTTTAACCTTTATTCTTCTCATACTAGTTCTGGTTCTAATGAAAAAGAAGAGCAACACATGATTGCCCAAGAAAGAGCAGGAGTTCTCCAAAGAAAGTTATTTTTCCAATTTCAAGTCCTGCAAAAGGTAAGTGTGCTTGACATTTCTGCAGGAATGTCAAGAGGTAAATCGGCAGGGGAAATTGATAGGGTAACTAATGAATTCTAAAAGAAAGCAGAGAGCATTGTGTTTAAAGGGGAGATCAAAGTTTTTTAAGCCTAATTAGATCAACAGTGTGCCAAACAGAAGCCCAATGCAGCAAGACACATAAAAGAAGATCAAGCTCTCATCTTAGCCATTTTCATCTCAGTGGTTAAAGAATAGAGAACATGGTATAAGCTCCAAGGTGAATATAAAGGGTTTTGAAGGTGTTACCACTGTGTGGATTGCCAAAGTTATCAAAGTGATTTCATCATGTTCAAAGGTCAGAGGGAAAATTGATTTTGTTTACTTTCCAAAGTAATAATGTTCAAAGACATAATGGCAACCAAAGAAGGTGAGCCTTGTCACTCAAACAACACCTGCAAAACAAAAGGGTTAAAGGAAATATCAGTGAAAATTTAAAATGTTTGACAAACATTAGCAAAGGGGGTTTTCTTGTTTTAATTTATTCTCCTCATCTACAAAGGCCCTTTTCCACCCTCAATTACTCATTTCGTTTTTAAATATCATCAAAGGCGGTCAGAGAAGGAATTTTGAAGTTCTGGAAAACTTGGGCAGAGTTTCCCCATGCTACGCTCCTGGGACCCTGTGCTACATGCCTGTGGGTGTTTTCTTCAGAACATTTACCTTGGCGTTGCGCGCCTATCATCATGTGCTACACGTTTGACATTGCACCGAAACCTTCCTGACAGACCCGTGCAACCTTGCTCGGGTGCTACGTGTTTAGCACTGCACTGAAACCCGCCCGACAGGCTCGTGCAACCTTGCCCAGGCGCTACGCATTTGGCACTGCACGTAAACTGCCGGATAGGTCCGTTCACACAGACTATTAGACCTTTTCCTCTGCTGCACGGGAATTCATTAAGGATTACCCAACCAAGTGACCCAACAGAACCACCGTGCAAGATTTTCCCGTTTAGCAGCAACCCGATGCTACGTGTTCAGTAGCGGCCCGACAGGCCCATGCAGCCTTTTCCCAGCGCTATGTGCTTGCACTGCGCATTCAGTAGTAGCCCGATAGGCCTGTTCAACCTCGCCCGACTGGCCCAGCGCTACGCGCTTGCGCTGCACGTTTGGCTAGGAGGTTTTCTGCAGCAACTCAAGATCAGAATTGGCTCAAAAACTCCTCAAAATTCACTTCTAAGGGTTTCCTAGCACCTTTGAGGGCTAAGTACAAACAACATCATTTCATTTCCAAAGCTCTTGTCATTAAATTAGAGGAATAAACCCTAGATTTATCCATCAAATTCACAAAGAAAAATTATGGTTTTTACCTTCAAGGCAAGAGTAAAAAATCAAAATTTCAAGTGAAACTAATAGTGGCAATGGTGAGGGAGTCCAAGGGCCTAGAAAACAGCAGCGAAAGGGTGGAAGAATAAACAGGTTTGAACCATTAAACACCAAGTAATTGATGGCCTCTCCTATGACAATTGCATATTTCCAGGAGGTGGGTTGTTTTGACTTCTGTGAAAGGATACAACAAGTCCAAAGTCACCTTGAGTTGACCAGGATTTTTATCCTTAACCTCCATGACCATCAAGTAAATGTAGCAGGAGTAAACTTTGAGCTATCTGCCAATACAATTTCTATGGCCACCGGGATACCTAGTATGGGAGAAAAGTGGTTCAAGTAGAAAAATTTGGACCTGAGCCATTATCAACCTTTCTTGAAACCTAGATACCAAGCTGACTACAAATCCATTTTTCCATTTTTACATCTACTGGAGAGATATGCGCCCTTGATGAAAGTCATCATGAAATATTTTACATCTGAGGGTAGTTTTTCTAGGTTTTATTCCTACCATATAAGACTGCTTATGCACTTCACTAGGGTAAAGCTGCTACATTTTCCATATTATATTTATAAAAGTATTGATAAGATTCCTTAAATTGTGAAAAAGAGACATCCTTCACAACAAATGCAAAGTATTTTTCACCATTCTCTTATCAAGATGATTGTGTTACATCAATTAGAGCAACAGGGTATTCCATGGGAGGTGTTCATCGCCCATGAAGTTTTCACAAACCCACAACCTCGTCATCATCCAAATTTACCCTCATCATCTCATCCACCAACCTCCACTCCTCCATCACCCCCCACTGACCATGAATCATTATCTGCACATGAATCCTCCCCTCAATAAAACATCCCTTCCTCACCTTCTCCTAAAGCATTAGATCAATAAGAGGTCAATGATGAGGAAAATATCAATGATGAGGAAGAGGAAGAAAATAATGAAGAGGAAGAAAATGATGAAGAGACAAATGATGAGGAAGAGGAAGAAAATTATGAAGAGGAGGATGATGATGAAGAGAAAAATGATGAAGAGGCAGAGGAGGATGATGTAGAGAAGACAGAGGCAGATAATGAAGAACAATGCAGTGAGAAAAACAGTGACAAAGAGGTAGAGGAAGAAAATCATGAAGATACAGAGACCAAAAATGATTAAGAAGAAGGCAGTGAACAAGCCATTGATAAAGAGGACAAGGCAAAGACAGATAATGAAGAAAATAGTGACAAAGAGGTCAACATTGACAAAGAGGCAGAAACAGAAAGTGAAGAAAAGGCAGAAACAAATAATGAAGAAAACAGTGACAAAGAGGTAGATAATAAAGAAGACAGTGAACAAGATAACAAAGAAGAGGACAATCATGACAGTCATGACAGTCATGAAAATAGTGAATAAAATGATGAGGTGAGCAGTGGTAAGGGTAGTGAAGATGAAAACATGGAGACAAATGAAATCAGCCCTGATCAAGACACTGAAATGACCACAATCACACCTCTTCCATTGACATATCAAAGAGGACAAAGGATTTTGTTTTCTGCCTCCAAAAGGCAAGGGACCATGCCATCCACCTCAGCTCAGCCACTAGACAAAGGAAAGAAAAAGGTAAAGGAAGAAGAAGAATATCATGAGGTTGAGAGGGAGTTTGAAATCATTTATATAGACAGTGATGAGGAGAATGAAGCAAGGATATCTAACTTTCTCAGCGAGAACAAAAATTCCCTCATTGAAGACCTCCAACCAAATCTAAATAGGGCCAAGAGTGTGAATGATGCCCTTGAAATGGAAAACAAGTAGCTAGGAGCACAAATTGCCATTTATGAGTCTAGGGCAATCAAGGCCTGGAAAGAAGCCCAAAAGGCATAGGTAAAGTTAGAAGAGTTCATGGGCACCTATGAGGAGATTGAGGATGAACAAGGGCAGTCTAGGAAGAGACCTAGAACCATGGGGTTGAAGAAGGCATTGGAAAAACAAAGAGAACAAGAATCAGCCCTGGCAGAGAAACTCCCTTTAGATGAGTTGTTGGCCATGGAGATAGCACATGATAGAGAGCCTTGGTTGGAGAGAGAAAAAATACACTTGGAGGCAAAATTGGAGAAGGAAAATAGAGACCTTGACCTCCAAATAAACATGACCAAACATTATGCCCGGAGAAACCAAGTTGCAAGGGCAAAACTCAAGAAGGCCCAAACCAAGATACAAGCACTAAAATAGGCAAAAGTCCAAGCTAACTTTGGAATCTTTGCACAAGCTTCTCTACAGGTCTCTCAAAACACATGAGGCACACATCCACCAAATTTGGGAGAATTTTGACAAATTTTGGTTTTTTGCTGATTTGGAGGGCCAAGGGGGTAGCACCCATGGTGCTACGCTTTTTTTCATATAATATTCAGGAGGAAAGACTTACATTTTTGGAATCCTCAGCTCAAGTGTAGCATTCTCACAAATTTTCAGGTCAATTGGAGTTGTTTTGGTCCTCCAAAAGGATAAAAAACACCATAATTTTCACCTTTCTGTCTAGTTTTCAGAACATGTGATGTGCCTTTACCAGTCTTGGGATTTTTTCTTTTTGAACAGGTTACAGGGGTAAAATCAGAAAACTAAGGGTATTTCTGGAAATTAGACTCAAGAGGATTTCCAACAAGCCATCACGGATCCCATTCCGACATCAGGAAGGCTTTAAAAACATTGTTGCAAGTTGAACCAGTTTTCTTGCTCCTATGCTACACCCTTGGTATGGAAATTCATCCTAAAACTCAGTGTTGCGCCCTTACAGAGGAAAAGTCAACAATGTACTCTTGGAAATTTTTTGGAGGCTTGGAAGAGCCCAAATGTAAATTTCTTTGCTAAAAATGCCCGAAAAGATATTTTGTTTTAGATATTTTGTGCCTTGGGCCTTGCAAGGTCTTAAGGACAAAAGTGACATTTATGATTAAGTAATAGGCTTCTAGAGACTTAATTAAGTTTTATTCCTCCAATGCATGATAAATAGAGCATGGAGGATCCATTGTAAATGTTGGATTTTTGTTGAGCATGCTATGAAATAGACTTGGAGCTTATTGGTGAAACTGGTTGTTGGTGCCTTGTGATGGTGTCTGATTGTGTTTCTATGGATCAAGCTCACTCTTAGGATTAATTAAGCTTATTCAAATGGTGGTTTATTCCATATTTATGTTTGTTTTCTTTAGTTATTCATTGTGTTTATGGTTCATTTAGTCATAAAACAGAAATAGAGAATGGGATTTATCTTCTTGATACCCTACTTCTGCCTGCTTTCTTAACTTCTATGTTTTCTTCCTCAAAGTTTTCTAAAGAAATCCTTTAGTGCTCTTTTGTGTTACTGATATTTTATGTTAAAATTCTATTTGTTTCCACGTAAATATTTTGAGAATCCTTCACTGCTCTCTTAGCTTTCTTAACTGTGGTTTTTTAAGACTTGCTTATCCTAGTTGATATTGAGGAATCCTTCATTGCTCTTCAAGATTTCATTATGCTATCATCTTAGAAGATTTTTCTTGTTTATTGATTTGTTAAAGGAATATTTATTGCCTATTTAACTCACTACATTCACAACTCCATGTTACTTCACTCTCCCTTGACCTAATTAGATCCATTTGATCTTGCCAACTTGCCCTTTGAGCTATCCTTGACTCATTTTTTCACCTTTCAAAGACTTTTTCAGACTCCATAGCCTAATGGATTGATATTCCCAAATCTATTAAACTACTTAAAAACTTTCCCAACCAACCCAACAAACAAACAAAACCTAAAACTTAACAACTAGCCTAAAATCAAACCTAAAAAGCAAACAAGTTCATATCCTTTACACAAAATAGAGAGAGCCCTCTCTAAGTCCAGGAAGGCTCGGTCCTAGGACTCCAAATACTGGTTTGATGTTACCCGTGTCCATTTGTTCTCACCAATCTAACAAATTACGGGGACCTAACACTTTCATGATCTAATACACATCTTCGTTGTATATGATCGAAACCCATTTTGTACAACTACTCGGCTATGAGTTGGTACTCAGCTACTTTGACTACTAAGTGTCTTTTCTGAGTTGCTGTGTATTCTGTTGGGCATTTTCATGTAGTTAAGTATGTTTTTATTTGATCCAGATGATCCGGGATGGCTTCTACTTGGAAAATATCAGAATCCGATAGCTGATCATCAAGTGGTCCCCCATTTTCTCTATTTTCCAATATTGACAAATGTTTGGGACCAATATTTAGCCTCCCCAGCTTCACTATGACTTCGAAAGTGAATTCTTGGAATAGTAGAAGCTACCTACATATTCTACCCTCCAAGACAAGTTTTTTTACCAAATATTTCAGTGCCAAGTGATCTGTGAAGAATTTGAAATTACCCCCCAATAAGTAGTGGTAGAATTACTGTAAAGAGTATACCATCGCAAGCGCTTCCCTCTCTGTTGTTGTGTAGTTCCTCTCTGTCGTTGATAAATTTCTGCTTGCAAAGTATTCTAGGTGGTCTATGGAGGTTTCCCCTAGCTGAGCTAGCACCACTCCCAAAGAAATACTTGAGGCGTCAATGTGCGCATGGAACTGTTTATCTTAGTTCAGATGGGCCAAAATGGGTGCACTTTCTAGTTTCTCCTTCAATGTATCCAATGCCTTAGTGCATTCATCATTCCATATGAAATGTTATGTCTACCGCAACAACATTTCTAGTGATGTTGTGATCATCGCATAGTTGCGGATAAACCTCTTGTAGTATCCTGTGTGTCCAAGTAGTGATGTCAACTGCTTAACATTTTCCAAGGCATCCATGTTCACAATTACCACCACCTTTGCGGGGTCCACACATACACCCTGCTTACAGAAAACATGTCCCAATAGTGTTTTAAATGGTACTGCAAAGATGCACTTTTTGAGGTTCAAAGAAATTTGAAGTTGTCAACACCTGTCAAACATTATCCTTAACAGACATGCATGGTTTTTTAGTATACTATACATCATCCAATCGTCCATGTATACTTTTAGAAACTTATGAATATAATCTCTGAAGGTTGCTATTACTATCCTTGAAAATATATTTGGTGCATTCGTTAACCCAAAAGGCATGACATGATGGGCATATGATCCCCATCTGTTGTGAAAGTAGTTTTTATTTTATCTTCTTTGGCTATTCTTACCTGGTGATATCCCGAAAAGCCATCTGTGAACGAGTATGCTTCGTTTCCCACCACGTTGTATAGAACTTCGTCAGTAAATGGTGTTGGGAAGGGATCATGTATACATGCATTATTTAGAATTCTTTAGTCTACACATACTCTAATTTATGATTTTATCTTTTTGCTATGTATTACTATTGGGCTAACGCATTCTGCTTCTTCAACTATAAATATCAATCCTGCATTCAACATTTTTTCTATTTTTGCTTTAAACTTTTCTTTTACTCTTGGATTTAGGAGGTAAGGTCTATGTTTCACTGGCCTAGCATCAGTTTTCAGTACTATGCGCATCTCTCCCAAATCTCCTTTGATTCCTTTGAGTTTTGCCACTAAATATGGGAATAGGTCTTCATATTCTTGTAGCAGATCAAAAAATTATTTTGTGGTTTCTATATCCCAATAATCTTTGATGGATGCGATCTTGGGCTTTTCTTTGCTTCCAATGTTCCTCTTGTTTGTCTTCAGGGGTAACAGGTGTAATCTTTCAGTAGTCGATTCCTCCTGTATTTCTCGTTCTCCTTCCTTTTCTTCAAAGGATAGAAGTCAAAGATTTTCTAAATCATCGTCATATATCTCCCGATCTATTCTTTTGCATGCTACTGATTATTTGGCTCTCTAATCTAACATGGATATTTCCTCAGTTTCCTAAAGCTATGGAAAAAACAATATTCTTTTAATTTCTTGCAAGGCCTCCGTAACTTGTTCTGTATCTCCTTTGAAAGAAAAAATTTTGGTAAATCTTTCCGCAACTGTTTCCCAAGTGTCTGTTCCTCTCTTCTTTTCCGCCGTTAGGTACCAAGCTTGCGGAATGGTGTCCAGTGAATGTATGAAGTTGTGTACCCATAAAGATTTTGGATATTCCTCTTTTCTCCACTTACATTCACATATTTTTATATGTACTAAGGGATCTGAGTCTCCTCGTTAATTTTCCTCAAGTTGTGGTCCTGAATCCGTCTGAAATATTGTTCGTAATTCTTTGGCTACATCTTCCCACCTATAGAGAGAGTTTCGATGGGTTGCCCACCATCTTGCTGAAGTGGATTGTAATGCTAAGTCCATGAGATGAGTTCTATGTTCTATTGGCACTTTGTCTTCAACTTTATTAATGAATGTATTCACAGTTTTCATATTTGTAAGAGTTGGCTATTCTCTCAAGTTTGTGCCAATCCAGTTGACTCCCCAAACATTGGCGCATATTCTTATGTTGATTTCGTATCCTCCCTGCTACCAATCGCCCTAGGCCACTTCTGATCCGATGTCAGAACTCTGAACACTCCTCCAACTTACTATTCCTTCTGTTTTAGGATTAATGTGATCTTCTCTTTTGCATGTTCTCTTTTGGTAGAGTTGATCTAGAAGTTTTGTGTCTTCTCTATTTTCGACAATTTCTTTGTATCCAGGTCCCTGATATGGATCCAATGGTTGTACCACCCTGACCTCGCCATCTTCGAATATCATCAGCTCCGTCTTCAAATTGATAACTGCATAATTTTCAAAGGCCTAATCTATTCCCAGCAAGGCAGGATAGGGATCCTTGTCACCCATGATATCTATTACTTCAAAGTCCATATAAGTTTTTACTCCCGCAACATCAACCTCAACTTCATCCAACCTCCCTATTGGCACAATGCAATATTGATTTTCCATTCTTAGTTGTATTGGTGAATATGACAGCTTTGGTTTTCCCAATGCTTCCCATGTCTTTCTAGGCATAATGTTGACATCTGATCCGAGATATAACATTGTGTCTCTTATTTGGAATCCCACAACTTGGGAATTTCTACAAAACTCTTTTATAGTTCTTCTCTTATTTATTTTTATTATTCTTATATATTTTTTAGCTGTGTCGCTTGCATCCTCATGTCCTGCTCCTCCTTGAAAAACCATCTCTAGGTTTCGCTTCAACTACTCCAGCATCTGTCCATTGTTCACAATTTTTAGGAACAGTCGGAACCATTCTTCTATAGGTGTCCCTATAGTGACGATATTCTCTCCTTCATGGGATGGTTGTAATAGCTCCATATTCTTATGACTCCCTAGCTTTGAGAATGTCTCTAGTGCTTCTTAAAAGTACTGCTTCTATCGGTCTCGGCTAAAAATCTTCTTTGGGGATGCAGGTTTGACTAATTTTATCAGGTCCATTTCTCGTGCATCCTCCCCTATTTTCTTCCCTCCTCGGGTTATTATAGCTACACTTTGTAAAGGTTGAGGCTCTACTACCTTTGGTTCTACATTAACCAGGTTAGCTCCTCATTTCGTGGTTCTTTCTTCCCACCTCTTGATCAGCTCTGGGCAGTCTTTAATAGTGTGTGCATTCACTCTGCATTGGGGGCACCATGGTCTCCCTGGTAGAGGACATTCCCTCGCTACATGACCTTCTTGATTATATTTATAAAACCTTATAGGTCCTCTTCCTCCAGTTCTGCTACCTCTCATTCCTCCCCCTCCTCATCCTCTTAGAGTCTCATTTACTCTATAGGACAATCTATCCAATTGATTCGATAATGTATCCAGGGCTCTGCATTGATTTGTATGATGATTTTTTGAGGCACAAAACTCACAATAAACGTTCTTTGGAACATTTGAATACTTTTGCAGAATTGGACACAATCGTGGAGGATGACCAATACCTTTGCATATTTCGCAGCGCTCTGCTGCTTTTTTATTCTACTCATTAGGAAATCCTGGGAAGTGCGGTTGCGGTTGGTATAACCCTTGAGTGTTTACCTGCACAACTCCTCTGACTAGCGGGACCACCTATGTTCCAGTTGCCGAAGTCCCAACATTGGCTCCCTGCAACCTCGGGAATTTCGTTACTACATGTCCTTCCATCAAGCAATGTGTACACCATACATTGGGTCGTGCGGGTCGCACTGCTTGAATATATTTTATTTTTTCTATCAAACTGGCTATTTGATGTTGCATTCCCAGTAGGGGTGGATCTTGCTCTTTTTCTCCCCCTCTAAACTACTGTGGGTATCCATCCATTGCTTATATTCTCATTGCTTGATCCATTGCATCTTGAAGGGTATAAATATTTTTCTAGGTTAAAGGTGTCCTTGTCAACGGTAGGAGTACCTTAATGAACCAGTCCCGCTGGTGGTTTGGATCAATTGGGTAGCTTAGTTTTCCAATTGCATATTTAAACCTTCTCATCAGATCCCAAGTTGTTTCTCCTTCCCTCTGTTTAATTTCCCATAATTCAGACAATCCTTGCTGATTCGTCTGAGGTATCTTGAAATCTTGGACGAATTCCATCTTAACATCATCTATTGTTGGGTTCTGGTGTACCACTAACCATTTGAAGAACCAACGTAAAGCTCTTTCTCTTAATGTTGTTTGAAATTCAATTAATTTGATTGCGCCTGGCGTCTGTTGAGCTCTCCAAATTTCTTCACATAGATACCAATGTTGTTCTACATCATCATTACCTTTTCCGGAAAATTCCAGGTATCAGGTAGATGATCCTGCCATCTTTTCTTACATTGGTGGTACTAATATGAAACCTCTGCTTCTTGGCTAAGAGATTTTTTTGCTAGCACTATTGCTAGCAGTTCTTTGTATTGTGGGCTAAGTACTACACAAATTTATAGACTCTCGTAACTTTATCAAGGACTTATCAGGTGGATGGTATATTACTAGGGGAGGGTTAGGACTAGTGCTACTTGAAACTTGGGGAAGAGGATTAACTTTTGTTATTGTTTCCGACCTCTCTCGGAATAGTTTCTCCATTGCAATATGTAGTTCTACATTAGACTCTTTCTCAAGGCGCACGTCCTCCTCATCACCAGACTTCTTTTCCTTCTCTCTTTGGGCTGGGCTCCTATGAATATACCTAACTTCCTTGACAGACCCTTCGATTCCTTTAGGTCCCACCTGACCTTCTCTTTCTTCTGTCATCTGCAGTGCCTCTTCCTTGCTCTGTCAATTCCTTTCTTGCTTTTCAAACTCTCGTATCGCCCTTTCCCGCCACTTTTCAGCGATCTATGCCCTCCAATGTGATCTCCGCTCTCTCAGCCTACTGGAGGTTCTGGCATCCATATCCCTATTCCCCCTTCTTCCTTATTCGTATCATCTTTCCCTCCACTTATTCCCCCAGTACTAGAGGTTTAAGTATCCATCTCGGGGCTTTGGAACAACATTAGGCCCTCGTCCACCATTAAAGCTTTAATCCACAATGAGACTTCCTTCAACAACTTTCCCAGCAACATAGATTTAAATATATCTTCTGTTTTTGTAAAATATTGATAGCACTCAGCTACAAACTCCACAATGTACCGCTCCAAGGTAGTTTGTACCCAAAATTCTACTGCTCAGGTTAGATCTGTATCTAACCGATGTAGTGTTGTTAAATCTATATGTGTCCAACTGTGATGGGCTCAATGCAATCCTCCAGGAAGTGACTTGATTTGGAGTATTCACAACCAGTTATGGAGATCTTCAGCAAATTTTCCCCAGAAAATTTCATAAAAATCGCTCATTGAATCAGAAAACATAACTTGATCCTTGACAGTATTTTCCCTCTGTTATCAAAGCTCCTCTTGTTGCGATATGAACTGATCTACATGATTGTCTCGCCAGATATGAAATTCTCTCTCATAGATCCTCGATACCATGATCTAGCTTCTAGATAATTTTTTCAGGTCCAAGCAACGAAACTATCTGTTGGCAAAAAAGGAGGTCTTTGGGCAAGACCTAGGTTCAAGCTTAGAGCCAACAAGGTTCCGCTATAGTCTAGGATAATGCCGACATTTTTCACCCTGCTCAAGAGAGCAAGGAGTCTCACTCGAGGCGTGCCATGACCTTACTGGGATTAGAAACTAGACTATTAACATCGCATATATATTACTAACAACAAGTCATTCATCATTTTATATGCAGCACATTCATCATATATCAGCTAAGAGACGAGTTATTGTTCATCCATACACATTATGAGCATCAAATTAAAATTTTAAAATAACCACACATACAATAATAAAAAAATATCAACTATTCCATAGCACACAACACAAAATCAGTCTGGTTCTATTAACTTAGCTCAAAACATTACAAACATACTCCGCAGAGTTCAATACATCTCAATCCAGTACATACAGCTCTGTAGAGCTTTTCCTAGACTCTAACCCTCTATCCACCACTGTCTACCCTCCAAGTCGTTCCTTCCTTTCTTATCTACTCCTACCAACTGACACTGTCAGTCTTTTCCCCTTTTCCGCTCAGTTGTTCCCTTGCGCTCCGCTGCCTTCCATATCTTTTCTGTCACTAGCTCTATTTCTGGGAGTTCTACTGCATGTTCACTGTCTCCCGTTCTTGCCATTGTTGCACCACCTGTTTGTCCTCTGCCACCTGTCTTCAAGTCTTCCACAACCGCAATGGCTCCTTGCCTATCTTGACTGCACTCTGCCACCTGTTCCTTTTGCTCCTATCCTTCCACAACTAAAAACTATATTGTCTAAAACAAAGGCCCAAACATGCAGTATGGTTTACCTAGGGAAGTGATAACAAACAGGGGGGGTGAAATTCGTAGTACATAAGACTACAAAAACTCTATGGAACCACCACATCAAGCATATAATGATTTCTCCATATCACCCGCAGGTGAACGGGAAGGTTGAAAGTACCAATAAAGTCATTGAAGCAATTTTGACTAAAATGGTCTCGACACATTAGTGGGACTGGACTACTAGATTTCCAAAGGCCTTGTGGGCTTAGTGCACAAATTGAAGAAATATTACTAGATATTATCCATACCAACTGGTATTCAACAAAGAACCAATTTTCCCCATCGAATTTGAAATAAAGACTCTCAAACAACGCAAGAAGTGGAACTGGACTTGACGGAGGCTCAAATTAAAAGACTTCAATAAATAAACAAATGAGATGAAGCTCAATTACTTGCTTTACAATGTACCACAATCATTCAGCAGAAATGGGCTAAGTGGCATGAAAACCTTATCAAGAAGAAGATGTTTCAGGAAAGAGATTGGGCAGTCCTCTACGACTCCAGATTTCAACACTTCCCAGGTAAATTACAGACAAGGTGGCTCAGCCCATTTGAAATTCAAGAAGTGCATAACAAAGGCACTCTCACTTTGACCACCATAGATGGGTCTAAATCTTCCTTCCGAGTAAATGGACATCGGGTATGTATTTATCATAAACCACTCACAAAGGAGTATTTGTGCCAACAGGTATGTGACGACCCCTCCATGCGAATTTTAGCTGCAGGGAGTAATGACCCGACAGCTTTACCTTCATAAAAATCCATTCTTTTTATTTTTGTAAATAATGTATATATTGTCTTTCATTTTATTGTGATTTGCATCATTATACAAATATAAAAATTTCTTGTTCTTTGTTATCATTGTTCAATTGACTGAACAACTCATGTTTAGTTAAATGGAAATCTGATTTCTTTTTGTAAGTTTCTATTGTTCAATCAATTGAAAAATCAATTTTATTTTTGTGTGTTATCGTTGTTCAATCAATTGAACAACTACTGTTCAATTGGCTGAAAAACCGATGTTTGCTTAATTGAACAACCGATTTTCTTTTTGTGTGTTTTTTTTGTTCAATCGATTGAACAGCTAATGTTCAATCAACTGAATAACCATTGTTTGGTCAAAAGAATAAAATATTTTATTTTTGTGTGTTTTTGTTGTGCAATCGATTGAACAAATGTTGTTTAATCAACTGAACAACCATTGTTCGGTAAAAATAACAACTTATTTTCTTTTTGTGTGTTTTTGTTTTTCAATCAATTGAAAATATGTTGTTCAATTGATTGAAAATCTGTTGTTCAATCGACTAAAAAACCGTTGTTTGGTCAAAAGAACAATGAATTTTCTTTTTGTGTGTTTTTGTTGTTCAATTGATTGAATAATTGTTGTTCAATCGACTGAACAGTTGTTGCTCGATCAAATGAACAAACACGCTTTTATACTAAGTAGTTGTCTGAACGAATTTTTGACAAAAAAAAATTCATACATTTTGCCATGGGAATCATCTTGTGGATAAGGAATAAATCTAAGAAGGAGGAAAATAGAAATATTAGCAACAATTATGATTTTTTTAAACCTTTTATGGGTATCTTTATTTCCAGACATTGATATGGTTCAAACTATGTAATGGCTTGTTGGATATCTTTTCTTCGAAGATATTATAAAAAAATGTATTATCTTAATACCATGTTGGTTTATATTTTTACACTATCAATGGTTGATCTTCTAGGGTAGGGTGAAATAGGAATAAGGGTATAAATTTTATTGGCATTTATTTTCACTCCTCACACTATCCCTAACTCTTAAGGAGTTAATGAGCCTCCCTCTATTTGTGATTAAAAAATATACAAATATGAAAATAATATGAAAATATTTTAGAGAGGATAGGGGTCTCATCATGAGCCAACCTACCATGATCATAAGGAGATAACAAGTAACATTCCTATTATGGCCACCACACCAAGATAATGACCTTCTAGCCAGAAAAATGCCTGAAGTACAGGAGGTCTCATCACAAGCCGACCTGATTACCTTGTTAAAACCTAGTGAATGGCACTATGGTTATCTGGTTATCATGCTAACACAGTGGTCTCTCCATAAGAATAAATTAATTATATAAATACTAAATAGAGGATTTTGGATCATTTTTGGGTTAAAAAACAACTCTGTCGAGGCTATGGACGCCTACTGGCAGTAGTGGTTCTTCTTGTGGCATTGGAGTTTCATGTTAAAAAACCAATCATTTTATATTCATTTATTTTTACCAACCCATTCCCAAAGGAGAAATTATCATTTGAATAGTGTTATCTCTATAAAAACTAATATGCATGGTAAAACTACATATGAATTAACTTAATTATGTCTGATCACTTAATTCCAGTAGTTGATACCACTCTTTACCTATCATGTTCTGTCACAACTGTCCATCAAAGAAAAAATACTTTTCATAATAATTGTTTCTCCATTTTTTCATTTTTAATCATTTCCCCACCATCCTTATGATTTGAGCTGATTTGATTGATTTCTGCTACAATGTACATCACTCTAGTTATTATTATGATGCATTAATGATCATCAACGTATTTCCTCTTTTTCTACGCTCTAAGGGCACGGATGCCCTCGTCTCATTGGAGGGGGAAAGGTGTACATAGGTGTACATGATGAGAAAGCATGCGAACTAATAATCAAATTCTGCCAAAACCTGCCGATATGACAAACAAATATAATTTCTTTTATATCCTTTTTAACAATTTCAAAGTATTTGCATGCAATATTTGTGTTGTTCTAAATTTATGAATTCATGAGTAGTGCATGCAGAAGTGGAATTCATCCTCTAAGACACAGCAGTCATGGGTGGAAGATCTGTCTGCAACGAGCCCACAATACTCAATATTACAGAATAGGCTCATGCTATACTACAGAATGTTGGTTGGCTCTCGTATTTGGAAAAATTATAGGGATTCCACACTGAGATAGCACTAGAATTCCTGCAGAACTTATAGGATGGACACAAAATTGTGAAGGCAAGAGACATAAAAGTATCAGAAACTATAATAGTTGAGGTTTATGGACTTTCGGATGTAGTGACAAAGTGGACAGATAAGCATGTTCTCTTACATGAAGCAGTTGCAGTGTTCCAAGATCCAGACGAGAATTTGGTACGCAAAGGAAAAGGGATTCACCCTGTGACTTTGAAGGAACCATGGAAAGAACTGGAAATCATTTTTCATAAGTATATTACATGTGACGGATGACAAGACGTGGTAAAACCCTAGCAACTCAAACTTCTAGCCATACTCAAGCAGAAAATTTCAGTCAATTTTCCATTTTTCTAGAATTCTTTGTGTTGGTATCCTGTTATTTGGCCGATTGGTAAATGAAATGACAAGGCAACATGTAAACCAGTCTTTAGAGCTCTAGGATCTAGCCCTCCTAGTCTCAGAGAGGGATCTCTCAATATTCTTTGCAAAGATATGACTTGTTTGCTTGTGAGGGGTTGATTTTAGGCTAGTTATTAAGCTTGAGTTTGTTTAATTGTTTTGTGGGACATGATGATCTAGGGAGCATAGATAGAAAAGGGAAATCTCTAAGTCATTGGACAATGGAGTCAAGTAGAAGTTTGTAACAAGTTTGTAGATGAATTAGGGGTATCAAAGGGCAGATCTAACTTGGTTATTAGATCAACAAAGTTTTCAAGTGAAATGGAATGAACATTAAGGGTTTTAGAATAAAAATTAGAACTAAGGGCAGTTAAGAATCCTTAATTATATGCACTTTTCAACAAAGGGACTTAAAGCATCATTTGAACATGAAGAAGTAATTTATAGACAGGGCTAACCATGAATTCTAGAAACTATACTTCAGTAAATAATAATTTCAAGACAAACTTTCAAAATTAAATCTAAGAGTCGAGGAACACTCTATCTCATCAAATATTTCACTCTCAGGGATAAGAAAACATTCAAGATAAATAGATAATTGCATTCATAGAAGAGGGAACTCCTAAACATCTAGGACTGCAATTATAAAGACTTTCAAAACAATTTTTTGAGCAAGTACGAAGGGTATGATCAAAACATACCTCTTTGGTAAACTTTGGACAATGGTACTTTGAAAGGAGACTTCAGAAATAGTTTTTAAAGTGTCAACAAGAAGCAGGGAAAACCATAAATCATCTTGATGCCAACTGTATTGAATTACTTCTAAAATAAACAAGCTTTAAGGTTGAAAAAGAAGTTAAACTTACTTAATCAAACATTCAGCAGATGAAAACATAGAGACAGTGAAGAGTAAACAGGTCTAAGGTGCTTCCAGGAGACATTTCTTAGCCTTAAACTTTTACTCTACTGTAAATAAGCAGTGATGAAAACATAATGGAAAACAGGAGAAAAAATTGACAATTTAGAATACTTCACCAACAACCAAGCTCGGGGATCCAATGGCGGAGCTTTCTTCATCCACAAACAAATCAAAACATCCACAGGTTCCAATACATCAATTTCTCTTCAATCTCAACAAAACTATGTATTACTTCAAAGAGTTATCAGATGCCCCCATACAATGAGTTCAGATGCAGTATTTATGCTACAAATGAGGAGGTGGAAACATCAAGGGTTCAGAATGTCATAAATGACACAATAAATGCACTCCTATCCTTAACAACCATGCAAGGCATAAGATAGGATTTTTTTAACAACTAATCCTCTGTGTACTAAATCTGAATTTATTTCTTGAGGATGAAAATTGCTGAAAAGATTGACTTTGAGGCTCTTTTCAGTTTTTTACAATAGTTGTCTGGCAATTTATAAAATATATTTTCATGTAATAACTGCCAACTTTCCCTTTGAGGTATAAAGTAAGTGAAAGGTGTCCATTGTGAGTTATTAGGTGAGTAACTACTCCTTTTATATATTCGAGGTTATCTTTAAGCCTAAGTCTTCTTGATTTATCATAAAATTGTGTTTTAAGGCTTTTTAAATTAACCTTCTTAGTTTTCCTTTAACACTTCATCTGATTTATTTTTACCTTCTAATCTTTTGTTGCTTGGGCCTGTAATTGTCCTTTTGCTGGTTGTATTCACCTTTAATCCCTTGTTTTAACTATGCTTTTAACTATTAATCCTTTGTCTCTATGCATATCCCTTCTTTTCTATGAACAGGTATCTGGGCGCGCTGAGGGTTTCATTTGTTTTATTAGTTTTAATAGAGCACTGATAAACACCCATAAACTCCGTAAATCTCCTTTTACACTTTTACACCCCAAGGATCATCATCCCAAGGGGTTTCTGCTACTGAGCTAGTTGTGGAGGACTTTTCAATGCTTAAGATGCCTTTTAAAAACCTACAACATAAACAAATGATTAAATAAAATCCTATGGCATTGGATAAACTGCTTACGGAGGCTGGTGGAGGGCAGAAGGAGCAGTGAGGAGGGGAAAATGCATGCGGAGGAGGTTCTGCAGGAAAAACCTGCGAAAACAGGTTTAATTTTGAATATTGGAGCGAAAATGCAGATTGGTGGTTTTTGAAATACCATGGGTGGTTTTGGCGCGATGTTGGAGTGGTAAATGGTTTTGGCCGAATCGAACGTGATCCAGTTGTATTGTGCCGCGTGGCTTTTTCGATACCGCCGGTATCGCGTGACATTTGAGTGTTAAACCCTAGATAGAGAAATTACACGATATGGAATGCACACCGTCGGATGAGGGGGAGGAGATTTGATGGTGCGGGTTGGGCGCGATGAACAAGTTGCACGGCGGGAGTTTGAAGTGGAGGACAGGTGTCAAGGTGTGATAAGGCGGTTCCTTTGGACAGTGGATGGTAGGCCCTGAAGAGTTGGGTTATCGGGGCGAACGAGAGCCATTAGATATTATGGATCTACGGTGTAGATCTCATTGGGGTATTATTATCGGAGCGGGAAATCTACAAATAAAAAGGCATGTTTTGAATGAATACGCCAATGCGATGGGGGCTTAGCGCAAGGGCTAGGGAACGGTCTTGTGGAGGGACAAGGTGACCAGGGGCTTTTAAGGGAGAAGGGGCTTATCGCATTGGCGGGGGGGGGGGGAAAGGAAAGCGAAGTTATGAACATGTGACAGCGCCGATGCAATATAAAATGGTGCGATGCAATGATCACTTGCACAAGGCCACAGGTGTTAGTCATGTGAAGCAGAAGATTAAGCGATGGGGGCTTTTAACATCGCATCGGCGGAAAAATTTTTACATAGGAAAAATGGTTGCGAGGAAAGAGAAAAGGCTGATGACGATGGGCTTAGCGCTCTGGTCATGGGTGCACGGTCTTACGCGGAAAAGGGGCCAGGATTTGGGCGAAAAAAGGGGCTTAAGGCCTTAAAAGAGCGGAAGAAGTTTTTAAAGGTTTTTAATGGGTTTTTGTGGGTTTTTTGTGGGTTTTTCAAGTTTCGGTAGAGGGAAAGGAAGGTTTTTCAAACCATAAACAAGGATTTTTATGGTTTAAAAGGGATTTCGAGGGCTTTTGAGGAGAATGAAGGGAAAATTAGGAGGAGGCAAGGGGATTTTCCAGAGAAAATGGAGGATAAATAAGAGAAAAAATCAATGAATGAAATGATGAAAATGGGGTTGTTTAGGAGACATTTTTTTAAGGGAACAACACTTTAGGAACAACAGACTTCAAGAATGAGCAGTTTTGTATGAAACAATCTCTTGAAGGCTCAAGGCCTGTTTTAGCCATCATTTTCTTATGACAAAATTTACTAATGGATAACACTTTGTTGCATGAAATATCCATTCGGGTTAGGAGGGCTAAAACTCCACATACAGTTATCAACCATCATCGTCTGATAAATATAATGGTCACTCATGAGTTAACTAGGCATCAGTTAACTTTCGAAAACTTTGTAAATCCTATCCTAACCCCATTAGAAGAAAAACCAAACAATAGATAAATAGACCAACCAAGAAGGGAAATATCAATTCCAAGGAAATCCAGAAGAAAAAGGAACCATCCCTTGACCTCGGGTCCGGTGAAATGAAGACGCTCTGAGTGGTTAAGTTCATGACAAAACACCTCAACCATGGCTGATGAAGTAGGGCCATCTCATACACCTCCTCTAAAAACGGAAGATGGATTTCTATAGGGACATGAGGATGAAATGGCCCGAGTGGTGGAAATTATGAGTGCATTTCACGAAGAAAGAAATCCCTCTGGGAATTCTGAGGGAAAGAGTTTCCCTCTAGACCAATCTGCCTCTGCTGGAAGATATGGCCACACTGAGATTCTACCATTTGAAGAGGAAATGAATAATTCGAGGGATTCAACACCCTGTGGTGGTGAATATCTTAAGGAAGAAAACTTTGCAGAGAGAACTCCTGAGTTCAAAAACCAATCAAGTGACACCCTCCCATTTTTAGGCACAATTTCTGTGGTTCCTGAAGGAAAAACCATCCCATTGGACCAAAGTATTGATATAGTCACAATTCCCGTGGTGCCTGAAGAAAACACCGTCCCATTGGACCAAAATATTGATGTAGGTACAATTCTCGTGGTGCCTGAAGAAAACGTCGTCCCATTGGATTAGAGTACTGATATAGGCACAACCCCTTCAATACCTGAAGAAAATACTATCTTACCAGATTATGGCCTAGAAATTGGTACAACTCCCCCTGTGCCTGAAAAAATTATTGTGCCCTCTTCTACTGGAAACCCTACAAAGAAAAGCAAGTCAGTGAGGGCTAAGTTGAGGAAATTGCGCAAGAAATACAAGAAGTTGAAAAAAAAGGTCAAGAAATTAAGGGAATGGTTAAAAGAGGTAGATAAGGCTTGGAAGCCTAAGAAAGAAACAGATACCGCTGAAACCTAAACAAAATTAGAGACACAAATAGAGGAAACATAGACAGATGAAACATCTTTTTATACTCCTTTGATAAAAGAAGTCATTATTTCAAGACTTCAAGACGAATTGACACAGACCCAAAAGTAATTGGCTAACTGTAATAAGGAAGTGGTACCACTACAGCTGCATCACGAGCCGCTGGAAAAACTCAATAAGCTTACTACAACCGAAGATGAGACATTTTCTAACTTCAGAAGTGAACAGGAGAAGGTAAAGAAAGCACAAGCTCAGCTTGAAGAAGCCACAAATAAAACAAATACTATTTGCTCGATTTACTCAGATGTCCTATCTTGTAGATCACCTACTACTAATTATGCTATGTTTTTATTAGAAAGATATTTGTTATTAAAGGTGAAAGCCATTAGAGCAGGGAAACCCACCGAGTTTAAGACCAATGCAGAATTTGTCCAGTGTTGTGGGGAACAAAATGAGAAAGTTCAGTGGCTCTTGTGTGAATTATATCTACAAAACTTATTTTTGGAAGATGAGCGAGATAGTAACCCAAGTCCCTTCAAAGGAGACATCTAGTTTCAAGCATTCCTCTCTTTTGTTGATAATAAAATCAAGTGGGATAAAGCCTATAAAAATTTTTAGAAAAGAGAACATGGTATGGATCTCTGGGTTAGAGGGGAACCCACTAAAACTCTGCACCTCTTCACTCATCATTAAATATTTATGAAACAGGAAGGGGTCATAGCCAAATTGGGACCACTCCACAAGGACATTGTACAAGCCAGGAGAGAATACTTTCAAGATATCAGAGAAAATGATTTGTTAGCAGGTAAGCAAAGATGGCAGGCATCCACCAACAACGTTAAGAATCAGGAGCCCTTTAATTATATAAACTTTAATCCAGCATCTGTTCATTTTTACACATACAGTAACATAATTCTATGCATGGGTCCTACATTGATAGGGTGCTACTACAAATTTCCTATCATATGGTACCCTCCTTAAGGCTATCACCATGATTATGATCTTCCAGAGGGTCATGTAAATCAAGATTTTTCAAAATTCAAACAAAAACATGGTTTTAGCCTATATAAGGAGGAAGTATACCTTGCCTATTCCTTGACGTTGTTACACCTCAACCATCTCATTGCATGAGGACATGCAATAAGGTAAGTTGGGGAGTATTTTGGGACATGAAAAAGGTATGTTTTACCCTCATAATTAGCTTGATTAATTACTAACTTTCATGTGTTTATCTTCACTTTGGGAGTAAATCTGAAAGAATTAATTGTAAAAAAAGGGTAAAACTAATTATCAATAAATTATGTAAGTATGGGCAAAAAGGCTAGCTGTCGTTGTTTTTATGTCCATGAAATCTAAACCGATTAACTGATGTTCAAAATATTGAACAACAGCGGCCAAGAAAAGGAAAAAGATCTCATTTCTGTTCATATAGACCAGCGACAAATGAGGAGGATCTCGCTTATTCTATAATACAAACTGTTAGACAACTGCAAAATCCTCAGGATCTCCTGATCCTAGGGATTCACCATTATCCGTTTTTTTTTTTTTTGTAAGATATAAAAGATCAATAGATGGAATAGAACGGAGGTTGTTAATATGTATGTTGTAATTATATTTTATTTTCATTCCTTCAGAATAGAAGCTTTTGCGCTCAGCGATGTTGTATCCTGACTGCTAAATTTAATGAAAGAGATATTGGTTTTTCCATAATCGTATTCTAAAGTTCATCTGGAAGAGACTTCTGGAGGCTCTGGGCCCAGTCATTAGGAGCTCTACTGCTACCTTGTGTTATATTCTTATTTTCTTGTTTTGAAATTAATCATTCATGTGTTTCATAGAAGTTGTAATTGATTTGAATTTCATCAACGTCGAGTGGTTTGCGTCCTATTGATTTAAAGTATTAATTGCTTTAATTTTCCTCACGAATGTTACTTCTCACATTTACTAGAGTTATTTGAATAATTCAATTGCTATTCATTCTAAGTGATATTGTTGGTTGATCAGTCATCGAGAATTTCAATCGCAGAACGTGACTATTTGGGCCAGCCAATTATAGGAGGATTGGATTGTGGTCCGACTACTCCTCAGAGCCAACCCATTGTCATAAACCAATGGACTGGTTGGCCAGATCATCACTAAGAAGAAATCGGTCCAGTATCTTAGCCACCCGAGCCTCCCCCACTCTTTGTTCCTCTAGGTAGGGGAGATCTTGATAAGGTTTGAGCCAATCAAGTTTCCTCCTCTCGACGGTTTTAGGAAAAATTCAGCAAGGGGGTCAACCCTAGCCTGAGGACCCTAAGTATCTACCATCCCCAAAGAAAATTTTAAATCACCCCCCACAACCAGGTTTTGTCCCATCATATAATATTTAGAGAGGAGTGTGTTCTAGAAAACAACATGATCCGAGCATGGGCCATAACCATTCACATGTGTAATTTCATATCCAAGTTCTTGAGAAAAAACCTCCACCCCAATCAGAAGATCATAGGTCCATGAATTATTCAGCTTGATAGTATAGTTATTTAAACTAGTAGACAAACCACCAGATTTTCCCCTGATGTCTGAGGTAACAAAGGTCCACCCCGGAAAGAAAGAAGATATTATTTTTGACACCTGGTCCCCTTGACCCAATGTCTCTTGAAGCATCAGGACATCGAGTTTGTAATTGAAAATAAGTGCTTTAATTGTTATTTTTTTAGGTGAACTAGCCAGACCTCTACAATTGAAGGATAAAACAATCATTTAGTCACAAAGTCAGGGGTAAACGCTGCTCTAAGTTCCCCTTCTAAGGACAGTTGTCTGCCATATGCAATTTCAATCATGGCTCTTATTTGGCCTTTTGAGATATTTTTTTTCCTTCCTCTGATCCTTTTTTTATTTTTCAATAAGGTGAGATTTTACTAACCCTCCGAACATCTCTATATCCATCTTCTTTTTTTCCCTAGGTCTTTGAATGTAGGGAATGGTATCAATGGTTAAATTGGGAATAGTGGTGATAATACTGTCCATGGCCATAGAGATATTTCTAACACACATAGATGCATTTGTATCTAGCCTAGAGGGACCAGGCGTCTTCATATAATTTAACAAATGATCAAAAGAGTTTAAAATAACATATGAGGGACATGGATTAGTACTCGCTATATCCAATACAAGATCAATAGGGACTGGTATTTTCTGCTCCTGGCTAATGTCCATCTCGGTGCCTAGCTCCACTGTTTTATTTTGATTTTCGGAAACTTCCACTGGAGTCGTCTCCTATGCCTTTTAGTGTGCCTCCACAATAAAATTTTCCTGCTTATCTCCCATTTCTTCTTGAGTCTCTATGTCTCTCCTGTGCTGAGGACCCTACTTTGTTCTTCCTTTGTGGCACCTGCTTTTGTTAAATCCTAGAGGACAATCATGTGCCAAGTGTCCATGTTTGTGACACTTGTGGCACTGAAAAGCCAAGTTTTCATAGTCGACCATCTGCCATAGGAATTTCCTTCTATATTGAGGATGATCTTTGCTATCATCCCCTCCCTTGGAGCTAGATTCACCAAAATACGGGATATGTTCCTAGCTCTTGTTTCCAAAAAAGGCATGTCAGCCTCCAGAAATGTACCCAAGCTGTTGCCAATCGCACAAAAAACATCTACAGTCTAGAAATGTGTAGGGAGGGTCGGGAGACTCACCCACATAGCTATTACATCCAATCGCTCTGTGTTGGAATCAAACATAGGTTTCAAACCACTTAAAAAGTATCGAGGTGATACCAAAACTCCACTCCCTTTCCACTACCCATTCCAGAGTAGCAGTGCTCATGAAACTAAGCATAAACCAGCCTTTTGGCAGAGTAATAACTTCTACTTCCCTGTCTGGGGCAGATTCCTAGTTTCTCCCTGTTGGTGTCCCATGTTTTGATAGTTTGGCAAATAAAAAGACAAGGCAACATCAAAACCAATCTTTAGAGTTACAGGATCTAGTCCTCCTGTTCTCAGAGAGGGATCTCTCAAATGTTTGTTTGCAAAATTTTATCTTGTGTGCTTAGAGTATTGATTTTAGACTAGTTATTAAGTGCAGGTGTTTATTTGTTTGATTGTTTGGTTGGAATGATACAGCAGAACATGAAGGACCTAAGAAAGATATATAGGACAGAAAAATATATGTTTCATTGGGCAATGGAGTCAAGAAAAGGTCATAACAAACTCATCAATGGATATGGGATCTCAAAGGGCAAATCTAACTTGGCCACAGGATCCTTTTGTTTTTGGAATGAGATGAACATTAATGATTTGGAAAGAGAAGTTTAATTCTCAACAAGGGGATTCAAAAGCATAATTTGAACAATAAAGAGCTTTTTGATAGACAGGGCTAACCATGAAATCTTCAAATCACACCTTTAAGAAAATAATGATTTCAAAACAACTTTTAAAATGAAATCTAAGATTCGGGGAACACCCTATTTCCTCAAATATTTTATCTCAAATGACTTAGAAAACATAAAATATTCACTGATAATTGCAGTCATAGAAGAGGGAACACCTAAAAACATCTATGATCATAATTATAACAACCTTTAAGCCAACTGTTTAAGTGAGGACAAAGGGCAAGATCAAAACAGACCTCTTTGATTCACTATAAGCAAAGAACTTCAAAAGGGAGACTTCAATAACAGCTTTTAAGTGGCGGCAGACAAGCAGGGCAAACCATAATCATACTGAAACCAACTGTTTAAACTATTAAGGAAATAAACAAGCATGAATACTAAAGAGAAAGATTAAAGCCTCTAAAATACTTCAGCAACAGAAAACATTAAACAATGAAGGGTGAACAGGTCTAAGGTGCTTCCAAGAGTCATTTCTTAGCCTAAAATTTTTAGCCTACTGTAGTAAGAAATTATGGAACATAATGAAAACAGGGGAAAAACATAAAACAGTTCAGAATACTTCACCAACATCCAAGCTCATGGATCTAATGATAGAGCCTTTTCAGGAACAAGCATGCAACAACATCATCAAGACTTCAAAGACTCCAGTTTCTTCTTCAACTTCAATGGACTATGTATTTATTTCAGAGGGTTTCAGTATTACAACTTGTGATCAAACAAAAACCAATCAACCAACAACTTCTCATCTTCTATAGAAGTATTTATAGAAGGATGAGGAGGTGAGATCTGATAAAAGATCTCCTAAGGTAATTAATACGGATTCAGGACTTCTTGGCCTTTTGAGGGGCTCGATGAAGAAATTTACAGGTGTTTCTCTGTATTAACTATTTTACAATTAATGTCAAAGCTCGATGGGAGCTTTGTTGAATTTGAGGCTCTGCATAATGTGGAGTAATTCTACAGATATTTTTTGCATTAGTTTCCTGTGGCAGAATTAACTTCTTGGCAGCGCTGGAGGCAGATATTTCTTTAAGCAATAACTACGGCCTCTGTTTGAAAGGTTTGAGGCAACAGGTGGCTCTGTGGTAGCTGAGGAATCAATTCGCCTCAGAATGCAGCAGTGGCAGTCTTTTATGCCTGTCAAACACTTATAATTTCTCCTGACTATGTTTTAACTCTGGGAATTAGGCTTTTGATAAGCATTCTTAGCCGTAATTCCCATATCTGTCTTCAATCTTCTTTTCTTCTGTGTTGTGTCTTCAAAACTGATACTCTTTTAAATTGCGTTTAAAATGCAGTGTCTTGTCAATGTGCAGAGCCGCGCAGGGCTTTTAAAGGCATCAATGCCCCATAGAGCATCGACGAACAATGAAAATAGAGCCCAGCGGAATGGTTCCCTTTAATAGTTCAAAGGTGTGGAAAACATATTTCCCGACCTTCGGCCCTTCTTTGTTAAATAGTGGGAAATCATAAAAACATCTGCAAAACACAAAAATAGTTAATAAATCCTGCGAAAATAGGTTAAACTGCTTCAGAAGGCGGGAGAGGAGCGTAGCCGTTGGATCGGGACACGTGGACGGTCCAGATCTAATCGGGGAATCACAATCGGCGGGAGGTGGAAAAGGGTGCGATGAGAAATCTTCGATGCGATTGCGCGATCGAGAGGGCAGAAGAAATTAGACGATGACCGTTGGATCTGAGGATCAGATCAATGGTGGAGAATGCATCGGGGAGTCACAATCGGAGGGGCAAACAAAGCGCATGCGATTAAACTTTGCGATGCGATTAAAATCGCCGATGCGATGGAGCGTTGGCCGTTTGATCGGCTGTCGATCAACGGCAGAGATGAACCGGGAGAAAACCTTTGTAATATATGAAAAAAAAAAGTTTGAAACAAAACAAAGGTTTTTTCGGCTTCGGGGGCGGAAAAAGTGCATAGAATGAATAGGCGCCCAACTGCAGGGCCTTTAATTATATGGAGGATAATATGCCCGGGGCGTATTTAAAACAAGGGACAATCGCAATCAGAGTTCGGACCAGGTCTTTCAATCAACCCATTTGAAATTCTCCGATCGCGATTGCGCGATCGGGTCTTTTTAATCTACCCATTTCTCATATTAAAACACGTTACTTTGGTTTTTGGTTAATAATTTCGGGAAAGTGGGTTTTGGTTTCTACAAAGGAAAAAGCGGATCAGGCATGAAATATTTACGAGTGGAGTTTCTATGGACAAAAAGGGGAGCAAATGAAGGTTTGAGAAGGGGGAAAATGAAGGTCTTTCAGCAGTCTTTCACTTGGAATCAGCAGAATTTTCTGAGTATAAAATGGAAATAGTAATGAAGATTTTTGGACAAAGGCATGAGGCCTTCAAGGAGTCTTCAAGAGCCAACAATTTTTAGTAATAAAATTTGTTCCTTGGAGGCTCAAAAATTCTTAGCCACCTTTTGGTATAATCAAATATTATAGGTGGCTAACAGTGGCTCCACTTGGGGATGATGCCTTCTTGAAGGCATCAAGAACTTCAGACTTGCATTCTCTGGGAGGCTGATCAGTTGCCTCATTCTTTGTTCTCTGGGAGGCTGACATGTGCCTGATACATTGGGCTACCCTTTCTTTGCTGGGATGATCTTCTTTGAAAACATTTTAGAAGCTATGAAAAAAATGGTCCTTCATCAATGCACACTTTCTACCTACCCAATCCTACTGATCTAACATTTTTTCTTCATTTGAGTGCACTTGGATTGGAAAAATCTATTCACAACATTTTATTCTTTTGAAAGTAGGAAATCTAATCTATTTCTACTCCTTATTTCTCCCTGAACTCGGATTAAACAGTTGAGTTCAGATGATTCTCTACCTAATCTACCATATGTTGGGATTAAACTGTCCGACATATTTTCATTCTCTAATTTGCTAAAACAAAAATTTAAAAAGCATTCAAGTTAGGATTGAACAGTCTAACTTGATGCTGGTCTATTGCATAAAAACAAGCTGCACACAGACATTTATTCTGCAGAAAATTAAATTAAAATGGAAGGCTTAAAATATGAAAATTTAAAGCACTTCCTTCATCTCTTTTCACAGCTCTGTTTTGACTTTGTTTGAGTTGTTCTTTCTTTTTCTCTGGTTCAGATTTTGAGTTAATTAGAACCAGATTTTACATCTTCTTGACTCAGAAAAATAAAACAGATTTGAGTCATTTTCTTTTTGAAACTTTAGGTTCAGATTTTGAACATGTTTGAACCTTTAGTTTCTATCCTAAACTATCTACTGATAAGCCAAGATTAAACAGTTTGGCAAATCAAATTCACTACCCTATCAGCAGAAAATTTAAAACTAATTATTCAATATTAGGCAGTTCGACTAACTAGAAGTGTGTTTTTCAGGAGTGGTATTCAAGCTTGCACACTTTCAGAATTTATTTTCTTTTTTGGCATGGGGCTATGCCTTTATTGTTTTGTCAATCTACCCTCTTTTCATTCTTTCTCTCTGTTGTTTTTGTATTCTTGAATTCTTTATTTTTCTTCAAAGCAGAAAACAAAAACTAACTACATGCTCGGAACTGAGCTTTATTGACATTCCTATCTAACCTATTCTAAACATGGAGTATTTACACATTCATATGATACAAAAGTGCCAATGCAGCTAGCTGAGTAATGTCAAGAAGAAGAAGAAACTCTGGTTGCTTGTCAGAGGTATCCAAAGTATATTTTGAAGATTAACCTTCAATATCAAGGCTATCACAGAAGGTGACAACTTTTCATGTCTCTGGCTCGTGCAAAGGATCGTTGCTTGATAATTTGAGCCAGTTGGGATTTCCACATACTTTTCATTAGGATCAACAAAGAAAAGATGAAGATTCTCTTCTTTTTGGTCCTCTGTGTCTGGTAGATTGTCTGCTTCCAAGACTTCAGCTTTGAGGAGCATATCTTCAGAAATTTGTTTGGAAGCATCATCATCCTTAACCTGCATAATAGCAAATAGTGAAATATCTTCTTTCTCCAAATTTATTTTTGCTTCTGATATAAATTCAGGTTCTTTGAATGGAAAATTGATATCAATGATAGGAGAAGTTTCTTCTTGAAAAGAGAGTATATCCACAGTAGGATAGTCTTCTATTTGTTTCTCTCCCTCTTCTTCATCATCATCTGAACTGGAGGACTCATCATATTTGGCAGTGTTGTGCTCTTGTATCCCTGGTATGCTTGGATTCAGTGGGCTGAACTTTGTGAAGAGGTTATTATATTCTTGAGTGGGGGTGTATTCAATGGTTTCCTCTTGCTCAAAAATTTCTTCATTACTCTTCTCTTCACCTTCTGAGTTGAAAGGCTGCCAATTCCCAATAAATTGAAAGCTTTTTATGATGGATTGAAAAGAATTATTGCGGCTTTCAAGCTGATGATGGTGAAACTCATAACACCAATCAAATGCTGGTTGCTCTGCATGATTAGTTTCTGCTTGGAAATCATCATCATCATAAGACTGATTGAAGATTGAAAATTTATTAGAATAAACATTTTTATCAGCCAAACATATTGGGATATCAGTAGGTCCTTCTTCATTCTGATCCACAAAAGAACTTTCTAAATCTGTACAACAAAATTCTCTATGTGAATGGGCAAGAGTGTTTGTTTTGTAAAAAGTTTCAGAGACTGACTGTTTATAAATAGTCTGATCTATCTCTTTCTCTGTCAAAGGGGAGGATGTTTCTATGTTCCTTTGAACAGGATTATAGCAGTTCTCTATCTCTTGTGAAGACTGATTTTGAGGCTGGATGTCTTCTTGAACCTCAGTTATAAGGGATGATGAATCAATATTTGAGTTGTCAAGGATGTCTTGAGGAACATCCATTATTTCTTGGATCATCTCTTCCTCAACTGATTCATCTATGTTCTTAAAATTTTTCAATAGGAGATTAAACTCATGAATGGCTGTTAAAAGATCTTCAGGATGCATCTCTTCCAAAGCTTCCTCATTATATATAATGTGTTGGGTGATGTTTTGTGATGAATCATAATATATTACACCCAATGATAATGATGTAGTGTTTTATTTATAGTTCTCATAGAACACATATTCAAGGTCTCTTAAAAAAAACAAACTACTAGATCTTAAGCATTCATACCAATCCCTAGCTTTTCCTTCTAATGTTAACATGAACATTTTCATTAGGAAGTCTTCATGCCATTCAAATTTCAACCTCCATACATGTATGTGAAATTTGATAAGATGTAATAAAGGGTCATCAAACTTTTCACCTTGAAAAACAGGCAGGTTGTCATCCCAATTCACCTGGGGCATCTTATGTGGAAACCCAGGGATATGATATCTACTCATTGGGGCATATCTTCGTTGTATTCTTGGAATCATGTTGGTAAATCAAGAAAGAGGTCACTGTGTCTGGTCAATCAGTTCAGGGTCTTCTACCAGTGGAGTCATTTGGTTTACTAGGAGTTTCGAAGTGTGGAATCGCCAGGTGGAAGATTTTTATCTCCTAAGGAGGTAAAATGTTTAATGGTCCACCACCATGCATTTCTTGTAGAGCTGCAAGGTTTTCAGGAACTGAATTAGCTCTCAAGGGTGATCTGAAAACAGTTGATAATTTTATCTTAGGAGAGTTCCTAAGGATAACTTTTGGGTTATCAACTACTTCAGTTGGGTTTGGGTCAGGGTAGGCTCTAGTATGAATCTTTCTCGGAGCCACTATGCTATGTTTTTCAGACCCAGTTAAAAAGAAAAGTTTAACCAAATATGAAAAAATTTAAGAGGCTAACTGATCTTTTCAGAAGAAGGAAAATTTTAATCTTAAAGCCTTCTAGCTGAGTTAGTATGATTCTATTAATACTTGGGGTCTTCCCAGTGGAGTCTTAAGGTCTGTTTTTAGGATTGTGGAGTCGCCAGGTGGAAATTTTAGCTCTTTTGGAGGTAAAAGGTTTTATGGTCCACCACCAATTTTATTATGAAGCCAAACTGAAATTTTTTTGGGTTTTTCTGAGTTTATGTGGTTGTTTGAAAGACTAATGAGTTTATAAGAGCTTGCCAGGAAACTATGAACTCAGTGGTCCCAACGTGATCGCCATTATGTTGGTGTCCCGTGTTTTGATAGTTTGGAAAATCAAAAGACAAGGCAACATCAGAACCAATATTTAGAGTTACAGGATCTAGTCCTCCTTTTCTTAGAGAGGGATCTCTCAAATGTTTGTTTGCAAAAGTTTATCTTGTGTGCTTAGAGTATTGATTTTAGACTAGTTATTAAGTGCAGGTGTTTATTTGTTTGATTGTTTGGTTGGAATGATACAGCAGAACAAGAAGGACCTAAGAAAGATATATAGGACAGAAAAATATATGTTTCATTGGGAAATGGAGTCAAGAAAAGGTCATAACAAACTCATCAATGGATATGGGATATCAAAGGGCAAATATAACTTGGCCACAGGATCCTTTTGTTTTTGGAATGAGATGAACATTAATGATTTGGAAAGAGAAGTTTAATTCTCAACAAGGGGATTCAAAAGCATAATTTGAACAATAAAGAGCTTTTTGATAGACAGGGCTAACCATGAAATCTTCAAATCACACCTTTAAGCAAATAATGATTTCAAAACAACTTTTAAAATGAAATCTAAGATTCGGGTAACACCCTATTTCCTCAAATATTTTATCTCAAATGACTTAGAAAACATAAAATATTCACTGATAATTGCAGTCATAGAAGAGGGAACACCTAAAAACATCTATGATCATAATTATAACAACCTTTAATCCAACTGTTTAAGTGAGGACAAAGGGCAAGATCAAAACAGACCTCTTTGATTCACTATAAGCAAAGAAATTCAAAAGGGAGACTTCAATAACAGCTTTTAAGTGGCGGCAGACAAGCAGGGCAAATCATAATCATGCTGAAACCAACTGATTAAACTATTAAGGAAATAAACAAGCATGAAGACTAAAGAGAAATATTAAAGCCTCTAAAATACTTTAGCAGCAGAAAACATTAAACAGTGAAGGGTGAACAGGTCTAAGGTGCTTCCAAGATTCATTTCTTAGCCTAAAATTTTCAGCCTACTGTAGTAAGAAATTATGGAACATAATGAAAATAGGGGAAAAACATAAAACAGTTCAGAATACTTCACCAACATTGGAGCTCATGGATCTAATGATAGAGCCTTTTCAGGAACAAGCATGCAACAACATCATCAAGACTTCAAAGACTCCAGTTTCTTCTTCAACTTCAACAGACTATGTATTTATTTCAGAGGGTTTCAGTATTACAACTTGTGATCAAACAACAACCAATCAACCAAAAACTTCTCATCTTCTACAGAAGTATTTATAGAAGGATGAGGAGGTGAGATCTGATAAAAGATCTCCTAAGGTAATTAATACGGATTCAGGACTTCTTGGCCTTTTGAGGGGCTCGATGAAGAAGTTTACAGGTGTTTCTTTGTATTAAATGTTTTACAATTAATGTCAAAGCTCGATGGGAGCTTTGTTGACTTTGAGGCTCTACATAATGTGGAGTAATTCTACAGATATTTGTTGCATTAGTTTCCTGTGGCAAAATTAACTTCTTGGCAGCACTGGAGGCAGATATTTCTTTAAGCAATAACTTCGGCCTCTGTTTGAAAGGTTTGAGGCAACAAGTGGCTCTGTGGTAGCTGAGGAATCAATTCACCTCAGAATGCAGCGGTGGCGGTCTTTTCTGCCTTTCAAACACTTATAATTTCTCCTGACTGTGTTTTAACTCTGGGAATTAGGCTTTTGATAAGAATTCTTAGCCGTAATTCCCAAATATGTCTTCAATCTTCTTTTATTCTGTGTTGTGTCTTCAAAAATGATACTCTTTTAAATTGCGTTTAAAATGCAGTGTCTTGACAATGTGCAGAGCTGCGCAGGGCTTTTAAAGGCATCAATGCCCCATAGAGCATCGACGAACAATGAAAATAGAGCCCGGCGGAATGGTTCCCTTTAATAGTTCAAAGGTGTGGAAAACGTCTTTCCCGACCTTCGACCCTTCTTCGTTAAACAGTGGGAAATCATAAAAACATCTGAAAAACACAAAAATAGTTAAGAAATCCTGCGAAAATAGGTTAAACTGCTTCAGAAGGCGAGAGAGGAGCATAGCTGTTGGATCGGGACACGTGGACGGTCCAGATATAATCGGGGAATCGCAATCGGCGGGAGGTGGAAAAGGGTGCGATGAGAAATATCCGATGTGATTGCGCGATCGGGAGGGCAGAAGCAATTAGACGATGACCATTGGATCTGAGGATCAGATCAACGGTGGAGAATGCATTGGGGAGTCGCAATCGAAGGGGCAAACAAAGCGCATGGAATTAAACTTTGCGATGCGATTGAAATTGCCGATGCGATGGAGCGCTGGCCGTTTGATCGGCTGTCAATCAACGGCAGAGATGAACCGGGAGAAAACCTTTGTAATATATGAAAAAACAAAGGTTTGAAACAAAACAAAGGTTTCTTCGGCTTCGGGGGCAGAAAAATTGCATAGAATGAATAGGCGCCCGACTGCGGGGCCTTTAATTATATCGAGGATAATATGCCCGGGGCGTATTTGAAACAAGGGCCAATCGCAATCAGAGTTCGGACCGGGTCTTTCAATCAACCCATTTGAAATTCTCCGATTGCGATTGCACGATCGGGTCTTTTTAATCTACCCATTTTTCATATTAAAACACGTGACTTTGGTTTTTGGTTAATAATTTCAGGAAAGTGGGTTTTTGGTTCTACAAAGGAAAAAGCGGATCAGGCATGAAATATTTACAAGTGGAGTTTCTATGGAGAAAAAGGGGAGCAAATGAAGGTTTGAGAAGGGGGAAAATGAAGGTCTTTCAGCAGTCTTTCACTTGGAATCAGCAAAATTTTCTGAGTATAAAATGGAAATAGTAATGAAGATTTTTGGACAAAGGCATGAGGCCTTCAAGGAGTCTTCAAAAGCCAACAATTTTTAGTAATAAAATTTGTTCCTTGGAGGCTCAAAAAGTCTTAGCCACCTTTTGGTATAATTAAATATTATAGGTGGCTAACACTCCCTATCAATTTAGTTATGTATTCGGTTGAGAAAAATTCCCCCCCCCCCCCACCCGCTCTACCCACAAGTATAGACTCTAAAGCTGCCATCACACTATCAAAGTGCAAGCCAATGTCGAACATCAGGTTTCGCCACTCGCTACTTTCCTTAATCACTTTCCCCTTTTTTTATTTTAATCCAAGATTGCCCACCATGTTCAACAGAAATCCTAGTAGTGTTTTTCCCCTCCAATCGAACCCTCCCCTTGTTTGAAGTCGGCATATGCCTTTGTTGCCTCCTCCATATCACCCTCAGCCCCTCCCAACCTCATTTTTAAACCCAACTCCCCTTTTTCCGACTCCAAGCCACCGACTCCCCATTGTGCCGAAACAACCCCTGAGAAGTTTTCTCCTTCTCTTTCTCTAGTTACCACCAATAGTCCAGTATTTTCGCCTGTTTTCTCCCCAAGCGTATAGCTTCCAAAACCTATGAGCCCCAACCCATCCCCTTCAGCTTAGTGTTGTCTTTCTCACAAATACCCATTGGTAAAAAAGAGCCTGCTTGATCAGGAGATCATGTCCAAGTTCAAAAATGCTCAAAAATGAAAGTGCTCAGAAGTGGTTGCAACCTGAGCGATCAGAAATGTCTCATCATTGTGATTCTTGTGTCATGAACAGTTCACAAAACAAAGGTCGTATGCCTAGTAAACTCCAAAAATGGACCTTTGACTCAGTTTGACTTATGAAAAAATTTATAAAAAAAAATTATGTTTAAAATTGATTTTTCATATAGTTTGATGGGCCAACCATTGGGCGCCACGTGGGCTGCTCGGAGGCTGCCACGTGGCCCCAGGCTGAGGAGTAGGTTGGGCATATTAAAAAAATTTGTAGTTCATGAGGTTTGAACCGTGGACCTTTTTCCCACAGACCGCGCGTCTTACCATTGCACCATACGACTGTTTCTTACCTATTATGTTTTAACAAATATATTTGTGGTTTGAATCGTTAATCGACGGAAAAATATAAGGGCTAGCCCCGACAGCATAATATCGGCATGCTAAAAACCTTGGCCTAAAAGGCCTTAACCCACGGGCAGCCAATGGTTATGAAAAATTGTAACCCATGTGACAACATTTTAAAACATTTATTGTAACGGTTTTAAAAAACTGTTAGGGTCGCGGCTAAGACAGAGGTTTGGGCGGCAGTCACCATGTGACTGCCCAACTTAAAATTAAATTCCAGGTTGAACTATCCGTCGGATTTGGAGGAGCGCACCCATATTTGGGGAATTTCACCAAACTAACTCTAGTTAACTTTAGTTGCTCCACATTTAGTGAAGGTTTTCAAGGGATATTGGGAAAATTTTGTTTTTGCCATAACTCCAATTTTCGACCAAACAAGGTGCAAAAATAGTCAATTTTATTTATTATCAAAATTCTGAGCAGTTTTTCACAAGTTTTAGAGCCATCAGAGTTCATATTCAACAGGTTCAGCTTCAGGGAAGATCAAGGAGCCATCAGGGCCACCACGGTGTAGGCAGTGTATTGGGCATCCTTTGTTTGTTTTATGCAAATGAATAGTCATCTCTGGCTATTTCATACATTCTGAAGCTGATTTTACAGAGAGCATAGCCTATTGAGGCTTATTTTCACTTGTACTTGCCATTGTTGAGAAATAAGATATGAGGGACATGTCATTGGGAGCTGGACCAACAGATGTAGCCCAGGAGGGGTGAACTGCTTCTTTTGAAGATTCTTGTTAATTTTCTTCTTCCTCTTCACAATCTATGTAAAATAATTTCTTCTCAGCACACTTATGACCTTTAGTGTATTTTCTATCACAACTTTAGCAAAGCCAATTTTCTCTTTTTTATTCCAATTGTTGTGGTGTTAAACTTGTAGGTTGTGGAAGTCTATGAGTAGCAACACTTCCATGTGTATAGTTGTGAGTGGTAGGATTCCTTGTTGCCATAATTTTTCTTTCAATTTTTCCTTCCAACCTGAATGCCTTCTCCAATGAATCAGGTTCCCATAGGAAAATCTCATGATGGATGTTATCCTTTAAAGTCCCTATGAAGACATCAATATTTCTTTCCTTTGGAATATTAGTTACCCTTATATTCAATTTTTGTAAGTCCTCAATGTCCTCCTCCATTGGACCCTTTTGTTTGAGATTTATCAATTGGCTAAAGAAGGTGTTTCTCTTTGTATCCTCATAATATGTTATCATTTCCTCTATCAAAATTGACAAAGTGAAAATTTGTTTACGAGAGAAAATCCATCGATACCATACAAATGTATTTTGTTCTAAATGTAAAGTTTCAATGCGTACCTTTTGTGTGTTTTGCACATTATTGAGATCAAAATATTGCTCCATCTATAGTATCCATGTTACAGGATCCTTGCCATCAAACTTCCTCATATGCATCTTTGGAATATGGTGATTCTTCCATCCAATATTAGAGTTTATGAAATCACGATTAACATTTATTTTGTTCTCATCATGAGTTTCCTCTACTATCTTTTCACCATTAGGAAACATTTCTTGTATAAACTTTTCCAAACCTTCAATGTCTACTTTTATATCATTCTTCATGTTTTCCATTTTTTCATCGATCTTAGCTTCCATGTCATCCATCTTAGCTTCCATGCCCACTTACATGCCTTCCATCTTAGCTTCCAAACCATTCATCTTAGCTTCCATGCCTTTCTTCAAACCATCCATCTTATTTTTCACATCTTTCTTCAAAACTTCCATTTCATTTTTTGTTGCTCTTTGCAATAACGAAATTTGGTGCACTTGCTCTTGTAATTTTGATATCTCATGTTGTGTTTCTTTGTCTTCATGAGTCATAGTAGAGCCTTCTGAAGGCTTAATGGGTGTTTAATTATTTTTAGGGGGAATTTTAGAACCCAAAACTGATATCTATTCTTCAATATGCCCTTGGAATAAATTCAAACTAATTTCTTTCAAATGAGACTTATGTAATTCGTAAAAAATACACACTTTTTTCTTGCTTTTGAGTAGCTCGATATTGAAAATGAATTTTATCTTTGATGGTGGATCTTCAATATCTTAAATTCGGCCCTAAATTATCCCTCTGAATCAACTTTCGAATGCCACAGATCTGACCTGATTTGGATTCTTCAAGACAGAGTTATGCCCAATCTCCCACGATGACCTAATTATGGACTAGTTCAGTAGAGCGAACTTGTATGACTTTCCACGTGTCACTCTTTCCTCCTTCAGCTCTGAAATTGATATACTGAAAAATATATTCTGTTTAATTACAACCACTTTTTACATAATTCCAATCTGATGCTCAGAGAGAGAGTTATGAAGATTTTCCCACAATCACCTCTTTGAGATGAAATTCGGGAGCCTGAAAAAGTCCTACCTTCCACAGATCCTACCTCCCAAAATAATGTGAATCAATCTCTGAAATTTTTCCAAGACGTTCCTTGGGATTTAAGCTTCACTCTGTGAACATTTCAGCTTCCAAAACCTCGTAGAAAAATATTTATAGAGAAAATTCTGCAATGACCTGTTTAGGTTAAATTCAGGAGCCTACAAAAAGCCCTAACTTCCACAGATCATATCTCCAAAAATATTGCAAACCAAGCTCTGAAATTTTGCGAAGATGTTCCTCAGGATTTTTTCTTCGCGCTCTAAACATTTCAGCTTTTGAGCCTTCGTAGAAAATAATTTATAGATAAAATTCCATGATGACCTGTTTGGAGCAGCAAAACCCTAGAATCAAAACCTCTGATACCAAATGTTATGAAACCAGCTCCAAAAATAGAATAAAAGAGAGATCAACGCCGTAGAAATCAGCCACTTTGAGGGGGAAACCTCCAATACATTACATAAATTAAAAATTCTTGGATGATACAAATGACCAAAACCTCCTTCTATATATAGGAGTCCATGGGCCCACAATATAATCCTATCCGACCTAACAATAACAATGTAAGGGCACAATAATAACAATATTGGGGTTACAGGGGTACAACAGTAACAATAAGGAGGCTACATTAATAACAATAAGGGACTAAACTAGTAATATAGGGACCTAACACCCTATTTTTCTACGTATTCCTATTTGAGCATGCGGATAAGTTCGAGGGTTTATACCTGAATAGGTTCTCCAAGAGAAACATTGAACCCAAATCTATTTTTGAATGGACTCCGGAAGTTCGCTAATATTCAGAGGGGAAGGGGTATGCGAAATTCATCATGGATCTCATGTCCATAGCCTATGCTATCATACATGACAGCTCCCTACCCAGAATTTTTCCTGAGAAAAAGGAATGGCTCCAGTTCAGTGAAACGGATTGTACCGGTGATTGGTACTTGTTTTAAGATCACACCGAGATCAGGGTCTATGGTGCTGAAGTGCCTCCTTATCACTTGCCAGTGTTCCCGTCCATGAGGATTTTCACCCTTGATTTCATCTGTTAGGTTCTAAGTGTCGACCAAGCCCACTTCGTGCCCGCGAAAAAGGGATACATATTCAGGCTCCCAAATACTGTAGGCCCTTTAACAATCAATTCAAGGCACGCTCTCTCCTCTGTAGAAATGATGATGTGAGAGATGAATTTCCCATGGCGAGATGCTTGGCACTACGATCCTAAGGGATTTATCACATGGAGGAAGAAGAATATTAAATAAACATCATATGAGCATGAACCTAGACCTCTTATTGAATGGAAAGCTAACTGTGATTCATGGCCTTTGGATACAGATATGGAGGCCAAACCCCTAGCTGCTCAAGGAAAAGGAGACAATAAACTCGGTGACGAAGAAGTGTTGGAACAGGAAAATCCCCAGGTTAATCGAGGGTTCATAGAGGAGGAAGAGGAAGGGCACCCCGGTAAAAGGCAGAGGACTAAAGGCCTTAAGGACCTAGACACTGAAATCCCCAATGACGAGGTCTCACTGCTCAGGGGTCAAGGCAAAGACAGACTAGGCTTCTAACTCTCCTATGATTCCTCCTATTCTTCGGCACCTTCAGAGCTTTCACAGGCCATCACATTGGGCAAAGAAGGTGCAAAAGAACATATTGAGGCTAGGAACAAATCCGTAAGAGATAATTTGAGAGCTGAACTATCTCAGTTCATAGAAAAGCATCATACCAGGCTCACCTTAGCCCTGGATATGGATAAATATCAACTCATATTTGCTATCCAGCATTCAGCCACTCATCCCTTACCTCCGAGATCCCTGTATAGAACTCTGGAAATAATTTTAAATTTGGCTTACATTCCCCTACCTGGTAAATTAATTTTGCACCACTGCATCGGGGACATGCTACGGACTGAAGTAGTAAAACATACCATCACCGTGGAGAGGGCCGAAAGGATATTGGCTTAGATGAAGATCACCCAACAAAGGGAAAGAGCAAGTGCTAAAGCTATTGCTGCTCAGTTGGAGGACTGCAAAAATTTGATAAGAGGGAAGGGTGTTTATGCCAATTCAGTGTTACAGACTCTTCTCAGCAAATCAGAGTTGGAGGTATAGGAATTGAGATGAAAATTGAATATCCCTCATTCTGAACATATTCAAACCAAGGAACTTTCCAGGGTAGAAAAGGAAAAATTTGTCCTCGTTGATTCACTCGCACAGAGGGATGAGGAGATTGTAGGTTTAAGGGATAAGCTGTCAGCGCTACAAATTGAGCAGGGAAGTCATGTTTGCATAATTCCTGTACTAGAGGACCCCCAAAGTGCTCCAGAACAGTTAACCAAAGCTATGGTAGACCTCAAGATGTCAGAATATGAAACACGTACCACCCGACGAATCCTGGATGAGGCTCAGGCGTCATATTCAGAGAACCAAAATATGGTCTCGTCCCTATAGAAGTAGGTAGAGACCCTTCACAAGGAGGCCCAGGGACTTGAGAAGTCTATCAAAGACTTGAAAGCACATATTAAAGGTAATATTTCATTGGTAGAAGCTAGGAAAATGGTCTGGGGAGAGATCATAACAGAGTTCAAAGAGAATTAGGAGCTCCTTGTGCTGGCCAATGACAAGAAGAACGTTATCTGAGAGTACAAGTTACAGTTGGAGGCTGACAGTAGGGAAGGAGATGAAAGGTAGCAGCAGCAAGGAGATATTCTGAGTATATCAACGAACTACCACCTGAGGAACTGAGCACTCACGGAGTGGTCAACCATTTCAGGACTATCATGGAGGTTAATAAGATGATCCAGAAAGAGGAGGCATGTGTAAAAGCATTGGGATATTTAGCACTTGTGACAAAGGGAGTGGAGAGATTTGATCAGGAATGGCGTAAGTTAGTAGAGGATGGTCTTCCACCATGTTGGGATCAACAGACAAGAACATTGCTTCCCCTAACTACTTATCACCAAAAAATGTCCAAGATCAAGTGCTGGGAAGATATAGTATTAGAGAAGACCTCCCGCTTGAAGGAAGATACCTTAGTAGCAGCACTACACAAGGAATTCTTCCTCCTTGCTCAGGTCAAGAGATTCTTCGCAGCCCACCTGGATTATTCCAAGCTTACTCAGCTTCAATCCATGTTTGAATTCTTCAGCACAACACCTCTATCCGCAACAGTTACGTGGAAAAGGTGCTATGAATACGCAAATATTCTGCTCTCTCCACCTCAGTCGCCTCGACATCCTGGCTCCTCCACTTCTTCAGTTAGATCACGCCACTCAGGAGGCTCAGCCACTCCCCGTCGTAACCACTAAAGGACATCATGATCAGGCCCACACGACCTTTGTTTTTATTTTTGTTTCAATTTCAATGTAATGTAAAATCAGGTGAAATATCAATTTCACCCTAAGTATTATCTGCACGTTATGTTTCTGTTATAGTCAGTGTCGAAGAATACTGCCTCTGATACGATGTCGTTATATCACATCATTTTTTATTTAGATATGAAATTGTAAAATCGGAAGGAATATTTTGTTTGAGAAAATATCTGGCCAATGTTGAGATTCAACGAGATGATGATCCTAGTGAAAATTAAGCACCTACACTAGGTGGGGCCCACAGGCTATTTTTAGGTGTATGTATATTTTTAGAATGTTGAGCAAATTCTATCTATAGCGAGAGTCTATTTTTAGAATGGTGAGAAAATTATATTTATAGATGAGTTTTTATTTTTATATGCATGGGTGAAGTCTATTTATAGATCGCATGTCTAAAAATAGAATGCATTCGATTACTATTATTTCTAAATAATAATTGGACAATAAATAGTAATATATTCTCTTGAAGCACTTGACTTCAGTTAACTAATGTGGAAAACCAGTTAGCTGAAGGAATTACGAGTTATAAGGTTGGTTGGTGGGACATGCAAGTGGACTTAGTTGTAACTGAGTGATTCAAAGTTGTAACAGAGTTGGATGTGTAGTTATGTGAGTTGTAAAGTAGCTTAACTCAGTTAAGTGAGTTAAACTCAATTGTGATAGTTGTAACTAGTTGTAACTAAAGACACACTAGTGAGAGATCAGTGAATTAAATATTAAATTAATTCACATGGAGTGATCTCACATGCAACTAAATATTTACTACTATTAACTACATGCATGTCAGATCTAGTGGAGACCTAGTAAAGAGATAAGTGAAAGGGAAATTTTGACTATCTGTTATGACATTAGTGGGTGCACTCATGCAACCACACACACATTGGATATGCCAATGAGGATTGCACAGTCAAGGCAAGTGAAATATCTCATTCATTCAGGGATTTTGATTAGCAGGGATTGTGTAGTGGAGGCAGGCTGTCAGGAGGCAATAAATTGGTGCATGTATATGCCAATTTTTGTATGACAGTGCGAGACGATTGTATATTGTACTGAGAGCTCTTGGATTAGAGTTTTGTATGAGATTGTTTCATGATCCATGATATATACATAATATATGATAGTGGGGTTTTTAGCTTTATGCTTTCTTGGTAAAAAAATTTATGTTATGTGTGATTGATCTTTCTTCATGTGTTTGTAATTGGTGATTAAATTTCCGCAAATATTTTAGTAGAAGGATTATGTATTTAACAGTGGCATATAATTGTTAGATCAGGAGAATCTAGGCAAAAAATATTTGTATTAAAATCTCTACATGGTATCGAAGCAAAGAAGATTGCAATATTGAAGCAATAGTTGAGTTTGTTGGTGGAAACAATTCGAATTTGCTGCAAGAATTTCTTGGTGCGACAGTTGAGTAAACATCGAAAAGGCTTTCAATGGTTTGCGGCTAGAGTATGCACTCGAGATAAGCTTGAAATTCATTTCATGGAAGGATACGATGGAGGCGGTGCTTGAAGATAATGGCTTGAAGGAATTCATCGACAGTGATGTTCCTAAGCCCACTTCGACGGAAGTTGCATTACTTGATGCATGGAAAAAGAAATTAGTGAAGACGAGAAAGATTCTGTTGGAAGGTGTGCGAGACCATATTGTCTCAAGCCTTCATGGGAAAGACACTCCATATGCTATGTGGAAGGCTTTGAGGGATCTATTCCAAAGCAGCAGTAACCATAATAAATTGGTGCTAAAGGATAAACTCAAAAAGATCAAGATGGAGAAGGGCGACAATATTCCTAAGTATCTATTGGCTCGAGGGGTCCTGACCCAGGTTCAGATTTCAAGGTTTTCCAACAAACCCCTATACTACTGGCCCTTTCGGCAGTGACCCACTTGCGCAGGTCAAAGTCTCACCCGAAGTAGTATGGGTGGGTGTTGGAACCAGGTTTCCGCACCCTGAGAAAGGATAGGTAAGGCAAGCAGAGCTGTGTCCTGCCTTGAGATGTCCAGATCTTCCCGAGCAGGATTTATAGGTATCTTTTCATATCCGCCTTACAATTCAAAGTGTTCCTCTATTTATAACAATCTAGCCTAACTTCCCTATGGTCTGCAAACCTTGGTTTCCGGACCCCAGGTTTACCCTTTGACCCATTACAATGTTTTCAGGGCTTTGACCCACCCCGAAACCCCTGTGCTAAACTAATGATAATCAAAAATATAGAAAAATCGGACTAGTTTCACAGCTCGTAGGAGACCCTATTCCAACAGTCCCCCAACAAAATCTTGTGACTCATCTCAAGTCACTGTGGTGGTGCGGTCTCTATCTACGCACATAAGGTATTGAAGGCGATGATCAACGGAGGTAACACTTCCTGATGATGGGACCTGCGATCATCCCAGGGTTGGAAAGGTTGGGAACTTCCGTCGTGTAGCTTTGGCACCATTCTGCACAGGGTTCAATGTCAATTTTCCCTACAGGGAGCCAGAAGGAAATCATCTTATCAATCTCGGCATCCCCAGACCCTCTCAACACAATGTCTACAGGTGCTGGACCGGTAGGTGCCAAAGCGTTCGATAGGTTAGGGGCTGCCATAGCAACAAAAGGATAGGCTTCCCAATTTGGAAACTCGCAGACAGCGGAAGTAGGTTGATGGGGTATGACCCAAATGCTAAAGGTCCAGACAATCAAGTAGTAGAATAACAAATGCAGATTATAGAGACAATATGGAGCCTTGATCGGAGTTATCTTGTTTTCCTTATAATTTCCGGGGCTATCCAACGGTAGAGTAAATCTAACTTGAAATTTACCATCAAGAAACCAGTAAAAACTCACCATAAATTTCCGCATTGATTGCCAGCCACCTATTTTCCGTAATGGTAAGATTCCCTTTTTACCAGAGTTCAGTGTTATGACGGTCATTATTCGCACCTGAGGGCTTTCCCACGGATTTACTAACCTTGGATGATGCCTCCATGCTGCTCGTGCATCCCGAATTAAAGCCGACGTTGAGTGTGTTGTAATGCAATTCAGGTACAACTCAAGCAACTTGGCAACCGTACGCATCCCATCCAGTGCCGCGGTTGGGATAGTTCAGGGATCAGTCTTTCCTTCCGTCAGGCTAAGGCTCCAGTATTCAACCGTGTGTGGTACCGGCGTTCCCCTTTTCCAGGTGTGATCTTCCCTCAGTTAGGGCATTCATGTTCTTAAGAGCTGCGTCGAGCGCCCTTGTGCCATCTTCCACCCTAAATGTTCACAGAAACTCATCCCGCAAATTCTCCCAATGGCACGTGCACTGATGCAGCTCCGCATCTAAATACCATGCAGCTGGATGCAGTCCTAAGTCATGGGTAAACAGGTGAACCCATTCGTTTGGGGTTCTATCACACCATTTCATTTCCCATGCAAGAAAATATCTGTGTGGGTCTTCTGACCCAAGGAACTTTTGGATCTGCCTCCCAGCTGGGGCTCCAAATCGCAGGATCATCTTATCCCGACATTCCTCCCAATTGCATAATACCTTCCCATGCATATCCCACCAACGCGCAAGCGCTCTGCGTAGAGCTAGCTGAAAAGACCCTAGCCTGTGTCCCTTGGGAACTTCTGCTTCGAATGCGCGTAAAAATTCCTTAATGTCACCCGAGTCGCCAAAGTGGGGCAAGTCTCTTACCTTGGCGGAGATGCAGCGGAAGTTCCTTGTGACCCGAAGACATCGTAGCGCCGAAACCTCATGCAACTGGCCTTGCCAATTCTCCAATTCCCCATCAGAGTCGGAAAATCATTCACTGTCTTTTTCCCAGCAGAGCACTTCTTCCGTCGTGGGGTTAAGCCAATCCTTGACCTGCATAGTCAACTTGTAAATGTGATCTACTTCCTCCTCATCACGCATTGGTTCTATATACCGTGCACCTTCCGCAGGATCCAGTGGTACTATTACGCGCATACCGTTATTTTCAAACACCATGCTGCACTTTTTGATATTGATGACACCCCCCATATCTATAGCCCAGTTTAGTCCTAGGAGTGCAGGGTAGGGATCTGCATCTTCCACGATTTCTATTACCTCACAATGAGCTTGGACATTTACTCCTGCGATATCTACCATGACTTTTGACAGCCTTCCCAGAGGGATGATCTTCAGTTGATTTTCTATGCACATTTGGATGGTGGACCATTCCAATTTAGGTTCTCCCATTCGTTGCCATGTCTGCGCAGTCAACCGCATTTCTCTACCGGTGCGTTTTTTATACCTGTATAGTTTGTGTACATCCTTGGTCTCGGAGGTCAAATCGGGTTGCGCTGTACAGCTATTCATTAATGCCTGAAGGTTCTCTACAGCCTTTGGGTTACGTAGCAGCTTTAGACATGCCTGCAGAAGGGGCGCAACCCCCTCATCTATCTTGGGGTGTGTCAGTACCTGCGCAGTAGCTGCTACTCTCTGAGCGAGGTCCTGGTCAGCTATGGCCATGGTCTCTTGGCCCCTCTTTATGTTCAATCCTCCTTGACAGGTCAGAGGATCCCTGGCAACCTCTTCCTTCGATCCCTGGGTGAACATCCCACTGCATGTTATGACTTTCACACTTGGGTCTATGTTCCTTAACTTGGCTTTAACTCTCTGCACATTCTACGTAGGGGTGGGCTGCTTTTCCTGCATTTTTTCTATTAAGATTGGGCAGTCTTCAACCGCATGGTCCAGCTGTCTGCAATATTTGCAGGATTTCCTTGTGGGAATTGGGTAGTCCCTTGAAAAGTGTCCTACTTCCCCGCAATTATAACAGATTATATGTCCGCGCTCCTGACCTGCGCTTCCTCCCTGACCTCCCCTACCCCTTGTTGGAGAGCCACCAAAGCTCACAAGAGATCTAGGTGGCGCAGGGTCTGATTGTACCCTATACAAGTTTCCACGATCTATCATCAAGTCGTAAGTGCGACAGTTCTTCTCATCGTGTCCTACCGATCGGCAGAACCTACACCATTGTTGCTTCAGTTCTGGGACATACGCACCCAGCCAAGGGCAATGGTCCATATCATGAAGCCTGGCTACACGGCAGTCATCACACCACAACGTAGGTCTGCTTGAGCCTTGTCGTGATAGGATGGGTCCCCCACTCGCTGCGGGGAGGACCGAACTAGGTCTTCCTACCTACATGTAATCTGCCAATAGAGGGCATTGATCCTTCGTATGGCTAGATACCCGACATCGTATGCACCACAAATCTGTGCTGGATCCTTTCCTCGTTGCTTTCGCAGGTTGTGAATTTCCATGTGCATAGCTCCGAGTTGCTCCTGAATTTACTGTACTCCTAACGAATTATCTTCTCTGGGCACAGCTTCTAGTTTCATAGTGACTTCCACAGCTTTTTCCTATGACTCAAAGGTTTGGTGACTCATTGGCGTATGCAAGTGGGGCAACAACATAGCGATGAACCATTCCGTATGTTTTCTATCGTCATACTCAAATCCTTCTTCCCGGATTGCTTTCTTCAATCGTTGATCAGCCTCCCATATAGACTCAGATGCACCTTGCTTGAAGTCCTTCACTTCTGCTACCAACTGAGAGTAATATTTTGGCTTTCGGAATTGTTGCTTCAGAGTGTCTTTAATATCTTGAATAGATGCACTCTTGTTCTGAGAGATGTATCGCATGTACCAGTCCAATGCTCTTTCTTCAAACGCCAGGGACAGTAGTGCCCTCTTCACCGTATCATTTGTCACATTTTTCACAGTCCATACGGAATCTACTACAAACCAAAATCGGTCCATATCCTCATCCCCTACCCCCTTGAAGGTAGGTAGTTTCAGGTGCGCAGCCATATCATTGTTTGGCGGAGGTGGAGGTATGGGTGAGTTCTTACCTTTATGCGGCCTGGACGGAGGTGTAGCCGGGGGGCTTTGCATAACTGTCTCTCACAGAGGGTTATAGGCAGATCTTTCCCCATCAAGGTTGGTCCGATAGTATTTACCACTACGCGTCACGCTCTTTTCTGGATCCGAGGTCATTCAGTCGGTATGACTACATAGAATACTCTTCTCGCACAGTAATATCTTAATTAGCAAACATAATGTCTTCAGAAATTTGCCCCAGAAACCTTTAAATAATCTTCGCTCGGCCTCAGAGTAGGAGACAAACTGATCAATGGAAAATTCTATCACAAATCCTCCTAGCACACTATACACCCAGTGATCCACCGTGCGAGTGATAGTATTATCAGTCCTTTCCAGCTGCTGGATCAGCTTTGGGGTCCACTGAGTGACTTGTTCGTCCTTCCAACAGTTTTGGAATTCCACGAGCCTAGCCAGCCACTCCTGAAGCTTGATTGCAAATTTCAGAAAGAAAATTTCATAGCTTTCTTTAAGAATGTACCTATTTTTCCACTTTTCCTCCGTTAACTTCATGCTGCGATTTTCTTTTACTGCAAATTCCTGGATCTTCTTTTCGAACCACTCCTCAATTTTCTTCCTTTCAGGCTTCAAGTACTCTCTTGCCATTACCCGATCCCTTTCTCAAAATTCTCCAGGTCCCGGCAACAGAACCATTTTTTGCCTCAAGGGGTCCTGACCCAGGTTCGGAGTTCAAGGTTTCCCAACAAACCCCTATACTATTGGCCCTTTCGGCAGTGACCCGCTTGCACAGGTCAAATTCTCACCCGAATTAGTATGGTTGGGTACTGGAACCAGGTTTCTACACCCTAAGAAAGGATAGGTAAGGCAAGCAAAGCTGCGTCCTGCCTCGAGATGTCCAGATCTTCCCGAGTATGATTTATAGGTCTCTTTTCGCATCCATGTGCGCAAGGTCAATTATCTATGGCGCTCAATAATCATATACTTCTAAGACAGTAGCTCAGTATGGCATAAAACAGAACAAAACAAATCTAGATGCAGTAAAACACTTACACAGAACTTTCGCAGCTGAATTCAGAATAAGCATAATACAGCAACTACCAATTGTTCGCATAAACAGTACATAGATTCAGTTCTCAAACAACCATTTTATTCATCAATTCATCAATTCCCTCTTACAATACCCGTCCCGACCTGCGCACAGGGTCCGCACACAACAGGACTCTGGATCTCTGCGCACACAACCAGTAGGAGTCCTTCCCCAAAAACCCAAACAGATTTACTAAACCACAATTCGCATCAATATCTCTTCATTTCTCTACCTTACAATTCAAAATGTTCCTCTATTTATAAAAATATATCCTAACTTCCCTATGGTCCCCAAACCGTGGTTTTCGGACCACAGGTTTACCCTTTGACCCATTACAATGCTTTCGGGGCTTTGACCCACCCCGAAACCCCTGCGCTAAACTAATGATAATAAAAAATATACAAAATCGGATCAGTTTCGCAGCTCATAGGAGACCTTGTTCCAACAATATCTCACAAAGTTTGTCCAATGTCGAGATGAACTGGGCAGTGTGGGAATCACGGTTTCTGATGATGATTTGGTAAGCTTGGCTCTCTTGGGAGTTTCTAAGAGTTGGCACTGTTATCAAGACTCTGTCAATGGATGGGAAAAACTATCGGATTGGGAACGACTGTGGTCGGATCTAGTGCAGGAGGAGCTCAGGGGAAACACCAGAGATGGCTCTTCATCAAAGAATGATGATGAAGAGGATTGTGCTTTGGCTTCCAAGGCAAGGAAATGGAAGGGGAAGAAATTCCACTCAAAATCTGAGTCTAAAGGAAAGAGGCTGGATTTGTCCAAGGTGAAGTGTTTTCACTGTCATGAACATGGGCATCTCACCACTAACTGCCCACAGAAAAATAAGAACAAGAAGGCTTCTAGAGCTGCAGCTAGTGAGGCCCTTGCCTCGCAATTTGAACTTGATTTCTCTTTGATCGCATGCTTGGTTTCAAGCGTAATGGGATCGGTGTGGTATCTTGATAGTGGTGCTTCCTTCCAAATGACGGTAGATAAGGAGCTTTTCAGTGACTTGGAGGAGAAATATCTCCAAATGCATATAGAGATGGGCGACGATGGATGATACAATGCGATTGGAATTGGTACCATTACCTTTGAGAGGAAGTCAGGTAAACCATTTCAATTGAAAGATGTTATGCATGTTCTAGGTCTGAAGAAAAAATTGGTCTCAGTCACGATGTCGGAGGACAGAGGCTATGACATTGTTTTCAGCGATGGAAAAGCTTTCTTGTGACATAAAACAACAGGTCAAGCCAAGAGGATAGGGATTCGAGTCATGAATCTCTACAAGCTAGAGGTAGAAGGATGCGCTGACATGATGGGCAAGGCGGAAAATTTGGTGAGCCTGGATGAGGGCGAATTATGGCACAGGTGATTGGGCCATATTCATCATGGAGCCTTGAAATTCATGCAGCAAATATCTACTGGAATTCCAATGGGAACACTTGCTGAGTTAGATCAGTGCAAGGGTTGCAACATGGGGAAGTACGTAAAGTACACCTTTCATGAAAATGAGAACCGTGCTTCAGTGATCCTAGAGAGAGTTCACACAGATGTGTGTGGACCATTATCGGTTGCTTCAATAGAAAAACACAAGTATTATGTTATTTTTGTTGATGACTTTTCTCGTAAATGTTGGATCTTCTTCATGAAAAAGAAGGATCAAACATTCTCAAAGTTCTGTGAGTTCAAGGCATTGGTTGAGAAAGAGTCGGGGAAGCAAGTGAAGGCTCTGCAAAGAGATAATGGTAGAGAATACATCTCGAATGAATTCAAATACTTTTGTAGCAAAGAAGGAATTCGAAGAGAACTCATAGCACCTCATAAACGACAGCAAAATGGGGTCGCGGAGAGGAAGAATAGAATGATCGTGGGTGTTGCATGAGAGATGCTGCATGATCAAGGCCTACCAATGCATTTGTGGGCGAAAGCATGCAACGCTGTAGTTTATGTGCAAAACCATTGTCCTCATAGAGTACTCGGCATGAGTACACCTAAAGAAGCTTTTACTGGTAAGAAACCGGATGTTTCTCACTTTTTGGCTCATCTGTTTATGTGGATGTGACCAAGAACACCAAGAAGAACCTGGAGTCGACTACTGAAGCTGGGATATTTTTGGAGTACACAGAAACAACCCATAATTATCATGTGTATTTTCCAAACAGTCAAATGAATGTGGTGCGAAGGGATATGAAAATCAACGAGGATAAATCCATGAAGTTGTCGCTTGAGAGGGAGCTAGACTTACATGAGGAGGAGGAACTTTTGGTTCCCAAATATTAGTCTCTAAATGTGGTTAGCCACAGGAGGAGGTTCATGGAGTGGAGGAGTCCACTCACGCAGAGCCAAACATCAGAACTGGTAGAAGGCATACCACAGAAGCTGAGAGGCTGAAGATTGATGCGGCACAGAATGTAGGAGTCCCTACTTCACATCACAAACAGAGACAGTCTCTTGACCGATTCATTGGATACATGGCTCTCATGAGAAAATGTATTGTGACTGAGCCATCTTCCTTTCAGGAAGTAGTGTAGGAGCCCACATGGGTAGATGCAATGGTGGAGGAGTATGACTCCATTGTCAGAAACAGTGCTTGGGAAATTGTTCCAAGGCCGGTTGAGAAATTAGTGGTAGGTTCAAGATGGATCTACAAGGAAAAGAAAGATGTTGATGGGAGTGTTGAGAAATACAAGGCTAGATTTGTGGCTCGGGGCTTCTCACATATCGATGGGATTGATTATGAAGAAACCTTTGCACCTATCGCATGGTATTCTTCCATAAGGACCATCCTTGCTCTCTCAGTGCAGATGGGTCGGCACATTCATCATATGGATGTGAACACTATGTTCCTTAATGGGATCATTGAGGAAGAAGTGTGCTTTGAGAAGCCTGAAGGATTTGAGATCGTCAGCAGCGGGTTGCATGTGTGTAGACTCAAAAGAGCAATGTATGGGCTGAAGCAAGCACCCCGTGCTTGGTACACTTGGATTGACAGCTATTTCACATGACTTGGCTTCACCAAGAGTGAGGCAAATGCAAACCTATACCAGATTTTGGTGAAGGGTAAGCTTTTAATCATTGTTCTTTATGTTGATGATTTAATACTAACTGGTGATGAGCAGATGATACACTCATGCAAGGATGACCTTGCAAAGGAGTTTGAGATGAAGGATATGGGCCTCCTTCATTATTTCCTTGGATTGGAAATATGGTAGCGAGATGGTGAACTTTTTGTGTCTCAAGGCAAGTATGAAAGGGAGATACTGGGTAAGTTTCACATGGAGGGCTACAAACCCATGGATACTCCTCTTCCAGGAAACTGGAGGAAAGAGGACGCTACATCTGGAGAGGTAGTGGATGCTACTGTTTATCGACAGTTAGTGGGTTCGCTAATGTATTTAGTAAATACAAGACCGTACATATGCTATGTGGTGAACCAGCTTAGTCAAGCGATGGTTAAGCCTACCAAGCTCTTTTGGAAGGCGGGCAAGCATTTCCTGAGATATTTCAGGGGCACATATGTGTACGTCTTATGGTATAGACAGACGAATGAGGTGAAGTTGCATGGCTTCACGGATGTAGATTGGGTGGGGAGCCCAACAGACAGAAAGAGCACATCATGAGGTATCTTTAGTATTGGATCTATGGTTGTTTCTTGGTATAGCAGGAAACAGAGATTCGTGGCACTCAATTCAGCGGAAGTGGAATACATGGCAACAAGTCAAGCTACATGTGAGGCTATCTGGATGAGAAAGATCCTGGTTGGTTTGTTTCGTTCTCATTAGATCCTACAGTGATTCATTGTGATAATTAGAGTTGCATTAAACTCTCGACTAATCCTATGTTTCATGATAGATCTAAGCATATAAATATCTAGTATCATCATATCAGAGATTGTGTGCAGTGGAAGATCATGTTGCTTCAATACATTCCTACAGAGGATTAGGATGCAAATATTCTGACGAAGGCACTCACTAGGAGAAAATTTGAATACCATAGAGACAGGATTAGGGTGAAGGATAATCCCTTTCTTGTTGAGAGTGAGCGTTGATATTCAACAAGATGATGATCCTAGTGAAAATTAAGCACCTACACTAGGTGGGGCCCACGGGCTATTTTTAGGTGTATGTCTATTTTTCGAATGTTGAGAAAATTATATTTATAGTGGGAGTCTATTTTTATAATGGTGAGAAAATTCTATTTATATATGAGTTTCTATTTTTAGATGCATAGGCTAAGTCTATTTATAGATCACATGTCTAAAAATAAAATGCATGTCGGTTATTATTTTCTCTTAATAATAATTGGACAATAAATAATAATTTTTTCTCCTGAAGCACTTGATTTCAGTTAACTGATGTGGCAAACTAGTTAGCTGAAGGAATTACGAGTTCTAAGGTTGGTTGGTGGGACATGCAAGTGGACTTAGTTAACTCAGTGATTTGAATTTGTAATAGAGTTGGATGTGTAGTTATGTGAGTTGTAAAGTAGTTTAACTTAGTTGTGATAGTTGTAACTAAAGATACACTAGTGAGAGATCAGTGAATTAAATATTAAATTAATTCACATGGAGTGATCTCACATGAAACTAAAGATTTACTACTGTTAACTACATTCATGTCAGATCCAGAGTAGACCCAGTTGAGAGAAAATTCATACGACCTCCCACTTTAAGATGTCCTAAGCACTGGTCTCCTGCAACTCGGGACTGCCTCTAGGAGGGACAATAGGTTCCAAGCCCCAAAACGATAGGATTTCCTCTGCAATCAGTTCCACATTCACAAATTCCTTCTCCTTCCCCATGATGCTTACCCACAAAATTGGAAGACCACTCGACACCCGGTAAAAAAAAAAAATTTGGAAGAAAAACCAAGTAACTGCCTCACAAAATCACCGCAAAATCCATTGTCGTTTTCATAGAGCTCCCAAAAATCTCACATCCCTTCAAAACTTAAGACTAACCACTGGAAAAATGGAAAAGATAGTAAAAAGGCAGCTAAAACACAGATTAAAAACACTTACCACCACTGTAAAGTCATGCAAGTGTCTACAGTTAGAAGATGACATCATAAGCCCTGTTTGTCACCTTTCCAGTTGACTGTTAGCCTGAAAATGAGTAACTCAAGCCCCTCAACGAATGAGACAAAATTTCGTCACTACGTAGAAAACTTGAGGTAAAGCAGCCCACCAACAGTAACTAGTTTTCTCAGGCACGGTTGTTGAGTTAACCGAAGTGTCTGCATGTCGTGCCATGTGTTAGTTACTACCTCCAAGAAACACCACATGGCCCGCCTTCAGTCATTGCTCTAGCCGCCCATGTGCATCCCACTTGTGCACACCCTATTTCACCGCACTGTAAACCAGTAAAAAGCTAGGGTTTCACCATTTCCTTCAAGTTTTTTACATATCCGACCTCCCCGTCAACTTCCCTCCAATATTTATAAGCATAGAAACAAATTTCTAAAACAAAAGAATTAATTTGTTATCATTTTCCATAAGGTTAGATAAACCAAAGTTAGTTTTTATAGATGGTGGACATCATTATCATCATCAACAACCACCTTGTTTATTCCTAGCAAGAGTAGTTACCTTCACAATTTGTTCACCATCAACTAGCCCAACCACATAATATATACACCAATACAAATCCATCACCTTATATCAACCACCTCTCAATGACTTCATGAATAGCTCAAGTACTAATTGGGAAAGTATTGAAATAAAAGTGAAATTTTATAGTGGAGCATCAATTATTTAGAAAAAAATGGTGACATATTTTCCCTTCCTAAGGAAATGATTGACATTGAAATATTTAAGAGGAAACAAAGGCTTGGGAAAATTATTAAACCTACAAACTCTAATAGATGTTGAAAACATTTCTAACCGAGCCAGAGTTTGATCACCTAGCAAATATTACTAATTCTTTTTAACTTGAATATGGGAAAATTGATACAGATGAATTTTTTGAAGAACACTTCAATCTCACTAAGAGCTAAAAACACAGTACAATAAAAGTGAAGGATGAAGAGGATGTTGCAATAAAGTTTTGTATGTATACAATGAAATTAAAATACAAAAGGTCAATGTAAAGGAAGAATTTGAAAAAGGAGAAATAATGGGTTTGGAAATTTACCTATAAGTTAACTCATTTCAAAAACAAAGTCTACTTTTTTCAAAAAAAAAAAAATATTATGCTAACGAAAAAAATTTGGCGTCTTCTTTAAAATCAATATAAACAAATATTTTGGAATTGGCAAGAGAAATATATTATCATTATAAAAAATTATTTTGGAATTGACAAGGGAAATATGTTCTATACAAATCAAAAGAGAAATAAAAATATCGTTTATTCCAATTAATGAGGTCAATTTTTTTTTATGAATAAGGCATAGCAAAAGTACTATTACACGGAAATCTAGAAAACTAGTGATTAAATTATATTCCAAGCTAGAAACAATTCCTTCCCATCTAAACAATTCATAAAAATTACGTCTCATTATGAATGAATTTAAAAATCATTAAAAATCAAGAGATGCCTATGCTCTTTGAATGGTGAATCGACGTAAGTAAGCATACTGTAGGTGCTACTTAGCGTGGTAGGCTAGGTGATGCTTCTATTTAGCTCTTGGTTATCTCCCCCTATGGTAGGTGAGGCTTGGTGGGAAATTGGCTTGGTGAGGGTTAGCGTTATAGGTGAGGTGATTTGTTTCATTCTTATATCAACATTAAATAAAAGTATCTGACATCTCTAGGTAATAAAATTCCAAAATTATCATGGAAAATGAAAGGAACAAGACAAAAAAATTCTTACTAGTTCCTACTCTCAAATATAATTTCTCAACTATTTTCATCCTTAGAATCCAGCGAGTCAAAAGTCTGTGAAAGGAACCGAACTGTCAAAGCAAAGGGTAAAATTGTTAGATGATAGTCAAGGAGTGTTTATGGGGCTTGTAAGTCAGTAAGGTCTGGAGTGGATCCTGGTTGGAGGTGGTCGCTTGCAAAGGTGGTGCAGAAGTTACAACTCTAACATTTTACAATTTCTCGCTGGTGGGTGGTGAAATATTAGACTTGTGGTATAGAAAAGGAAATCCAAAGCTAGGTTTGAAAGGTCTGAGGGGATACAAAAATGTATCATCAAAGAGGTCAAGCAAGAACAGGGATTCGTCCATGAAGGAAGGGACCGAGCGGGGAAGGGGAGCGACAGGAGTAGAGGGAGAAGGGTCCCAAGATGCAACGTTGGATGAAGAGGTGGCCCATAACCCTGACCAGTCTAACAGAAATTTTTGACCTATTATATATATATATATATGGTTGGAATATGATTTAAGATGAATATTCAAAACGACACGTCATATTTTATTGATTACCTTTTTCTTTACCTCCTTTAATATAACGGTTTCTTCTTCCATTTTTTCTAATATAAGGGTTATTACGTTAGTTTTGTACATACTTTCCAAATATATATGAAAAACATTACTTTAAAGGTATCACATGAGATGAGACATAGTTACAACAGACTTCAAGACGGAAAGATCAAACAAATAAAATATAAAAGGGGAATAAAGTCAAATCCATCGAAAATAAAAGGGGAAAAAATTTGAAGGGCCATAAATGGTTTTCTTGTCGCTTTATAGTCATATATTACTCCTTTGTAATATTGTATTGCAAGAGTATATGGAGATATTATATCCTTCACAAGTTGCGAGATCACAAATACCTTTTATTTTCCGACAAGTTACCAACACATTCCTTTTCTTTTCGTTCACATGAAGAATTTTTTTAGTTTAAAGGTTTCACATTTGTAATTGCATGTTATTTCAATTTATTCACAAACACTTGTACAGAAATAAATAAATAAATAAAAATAAAAATTAATAAATAAATTCCATAATTCTTTTTGGGACTTCTATGGCTATCCTCTCACTTTACCAATTTCTTAAACGTGCGTTTTCGTTGTGATTCGAGCTTTGGTGGGGATGAAAATCCCTATAAAATGCAAGATGTTTGTTGGGATAATGTGTGTTGTAAATACGGGTCTTTCCAATGGTCTCTCCATGCACTGGTTAAGTACTGTGTGAGAAGGCCATTATAATAGATTAGGGTTTTTTGAAGCATGGAGAAGGAAGGGTTATCACAAAACCTTGTGTTTAAGGAGCCTTCTTCCTGGAAACTTTTAGAATCAAGTGAATTCAAGGATTGGTCATTCTACAGGGCCATCATGGTCGAATTCATAGCAACGGTTTTGCTTTTGTATGTGACTGTTGCCACTATCATCGGGAATGTGCAGAGCAACGAGAGGAATCTGTGTGGTGGGGTGGGCATCTTGGGAATTGCTTTGTCTTTTAGAGGAATGATCTTCGTTCTCATATATTACACATAAGGAATCTCAGGTTACCATTTATTCTTGCTTAATATAGATTCCCATGTTATGGTCATATAATCTCTTCACTGATTATTCAATTTGATAATGCAAGTGGACACATAAACCATGTAGTAACTTTTTGGTTGTTTGTTGCTCAGAAATTGACTCTCAACCGAGAATTATTGTATATGGTGGCATAGTGTGTGGGTGCAGTATACGGGGCGGGGATTGTGAAAGGATTGCAGAAGATTTATTACTCCACTGGGGGAGGAGGAGCAAATTCAATGTCCTCGGTATTGATAGCCCCAATCTTGTACCCATGTACCAATGGAAATAAATAAGCAGACCTTCCTGTAGTTATAAAGGTGTAAAAATAAATAATAAAGATGCATTTATGGTAGAACAATACAAAAATAACATTGTGGACACAAAATTGTTCTTCATGTCCAAAACACCACAAAAATCAACGGAATCTCTAATTGTTCAAAATACCCAGCAAAATGCCATGCCTTAAATGCAATACAAACATTAAAAAGCACCACGAAAAATTTAGATACAGAACCAAATCTCTAATCAAGATATATTTTTCTTCATCAAGAGAGAAATATGTATTATATGGAGTCATCGAAAACAAATTTTCAATTGCAAAGTTAACGATATATATAACTTTCAACATAAATAGAGATATATTTTGAGGCAAACTTTACTGCACTCACTAATGTGGTTTCCAAGGTTGGTTTTGTGCCTAAAAATTCCCAGTTATCCAAGCAGGGATTATAGGAGATGGGTTCATCCCTTTAGATGTTCGTGGATGTTCGTGAACGAGCGTCTGAAGATGCCAACACTAAAAAATTAGGAAAACAGTAGTAAGGGTGGCAACACCTCACCTAGCAGCATCTACACGTTCCACAAATCACACATCCGATGCTAGGGACCCATCTGAACCTAGCAACTCACACCTACCCGTCCAATCCTAGGACCCGTCTAGTAGTGCATCCAAACAAACGAAGCAATCTTACAGTGATTTACAGTATAGTTTAAGCCGCTCAAGGAGAAAATTCGGTTTTGAGGGTTTGTAGATCTGACAGGAAGGGTCGTATGTAGTTTTTCCCTAACTACTAATGCTCGTTAATTATTTTTTCTAACTACTAATTTGACGACACACAAATATTCAATCGTTTAACATTCAACTTGACGTTGCATAGATGTACACAATGGAAAACATTCAACCTGACGTTGCACAGATGTACACAGTGGAAGCTACAAGATTTTTTTTCAAAGAGGAACACCTTAGGTTGTAAAAATGAAAATAACAAAAAGAAAAAGATTGAAAATTGTTTTTTAAATGAAATTTTTATTCATATAAATGCATCATTCATCTGTATGTATTTCTTTTATTATACTTTGAAAAATGAAAATGTGATTTTGTGCCATTACTCTCCAACCCAATATGGTAGAGATGTTGTCATCGAATGTAATTTTTTATTTAATCCTAAAAAAATAAAAATAACTCTAAGTGAAAACACTTTTACTCATTAAAATAAAATGAAAATAATAAAAAAATAATGTTACAACAAAAATAATTTCATGATATTCACCGATGTTATTGACTCATGGTATTCATGTGGAATATAGTTTATTTAAAGGGTGAATTTAAACCAACTTAGATCTCTAGCAAGCGGGAGCACTTGGTAGATGTGGAATTAAGATGGGCATACTTGCTTAAATTATGGTGGTTAACTAATGGTAAATATGTTATTTACTTGAGTATGAGCTATTTTGAAGGGTTTTAATTTTAAATGGTTTAATAATGAAAAATCATTGCACAATATTTAAAAATCATGGTACAAATATTGTAACTGCATCCATAAATTATGGTAGAAAATTTTGTGGCAGTTATCCAAATGCCATTCTATTGAGAAAAATCTAGAATAAGACCTTCAAATTATGATCCAATTAAATATTTGAAAAATAAAATTTTAAATAATATTGATAAATAAATAATTTTTTACAAGGTTACATTAACAGGAACACCCCTTTGAATTCTTTGTTCTCTCCTTCCCACCCCTTGTATAAACCATCATTCCTATAACATATAACAAACTCAATAGCCTTGACGTACTTTCAGTTTCTTTGTCCCCCCACACAACTTTGTCTCCCCCCAACAACTGCTTCCACAATTAACACTTTTCCATTCACCAGCATTGCCTCGTAGCAATTTCACACACTGCTCGTCCTCCAGTCATGAAAAATCCACTGCAATAATGATAATAGAATATGTTAGTCATCAGTAATTTTTTCCTTTGTAGATGACTAAATGCTTATCCTAATATTTCTAGAAACAAAGTTCATAAACATTGTGAGTTCTAGAAATCTCACTGCCTTCATTATCCTTAAGATAAATTTTCACTATTTCATCATTCTATCATGTCAAGCTCTGCTTACCAATCCCAGAAAACCCATTAGAGGCTCATGTCCTTCATTTTGTCTATATTTTTTCATCTTTGGTCCAAATCCTTTGTTTTTTTCGGCCTAAAACCCCCAATGCTACCTAAGGCCACCAATAAAACAACTCTATTGTGTCTCCTGAAAATACCCCAAGCATTGATGGCCTCAAAACAATCTTTGTAGGCTCTTTACATAAATTAGGTACATTGGATTTTGGACCTTCAATACATCAGTTTATCATAAACTCTGTTTTACACTTGATGACCCCAAAATACAAGTTTTTAGTCCAAAGCCAAGTCCAAGGAACCTTCCACTAGGTCACCTAGGGTTTCACAAGTCATTGGGTGGATTTGGTATCCTAAAATCTCGGTTTTTCATATGTAAAGACACTGCATCCAAAGAAGAAAGGGGACAAGTGACTTTGTCCAAAACTGATCAAAGTGGCCATTCAAGAAAGTACTCCTTGGCCTAGAGCACAAATTTTGCAAGGGACAGCTGCCCTTGCTCACATTTCTGCAAAAGCATCAAATGGCCATCATACCTAAAGAGAGGTAAGGTAATGGGGGGAAAACATCACAAGAAGACCATGTACAATAAAGAGAAAGGAATCAAGCATATGTTTTAAAGAATCGGGGTTTTTGTGACTAATTGCAAAAAGACAATGTACCAAGGCATGAAATCAGTACAAGGGCCTGAGTTTTCAAATACAGTCAAAGGTCTTAAAAAGGATCAAAAGGAGGCAGACATAAGGTAAAGCGCCAAAGGAAGGAATAGAGATATATCACTGCCAAAATGGTCAAAGGAAAAAACATGCAATTGGTCTAAAAACAAAGCAGAAAAGCCTCCAAAAATGGTTTCCTTATCAAAGGTATATTCTGCAAGAGATAGTTAGCCATGAGTGACACTTCTGCGGGACTGTCTAAGATGGCTACCTACAGGAATATTGATAAGGTCAAACAAACCTAATTTATCTCATAATGGTTGCACATATGAAGACTAAAAGATTTGTTGATACCAACTACTAGGGTTTTCACATCAAGAGGTTTTTTCACTGCTTCACAGTGAAAGCATGACAGAATGTCAATTAAAGGAAGGTCAAAATTCTTCTCTTTAGTCTCATCCACCAAGTAATCAAAGGCATAAAAGATACAGGACTGAAGACTCCAAGGTGAATATGCCAGAATGATCACAAGTTTGATGTTTACAAGTGTTGAAATTCATGAAAAGGATAAAGTGGAGAAAACCTTCAAAGAGCACTAATGCCACTGAATGACTTTTTCCTCCAAAATTTGTAAAAATGACCTTTGTTTTTCAAAAAACAGGTTCTTGTCTCCAAATGTGGGTAAGAGGCATATTTTAAGCTTGTTAAAGAGTTGGTCAATCTAAGGGGGACATCAATATGCTCCAGCAAAGGCAAAAAATCCATTTTTTCTCAGTGTTCTGCCACCTACAGGACAAAAAGACCAAAAAGTCACTGAAAAAGTAAGAAGGGGAAACAAAAATTAGAAAGTGGGTTTGATCATGAAATTATTTTTCAAAAAGAAGTATAAAGGTCTTCTTTCCCTCTCCCCAACTCATTTTTGTCTTTGAAGGAGAGCTAGAGAGCCGTTGAAGCATTTCTAGGGTTTTTCTGCAAAACTGGGTAAAATTTTGAGGTGATGCGCACAAGCAGAGCCGCTACGCACAGAGCCTTCAGCACTGTGCACAGAGGAGAAGAGGCAGCGCTAAAAAGCACTGCGCTACACACAGAAGGGTCAGCTCTACGCACAGGCGGTGGAACTACGGACACGCCCTGTTCGAAGCCCGACTCGCCCACAGCCACCTAGCGTTGGGCACAGGCCTGCCAACAGCCCGACCCGACCCGACGATGCGCACAGAGGGCCCGACAGGAATGGCCAGTTAGGTGGCGCTACGCACAGAGGATATTTGGCCAAAATTGCCAAAAAAATTCTCAAAATCACTCTTTCTCCTCCTCAAATTCGCCCCAGGCTCCTGCACGAGTTAGACAAGGTTGGTGGTCACTTTCTTTGCCCTCCAAATGATATTTTTGCATTCATAATCAAAGAAGAGTAACCATAACCTAAATTGGCTAAAAACCCTAATCTTCATGTCAAATCATCATTTAACCTTCTACGGCAAGAATTTACCAATTGAAGAGTGGTCATTGGTGTAAATACACTCAGTACCAGCCAAGCATACTCCAAGCTCTGAAAGCATTCCTTGACTTCTTCCATTTTGCCTCCATTTGTTAAAATTTGACCTCACCATCACTCATTTTCCTCCCTAGACCTAAAAGCTCTCACCAAGCTAAAAACCATTTTGTTCAAGGACACAATTAGTGATTATGTCCGAAGAAGAGATCAGTACCAGTAGTGATGAAGGCCAAAGGCCTATCAAGCCAAAACACAAGGAATAAAGAACTAACAAGTTTGAGCCCTTGGATACAATTCAAATCACCTATTCTCCCATGATCCTTGCATGTTTTCAAGATTTTGGATGCTATCAGTTTTGTGAGAGGGTTAAACATGTCCAAAACCACTCAGATTTGACTAGGTTGTTCATTCTTAGCCTACAAAACCACCAGGTCAACCTAGTAGGAGTAAAATTTGAACTATCATTCGAATCCATTGCTAAACCCACAGGGATACCAGATGTGGGTGAGAGATGGTTCAAACAGAAAAAATTGGCCTTAAGGTACTATGAGCCCTTCCTCAAACTTAGGTATCAACAGGGTTGCAAGACCTTTTTCCCGTTCTCTTACCTGCTAGAGAGATATGCCCCACTGATGAGGCAGATCATCAAGTACTTCACTTGTGAGGGGAGGTACTCCAGGCTTTATTCATATCACATAAGGCTGATAATGCACTTCACCAGGGTTAAATTTCTAAACCTACCATACTATCTCTACCGAAACATTGACAAAACGGCTTCAGTGGTCAAGAAAAGGAGTTGTGCCCACCAAATGCAAAGCCTTTTTCACCACTCTTTGGTTAAAATGATTGTTTTATACCAACTAGAGCAGCAGGGAATTCCTTGGGAAGTTTTTATCTCACATGATGTATTTACAAATCCCCAAGACTTCATTCAGCAAAATTTTCCTTCCACTTCACACTCACTTACCTCCACTCCACCATCACCCCCAGGGATCATGATCCATCACCTCCACCTATGCCTTCTCCACAAGGAAACTTACCACTTTCTTCTTCTCTTGATGCATCAAATGAAGATGATGGTGGGAATGATGAAAGCAGTGGGGCAGACACAGAGTTTAATGAGGAAGAATAGGAGGATGATGATGACAAGGAAGAGGGAGTTGAACATGGCAGTCATGAAGACAAAAATAGTGAGCACTTGGAGAAAGGCAGTGATGGTAATGATACCAATATATCACTCCCAAGTACAGAAAAAGGTGGTGTTGATGAACAAGATGAGGACCTAGAAGATAGTGAAGACAACAATGAGGGTGACAACAAACAAGAAAGTGAACATGACAGTCAAGAGGAAAATGTGCATGAGCATGAAAATGAGCCCAATCATAGTGCAAACAGTGACAATATGGATGAAGATAATGAACATGAAGAAACAGAAGGTGATAATGAGGAAATAGAAGATCAAGAATAGGAAAACAATGAGGCACAAACAGAATTTGATGAAGGAGACAGTGATAAAGAGAATGTCACTGATAGGATAGTCAGTGAGTAAAAGGATAACAAAAGAGATAGTCATGACAGTCATGATAGCTGTCATGACTGTCATGACACAAATCAGCCTCCTAATGATGATGGAACTGAAGATAGCCTAGAGGATGATGAAGAAAAGGACCTTTATGATGGACAGAACCAAAGTGAGGCAAGTATAGAAGATGATAATCAATTTGAAAGCCAAAGTGACAGTATAGAAGGCAGTGAGGAAAATGAAGACGGTAATGGTGCTGAAGGTCAAGACAGCAGTGATCAAATAGAGCATGAGGTGATTTATGGGGACCACATTAAAGATAAAGGCACTGATGACAACACCAAGGGTCACAACCAAGATAAGGACACTACCAAAACGATCATCACTCCTCTTACATGCACATACCACAGAGGGAAGAGAGATGTGTTTGCTGCCTCAAAAAGGCAAAGGGCCATCTCTTCTCCAGCTATCAAACCATTGGACAAGGGCAAGGGAAAGATGGAAAAGTGCGAGCAATAGGTAAAGGTGAGGAGAAGTAAGAAAATCAAGAAAGCTACTCAAGAGCCTCAATTCATTGATCTAGACAATGACAATGAGGACAAGGAGATGACCACCAGATTGCTACTCCTAACCAAAGATGCACAACTTAAGGAGTGGGAAAGATATTTCGAGATGGCACAACATGTCATTTAGTATTACAAGAATGAGCACAAGCACTTCAAGAAGGTAAAAAGGGGCCTTTCTCTCCAGAAGAAAATGACCAAGCACTACGCAAAGAAAAACAAGCTTGCTTGTGCCAAACTGAAGGAGGCCGTCATGGAGATAAAAAAAACCTAAAAGAGGAAAAAAAGCATGATAGCCTTGGATTTTTGGCTGAGGCTTCTCAATAGGTATCCAAGACCTCTTGAGGGAACACTCCACCAATTTTGGGCAAAATTGAACAAGATTTTGTCTTTTTGAAATTTTGAGGCCTCTGTTCGCAGCACCCTTGGCACTGCGCACAAATCTCATGCATCCTCAGCTTGAAAACTTAGAATTTTTGGATTCCTCTCATCATCAGCAGTCTGCTCACAAAATTTCAGACCATTTGGAGCATTTTTTACCCCCCCAAAAGGTCAAAAAACACCTAAATTTTAACCATTCTGCCTCATTTTCAGGCAAGGTGCTGCGCACAGAGCAGTGTTGGGAGAATGGGTTTTTGGATAGGAAAATGGAACTCATTCAGAAAACCAAAGGTATATCTGGAAATATAACTTGACAATATTTCCAACGAGCCATCACGGGGCAAAATCCGACACTAGGAAGGAGGTCAAAACAGGGCTTCAAGTACACCTATTTTCTGATATTTTGGTGTTGTGCATACAGGACCAAAAGTGGCAAAAGTCAACAAAATACACTCATTTATTGCTAAATGATATTTTCGAGTTTTTTGAGGTAGAACACTCTAGGATTAGGTGTTGGAAGTTATTATTCATTTATTTTTCTTAGATATTTATGCCTTGGGCCTTGCATGGTCACTTGGACATAAATTTTCATTTATGACTATTTTGGATATTTTGAAACCCTAAATAGGGTTTTAGCCCTCTTTTTCTCCATAAATAGAGCATGAGGCTCTTATATATTGGGTTGGCATTTGATGACTTATTCTGAAGTAATACATAGTCCCTTAGAGGTTGAAAGCAATTTGATGTCTTGGAGGTTATGAATGCACTGATTTGTTTGTTGATGGAGGAGGCTTGCTTGCAGGATCTCTGAGCTTGATTGATGGTGAAGTGCTTCTATTTTGTTATTGTTATTTCATGTTTCATTATGTTTCCATATTTCAATGTTGCAGTAGAACAAAGGATTTAGACTAAGAAATGTTTCTGAAGACACCTTAGCTCTGTCTGTTCTTCACTGCCTTGATGTTTTCTTCTGCTAGGACATGTTAGAGAATCCTTCATTTCTCTCTAGACCTCCTAAGCTTGTTTATTTCCTGAATGGTTTAATACAGTAAGTATCAAACATGATTCAAGGTTAGCCTTGCTTATTTAATGTTACTAAAAAACTTTTCATGAAATCTCTCTTTAAAGTACCATTACTTAGGTTTTTCAAAGAAGTTTTGGTTCAATCACACTCTTTGCACTTGCTTAGTTAATTTTTTTAAAGATATTCATAGCTATAATCTTAGATGTTTAGGAGTTCCCTCCTCTCTGAATGCAGTTATTTGTGAATCTTAAATTTTTTTTTTCCTTGATGATGAAATCACTATAAGTTAAATAGGTTTCCTGCCTTCTATATTTCATTGGAATGTTTGTCTTGAATAATTATATGCTTTAGTTGAATCAAAGAGTCTAGGGTTTGCTCTGCCTTTGATTTCCTCTCTATGCTTATGATTTCTTATAAGTCTCTTTGTTTAAATTATATCTTAAAGGATTCTTGATTGCCCTTTTTCCAAATTTTTGTTCTCAAATTTGATGTCCATCTCATGATCCTTTAAACCCCGAAGATCCACCAACCAAGCTATATTTTCCCTACAATACTCCCTGATCCATTTATGAACCTATCATGACTTTATTAGACTCCATTGCCCAATAACTTGAAGATTTCCTTGTTCTATCTGTTCTATAAATCATCATACCCAACCAAAACAAACAACAAACCCCAATACTTCATAACTAGCCTAAAATTAACCTTAAAAACAAACAAGAATACATCATTTGCAAACAATAGAGAGAGCCCTCTCTGAATCCAAGAAGGTTAGGTCATTAGATTCCAAAGTCTAGTTTGATGTTACCCCTATCCATTTTTATCTCAATCAATCTAGCAAATTACGGGGAGCTAACATAATGGCGATCACAGTGGGACTGAGTACATAGTAGCCTAAGAAAATTTTATAGACTCATTTAACCCTCAATTAAGCTTAGAAAATCTATTGATAGCCAAAATTAGAAACTAATTGCCTCACCATCCTAGCAAGATGATGACTCAACTAGAGGATACTCATTCAAACCTTAGGGCTACATAAGGAAAACTTAGAAAACCCAAAAAAATCCCTAGATTGATTTTTCTCAAAATTTGGTTGTGGAGCATCATATACATACCCTCAAAACTACAAAAAAATCCACCTAGCGACTCCACTAGCCTCTAGTAGGTCTTTTTCACTCCACTAGTCCCATAGGCTTTCCTAGGATTGTGTCAAATCAGTCCTAATCAGATTAGAGGCCTAGTCACACACTGTGAGATTTCCACAAACCTAAGAGAGGTCAGCCTTCCGAAAACAGTCATAAACTTTTAGCCTCTCTAAACTTTGGTTTTGAAATTTGGCTTCACGAAGAATCAATACTAGATCTCACCCAAACCCAAATCCTCCGACCATAGTTGATGACCCAGAAAATATTTTGTGGCAAACTTCTAAAGTTGAAGACTCAACTACTGTTAGGACCATCCATAGAGCAAGTTTTGTCCCTGAACATCTCACATCCTTGCAATACGCTCAGTTTGACCTCCCTCATCAAATAAATTTGTTCAGGACCAAGTCACAAACTGATATTGACCAAACTGACCTTGAGCCCACAGATTTGCAACAGATTTCAAGTAGAGAAGCTTCTCCTTCCACTCCTCCTGATTTTCAGCTTCTCCATCACTTTAGTTCCTTCCATACTAAATCTTCTCATAATCAGCCTACTGGTCCAAGCACTTCCACCACACCCATCCATACCTCCATTGTTCAAAACACTTCACTTCATCCCCCTCCACCTCTCACTAATCCTCCCCTTGTAAATCCTCCATTAGCTCCGATCATGGCAGCTTGGTATGCGCCCTTGGCTTTACCTCAACCTTTAGTTCCTTTGCCTAATGACTATCCAAGATCCCTCATTTCACAGGAGTTGAATCCATCACTGCCAAACATCATGTAGATAGGATAAGTGATGCTTTTGATTACATCGAAATAGAAGAAGAAACCATCAAAATGAGGATATTTGCACAAATTTTAGGAGGAGAGGCCAAAAAATGGTTCAAATCATTAGCTCCTAACACAATACATGATCTCCCTTCCCTCTACCAAACTTTCATAAACAAGTGGGAAATCAAGAAGAACCCTCTCCAAATCCTTTTAGAGTACAAAAACCTCAAAATAAATGTAGTTGAAAGTGTTCAAGACTATTGCACTAGATTTAACAGTGTTTACAATGCTCTCCCATCTCACATGAAACCTCCCCAAGGCCTAGACTTAGTGAAATTTCCAGAGGAATTTGATGCCTACATGTCCTACCAACTAAGGGAGAGAGATCCCCCAACTCTAGAGGACATGCAAAAGGGGGTTGTGAGTGTAGAGGCCAACTTGATTAAGAAAAGAGCTATAATGAGATCAGAGAAGAGAGTAACCTATAGAGATGAAACGGTGCCTTCAACTTCCTCTTCTGATGCCAAAATTGACACCATAGTTAGGACAATGGAGAGAATGATGGAAAAGATCAGTTTGAATGAGAGAACACCTCCTAAGGAAAACCAAGTCAATCCACAAAACATGAATAGGAATCATAATTTTAGAAAAGACCCTCCCCAAATCAGACAAAGAGAGAATGACCAACAAATTAGACCCTCTTTCCAAGACAACTATGTATATGAAGAGGAAAGAGAGCCAGAGGAGTTGGAAGAAAACCATGTAAATGTCATAGGTTCTAATGATGAGGATAACACTTTTCTTATCGAAAAATAACAAAGGATGTTCTATTCAAAACCAAATGAAAAATCATATGAATATTCCGAAGACTATAAGTTAGGATTTGAGAATGCCATAATGGAAGTCCATAAGCAATATGACCTTAGGAGCAAAAAGAATCAAGACATTCCTAAAATAAATCAATTAAACATTGTTGTTAAGAAAACCCCTGAACATATCCCTAAAAGGACAGCGGAAAACACAAACACTATGGCTAAGAAAACTGATCTAAACAAGCTAAAAACCAGCCAGCCAAGTAATGACTCAAGTTTCCCTAGTACTTCAACTAGCGGTCCTGAAAAAACCTTGTTGTCCAAACCATCAAATCAAAATCAGAAAATCAAAAATGTAGAAAAATTTATGGCTGAAAAAACTGATGTAAATATGTTAAAGACACCTATGCCTTTCAGTTTTGAAGGAGAGATTGCCAAAATCAAGATAACCATGCCTCTCACTGAACTGGTAACCAAGAGGTGTATAGATCTCAGATTTTGAAAGTGTTAAACATAGGGAATGATACCGACATTCTAAACTTAACTAATGATAAACCAGAACTATTATTTGGTCCTGAAGTAGAGGGAAAATATCAAGAAGGAGTTGTCCCTCCTTTCTATGTCAGTCTGAACATACATGACAAAATTTTGCATAATGTCATGCTAGACTCTGGTGCCTCACACAACCTCATGCCAAAGGTTATGATGGAGAGATTAGGCCTAGAAATCACAAAGCCTTACAAGGAATTATACTCCTTTGATTCGAGTAGGGTCAAGTGTTTAGGCCTAGTCAAATATTTGTGTGTCAATCTGGCACAAATCCCCGCTAAGAGTCTAGTCATGGACATAGTTGTTGCTGGAATTCCCCCAAAGTATGGCATGATTCTATCTAGATCACGAGGTGCCAAGCTTTAGGGAAACCTTCAAATGGACATGTCCTATGCCACCACCTCGGTCTTCAACCAAACAAGGAGGTTGTACCGGGAATTTCACATTAAATATATGGTGAGCAGCTTAGATAGGCCAAAAAACACACCGGTTTATTCCATTTATTCGGACCTTGAATCATTCATCCTGTACAATGAAAATGATATTAATGAAAATTGAATGAAAATGAAGGGGAACTAAGCATACCAGAACAACCAAATCAACCCTCTAGTGAATAAAATGACACCCAAAACTCTAACAGCCCTGAAGTACAAAACAGTGAAAAATCTGAAATTGACACACTTTGGCACATGAGCTTTTATGGCTCTTATGGTAAGGCTGGCTCGGGAGCTGGAGTTTGGATCTATAACACAAATGAAGGCCATTCCTATAGACTATATTTCCAGTGCACTAATAACATTGCAGAGTATGAGGCCCTCCTTATTTGTTTGCATTTACTTAGGGACCTCAAAGCTAAGAAAATTTGTGTTCAAGGAGATTCAGAACTAATCATTAGACAAATTGTTGGGGTCCCGTGATTTGGCTGATTGGCAAACCAAATGACAAGGCAACATCCAAACCAAGCTTTAGAGCTCTAGGATCTAGCCCTCCTAGTCTCAGAGAGAGATCTCTCAATTATTTGCACAGATATGTCTTGTTTGCTTTTAAGGGTTGATTTTAGGCTAGTTATTAAGTGCAAGTTTGTTTTTTTGGGTTTGGTTGGTTGGACATAAATGATATAGGAAGCATAGATAGAAAGGGAAAATATCAGAGCCATTGGGCAAAGGAGTCAAGAAGAAGTTATAACAAGCTCAATCAACGGATATGGGATATCAAAGGGCAAATCTAACTTGGCCAGTAGATCTTGGGTTTAGTGGATGAAATGAAATGGACATCAAGGATTTAGAATGAGAAGTAGAACTAAGGGAAATTAAGAATCCTTAATTATATGTACTTCTCAACACATGGACTTAAAACATCATCTAAACATGAAGAGGCATTCCATAGACAGGGCTAAACATAAATTCTAGAAACCACACTTCAACAAATAATAATTCTAAGACAAACTTTTCAAATGAAATCTAGGAATCGAGGAACACTCTATTTCATCCAAAGATTTCACCTTCAAGAAATTTAGAAAACATAAAAGATTCACAAATAATTGTATCATTGAAGACGAAACACCTAAACATCTCTGATTACAATTATAAATACCTTCAAAACAATTATCTCAGCAAGAACAAAGGGTATGATCAAAACAGACCTCTTTGGCAGACTGTAAACAATGGTACTTTAAAGGGAGACTTCAAAAACAGTTTTCAAGTGGTAGCAAGTAAGTAGGGAAAACCATAAATCATTCTTGAGACCAACTGTTTGAACTATTTCTGAAATAGACTAGCATAAGGGTTCAAGAGAGCAATTAAGAATTATCTAGAATGCCTCAGCAGAGGAAAACATGAAACAGTGGAGAGTAAACAGGTCTAAGGTGCTTCTAGGAGACATTTCTTAGCCTAAAATTTTTACTCTACTGTAGTAAGAATTGATGAAATAGAATGGAAAATAGGGAAAACATTAACAGATTAGAATACATCACCAACAACCATGCTCAGGGATCCAATGATAGAGCCTTCTCATTAACAAAACATGTCAAAACATCATCAATCTTCCAATACTTCAATTTCTTCTTAATCTTCAGCCAGACTATGTACAAATTCAAAGAGTTCGAATGCCAGCAACCAACCCCTAACAAAGAGCTCCTCATAGAGTATTTATAGAAGAATGAGGAGGTGGAACTCTTTTTAGGGTTCAAAATGTTATTAATTACAGAGTAAATGCATTCCTAGCCTTGAAAACCACGCAGGGCATAAGGTAGGAATGAGTTGTACTACTTCTTTGTTTTAATAACTCTGTCTTTACTTCCTGAGGATAAAGTAGGTGAAAAGAGTGGGTTTTAAGGCTTTTCCATGTCTTAAAATAACTGTTCTGATAGTCAAAAGATGTTCTATCAGTGTGATGACTATCAAAGTATCTTTGTAGGTGAAAAGCAAGCGACAAGTGGCTCCAGATATTTCAATGAATTAACTACTCTGTTCTGATGTGCTCGGGGCTGCTTTAGCCTAATCTTTCCTTTAATTTCATCATTAAATTGTGTTAAGGCTTGATCTCGCTTTTTGCCTTCGTAATCCATCATGTTGTCCTTAACTCTTTTATGATTGATTTGAACCCTTATTTTTCTATCTTTAGCTTCTGCGCTCCTCTAATCTTCACCTTTTGTTGTATTTCTTGATGTACAGATGGCTTTGTGTGCTGGAGGGTTTTGAATAAATGATCAATGCTCATGACACATCGACTAGATTTGGAGATAAAACCCTTTTTTCCCCTTCTGCATTTGATCAGGCCATAGAGGATCGTCATCCTCGGCCTGTGTCACCTTTTAGTGACTGTGGGATGCCTTTAATAGCTTAAACCGCCATAAAACCTGCAAAAACCAATAAACTCATTAAATAAAACCTGCGTGAGGGCTTAAGCTGCTTCAGAGGCTCGAGCGAAAGCGGAGGAGCTGTGAGGAGGCGGTGGATGCAGTGGAAAAGTGGCACAAAACCACAAAAACCAAGGTTCAAAATTGAGTTTGGCGCAAATAACTGGAAAAGCGGTTTTCGGGAATACCGGAGGTAGTATTCATGCAGGATTTGGGTGGTAGGTGGTATTGGGCTGGGAGAACGCGATACAGGTCAGAGAGTGACGTGTGTCCCTCTAAAACCGCTTATTTCGTGTTATAATTGCACACCGGGGAGAATTGGTGAATCGGATGCGAAACGGAATCTGGACCGTCCAATCTGTGGGCTGTAGATCGATGGCCATCGATCAGCGCGACGGGAGAGGAGTTGTGTGATGGATGGATGGTGGGGCTCGACGGTAACGTCATCTAATTTGTCGCGTAGCGGAGGTGCCATTGACGGGTTTAAAGCTAGGGGATGCAGTGATAGCCGTCGGATGGAAGAGATCGACGGTGGAGATTGCTCCAAGGAAAGAGTGGATGGGGGGTATGGGTGAGTAGATAGATTGAGGTGCGGGAGTGCGACATCCGTTGGATCTGTATGATCAACAGTTGATACTAATCAGAATAAAACAATAGAGTGGGGTAATAGATAGGTAAAGGGGAGCGCGGGCCGTTAGATCTCAAAGGAATTGACGGAGGAGATGTGATCGGGGTTTCGCATATCGGCGGAGAAAAGGATTTGGGAACGAGGAAATGGGAAGTTGTGAAGTGCGATGGCCGATGGGGAGAAGCGAAGTGCGATGGTCGTCCGATCTGGAAGAGATCAACGGTTAGGAATCCATCGGTGGAGAAACATCAGCGGAGAACCATTGGCGAAGGTTTGGGACAGTGGGAACGGGAAACGCCGAAGTGTGATGGTCGATGAGGGCTAAAGACATTTTAGCCGACGGTTCCAGGCCTTGGTTATATGAATGAAGGGGCGAAGGTCTTTAAGCCGAAAGGTGCTTAAAGCCTTATGTTTGAAAAGGAGCACCTTTAGACAAAAAATGAAGGTTTTAAGGCCATTTTGACATTTTCGGTAAAGCTAAAAATGCCTAATTTAAACCAAATGAAGGAGAATAAATGGTTTAAAGGGGATTTTGAAGGAAATAAAGGGTAAAATGAGGAAAATGGGTGACATGAAGGAAATATTTTGAAATGGATAAATGGCAGGAATTATGGCTTTGAAGGCAGTTTTTTCACCACCTCATTGTGGCACCTATTGTTAGCACCAAAATCACCTCTGTATGGCCTTTGAATCGACAGGGCTTCTTTGAAGGATTTCTTGTGGAAAAAGCAGTGAAGATGATTTGTAAGATAAAAGACACCAAGATGGCTTTAAGAACTAGCATTTTTCCATGAAGATTGCCTCTTGAAGGCTTAAGAACATATTTAGCCATCATTTGCTGTGAAAAAATTTATAGATGGCTAATAGTGGCTCCACTTGGGGAGGACAACTTTCTCTTCAGGTGTCCAAAACCTCAGTTTATCAATCTCTGGCTTTCAGCAGACCAACGTCTTAATCCATTGGGTAGAATTTCTTTGTTTTCTTGCTGATTTTCTTTGCATTTTGACAATTCTTCAATGACCTACAGCATGAAAACTCTTTAAGACAGCACCTCTATCTACCCAAACTACTTGTCCTAGCATTTTTCTTCTCTTGAGTGCACTTGGACTAGTGTCTCTTTTACATATTATTTTTGAAAACAGAGAGATAAAACTATCTAATGCTACCCTTATTTCTTCCAAGAGTCCAGATTAAACAATTGGACTCTTCATTCCCTACCTAATCTATCTATCAACCAAGATTAAACTGTTTGACTGATTTTCATTCTCTATATTCTAAAACAGAAATTTAAACGCAGACAAACTAGGATTAAACAGTCTGATTTGTTTTAGTGTCTATGGCCTAAGAAACCAGATGCACATAGACTTTTATTTGCAGAAAATTAAAACAAAACTATGAAGGCTTAAGATCGGAAAATAAAAGACATCTTTCTTTCTTCTTGGCTCAAGTTTTGATCTATTTAGAGCCATCTTTTTCTTTCTTTTCTTTGGTTCAGATTTTGAGCATGTTTGAACCATTATTTCTTCTATCCTAATCTATTCTACTGATAAGCCAAGATTAAATAGTTTGGCAAATCTTCTTCACTAACCTATCAGGAGTAAATTGAAATCTATCTAGTCATGATTAGGTTGTATGACTAAATAGCAGTGCTCTTTCAAGTAGTGGAATTTAGGCTTGCACACTTTCAGATTTTTCTTTTCTTTTTTGGTATGGGGTTGTACTTTTCTTCTTTTATATCTGCCATATTTTCTCTTTTTCTATTGTTTTTGTATTTTTTCAATGTTTCTTTCAAAGCAAAAAACAAAAAACTAAATAAATGCTCACAAGCTAAGCTTTATTAGCATACCTACCTACCCTAACCTAACTTGGAAAATTTACATATTTAACTGATGAACTCCCTTTTCCAATATATCCAATCAAGTAAATGGTTCCATGATTGGTTTTTTCTCATCTCCTTTAGCATGCTGGACAAACATGGCCACTCCCATTTCCCTTGTTCTTTAGCAGCAGTGCTAAAAAATCTTCTTGCTTTTGGTAATACACTGCTCCTAACAACCTTTATCCCTTCTTCAAATGTCTTCAAGAAATGAGCATAGGGATCTTGAAATAATGCTTGGTTATGAATATTTGGAAGATAGGTTTCAACCAAGCTTACTTTTTCCTCCACTGGATCAAGTTTAACATTCTTTTGAGAAAGAACTTCTTCCTCATCTTCATTATCATCTGAACTGGAGGACTCATCATATATTGCAGTGTTTTCTTCTTGTAGTCCTGGTATGCTCTGATTTAGTGGACTATACTCTGTGAAGAGGTCACCATGTTCTTGAGCAAGGGTATTTTTAATTACCTCCACCTTTTCAGGAGAAGGCTCCTTATCTTCAACTTGCCCAAGAAGTTCCTCATTCTTTTCAACCTCATCATCACAATTGATAGATTGCTGACTTCCAATTATGTGAAAGCTATTTCTAATGAATTGGATTGGTTTATTGCTGCTTTCAAACTGATGATAGTGAAGTTCATGATACCAATCAACTTGTTGTGTAACCAGCTCCAAAAATAGAAGAAAAAAGATATCAATGCCTTAGAAATAAGCCACTTCGAGGGGGAAACCTCCAATACATTACATAAATGAACAATTCTTGGATGATATAATTTAAAAAACCTCCTTTCTATATATAGGAGTCCATGGGGCCATAATGTAATCGTAGTGGGCCACAATGTAATCCTATCCGACCTAACAATAATAATTTAAGGGCACAATAATAACAAAATGGGGGTTACAAGGGTACAATAATTACAATAAGGGGGTTACACTAACAACAATAAGGGACTATACTAATAATATAGGGACCTAACATGCCCCTCTCCTTCAAAAAAGTGTTGTCCTCAACGCTTGAGTAGCTCTGGGTGCTTCTGTATAAAATTCTCATCCTCCCATGTAGAATCTTCAGTGGGTAAGTTCTTCCACTTGATGAGATACTCTGAAATTGATCGATTATGTAGTTGTCGAGTTCTTGTTTCCGTGACCGCTTTAGGTTCCAATATGATTTTTCCTTCCTCATCAAGTTCTGGTAATATTGTTTGAACTGGAAGATTTTCACCGATAACCTTCTTTAAGCATGAAACATGGAAAATTGGATGTACTCGCGAAGAAGCAGGAAGCTCCAATTTGTATGCCATAGTACCAATCTTTGCAACACCTTGTAAGGACCATAGTACTTTGGCGATAATTTATTATCCTTCTTAGCTTGCTTGAGGGACATTTGTTTATATGGTTGTAGCCGTAAAAATACCCAATCTCCTACATCAAAACTTCTCTCGCTGCGATGTTGATCTGCCTGTTGTTTCATTCGATTTTTTGCCAAATTCAGGTTATCCTTTAAGAGTTGGAGAACTTCTTGCTGATGCTCGATGTGATCTTCCACTGCTTGAACCTTCGAATTTTCCTTTAAAGATGATGTGATGGATGGTGGATGATATCCATAAAGTGCCATAAATGGGGTCATTTTTGCTGCAGTATGGAAGGAAGTGTTATACCACCATTCAGCAAGAGGTAACCACTTGACCCATTGTGTTTGTTTATCAGATACAAAACAATGAAGATATCCTTCCAAACATTTATTTACTATCTCTATTTGACCATCAGATTGAGGATGATAAGATGAGATATGAGCTAATTGAGTACCCAAACAAGAAAATAACTCCGTCCAAAAATTTCCCGTAAAAATGGGATCTCTGTCGCTCACAATAACCCTTGGGCTTCCATGTAGTTTTTGAATTCTGTCCACAAATGTAGTAGCAACTGTACTTGCTTTAAATGGATGAGATAATGCACAAAAGTGTGCATACTTGGTAAGTCTATCAACTACCACCATGATGACATTCTTTCCTTCAGACTTAGGTAAACCTGTGATAAAATCCATTGAAATCTCCTCCCAACGCTGACTTGGAATGGATAAAGGTTGTAGAAGTCCCGGGTCTTAATTGTCTCCACTTTATTCTGCTGGCAAACCAAACATTCCGCCACAAACTTTTGAATATCAGATTTAAGGCCATCCCAAAAAAATTCTTTCTTCACCCTGTGGTAAGTTTTTAAAAACCCTGAGTGTCCTCCTAAAGGAGAAGTGTGCAATTCCAGAAGAATCTTTTGTTTCAGTTGGGAATTCTTACAAAGATATAAGCGATCTTTGTACCATAAGGAATCATTTTTCCAACTAAATGTATCAGATGTACTAGGATCTTGCCGCAACTTTTGAATGAGTGTCCACACTTCTTCGTCCTTCTTCCATTCATCCCTTGCTTCGGTTATCCAATCTGGTTGGATAATAGAAATGGTACAAAGCAATGCTTCCACCTCTTCATCCTTTCTTGAGAGTGCATCTGCAACAACATTTAGCTTCCATTTTTTGTAGATGATTTCAAAGTCATAACCCAACATCTTTGTGACCCATTTTTGCTACTCTTCTGAAGATAGCCTTTGTTCCAAAAAGTGTTTAAGACTATCATGATCAATTTTTACCTTGAAGTGTCTTCCCATTAGGTAAGTTCACCATTTCTTTAGTGCATGCAGTATTGCTAACATTTCCTTCTCATAAATAGGTTTCTGTAAATACTTTCCTTTGATTGGATAACTTTCAAAAGCAATGGGTCTTCCTTCCTGCATTAAAACAGCACCAATTCCATTTCCTGAGGCGTCACATTCTACAATAAAGGTTTTGGTGAAGTCTGGCGTAGCTAAGACCGGTGCTAGGCACATTGCCTCTTTAAGATGTTCAAAGGCCTTAGTTGCTTCAGGAGTCCATGAAAATGCATCTTTCTTCAATAATGTTGTTAGAGGTGCTGCTATTCTCCCATAATTCTTAACAAACTTGCGATAATACCCTGTTAACCTGAGAAATCCTCGCAACTGCTTTATGGTTGTGGGGACTTTCCATTCCTAATGGCTTTAATTTTGTTAGGGTCTACTTTAACACCCTCGTGAGATAAAATATGACCCAGATATTCCACCTCTTGTACTCCAAAGAAACATTTGGATGTTTTTGCATATAATTGTTTCTCCTGCAATAGTTTGAGCACCCTGTCAACATGTTCCACATGATCCTTCCAAGACCTGCTATAGATTAGTATATCATCAAAAAATACTAGCACAAATTTTCTAAGGAAGGGTTTGAAAATGGAATTCATCAACCCTTGAAATGTAGAAGGTGCATTGGTAAGGCCAAAAGGCATGACCAAAAAATTCATAATGACCCTCATGAGTTCGAAATGTTGTTTTTGGAATATCTTCAGTCTTCATTCTAATTTGATGATATCCTGAATGAAGATCCAACTTGGTAAAATAAATTGCTCCATGTAATTCATCCAATAATTCATCAATCACAGGAATGGGAAAATTATATTTAATGGTGAGCTTATTGAGCTCCCTATAATCTGGACACATTCCTCATGATCCATCCTTCTTGTGTACCAATACTACAGGAGCAAAGAAAGAACTTTGACTAGGTTGAATTATACCCGCCTCTAACATTTCTGCAATCATACGTTCAATTTCCCTCTTTTGGACGTAAGGATATCTATAAGGCCTGATGTTTGGAGGAACACTTCCTGGAATCAAATGAATAGCATGATCATGATCACGAATAGGTGGGAGTCCTTTGGGAGTTTCAAACACCTTGGAATGATTGTCCAAGACTTATTGGAGATCTGCCGAAATAGATGATTTTGATGTCGAAACGTCTAGTGAGCATAATTGTGCAATTACGCCTCGTTGTTCTTTCTTTAGAAGCTTTGTCATGACATTAGAGCTTATTATCCTTCCCGGCTTCCCTTCAATACCCCGTAATTCGACTTCCTTTCCTTCTGAAAAAAAATTCAAGAAAAGTTCTTGAAAATTAAAAGTTACCGTCCCCAAAGATTGTAAACATTGTACTCTTAGTACAACATCAACACCTCGCATAGGAATGGAAAGCATTGGACTAGTCAATACATATTCCCCCATGGTTAGCTTGATATTATGGCATTTTCCAGAGCAATTTATAGTTCCTCCATTTGCAACCATCACTTGACATTCTGGTGCTGGGTATAGGAAACAATTTAATTCCTTGGCTACCTTACAATGAATAAAATTATGGGTGCTACCCGAATCAATCAACACTATTACCTTTTTCTTCTTGATTTGTCCTTTTATCTTGAGAGTTTGAGGAGTGGTAATTCCTGCCAGTGCATTACACGATATGGTCGGATTCATTTCTTCCTCTTCTGGGGCTGGTTCCCGGTGTATATCCTCTTCTTGTTCATTTTCTTCTTCCTCTTCACAATCTATGTAAAATAATTTCTTCTCAGCACACTTATGACCTTTAGTGCATTTGCTATCACAACTGTAGCAAAGCCCTTTTGCTCTTTTTTCTTCCAATTGTTGTGGTGTCAACCTTGTAGGTTGTGGAAATCTAGGCGTAGCAACACTTCCTTCTTTATAGAATTGAGTGGTAGGCTTCCTTGTCGCCATAATTTTACATTGAACTTTTCTTGCCAACCTGAATGCCTTCTCCAATGAATCAGGTTCCAAAACGCGAACTTCATGTTGGATGTTATCCTTTAAAGTGCCTAGGAAGAGATCAATCCTGTGTTCCTCTGTAAGATCAGTTACCTTTATATTCAATTTTTGGAAGTCCTCAATGTGCTGCCCCACTAAACCCTTTTGTTTGAGATTTATCAATTGGGTAAAGAAGGTGTTGCTCTTTGTATCCTCATAATGTGCTATCATTTCCTCCGTAAAAATCGACCAAGTGACAATTTTTTTACGGGAACAAAGCCATCGATACCATACAAATGTATTTTGTTCTAAATGTAAAGTTGCAATGCGTACCTTTTGTGTGTTTTGCACGTTATGGAGATCAAAATATTGCTCCATCTGTAGTATCCATGTTACAAGATCCTTTCCATCAAACTTCCTCATATCCATTTTGGAATATGGTGGTTCTTCCCGCCAACATTAGAGTTTATGAAATCACGATTAACATTTATTTTGTTCTCATCATGAGGTTCTTCTACTATCTTTTCACCATTAGGAAACATTTCTTGTATCAACTTTGTCAAATCTTCGATGTTTGATTTTAGATCATCCATCTTGCCTATGCCGCCCATGCCATCCATCTTAGCTTCCACGCCTCAAATCCGGGAATCGTAAGCTGATGAAGTGCGGCGCACCATATGTGCAAGATAACCTATTTCTTAACTTTTTGTCGTTTTTGGTTTTCTAAGGTGAAATGGAAATTCTAAGATGAAAACAAGTTTGGTTATGTTTGTTCAAGGAAGTGATATCCCCTATAATGATTTGCCAACTTGAAATTTTAAAAAGAATTTTGAAATGACAAGACTTGAAAGGAAATGAAAATGTGCTGCTGAAATGAAAAAAAAAAAAAAGTGCTGCTAATCTAGTTAATCAAAATAATGAACTATTTAGCATGAAAACTAAACTATTCTTGCTGCTGACTAAACACAAAAGAAACTATGCTTAAGGAAATTCAAAATTGCAACAAAATAAATCTAAATCAGATTACATCAATTTATCTTCTGACCCTTCATCATTAGTCCAACTATGATTTTCGGAAGTAATCATAAACAACTTGAGTAACTGATATTTAACTTGCAGAAAGTAAACTAATATCAAACCATACATTCATGATTCAATCCCTCACCATCAGTCCAGCTGTGGCTTTCGGAGGCAACTAAAGATGTCATGCATGATTTAATATATCTAAATTTGCAGAAAAGAAACTAATATTAAACTACACATTTCACAATACAATCCCTCACCATCAGTCCAGCTGTGGCTTTCGGAGGCAACTGAAGATGCTATGAGCAGCTTAATATATCTAAATTTGCATAAAAGAAACTAATACTAAACTACACATTTCATAATGCAGTCCCTCACCATCAGTCCAGCTGTGGCTTTCGGAGGCAACTGAAGATGCTATGAGTAGCTTAATATATCTAAATTTGCAGAAAAGAAACTAATACTAAACTACACATTTCATAATGCAATCCCTCACCATCAGTCCAGCTGTGGCTTTCGGAGGCAACTGAAGATGCTATGAGCAGCTTAGTATATCTATTTTAACTACTGAAGTAGATAAGCAATACTGAAATTAAACAAAAGCTCTGAAAAGCAAATTAGCAGCAGAACAATGTTAGTTCCATGTCACTAGTTAAAAAGCTATGAAAATGCCCGGGCTGCCTATCTATAACCTGAAACAAGAACACTGATCAGTGATTATCAACATAAAACATGAAAGACAGAAATGAAATGGAAATTATGGAAGTTTATAAACAGAAATGAAACAAATGCAATATATGAACATATGAATGGATTATGACACAATGATCTCTAAAGAAACAAAATTAAAATTATACACTAATGCACAAAACCTTAGCTGAGCAGGGGCCCTCTACACCAGCCTCGGCAACGGTCCTCAAATACGAATTAAGTTGGAAAACAGAGTCTTCTTGTATTAAAAAGCAGTCATTACAGAATGGTAATGTTACGGCACAAGTGCAACGTAATCACACTACAGAGCAAAAGATAACAGAGACTAACATTCACTAATATCAACTAACTCTATATGCGTATGCAAACGCATTATATATAACAACGAACTATAATTGTCTCCTAAAGTTCATGCTGGTGGAGAGCACGTAGACCACTACGTCCACGGATATAGGAGCATGGCCGTGTTGGAAAGTAAATCTACGAGAGGTGGATGCTTGAATTCGACTCTAGAACCCTGTACAGATGTCGATTTATTCTCCGCAGGCTTAGAAACGGCCGTATGGATCTTCATGTGACACGAAACAGAGTCCAGCCGACATGAAACTCCATGGTTAACTTCCATGTGGACGCCTTTGACCGCGGCTTCTTTGGATGAGTTTGCTTGAACCAATAGGACACGAACCATGTCCACGTCATTCCTGACCTGCCCATGTGGCTCGTTTTCCTTGTAGACACCTGTAGCATAGAGTTTCACAAAATAGCCGCGGAAAGTTGCAGCAGCTGCGGAAAGTGGCAAGATTCCGCAGCTGAATGAACAAAATCTAGATCAAATAGAAAACACAAAAATATAATTAAAAACCATGTTAGATGCTCCTTTGCACATGATATTGACAATTTGGGAGGTTTAGGTGAGTGAAAAAGGTATAGAAAAGTGTATGGAAAAGATGCAGATTTGGGATCCACGTCTTTCTTCAAACCTTCCATCTTCACTTCCACGCCATCCATCTTAGCTTCCATGCCTTTCTTCAAACCATCCATCTTCACTTCCACGCCTTTTTTCAAAACTTCCATTTCATTTTTTGTTGCTCTTTGCGAGAGTGAAATTTGTTGCACTTGCTCTTGTAATTTTGATAGATCATGTTGCAATTCTTCATCTTCATGAGTCATGGTAGAGCCTTCTGAAGGCTTAATGGGTGTTGAATTCTTTTTAGGCACGATTTTAGAATCCAATATTGATACCTATTCTACAATATTCCCTTGGAATCAATTCAACTTGATTCTTCAAACAAGACTTATGCAATTCGGAAAAAAAAATACACACCTTTTACTTGCTTTGAGGAGCTCGATATTGAAATTGAATTATCTCTGTAATTGAAAATCTTCAATATCTGAAATTCATCCCTGTATTAGCCCTCTAAAGCTTCTTTCAAATGCCACAGGTCTGATCTAATTTGGATTCCCCAAGACAAAGTTGTGTCCAATCTCCCACAATGACCTAATTCTGGACTGGTTCAGTAGAGCAAACTTGTAGGACTTGCCACGTGTCATTGTTTCGTCCTTTGTCTCTGAAATTGATAGCCAAGAAACTCCAGTCTATGTACTTGCGACCACTTTTTACGTCACTCAAATCCACTGCCCATAGAAAGAGTTATTGAACTTTTCCCATGATCACCTCTTTGAGATAAAATTCAGGAGCCTGAAAAAGCACTGCCTTCCACAGATCATATCTCCAAAAATATTGCGAACCAAGCTCTGAAATTTTTGGACGAATTTCCTCAAGATTTCAGATTCACACCATACGAATTTCAGATTCTGAACCTTCATAGAAAAAAATTTATAGCGAAAATTCCACGACGACCTTTTTAGGAGCTTGAAAAAATACCTAACTTCCACATATGATATCTCTGAAAATATTGCGAACCAGGCTCTGAAATTTTTAGACAATCTTCCTCAGGATTTCAGCTTCGCACCCTAAAAATTTCAGCTTCTGAAACTTTGTAGAAAAAAATTCATAGCGAAAATTCCACGATGACCTGTTTGGAGCAGCGAAACCCTAGAATCCAAAGCTCTGATACCAAATGTTGTGTAACCCGCTCCAAAAATAGAAGAAAAAAGATATCAATGCCTTAGAAATAAGCCACTTCGAGGGGGCAACCTCCAATACATTACATAAATGAACAATTCTTGGATGATATAATTTACAAAACCTCCTTTCTATATATAGGAGTCCATGGGGCCATACTGTAATCCTAGTGGGCCACAATGTAATTCTAGCCGACCTAACAATAATAATTTAAGGGCACAATAATAACAAAATGGGGGTTACAAGGGTACAATAATAACAATAAGGGAGTTACACTAACAACAATAAGGGACTATACTAGTAATATAGGAACCTAACACAACTAATGGTTGCCCTGCATGATTAGTTTCTGCTTGCAGCTCATCATCATCATCATACTGATCAAAAATTGGAAAATCGTTAGTATAAACAATCTCACCAATCAAAAATATTGGGTTATCAGTTTGTTTTTCTTTAAGATGATCTACAAGTTTATTTTCTGGTTCATGAAAAACAGGTCTAGTGGGTAGATGAGCAAAAGTGTTTTGTTCCAATGAATGTTTGGAGGCTAGTTGTTTATTTAATATTTGATCAATTTCTTATTTTTTCAAAAGAGGAGGAATTTTTATTTTGCTTTGGATAGAAGTACAACGGTCCTCTTTCTCTTGTGTTGACTGATTTTGAGGCTAGATGTCTTCTTGAGCCTCTCTTAGGGGATCTTTACTTGTGCTTGCAGAAAAATTTTGAGGATTCTCTTCTATTTCCTGATCTTTTCCACTCTCAAACAACTCTTCTTGATCTTTGTGATGGTCAGTTTGAGGTTCATGAATTGTTTCTCTTACATTTTCAGGATGCCACTCTCCTTTTAAAATTTGAAATGAGTTATAACATAGAGGGAGAGTCCCTATATGTGTTGATTTTTCTTCTATTTCAGGTTCTGTGTTTCCTAGGAAGCTTATTGTTTCCTCAAAGCACTGCTCACCGTTTGCATTTGCATTTTGGTCGTAAAGTTCTCTTAACAGCGCAATACAAGATAAAGGTAGGCTGTCAGGACTTTCTTGACAACCTTCTTCATTGTTTTCTCTATAATCTTGCTCATCATACATATTTTGTTTGTTGTTTATGTCTTGTAGTCGTTGAGTTTGTTTTTGATCAGGAGAAAGCATGGGTTGCTTTGGATAATCAACATCTGTATCAGCTTCATGCCTTTCCATTTTCTTATCAAGTATGTACACTATTTTTCCAATTAGGTCCAATAATGTGTTTAGTTTAGCTTCTCTGTTTATACCTGATTCCATGTTTGTTAATTATAAAGAGGTCACTTCATCTTTTCAACTAATTCAGAGTCTTCTTCCAGTGGGATCATTAGGTCTTTTGGGATTGTGGAGTCTCCAAGTGAAAGATTTTGAATTTTGCTGTCCACCGTCAGCATGATTGGGATTGCTTAATGCATTCCCAGGGGACTTTACAAGGATTGGTAAAGTAGTAGGCCTACTGGAGGCCAGTGGAGTCGCCAGGTGGAAATTTTTAGCTCTTTTGGAGGTAAAATATTCTATGGTCCACCACCAATGTTTATTATGAAACCAATCTGAAATTTTTGTGGGGTTTTCTGAGTTTCTATGGTTATTGAAGGACTTAATGAGTCTACAAGAGCTTGCTAGGATATTATGTACTCAGAGGTCCCACCGTGATCACCAAAATGTTGGAGTGGCGATGAGGTGGCAGATTCACTAGATATTCTTTGATTTACTGAGGGTCTAAAGAGTTTTAAGAGGTATTCATGCATTTATGTACTCAGAAGTCCCACCGTGATCGCCATTATGTTGGGGTCCCGTGATTTGGTTGATTGGAAAACCAAATGATGAGGCAACATCCAAACCAAGCTTTAGAGCTCTGGGATCTAGCCCTCTTAGTCTCGGAGAGGGATCTCTCAATTATTTGCACAGATATGTCTTGTTTGCTTTTAAGGGTTGATTTTAGGCTAGTTATTACATGCAAGTTTGTTTGTTTGGATTTGGTTGGTTGGACATGAATGATCTAGGAAGCATAGATAGAAAGGGGAAATATCAGAGCCATTGGACAAAGGAGTCAAGAAGAAGTTATAACAAGCTCAATCAATGGATATGGGATATCAAAGGCAAAATCTAACTTGGCCAGTGGATCTTGGGTTTAGTGGATGAAATGAAATGGATATCAAGGATTTAGAAGGAGAAGTAGAACTAAGGGCAATTAAGAATCCTTAATTATATGTACTTCTCAAAAAAGAGACTTAAAACATTATCTGAACATGAAGAGGCATTCCATAGACAGGGCTAACCATAAATTCTAGAAACCACGCTTCAAAAAATAATAATTCTAAGACAAACTTTTCAAATGAAATCTAGAAGTCGAGGAACACTCTATTTCATCCAAAGATTTCACCTTCAAGAAATTTAGAAAACATAAAATATTCACAAATAACTGTATCATTGAAGAGGGAACGCCTAAACATCTTTGTTTACAATTATAAAGACCTTCAAAACAATTATATCAGCAAGAACAAAGGGTATGATCAAAACAGACCTCTTTGGCAGACTGTAAACAATGGTACTTTAAAGGGAGACTTCAGAAACAGTTTTCAAGTGGCAGCAAGTAAGCAGGGAAAACCATAAATCATTCTTGAGACCAACTATTTGAACTATTTCTGAAATAAACCAGCATAAGGGTTTAAGAGAGCAATTAAGAATTCTCTAGAATGCCTCAGCAGAGGAAAACATGAAACAGTGGAGAGTAAACAGGTCTAAGGTGCTTCTAGGAGACATTTCTTAGCCTAAACTTTTTACTCTACTGTAGTAAGAAATGATGAAACAGAATGGAAAACAAGAAAAACATTAACAGATTAGAATACATCACCAACAGCCATGCTCAAGGATCCAATGATAGAGCTCTCATTAACAAAACATGTCAAAACATCATCAATCTTCCAATACTTTAATTTCTTCTTAATCTTTAGTGAGACTATGTACAACTTCAAAGAGTTCGAATGCGAGCAACCAACCCTTAACAAAGAGCTCCTCATAGAGTATTTATAGAAGAATGAGGAGGTGGAACTCTTTTTAGGGTTCTAAATGTTATTAATTACAGAGTAAATGCATTCCTAGCCTTGAAAACCACGCAGGGCATAAGGTAGGAATGAGTTGCACTACTTCTCTATTTTAATAACTCTATCTTTACTTCCTGAGGATAAAGTAGGTGAAAAGAGTGGATTTTAAGGCTTTCCCATGTCTTAAAATAACTGTTCTGATAGTCAAAAGATGTTCTGTCAGTGTGATGACTATCAAAGTGTCTTTGTAGGTGAAAAGCAGGCGACAAGTGGCTCCAGATATTTCAATGAATTAACTGCTCTATCCTGATGTGCTCGAGGCTGCTTTAGCCTAACATTTCCTTTAATTTCATCATTAAACTGTGTTAAGGCTTGATATCGCTTTTTTCCTTCATAATCCATCATGTTGTCCTTAAATCTTTTCTGATTGATTTGAACCCTTATTTGTCTATCTTTAGTTTCTGCGCTCCTCTAATCTTCACATTTTGTTGTATTTCTTGATGTACATATGGCTTTGCGTGCTGGAGGATTTTGAATAAATGATCAATGCTCATGACACATCGACTAGATTTGGAGATAAAACCCTTTTGTCACAGAGGATCATCATCCTCGGCCTGTGTCACCTTTTAGTGACTGTGGGACGCCCTTAATAGCTTAAACCGCCATAAAACCTGCAAAAACCAATAAACTCATTAAATAAAACCTGCGCGAGGGCTTGAACTGCTTCAGAGGCTCGGGCAGAAGTGGAGGCGCTGTGAGGAGGCGGTGGATGCAGCGGAAAAGGGTCTCATGGCGCAAACCCACGAAAACCAGGGTTCAAAACCGAGTTTGGCACGAAGAACTTGGAAAGCGGTTTTTGGGAATACCGGAGTGGTATTCGCGTAGGATTTGGGTGGTAGGTGGTATTGGGCTGGGGGAACGTGATACAGGTCAGAGAGTGACGCGTGTCCCTCTAAAACCTCTTATTTCGCGTTAGAATTTCACGCCGGGGAGAATTGGTGAATCGGGCGCGAAACAGAATCTGGACCGTCCAATCTGCGGGCTGCAGATCGACGGCCATCGATCAGCGCGACGGGAGAGGAGTTGTGCAATGGATGGATGGTGGGGCCCGACGGTAACGTCAGCTAATTTGTTGCGTAGCGGAGGTGCCATTTGCGGGTTTAGAGCTAGGGGATGCAGCGATAACCGTTGGATGGAAGAGATCGACGGTGGAGATTGCTCCAAGGAAAGAGTGGACGGTGTAGAAATCAAATTAACTGAAACAGATTACAGAAAACACAGATACAAAACTAGACAAAACAATGGCGGAAAAGAGGCTTCAGCCTCATGGCATTCTCATCATTCTCTCTTATTAAAAGAATTTAGTTTACAATTTAAATAGATGAGAGACAATGTCTTAAGATAGTCCGTGCTATCTTAGACTCCTTTGGTTGAGATAATTTCTCACCAAAAACCCACCAAGATAGGAGTTACTAAACAAACTCCAATATTTGAGGAACAACCCAAGATTTAAGCACATATTCTTAACTTGGAATATTTAATTAATTTATTTATTATTTTGGATTTATTATTTTTATTTGAGAGAGGCTAACAGATGGGGGTATGGGTGAGCAGATAGATTGAGGTGCGGGAGTGCGGCAGCCGTTGGATCTGTATGATCAACAGTTGATACTAATCGGAATAAAACAATGGAGCGGGGTAATAGATAGGTAAAGGGGAGCGCGGGTCGTTGAATCTCAAAGGAATTGACGGAGGAGATGCGATCGGGGTTTCGCATATCGGCGGAGAAAAGGATTTGGGAATGAGGAAATGGGAAGTTGTGAAGTGCGATGGCCGATGGGGAGAAGCGAAGTGCGATGGTTGTTCGATCTAAGAAATATCAATGGTTAGGAGTCCATTAGTGGAGAAACATCGGCGGAGAACCATCGGCGAAGGTTTGGGACAGTGGGAACGGGAAACGCCGAAGTGCGATGGGCGATGAGGGCTAAAGACCTTTTAGCCGACGGTTCCAGGCCTCGGTTATATGAATGAAGGGGCAAAGTTTTTTAAGCCAAAAGACGCTTAAAGCCTTATGTTTGAAAAGGAGCACCTTTAGACCAAAAATGAAGGTTTTAAGGCCATTTTGATGTTTTCGATAAAGCTAAAAAGGCCTAATTTAAACCAAATGAAGGAGAATAAATGGTTTAAAGGGGATTTTGAAGGAAATAAAGGGTAAAATGAGGAAAATGGGTGACATGAAAGGAATATTTTGAAATGGAGAAATGGCGGGAATTATGGCTTTGAAGGCATTTTTCTTTTTGAATCAGCAGGGCTTCTTTGAAGGATTTCTTGTGGAAACAGCAGTGAAGATGATTTGTAAGATAAAAGACACCAAGAAGGCTTCAAGAACTAGCCGTTTTCCATGAAGTTTGCTTCTTGAAATCTTAATAACATATTTAGCTATCATTTGTTGTGACAAAATTTATAGATGGCTAACACAAATAAAGGGAGAATATTTAGCCAAGAACCCCAGACTGAGAGAGTATAGGAATGCTACCCTAGACCTTCTCAAAACCTTTGAAAAGTATGAGCTCACTTTCATCCCTAGAGCCCAAAATTGTCTTGCCAGTGAACTTGCCTTTGCCGTCAACAATTGCCAAGTACCTTATGCCAATGAACAATACCTCATCAAAGTCAAAAACAGGCTACAGTGCTGGACAACATAAATCATTAGCAAGTATTTGAGGGTGATGAACAAATAGATGATTTTCTGCAATCTAGGAATGGATTTGCAAGTACAAAATAGGTTGATTTTGCTGAATATGAAACTCCCAAAACAAAGTTGTCCTCTAATGTTGATATAAACCTTATTAAAAATCCTTATGATGCAGAAATGTTTGATAATTTAGATCAAAGAGAACTTAAGGTTTTGCAATGTAAAGATGACACCTTGCCAAGAGGCCTTACACCATTAGAAGCGATGTTTGATTTTAATGATGTAGCTAAAAACCCCAAGATGGAATCCACCGAGACAAATGTAGAAGAATGTAACATTGGAAGCATGGAAGAGCCCAAAATGATCAAGCTGACCAAAACTCTCCCCCCTCACATAAAACAAAAATACATTGAGCTTTTTAGAAGATTTAAAGATGTGTTTGCTTGGGGGTATGAGGACTTGAAATCCTAAGACACAAAAATCATTCAACACAAAATTCCTCAAGGATAATCAGAAACCATTCAAACAAAAATTGGGAAGAATAAACCTCGTCTTATTACCTTCAGTTGAGAAAGAGATCAAAAAGGTGTACGATGCCGGGATCATAGTCCCTACTAGGTACTCAAAATGAGTATCCAACCTTGTGTCAGTTAGGAAGAAGACCGGGGAGATTAGGCTTTGCATCGACTTTAGAAACTTGAACAAGGCCTCCTTAAAAGACAATTATCCCTTGCCAAAAATGGATCACATACTTCAAAAGGTAGTTGGCTCACAAATAATATCATTGCTAGGTGGCTTCTCAAGTTATAACCAAGTACTAGTCTTTCCAAGTGACCAACACAAAACTGTTTTCACTATGTCTTGGGGTACATTCATGTATGTCAAAATGCCATTCGGTCTAATGAATGCAGGAGCCACCTTCCAAAAGGCAATGGACATAGCTTTTTCAGAGGACATAGGTTACTCCATAGTCATATACCTTGATGAAATCACTGTCTACTCTAAAACTTATGAAGAACACTTAATCCATTTGAGAAAAGTTTTTGAAAAGTGTAGGAAGTATGGCATATCTTTGAATCCTAAGAAAACACTGTTTGGCCTTCAGGAATGAAAACTCCTAGGACACATCATCTCTGAAGGGATCAAGATAGATCCCAAAAGGATTGAAGAAATACTACAAATCAGCCATCCTAGAAACATTAAGGAGCTGCAATCTTTCATTGGAAAGATCAACTTCTTAATCCCCAACCTTATTGAACTCCTAAGGAATATTACAAACATGTTAAAAAATGAAGTAGGAGTGAAGTGGAATATGGAAGCAAAACAGTCTTTTGAGCTGGTAAAACAAGCACTCACACAAACGCCAGTCTTGATTAGTCTCGACTTCACCAAGGATTTCTACATCTTCTCATTTGCATCTGAAAACACCGTTGTTGCAGTGCTATTGCAAAAAAACATCAAGGGGCAAGAACCCATAGCCTTCATCAGCAAGGCATTAAGATATGCTCCCCTAAAGTATAACATCATGGAGAAACAAGCATTTGCCTTAATCAAATCTTTGAAAGATTTTAGAGTTTATTCCTTGCACTCACATGTCATTGCTTTTGTCCCACACACAGTTGTCAAAAACATACTTAATCAAGATCCTGATGGTAAAAAGGGTAAGTGGATTGCTACTATCTTAGAGTATGATTTAGAAATCAGACCCACTAAATTGATTAAAGGACAAGGACTTGCAAAGCTTATGGCTTAATCAAATTTCCAAGCATTAGACATGAATATGGTTGATGTGTTAGAAGAAACAAAAGAAATATTTTTGAATTCATCTTGGTATGCTGATATCATTTATGTACTTCTTTATCTCAATACTCCTCCTTCTCTATTAAATACTAAAGCTAGATTTTTGAAACATAAAGCTTTAAATTTATGCATTTTAGATGGAGTTCTGTATTGGAAAAGTTCTGTTGGCATGCTGCTTAAATGTTTGCTTGAAGATGATGCAGAAAAGATCATGCATGAAATACATGAGGGAGAATGTGGAGGTCACCTCTACTGGAAGACCACAGCCAACAAGATCCTTAAAGCTGGCTACTATTGGCCTACCCTTTTTCCCAATACTCACAAACTGGTCATGACTTGCCATAAGTGTCAAATCTTTGATGGCAAAAGAAAACTTCTAACTTTGTCTTTGCATCCCATCAGTGTCGAAGCTTCTTTCCAACAATGGGGGTTGAACTTCATAGGAGAGATCCATCCTACCTCATCTAAGTGGATCATCACTGCCATTGATTACTTCACCAAATGGATAGAGGCCATCCCTTCTAGGAATGCCACCGACTCAGTCATTATCAAATTCTTTGAAACCAACATCTTGTCCATGTTTGGTTGTCCTAGAAAGATCATCACCGATAATGTTGTTGCCTTTACATCTAAAAGAATGGCTAACTTTTGTTATAAATATCATATCACACTAGGCCATTCCACTGCTTATTACCCGCAAGGCAATGGGCTAGATGAGTCCTCTAACAAGAGCTTGGTGAACATCATTAAGAAGCTCCTAGAAAAAAATCAAAAGGCATGGCATAGCAAACTGGTGCATGCACTATGGGCCGATAGACTAACCACCAAGAAATCAATTGGTATGTCTCCCTATCAACTAGTGTATGGCATGGATGTGGTTTTTCCGACATCTTTGGAAGTTCCAGTCATGAAGCTCCTCCAAGAGGTACAATCGAAAGAAAATGACATGCAAAGGAGGTTGAACCAAACCATCCATTTGCAACAGTCAAGGGAGGATGTTTACAAGAGGACACAAGCAATACAAGGCAATATCAAGAAAATTTTTGATAGGTGGACCAAGGCCAATGATTTCCAAATTGGAGACATAGTTCTGAAGTGGGATTCAAGGAGGGAAGACAAGGGCAAACATGGTAAATTTGAAAATTTATGGAAAGGCCCTTACATCATTCATTCAGCAAGAGGTAACAATGCTTTCTTTTTGCAAGAGCTGGATGGAGCAAAAATATTTGGAAGTCCTGTCAATGGAAGGATGCTCAAACACTACTTTTGTCAAGATTCCTGAATTTTGAATCTAGCACTCATTGTACATAACATTGCTTGATCAAGAAATAGAAAAGACAAAAACTCTAAAAAACAGAAAAAGGAAAAAGAGAGTAGATTTGAAAAGAGGTAAAAGTCCCATACCCAAAAAATAGTGATGCTGAAAGTGTACAAGTCTAAATGCCACTACTTGTTTTTGAAAAAAAAATTCTTGTTCAGTCATCTAGCTTAATCATGGTTGAACATGTTTTCAATTTATTTGCTGATAGGTTAGTGAAAGAAAAAATTATCAAAACATCTAATCTTGACTTGTCAAAAGATAGATTAGGAAAGAAAGATACTAGTTTCACATGCTTAAAACAGAACCAAGGAGAAAAATAGGGATGAATAGCAAACAATGTATCACAGCCCTGACTTTTCTAGTCTTATTTTGTACAAAAATAACATTTGTGTGCAGCTTTATTCAATACCACTGCCTGTGATAAATCAGATAGCCTAATCCTGGTTTATTCATTTTTCAATTTCATGTTAGTAGGATAGAGAATAAAGTTTGTCAAACAACTTAATCTTGACAAATGAATAGACTAGGTAGAAAATAAAGAGAGTTAATTAGCTTAATCTAAACTCTTGGAAGAAATAAGGGTACAATTAGATAGTTTGATTTTTGTTTTCAAAAAGAAAAATGTCTAGAGTTTGCTAGTCCAAATGCAACCAAGGAGAAAAAATGTTAGGCAAGTAGATTGGGTAGGTAGAGATTAAGATGGTTTGATCATGTTTTTCAAATCTATTAATATCATAACTTCACAGCAAGCATCAGCAAGAGAAAAAATGTAAAAATATGCCCAATGGATGACGCATTGGTCTCCATTAAGCCAGAGATCTGAAAGTTCTGGACACCTCCTGAAAAGGAGCTGCCCTCCCCAAGTGGAGCCACTGTTAGTCATCAATAATTTTTTCCTTTGTAGATGATTAAATGCTTATCCTAAGATTTCTAGAAACAAAGTTCATAAACATTGTGAATTCTAGAAATCTTACTGCCTTCATTATCCTTAAGATAATTTTTCACTATTTCATCATTCCATCATGTCAAGCTCTGCTTACCAGCCCTAGAAAACCCATTAGAGGCTCAAGTTCTTCATTTTGTCTATATTTTGTCATCTTTGGTCCAAATCCTCTGTTTTGTTCTGCCTAAACCCCCCACTGCTACCTAAGGCCACCAATCAAACAACGCTATTGTGTCTCCCAAAAATACCCAAGCATTGATGGCCTCAAAACTATCTCTGTAGCCTCTTTAGATAAATCAGCTACATTGGATTTTGAATCTTCAATACATCAGTTTATCATAAACTCTGTTTTACACTTAATGACCCAAAAATCTAAGTTTTTAGTCCAAAGCCAAGTCCAAGGAACCTTCCACTAGGTCACCTAGGGTTTCACAAGTCATAGGGTGGATTTGGTATCCTAAAATCTCTGTTTTTCATATGTAAAGAGACTGCATTAAAAGAAGAAAGGGGACAAGTGACTTTGTCCAAAACTGATCAAAGTGGCCATTCAAGAAAGTACTCCTTGGCCTAAAGCACAAATTCTACAAGGGACAACTACCCTTTCTCACATTTCTGCAAAAGGATCAAATGGCCATCATACCTAAAGAGAGGTAAGGTAATGGGGAAAAACATCACAAGAAGACCATCTACAGTAAAGAGAAAGGCAGCAAACATATTTTTAAAGAATTAGAGTTTTTTGTGACTAATTGGCAAAGCAATGTGCCAAGGCAGGAAATCAGTACAAGGCCTTGAGTTTTCAAATACAGTCAGAGGTCGTAAAAAGGATCAAAAGGAGGCAGACATAAGGTAAAGTGCCAAAGGAAGGAATAGAGATATATCACTGTCAAAATGGTCAAAGAAACAAACATGCAATTGGTCTAAAAGCAAAGCAGAAAAGCCTCCAAAAATGGTTTCCTTATCAAAAGTATATTCTGCAAGAGATAGTTAGCCATGAGTGACACTTCTACAGGACTGTCAAAGATGGCTACCTACAGGAAGATTGATAAGGTCAAACAAACCTAATGTATCTCATAATGGTGGCAGATATGAAGACTAAAAGAGCTGTTGATACCAACTGCTAGGGTTTTCACATCAAGAGATTTTTTCATTGCTTCACAGTGAAAGCATGATAGAATGTCAGTTAAAGGAAGGTCAAAATTCTTCTCTTTAGTCTCATCCACCAAGTAATCAAAGGCATAAAAGATACAGGACTAAAGACTCCAAGGTGAAAGTGTCAAAATGATCACAAGTTTGTTGTTTACAAGTATTGAAATTCATGAAAAGGATAAAGTGGAGAAAACCTTCAAACAGCACTAATGCCATTGAACGACTTTTTTCCTCCAAAATTTGTCAAAATGACCTTTGCTTTTCAAAAAACAAGTTCATGTCTCCAAATGTGGGTAAGAGGCACATTTTAAGCTTGTTAAAGAGTTGGTCAATCTAAGGGGGGCATCAAAATGCTCCAGCAAAGGCAAAAAAAACCATTTTTTCTTGAAGTTCTGCCACCTACAGGACAAAAAGACCAAAAAGTCAATGAAAAAGTAAGAAGGGGAAACAAACATTAGAAAGTGGGTTTGATCATGAAATTATTTTTCAAAAAAAAGTATAAAGGTCTTCTTTCCCTCTCCCCAACTCATTTTTGTCTTTGAAGGAGAGCTAGAGAGTCGTTAAATCATTTCTAGGGTTTTTCTGCAAAACTAGGTAAAATTTCCAGGCGCTGCGCACAGGTGGAGGTGCTACGCACAGAGCCTTCGGTGTTGCGCACAGAGGGGAAGAGGCAGTGCTAAAAAGCATTGCGCTACACACAGAAGGGTCAGCGCTACGCACAGGCAGTGGCGCTGCACACACGCCCAATTCGGAGCCCGACTCGCCCATAGCCTCCTAGCACTGTGCACAGGCTTGCCAACAACCCGACCTGACCCGACGCTGCGCACAGAGGGCCCGATAGGAACGGCCAATCGGGTGGCGCTGCACACAGAGGAGATTTGGCCAAAATTGCTCAAAATCACTCTTTCTCCTCCTCAAATTCGCCCCAGGCTCCTGCCCGAGTTAGACAAGGTTGGTGGTCACTTTCTTTGCCCTCCAAATGATCATTTTGCATTCATAATCAAAGAAGAGTAACCATAACCTAAATTGGCTAAAAACCCTAATCTTCATGTCAAACCATCATTTAACCTTCTAGTGCAAGAATTTACCAATTGAAGAGTGGTCATTGGTGTAAATACGCTCAATACCAGCCAGGCATCCTCCAAGCTCTGAAAGCATTCATTGACTTCTTCCATTTTGCCTCCATTTGTTAAAATTTGACCTCACCATCACTCATTTTTCCTCCCCAGACCTAAAAGCTCTCACCAAGCTAAAAATCATTTTGTTCAAGGACACAATCAGTCACTATGTCTGGAGAAGAGATCAGTACCAGTAGTGATGAAGGCCAAAGGCCTATCAAGCCAAAACATAGGGGAGGAAGAACTAACAGGTTTGAGCCCTTGGATACAATTCAAATCACCTCTTCTCCCATGATCCTTGCATGTTTTCAAGATGTTGGATGCTATCAGTTCTGTGAGAGGGTTAAATAGGCCCAAAACCACTCAAATTTGACTAGGTTGTTCATTCTCAGCCTACAAAACCACCAGGTCAACCTAGCAAGAGTAAAATTTGAACTATCATCTGAATCCATTGTTAAAGCCACAGGGATACCAGATGTGGGTGAGAGATGCTTCAAACAGAAAGATTGGCCTTAAGCTACTATGAGCCCTTCCTCAAACCTAGGTATCAACAGGGTTGCAAGACCTTTTTCCCCTTCACTTACCTGCTAGAGAGATATGCCCCACTGATGAGGCAGATCATCAAGTACTTCACTTGTGAGGGGAGGTACTCCAGGCTTTATTCATATCACATAAGGCTACTAATGCACTTCACCAAGGTTAAATTGCTAAACCTACCATACTATCTCTACCGGAGCATTGACAAAATGGCTTCAGTGGTCAAGAAAAAGAGTTATGCCCACCAAATGCAAAGCCTTTTTCACCACTCTTTGGTTAAAATGATTGTTTTACACCAGCTAGAGCAGCAGGGAATTCCTTGGGAAGTTTTTATCTCACATGATGTATTTTCAAATCCCCAAGCCTTCATTCAACAAAATTTGTCTTTCACTTCATACTCACTTACCTCTACTCCACCATCACCCCCCAGGGATCATGATCCATCACCTCCACCTATGCCTTCTCCTCAAGGAAAATTACCTCTTTCTTCTTCTCCTGATGCATCAAATGAAGATGATGGTGGGAATGATAAAAACAATGGGGAAGACACGGAGTTTAATGAAGAGCAGGATGATGATGATGACAAGGAAGAGGGAGTTGAACATGGCAGTCATGAAGACAAAAATAGTGAGCACTTGGAGGAAGGCAGTGATGGTAATGATACCAATGTATCACTCCCAAGTATAGAAAAAGGTGGTGCTGATGAACAAGATGAGGACCTAGAAGATAGTGAAGACAATGATGAGGGTGACAGTCAACAAGAAAGTGAACATGACAGTTAAGAGGAAAATGTACATGAGCATGAAAATGAGCCCAATCATAGTGCAAACAGTGACAATATGGATGAAGATAATGAACATGAAGAAACAGAAGGTGATAATGAGGAAATAGAAGATCAAGAAGAGGAAAACAGTGAGGCACAAATAGAATTTGATGAAGGAGATAGTGATAAAGAGAATGTCATTGATAGGACAGTCAGTGAGGAAAAGGACAGCAAAATAAACAGTCATGACAGCGGTCATGACTGTCATGACACAAATCAGCATCCTAATGATGATGGAACTGAAGATAGCCCAGAGGATGATGAAGAAAAGGACATTCATGATGGACAGAACCAACGTGAGGCAATTATAGAAGATGATAATCAATTTGAAAGCCAAAGTGACAGTATAGAAGGCAGTGAGGAAAATGAAGATGGTAATGGTGTTGAAGGTCTAGACAACAGTGATCAAACAGAGCATTAGGTGATTGATGGGGACCACAGTAAAGATAAAGGAGCTGATGACAACACCAGGGGTCGCAGCCAAGATAAGGACACTACCAAAACCATCATCACTCTTCTTACATGCACATACCACAGAGGGAAGAGAGATGTGTTTGCTACCTCAAAAAGGCAAAGGGCCATCTCTTCTCTAGCTATCAAACCATTGGACAAGGGCAAGGGAAAGATGGAAAAGGGTGAGCAACAGGTAAAGGTGAGGAGAAGTAAGAGAATCAAGAAAGCTACTCAAGAGACTCAATTCATTGATTTAGACAGTGACAATGAGGACAAGGAGATGACCACCAGATTGCTACTCCTAACCAAAGATGCACAACTTAAGGAGTGAGAAAGAGATTTCGAGATGGCACAACATGTCATTCAGTATTACAAGAATGAGCACAAGCACTTCAAGAAGTTGAAAAGGGGCCTTTCTCTCCAGAAGAAAATGACCAAGCACTATGCAAAGAAAAACAAGCTTGCTTGTGCTAAACTAAAGGAGGCCCTCATGGAGATAAAAAAACCTAAAAGAGGCAAAAAAGCATGATAGCCTTGGAGTTTTGGCTGAGGCTTCTCAACAGGTGTCCAAGACCTCTTGAGAGAACACTCCACCGATTTTGGGCAAAATTGAACAAGATTTTGTCTTTTTGAAATTTTGAGGCCTCTGTTCGCAGCACCCTTGGCGCTGCGCACAAATCTCATGCATTCTCAGCTTGCATACTTGGCATTTTCGGATTCCTCTCATCATCAGCAGTCTGCTTACAAAATTTCAAACCATTTGGAGCAGTTTTGACCCCCCAAAAGGTCAAAAAACACCTAAATTTTGACCATTCTGCCTCATTTTCAGGCAAGGTGTTGCACACAGAGCAGTGTTGGGAGAATGGATTTTTGGACAAGCAAATGACACTCATTCAGAAAACCAAAAGTAGATCTGGAAATCCAACTTGAAAAGCTTTCCAACGAGCCATCACGAGGCAAAATCCGACACCGGGAAGGAGGTCAAAACAGGGCTGCAAATACACCTATTTTCTGATATTTTGGCGCTGCGCATACAGGACCAAAAGTGGCAAAAGTCAACAAAATACACTCATTTATTACTAAATGATATTTTCAAGTTTTTTGAGGCAAAACACTCTAGGATTAGGTGTTGGAAGTTATTATGCATTTATTTTTCTTAGATATTTATGCCTTGGGCCTTGCATGGTCACCTGGACATAAATTTTCATTTATGACTATTTTGGATATCTTGAAACCCTAAATAGGGTTTTAGCCCTCATTTGCTCCATAAATAGAGCATGAGGCTCTTATGTATTGGGTTGGCATTTGATGACTTATTCTGAAGTAATATATAGTCTCTTGGAGGTTGAAAGCAATTTGATGTCTTGGAGCTTATGAATGCACCGATTTGTTTGTTGATGGAGGAGGCTTGCTTGCAAGATCCCTGAGCTTGGTTGATGGTGAAGTGCTTCTATTTTGTTATTGTTATTTCCTATTTCATTATGTTTGCATCTTTCTATGTTGCAGTAGAACAAAGGATTCAGACTAAGAAATGTTTCTGAAGACGCCTTAGCTTTGTTTGTTCTTCACTGCCTTGATGTTTTCTTCTGCTAGGACATGTTAGAGAATCCTTCATTGCTCTCTAGACCTCCTAAGCTTGTTTATTTCCTGAATGGTTTAATACAGTAGGTATCAAATATGATTCAAAGTTAGCCTTGCTTATTTGATGTCACTAAAAAACTTTTCTTGAATCTCTCTTTAAAGTACCATTACTTAGGTTTGTCAAAGAAGTTTTGGTTCAATCACACTCTTTGCACTTGCTTAGTTAATTGTTTTAAAGATCTTCATAGCTATAATCTTAGATGTTTAGGAGTTCCCTCCTCTCTGATTGTAGTTATTTGTGTATCTTAAATGTTTTATGTCCTTGATGATGAAATCACTGGAAGTTAAATAGGTTTCCTGCCTTCTATATTTCATTGGAATGTTTGTCTTGAATAATTATCTGCATTAGTTGAATCAAAGAGTCTAGGGTTTGCTCTGCCTCTGATTTCCTCTCTATGCTTATGATTTCTTCTAAGTCCCTTTGTTTAAAGTATATGATAAAGGATTCTTGATTGCCATTTGTCCAACTTTTTGTTCTCAAATTTGATGTCCATCTCATGATCCTTTAAACCCCGAAGATCCACCAACCAAGCTAGATTTGATCTACAATACTCCCTGATCCATTTATGAATCTATCATGACTTTATTAGACTACATTGCCCAATAACTTGAAGATTCCCTTGTTCTATCTGTTCTATAAATCATCATACCCAACCAAAACAAACAACAAACCCCAATACTTCATAACTAGCCTAAAATTAACCTTAAAAGAAAACAAAAATACATCCTTTGCAAACAATAGAGAGAGCCCTCTTTGAATCCAAGAAGGCTAGGTCCTTGGATTCCAAAGTCTAGTCTGATGTTACCCCTGTCCATTTGTATCTCAATCAATCTAGCAAATTACGGGAAGCTAACATAATATTTCTAGCCTTCACAATGTAGCAGGATAATAATAGCATAAGTAAATTTCTTATGCAAATGCAAAACCATGGATGAAATCATCACTTTCATCATGATTGCATCAGCAAAAGGTATTGTGCTCGAACATATTTCCCTCCATATGCTCCACTCCTGCAACACTCACTCAGTCTCAATTACAACCTTCTATATAATCATGAAATTTTTATCTTGTTACATCAACAAATTTATATTGATGTTGACCAACATTAGAAATCTTACCTGTTATGGGAGGCGCAGTGGCGAGGACATGAGGGAAATCGAGATTAATGCCATGAATATGTGATGTTCTTTCACAATCATGGATAAAGCAGATCCCATACCTCCTCCACCGTCTACCAGCATGTTCATACTCTTAAACCCACACTATGACAGTTCTAGTGTTAGTGGCCAGGGCCTCATTGAAAATCTTGTTGGCTTGGTGATTGAGAACCAGATATAGCCAGGACTCATTCCATAAGCTTTGTTAAATGTGTAGCAGCCCTCTGACAGAGATTTGTGCAAATGTTGATAAGCTTCCAGATAGACCTTGTCAGGAAAGGCTCACAAGCTTGCTGATTTTTACCCTGCACCAGCAGCTGTGAAATGCCCGTCTTTTTGTTCAATAAACGTAACTACTAGCAAATTTCTGGGGTAACAAATTGTCCTCCTTCCTGCAGCCCGGATCACAACAAGGAGATTTGAACCTAAATCTTTCGAGTTACAACAATTTTCATATTTCTCGAATAACCAATTAAACTATCCCTAAACTATAATACAAATATACTTATAAATCAATAAAAGTACTGATATTTTTTAATAATATAATTGAGACTAGTTTTTTCGGACCTTAACTATATACTTAAGAAATTTCCTCCCATGTTACCAACGAAACATACACACCATACTCTTACATCAGAGGTAATTTTATAAGCTCCGAGAAACACATTAAAATTTTGATTATATTCTGCTAATTTCGATTACAAACCTTTTGAATCTGAACATTTAAATGCTTTTGCCCAATGCACTGCAAAAGGCAATGCCACCAAAGGGCAATCCTTCAGAAATTACTGAATAATCCAAAGCATTTCTTCTGCAGTTGATTAATCCGGGATAAAATGGCATCACCGAAACCAGCTCTGGTTCCTTGAACCAAAGTTAGCATGCTCAAAAATTTATGCACTACACCGATTCAAAGTAACACAACATAGAAACCAATTATTTGAATGATGGCACTGATGGTCCGTTTTAAGGATTGAAGGGAGCAAAAGCTATAACTGAGTTATGTCCACCAAATCCAAAAGAGTTTGATATACCTGCATTTAACAGTGTAAACAATCAGTTGCAACCTTTAAAAGAATTTTCAATCAGTGGCCCTTTGCAAGGAAACTATGCCCTCACTGCGTGATCGCTTAAAAGAACATCTTATGCCTAACCACTGAAGTAAACATCCTATACAAGATTTGAACAGATAAGTATGCATCTTCATTTTTTGATAAGTATGACCAGTCTTCAGACAAGTTTATGCTATACCCTAAATTCTAATCAAGTTATCTTACCAATATGCACTTCATGCTGCTGCTTCACATTTGACACTGTATCAATTGTAACATCAGGCTCTGTATTCTGCCAACAGTAACAACATGCAAATTGAATTAATTCAATATGCATAGTCACCAGAAAGCAAAAATGAAAACAGCAATCATATGCATTGAACTGATAACGGTGCATCAAAGTAAAAAGCTTGGTTCATTGTCATCGGGTTATTAGCAAAAAATTTGTCATGTGAGTAAGCAACACTTACAAATTGATTGATTGTGGGGTGAAGCCACCCAGTAGTGATAGCCTTTATGGTTGCTATTGCTTCCAGTGCACCAGCAGCACCAAAAGAATGCCCAATCATAGACTGGAAAAGTAAAGCCATATGCAATGTGAGAAACAGATATGGTGAATTTGCAGTGGCATAGCAAGTTTTTGAGCTCAGCAGAATCATTAAATAAAGGCTCCTAATGAAACAGATATAGTGAATTTGCAGTGGCAAGAATGGCACATCGACTTTTGGAGCTCAGCAAAATCATTAACTAAAAGCTCAATGCATTAGGGAAGGATTAATGCCCATTTTGAAATGACATTGGGTGACTTTAAAATACTTGCACATTAGGTAAAGTAAAACATTAAACTATGACATCAGCAAAATCATTAACTAAAAGCTCAATGCATTAGGGAAGGATTATAATGCCCATTTTGAAATGCAATTGGGTGACTTTAAAATACTTGCACATTAGATATTTTTTTGGAATTGGCTTCATAAAGTAAAACATTAAACTATATTAAAATTTAAAGTATGATATGTCTATCAGTATTAGTTTCAATTTATTAAATATCCAGTAATTTTAAATAGTTTACATAGCACTGATTGTATAGAGTGATACTTATATGGGTGAAGAAGTCACATTAATACTAGCAAAATAAATTCCATAGCATCAATCATCACTTCCAGAGATTTTGGAATGAATCATCACCTCCAGAGATTTTGGATTAAGTAGAGTAAGTCATTAAACTATGATCATAATCATGAGTATTAATCTAGACTAACCAAATTTTTCATGATTTTGAATAGTTCCCAGATAATAGCAATGATTGGTAATGATTGATGTTATAAAATTTATTTCACTAGAATCAATCCCACTTCTTCACATATGTAAACATCACCCAATAAAATAAATATTATTTGCAAATTGGACAGAACAAGACAGCACTGTAAACTCGAATCAGAAGCACATGATTTCATTCTTCGTACATATTCAGTACAATTCAGAACACTTGTACAGATCACAAACCAGACATAAGAGTCAATACAAGGATCTAATCTCTAATGAATTACCCACCTTTGTTGCATTCATTTTGATGCTAGAAGTATCCGTAAAAACATTCTTGATAGCATTAACTTCTGCCAGATCTCCTGCCCGAGTTGATGTTGCATGAGCATTGATATAGTTGACCTGCATTGTTATTTGCAGATCTGCTAATTGATCATCAAGCCTTGGGTATGGTTCATTAGAATATTTTTTATAAAAGTTTCAATAAAATATTGGAAACTGTTAAGTAAATCAACAAACATCAAAAGCACTTACCTCTTCCGGTGAAACACCTGCATTTTCCAAACTTTTTCGAATACACATTGAAACTCCAAGCCCATCAGAGCGTGGATCTGTCATGTGATAAGCATCACAAGTGACCGCCCCACCAAGGTACTCGGCTATTATGGGAGCTCCTCGCTTCATTGCATGCTCAAGACTTTCCATAACCTGGTTTGTCAAAAAGCCAAAACTATTGCTTGAAAAAAACCCCATGTTCTTCTGGTGTGAATTGTTCATACTCTGAAATGGTCCTATTTACACATATCATTTATCTCTAACTCAAAACCAAATGGTCTATGTAATGCATAGGTTAAAATCATTCAGATCAGTCAATGTGACATCAATGATCAGGGTACCAGTTCATTACATCTGAAGCTTCACTGTGATTGGTTTTGTGAGTCTTATGCTCTACTTTTTGCATCTGTAAAATAAGGAAAAATCCAGTGGTTGAGTTCAGCTTAAGCTCACCAGCACGCCAGCACCTTCACCCATAACAAAACCATCACGATCTTTGTCCCATGGTCTTGAAGCTGTCTGTGGGTCATCATTTCTATGTGAAAGGGCCCTAAGGGCAATAAATCCACCCACACTTGCAGGTACAATCCCAGCTTCTGTGCCACCTGCAAGCATGATGTCTGCCTCACCTCTGCGGATATGGTTGGCAGCTGCATACATGCAGTAATTTGCTGTTGCACATGCTGTTGAAATTGAGTAGTTTGGACCCATTAACCCTGTATCAATTGCCAAAAATGCAGATCCCATGTTTGAAATTGTATAAGGAATGAAAAATGGTGTGATTCTCTTGTAGCCCTTCTGCAAAAGAGCCTTTATTCCATTAGAGTAGGTTGTAATGCCACCAATCCCTGAACCCACTAGCACACCTATACGTCTCTTGTCTACCTGTGTAGAACAGAGTAGTCTCCTTGTTAGTTCAAACATGTTTTATGTTTATGTTTAACCTTGAACATGGGTAAACATGTTTATGTTTAACCTTGAACATGGGCACTAGACACAATGTCAATTATTGAGTCTGGAAGTTCATTTTACAGCTCAGTAGAAAAACTAATTACCTTCTCCAATTTTTCCTTGCCAAGATCAGCATTTTCAAGAGCCATCTTCCCACTGACCAAACTGTATCTCCAGCAATCGTCAAGCCGGCGGTCATTCTTCCCATCAATGTACCCATTTGCAGAAAAACCACGAATTTGACCTGCAAATCTAACACTGTAAGTCGAGGCATCGAATCGATCTATGAACCCAATACCGCTCTGCCCTTCCAGAAGCTTCTCATAAAACGTATCGCCGTCGCTTCCAAATACAGAGACGAGCCCCATTCCCGTTATAACGATCCGTTTCTTCGGATCCTTTTCTCGTTTGGGAGCCGACGCCATTATAGCCCGTGTTTTACCATTTCTACCACCTGCACACAAAACCCAAAACTTTTAATTACACTGCAATGATATCTTAAAACCACATCATAACAAATGGCAAGTATGAGTAACGTTCCAGCTCTCAGTTGCTTGTGAAAAAATCTTCGACAATGCGTCGCGAGTTCGATTCGCCTCAAGCCTTCGTATTGCGCAAAACTGTTCCTTGTGAAGGAGGAGTTGACTTCCACAGAGAATGGAGCAGTGCACAGGGTTAACATATTGGGAGCTCGCTAGAATAAGTTGCAAGTTTGATGGATGGATTTCGACATAAAATGTTCTTGGAATCTGGTTCATCAGTGATCTTGAAGTGATTGAAGTTATTGGAATTTGGGATGGAAATTTGTTAATATATTTATCAGAGAACGTTTAATGGCTAGCCATAGCGACGTAAGCACGATAAAGTTTTGGCTACTGTAAGCACTGTCACATTTACTAGTTTCGGTGTTGTCTAACGAGCCGGAGGAATTGCCCGGACGGTCAAAATTGGCCGGAATCCGGGCCAAAAAAATTTAAAAAATCTTGCAGAAACAGTGCTTGAATCTTGATTTTGACATTGGAAATGGATTCAGCACCATAAAAGATCTGTAGGACACCCAAAATATTAAACTTTGATAGTTATAACATGGATTTAGAAAAATTCCTGCCGGATTTTCTGAAAATCTTACAGAAATTTTCATGATTTTCAGGGCGATTCCTCCGGCTAGTTAGACTATGGCAAATATTTAGGCCCTCGAGTCTCGATCTTGTTTCCAATTCCTTCGTTGGAAATTGGAATTGGAGCCAATAAATAAGACGTTAATTTGACACATTTAATTTGGTAGAGATAATGTTTACTTTATATGTCTACATTATTATTTTAAATTTTAATAAAATTTAAAAATTATATTTTTTTTTTGTAAGTTAGGTGGTGCTTTTCTATTTTCTATTTATAAATGCAGGACAGGCTACATTAAAATATTCATACTTTGGCCTCAACCTGTCCGTAGGAAACCAGGTCTGTTTGTTATTGAAAAAAAAAAAAATAACTATTTTTTTTTTTTTTTAAAAGTTTGGTAGGATTTTTTCATTTATTCATTTTTATTAAAAGTATGTTATAACTAGAGTTAAGATATTCAGTGGCTTTAATTTTCTTATTAGGACATCAGGTCTGTTTGTTATTGAACAACATTATATATCATTTAAAAACAAAATAATTTAAGTTTGTTTAATAGTATCTTGTAGGACTGAATGTCTCAAAACTATCTACATCCCAAATAGATATAGCATAGAAACCTAGTCGACATATACATAATATAAAATTAAACAAAAAACAAGTACAACCATAAACAAGAAAATTGTTAATCATGAGAGGACTCCACAAGAGTTGGGTCGTTTGCACTAGAACCCGGTGATTCAGACTGAGGAAAACACAGAATGTGTTTTTCAATGCAGTTGAGACGAACATTATGCTGCTGAATTTGGAACTAAATAACTTGAAATTCTTTTTGAAGTTCATGAAAACTTGGATGAGATTTGACAGTGCCTTCTGGAGAGGTCATCAAAGCCTTGGCCATAATATTTTTCATCAACCATTAGAGGTGAACAGTTTGCTTGTATTGGGTGGTGCGGCCTTTGGAATGTCTCGGGTCCGAAACTAAGTCACGCCAGTCTTCCACTTGAACTTCAACTTCTGCCTATTGATTCAATTCAGCTTCCCAATTTAAAATCAATTGCTTAACTCGAGTCAGAGTACTTATATGATAGACTCGTGTTGCCTCTTAGATGATCTGAGCATCTGATTTACGACCACATTTTCGCAGCTGCTAGTTTGAGGATGGGTTGTTACCTCCTCGCTTCCCCGATTGCCTTCCTCAACCACCGCCATCTCTACCCAAAGAACTAGAACCGGCGGTTAGGCGAGCCATAAATATTGTCCACCAAACAATAAAGACACCAAAAGTCATAAGCCACACAAAATGAACCTCGAACCTCGACCAAATTGTTCGCTTGGAGTGGAGGTACTTACAGGGGCTTTGAGGACTCGATAGAAGATGCCATTAACCAGAGAGAACCAGTTACATCCAAGAAATAGACCCGCCTAGCCTTCCTTGCAGACAAGAATACTCTTACCAGGAGCCTTCGCCCACCACAAAGAACCAAAACCCAACTCAAAATTGTTAATTTCTTAGAGCGACGAGCCCTTACCACCTAGAGATTAAGATCACACTGGCTCGTCGGATCACCATTAAAACTTCCCATGTGCACTGCCACCCAACATCGATAACCAAGCATGTAATGGTGTGGGTTAAGTTGCCCTCTCGCCCCTTCATCAATCGGTTTACACATGACACTAATCCCAAGAAGATCCATTCGCTGCGTCATAAATTAAATATTTATAATAATTTTTTTCAATAATTTTTTAATAATTCTTTTCAATAATTTTTTAATAATTTTTTTCAACTTAAAATTGCAATTTTATTTAATTAATCAAAAATTCAAAATATAGAAAATTAAATGACTAAAGAGAATAATTATTAAATACATTCAGTTTCACTAATGTATTATATGGCTATAATTTTCCAATTCAAATTTTAGGGAAACACTTATGAACTAGTTATATAATGATCATATTTATTTATAAATTATTTATATAATAATCATTTTAAAACTAGCATAATCACATCAACAAAATGGTTGATATACACCGATAAGCATCATTTTCAACTCGTAAGGGTGTTAATTGGCATATGAAAGATGGAAAATAATGTTGATCCGCGGATATCAACCACTTTATTGATGTGTTTATGCTAGTTGATGGCCAGCGTGCATGGCACAGATTAGTAGACCATGGTTGAGTACTATGGAGATTGTCTAAATTGTTGACGAAGGCTACCAAGGGTTTTTGATGATTGATGATGCTTAACTATGGCTGAAAAGGCTTTACAAGGTTGATCATCATTGAGGAGGTTTGACCATGGTTGATCAAGGTTGACCATGGTTGATTAAGGTTGACCATCATTGAGGAGGGTTGACCATGGTTGATCAAGATTGACCTTTGTTGGCCATTAATGTAATAATGTATTTATGTTGCATTTTAAATTTTGAGCATTGTTACATTAATGCTTTTCAACCATGGTTGAGCATGGTTGATGTTACATTAGTGAACGTTACATTATTGTTTACATTAATGTTGCATCAATGGTTGAAGAGGGTTGAGAAAGTTGACCATGATTGACCATGGCCAACCATTAATGTAGCATTATAATTATTTTACATTACTGAACAAGATTGATCATGGCTAAACTTTCTAAAAAAATTTAACCATAGTTAAGCTTGCTAGACCTTATTTAAACATGGTTAATTATGGTTAAATATGGTCAAGTTATGGTTGACCATGAAGATGGTAGTCCATGTTGTCTATGTTGATCATGAATGTTACATGGTTGACCAGGTTGTCCAAGGCTAACTATCTTTGAATTTGGTTGTGCATGGATGAACTTGCTTGGTTGTGGTTGAAAAATGTTGGCTATGGTTGAACTTCGTGACCATGTTTGACCCATAGGATCTCCACCTAGTCAACTTATGTCAATGCATATGTTCATGGGATATTAAAGAATGCCCTAATCTCACTAGACATTGATAAAAGCGTCCCAAAATCATTTTGTTGAATGCCCTCCTAATACAAGTTTTTAATAAAGGTAACTGTTATTTTTAATAGATATCTACTATACATATTTCTTTACCCCCAAATACTTATAGTTTCCCTCTACTCCACATTCCTCCCTGGATACCTACAATATATTGACTCTATTTTTCATAATTTAAGAACCCCTTTTATGAATGAATGTGGTAAGATATTGGTCAACAATGTCGTGAATCCCCCATTCTTTGACCATGATTGAGGTGATTCGGCCAACATTAATTATGGTCAACATATGATTAAATATGGCTAAACATTGATCATAGTTAGCATTTACCTATAGATGACTATGATCAACCATGGTTGACTAAGATTCCCATGTTGACCATGGTTGATCATGATTAACCATTGTCAACCATGTTAACCTTGTTGATGCAGGGGCATGAGGCTTAGAGACAAAAGGCTTCATTAATTATTCCAAAAATCCAAAAAATGTTACAAACAAAGGTGTTGGTACCTTTAGCTGTCATTTACAGTTGTAATAGATAGGATTGAACTAATATTTAAGAGGAGTGAATAATCTTAGATTTGTTTCAACATATTTAGCTTCAGTTGATAGAATTTAGGAAGATATTATGTAATTAGGATTTTGTCTAAAATAAAAGAATTCGATCCTCAAGAAGAGGTCGATTGTTATGTAAAAAACCTATAAATGTAACCTCAGCAAAGAAGGAATTCGAATTTGGCAATAGAAGAATGGATTGAGAGGGTTTTCCCTATGTTTTAATAAAATTGAAGAAATTTGTCTATCTGTGTATTCTTGGAAAATTCCCGAAGGTTCATCCCTTCGAAAATTCATTTGATTTAATGTCTTATGTGTAGAATTTGAATGTAGATTGGTTTATGTGCGAAGAAGAGTCTACATGTATTAAAACTCTGTGTAGAAATTGATCATAAATTAGGTTCTGTGTGCAAAAGGATTTACATATGTTTAAACCTCTGTGTAGAGGGTTTTTGAGGAAAATTAGAACTCTGCTTTCTTTGCTGAGATCGGACTGATAATCATTATTGAGTTACAAAGTGGAGGGGAAAGGTTTCAAAAGAATTTGAAGTCAACTCTGGAATCCGGCGAAAATCCAACTTTAAACGGGATCGGAATTGAAAGTTGCAAGTTAGTGGTTTTGAAAAACCAAACAACTGTTTTTGCACAGCCTTTGGCCCATGAGTGGTTTTTATGCAAATCAACGTGATCAAATTAGAACGCGCCACGTCACATTACCGAAACCACCAGTTTCGCGTAACATTTGGGCGATAACTCACAGGGTTCAATCGGATGCGATATCCGTCCGATCATGATCGACGGAGATCCGATTATGATCGCGTGGAAAGCTGCGTGGGGTTTTAATCCAAGGTATGGACCCGAAGTTTAATGAACTAGAGTTTTATTAAAGTTTGAAATCCGGATGTATGAGTTCCGAAGGTCTTAACTTTGGTTTAAGTGCTTTATTATAATGTTTCTGAAGGTTGTCATATTAGTTCAAAAAGAGCTTTATTAAAGTGATACATTTCCAAAGGTTTTAACAGTATCTCCGAAAGGTTTATTTAACAGAGTTTTATCGAAGTGTTGAAGTCCGACTTTAATCCCGATCCTTGTTTAATATTGTTTTAAAAGTCAATTATTATATTCTGAAGGGATTTTAAACTTTGGTTAAGTGGGTTTAAAGGTTTTGAAGGGGGTAAACATTGTTTATAAACCTTTAATATTATAAAGGTACTTTTAGCTTCCAATGTGCATTCTGTTAATCAGATTTTAAAGAACTTGATGAATGATAGTGAAAAAGGAGATTAGGAACAGATTCCTCCTGAGTTAGAGAACATTGTACAAAAGTTTGAACAACTCTCCTTAAGGCCTGCACCCACACTGCCATCATTTGTGGTATCAAAGCAGTCTTCAAAGCATTTTTCAGAAACTGAACAAGCTTCCAAAAGTCAGAAAAAGAAATCCAGCATGGCTGTCAGAATTGGTAGAGGTGGTGCTGGTAGAAGAAGAGGTAGACCAGTTGCAAATGCAGAAGTACTGGAGACTATGCAGCAAATTCAAGCTAGATTGGAAGCAATAGAAGCAGGACATCAGAGAGATCTTGAAGATGTCAGTGGACCTGAAGCTGAAGAAGAAGAAGAAAATTTTGAGCTTACTCTTGATATGATATTCTTTAAATCAATTCTAGGATCTACATCCAGGCCTAGACTTGAAGTATCAGCTTTTGCAGAAGGATTGAATCCAGAAGAGTTGATAGACTGGATCAATGAAATGAATAAATGCTTTGATAATGAAGAGATGGGTGAAGAAAAGAGAGTTAAGTTTGTTTTCACAAGGTTGAAAGGACATGCAACACTTTGGTGGGATGGAGTGTAAGCAGAGAGAAGGAGAGTTGGTAAAAAACCAATCAAGAATTGGAACAAAATGGTGACAAAGCTGAGAGGTAAGTTTTTGCCTAGTGATTATTCGCTTTCATTATTTAGACAAATGCAGAATCTTAGACAGATATTAATGACAGTGAAAGAATACACAGAATAATTTTACAAAGTGAGCATACGAGCAGGAAAAATTCAAGATACAGTAGAGAAGATTGCCAGGTACATAAATGGTCTCAGAATGGAGATCTAAGATGAGATAAGTATATTGTCTCCTAAGAGAGTAGAAGAGGCTTACCAGATGGCCTTAAAAGCTGAATAAAAAATCCTGAGAAAGCAATCTGCCAAAGGAAGAGGTACTTTCCGAGGAAAAGGAAGTCAAGGTGGTAGAGGAAGATCTACAGCACCAAGAGATGGAGCTAGAAGCAGCTCACCTCAGCATGCGCCCACAGAAGGTGATGCAAGTGGCAGGAGGAGTTCTTATAGAGGAAGAGGAGGCTGAAACAGAGGAAGAGAAGTAAGATGTTATAGATGTAACAAATTGGGACATAGAGCCTATGAATGTCCAGAGAAAGAGAATGTGGGGACAACCCAGAGAGATGCAATTGTTGCTCAGACTGGAGAAGAAGCAGCAAAATTGCCTGAAACAGAGAAAGAGATTGTGCCAGAGAAAGGAGAATCTTTGGTGGTTAACAAGGTTTTGTTGAAACAAGAAAAGGAAGTTGCTGAACCAATACAAAGAAAGACTTTGTTCAGAAGTGTGTGCAAAGTTCAAGGGAAATGTTGTCAATTGGTCATTGATAGTGGCAGTACAGATAATTTGGTCTCTACAAAGGTGATAGAGAAGTTGAAATTGAAGACAAGGGAACATCCAACACCCTACATGGTGTCATGGCTTTAGAAGGTGCATCAACTGATAGTAAAGGAACAATGTGAAATAGAATTGCATATGGGCAGCTACAGAGATAAAATCATGTGTGATGTGATGCCTATGGATGTGTGTCACATATTATTGGGTAGACCTTGGCAGTATGATAGAGAAGCAGTTCATGATGGAAAGAGAAACACTTACAAGTTTTTCAAATATGGTATGAATCAAACATTGTTACCTATGGAAGAAGATGCATCAAATAAAAATTATGATCCAAAGGCTTTATTGTTGAGTGGAAAAGAATACTTGCAGCAGATTGAAAATGATGAGGTAAATTTTGCTTTAGTTTGCAAACCTAAGGTAGTATTTACTTCTACTAAAATTTCTGATTTGCTAATTGAAATTCAAGAAATGTTGGAGAATTATTGTGATATTATTGTGGATGATTTTCCTGATGAATTACCACCTGTAAGAAGAATCAGCCATCAGATAGATTTGATTCCAGGATCAAATCTACCAAACAAAGCAGCTTACAGAATGACTCCTACAAAAAATGAAGAAATCAGAAAGCAAGTGCAGGAATTGGTTGACAAAGGTTTGATCAGAGAAAGTTTGAGTCCTTATGCAGTACCTACAGTATTAAGCCCAAAGAAAGATGGAGGATGGAGAATGTGCACTGATTCAAGAGCAATCAACAAGATAACAATTAGATATAGATTTCCTTTACCTAGAATTGAAGATTTGATGGATTGTTTGAGTGGAGCAAGATATTTTTCAAAACTAGATTTGAAAAGTGGGTATCATCATATTAGAATAAGGGAAGGTGATGAAAGGAAAACCGCCTTTAAAACAAATGAGGGATTGTATGAATGGATGGTAATGCCTTTTGGTTTATCAAATGCACCTAGTACCTTTATGAGGCTTATGAATGAAGTATTAAAGGAATTTATTGGTAAATTTGCAATAGTATATCTGGATGATATATTAATTTAAAACAAAACAAGGGAAGAACACCTGAGACATCTTAATTATGTCTTAAGGAAGTTACATCAAGAGAAGTTACTGATAAATTTAAATAAATGTTCATTCATGAAAGAAGAATTGGTATATCTAGGTTTTGTTGTTTCTGCTGAAGGATTAAAAATGGATCCAGAGAAGATAAAGGCAATTGTGGAGTGGCCTTCACCAAAAAGTGTTTTTGAGGTAAGAAGTTTCCATGGACTTGCTATTTTTTGTAGAAAATTCATAAGGAATTTTAGCAAGATCAATGCACCTTCATTGAAACCATAAAGAAGGACAAACAACCATTCAAGTGGACTATTGAAGCTGAAAAAAAAATTCAGTTTTTGAAGCAAAAGATAACTGAGAAACCTATCTTAGTTTTGCCTGATTTTAATAAACCATTTCAAGTAAAATGTGATGCCAGTGGAGAAGCTATTGGGGCTATACTAAGTCAAGAAGACAGACCTATAGCATATTTTAGTGAGAAGCTGAATGAGACAAGGAGGAAGTACTCTTCATATGACAAGGAATTTTATGCAATTGTATAGTCATTGAAGAAGTGGAGACATTACTTAATGTCTAAAGAATTTGTGCTATATTCAGATAATCATGCTTTACAGTATATTATGCAGCAGCCTAAATTGAATCAAAAACATGCAAAATGGGTTGAATATCTTCAATGTTTTAACTTTGTATTGAAGCATATAAGTGGTCAAGCAAATAAGGTAGCTGATGCCTTGAGTAGAAAAAACATTCTTGTTCAAGAAAGTCAAATTGAAGTGTTAGGTTTTGATTTTCTTAAAGAACTCTATAAAATAGATTTGGATTTCAAAGAAGCATTTGAAGCATGCTGTAATCCTATTTTGATAGACAAAAGTCATTTGTTAGATTATTTCTTGCAAGAGGGTTTATTGTTCAAAAGAAATCAGTTGTGCATACCAAATTGTTCTATGAGAGCAAATTTAATTAGGGAAAAGCATAGTGGTGGACTTGCTGGACATTTTGGTGTTGATAAGACTTATGAACAACTAAGTCATTTTTATTTTTGGCCAAAGATGAGATCTGAAGTGGAAAAGTATGTGAAGAATTGTAAAATTTGTCAATATGCAAAAGGGAAAAGTCAAAATGCAGGTGTGTACATTCCATTACCTATTCCAAACAGACCTTGGGATATGGTAAGTATGGATTTTGATTTAGGATTGCCTAAGACACAGAGAGGGAATGATGCAATTTATGTTGTAATTGACAGATTTTCAAAAATGGCACATTTAATTCCATGTTATAAAACCAGTGATGATGCTCATGTTGCCAATTTGTTTTTCAAAGAAATTGTTAGATTACATGGGTTACCTAAAAGTATTGTTTCTGATAGAGATACTAGGTTTGTTGGTCATTTTTGGAGGACATTGTGGAAGAAGCTTGGTACTAAACTGAGTTTCAGCTCAGCTTATCACCCTCAGACTGATGGGTAGACTGAAGTGGTGAATAGAAGTTTGGGTAATATTTTGAGAAGTCTTGCAGGAGAACATCCTAAACAGTGGGATCATATTTTACCACAGGCAGAGTATGCATATAATGATTCACCTAACAGAAGTATAGGATAGATTCCATTCCATATATTTTATGGAATGCACCCAAGAGGAGTATCTTAATTGAGGAACTTGGGAAAAGCATAAATGAGAAGTGCTGAAGGAGAGGAGTTTTCTTCAGAAATTCAAGCAATACATGAATAGGTAAAGCAGCAACTACAAGACAGCAGCATCAACTACAAGAACAGAGCAGATTTGAGCAGAAGATAAGTTAATTTTGAAGTTGGTGATTTGGTTTTAGCAGACTTGAGAAAAGAAAGATTTCCAAAGAAGCAGTATAACAAGTTAAAATTCAAAAAGATAGGACCCTGCAGGATATTGAGAAAGTTTTCTGCAAATTCCTATGAAATTTAATTGCCTTATGATATTGGAATATCTCCAATATTCAATGTTGCTGATTTGTATAGATATGAAGATGGTGACACAGATGAAAGACCAGAAGACAGAGAAAAGATTGACTGGGTAAAACAGTTACCCACAACAAAGACATTACAGCCAGAGAGGATCTTAAACAAGAAAGTGTTTAAGAGAACCAGGGGACAGGAGTATTTTCAATACTTGATCAAGTGGAAGGATCAGCCAATTGAGGATGCTACCTGGATGACAAAAAACATGTTGTAGAAACTGGGTAGTTCTATGGAAGAGCTCATGGACAGGAGCCCATGAATATTTTTGTCCTCGGAAGTCTGATGCAGGGGCATGAGGCTTAGAGACAAAAGGCTTCATTAATTATTCCAAAAATCCAAAAAATGTTACAAGCAAAGGTGTTGGTACCTTTAGCTGTCATTTACAGTTGTAATAGATAGGATTGAACTAATATTTAGGAGGAGTGAACAGTCTTAGATTTGTTTCAGCATATTTAGCTTCAGTTGATAGAATTTAGGAAGATATTATGTAATTAGGATTTTGTCTAAAATAAAAGAATTCGATCCTCAAGAAGAGGTCGATTGTTATGTAAAAAACCAATAAATGTAACCTCAGCAAAGGAGGAATTCGGAATTGGCAGTAGAAGAATGGATTGAGAGGGTTTTCCCTCTATTTTAATAAAATTGAAGAAATTTGTCTATCTATGTATTCTTAGCAAGTTCCTGGAGGTTCATCCCTTCGAAAATTCATTTGATTTAATGTCTTATGTGTAGAATTTGAATGTAGATTGGTTTCTGTGCGAAGAAGAGTCTACATGTATTAAAACTCTTTGTAGAAATTGATTGTAAATTAGGTTCTGTGCGCAAAAAGATTTACATATGCTAAACCTCTGTGTAGAGGGTTTTTGAGGAAAATTAGAACTCTGCTTTCTTTGCTGAGATCAGAATGATAATCATTATTGAGTTACAAAGTGGAGGGGAAAGGTTTCAAAATAATTTGAAGTCAACTCTAGAATCCGACAAAAATCCAACTTTAAACGAGATCAGAATTGAAAGTTGCAGGTTAGTGGTTTTGAAAAACCAAACAATTGTTTTCACACAACCTTTGGCCCGTGAGTGGTTTTTATGCAAATCAACGCGATCAAATTAGAACGCGCCACGTCACATTACCGAAACCACCAGTTTCGCGTAACATTTGGGCGATAACTCGCGGGGTTCAATCAGATGTGATATCCGTCCGATCACGATCGACGAAGATCCGACGATGATCACGTGGAACGCTGCATGGGGTTTTAACCCAAGGTATGGACCCGAAGTTTTAAGAACCAAAGTTTTAAGAACCAAAGTTTTATTAAAGTTTGAAATCCAGATGTATGAGTTCTGAAGGTCTTAACTTTGGTTTAAGTGCTTTATTATAATGTTTCTGAATGCTGTCATATCAATTCAAAAAGAGCTTTATTAAAGTGATACATTTCCAAAGGTTTTAACACTGTCTCCGAAAGGTTTATTTAACAGAGTTTTATCGAAGTGTTGAGGTCTGACTTTAATCCTGATCCTTTTTTAATATTGTTTTAAAAGTCAATTATTATATTCCGAAGGGATTTTAAACTTTGGTTAAGTGGGTTTAAAGGTTTCGAAGGGGTAAACATTGTTTATAAACCTTTAATATTATAAAGGGACTTTTAGCTTCCAATGTGCATTCCATTAATTAGATTTTAAAGAATTTGATGAATGATAGTGAAAAAGGAGATCAGGAACAGATTCCTCCTGAGTTAGAGAACATTGTACAAAAGTTTGAACAACTCCCCTTAAGGCCTGCACCCACACTGCCATCACTTGTAGACCATTTTTTACTATGCTTTGGCCATGTTTAATATTTTTCAAACATGATTGGTCATCTTGAGCATGTTGACTATGGTTAATCTTGATTTCTATGATGGACTTTACTCAACCACATATGACCATGGTTGTTTGTTTTTAGCCCTAGTCGGCCAAGGAAAGATCATGGTTAACATAGTTTAAAAACATGATTGACCATGGTTGTTAATGCTTTTGTTCGTTGAATTGCAACATCATTTTCTTGTCCAATGGTAATAACATTTTATGTTCATCTCATTATGATGTTGTTTATTTTGCATCACATTATGACGACATGATTGTTCATCAACATGTTCAACCACATTGAACCATGGTTGACCATTCTTAACCATGTTTTATATGAATTAATGTGATTGAGCATGGTAACAGTGTAATATTCCTAATTAGCGACAGCTAATTGGAATATTCAATTTTGTTCAGTTTTGCCATCTATAGTTTGTAAATAAATAAAAAGTGAGAGGAGAGGGTCTAAATCACTTAAGTGAAATAAAACACCCTCCTAGTAGCACAACGTTGTGACTTAAGGGGGAGCCAAGGGGGGCCAAGCACCACATGGAGAGGGGGCCAACGTAGGCTCTAGAAGCTACTGCGTAGGAGAGGATGAGCACATGGCAAGAGAGGGAGGCTACGTTTAAGAGGTGAGCCTTAGGGTTGGAGGAAGGCCAATGTTATAAAAGAGGGAGGAGCCTTCTCATTTCATTCAACCTATTGTTGATGATATTGAGCTAGAAGTTTTGTCTTCTTGAGCACGCTAGCTATTTAGCCTGTCTGCAGCACTGTTTAGTGCATTGAGTGTCTTCGGTCAGAGATCTTGCCCTTAGCCCCAGGGGACTTCGAGTGCCTGCTTGGGAAAGGTTATTTCTTCAGTATTTGTGAGAGGTTTTTTTGTTTGGGTTTGCTGCGGAGCTGAGCTTTCATAGAGACTGCGCAGTCACTGGGAGAGAGGACGCAGTCCATTTTGGAGGTGCTCCGGATCGGGATTTCTGGAGGAGATTGAGCCGAGATTTTGAGCAGAGGATCAGCCTTTGCCTGTGAGAGGATTTTGGTGGAGTTTGAGGCAGTGTTTTAGTCATTCTCATTTAGCCTCTGCGCAGAGCCTTGGAGGCCAGCGTAATTCTCCAGGGGGTGTTTTCTGGAGATTTTCGGGGGTCGGCCATTTTTGATATGGTTTTTGGGTTTTGTCGGGGTTGGTGAGTAGAGGAGGATTGCATATTTTCAGCTCATTACGGCAGGGGGATCAGCCCCTAGTATTCAGTTCATTCCAGCAGTAGCAGCTACACGACAGTTTTCTAGCAGCTGGGACGCAGTTCAGAGAGCAGCCATTTCCTGTATATTCTGAGAGTATTTCTTCACTTGCCTTAAGCAAGATTAGGTGCCATCACTCTGATCACCTATTGTACTTCATTATATTTCTCAGATTAATAAAATGGCTTAGCATTTCCTCTCTATGTTTATGGATGAGTTGCCGTATTTTCTTTCTCTGCTATTATATGTCTGCTGCACTGTTATTTTTATATATTCTTGAGCATTCTAGTTCTATACCACTTGGTGTGTTTATCTTTCACTCTTAGACAGAGTCTGGAAAGGGCAAGGTAGCCTCTGGATCTCGTCCTCTTTTTGAGAGGTGGAATATCCGGTAAATGCCCTCCCATTCCATCTCTGGTTGGAGCTTGCCGTGTTTTAGAGATATCCCCGAAACGGGATATTACATTGGTATCAGAGCATAGTTTTGGTTCAGCTTATGGTCTATGACACCGGGGAAGAGGCCATATATTTGTTACAGAGGCAGGAAGTACAGAGACCGTGAGCGTAGGTTGGAGAACACCTACAGAGAGGGAGACTGTGTTCAGGTGGTGGACATAGAGAAGGAGAGAGAGCCTATGACAGACACAGAACAAGAGGAGCCTGTATTAGATTCAGAGTAGAGAGGGCCGATGGCAGATGAAACAGAGGCCAAACAGTTTGGGGAGGCACTCCTCAAATCAGTGCAGGATTTAGCCAGAAATATTGAGGTGATGGGTCAGAGATTCACTGCTATAGAGGCTAGACAACGTGAGACCCCATGGGTTTTCCAGGTAGGAGAGGGATCAGGTACATCCCACCATTTTCCAAAGCATGGTGCTGCTCAGCGTGATACTCCTCAGCCGATGGCTTCACGTGCACCTACCCGCTCTACCATGCTCACTTTCTTGGGAGCAGACACAGGAGCAGGAGCCTAGCAGGAGGCAGAGCCTAGACACATGGGCGAGTATTTTGCAGAGTATCAGGCCTATGGACAATATTTCAAGGATTCTCTCTCATTCTGGGATTTTGTTCAGCTCCAGCGGGACAGCAGACCCCGCAACCATCATAGAGGGCACCGGCATTATCATGATGGAGATTCCCACCACACATCTAGCAGATTCCATTTGCCTACGTTTGATGGATCATCGAATAGTTCAACAAAGTCTTGGGTGGAGAAGCTGGACATATATTTCCAGCTTAACCAGATGTCGGAGACGGAGGCCATCAAGGTGGCAACGTTACATTTGGATGGTGAGGCCCAGGACTGGTGGTTCCATGGGATGGTCACACTCGGGCATTCTACAGTGACGACATATGTCGAGTTTACCAAGAGGTTGATGGAGCGATTTGACCGGAGGGATCCGGAACAACACTTTATTGAGCTGACGAGGCTCAAGTAGACTGGGAGCCTAGAGACATATATTGCAGACTTCTTGAGGGTCTCAGTGATGGTGCCAGATCTATCCGCAGCACGGATGATCTATATGTTTATGGAGGGGTTAGCAGAGCCACTTCGAGGTCTAGTCAGGTCTACTAGACCAGCGACACTTCAGGATGCTATCAGCAGGACTCAAGACTTACATGATGCATTACCTAGGACTTGGACACCTTACCCCCAGAGACAAGGTTTCCAGCCCAAGGGGAAGGATGTGAGGATTTCGCCTCCAAAGGGGAATTCGGGACAAGCACAGATAGATTATGATTCCAGGAGGGAGTTGAGGAAGAAGCGATTGTGCTTCACTTGTCAGGAGCCGTGGGCACTAGGGCATAGGTGTGCTACTGGAAAAGCACACTTCATTGAGGTCTTCTCCGATGATAGCGGGGAAGAGGATGAGGAGGATGATGAGGAGGCAGGAGACAGTCAGACGGCCCAGGATTAGTTGCTACCTCCACCTCCAGGGATAGGAGGTGTAGCTTTTTCACCCACAGGAGGGACCCTTGCAGCCTTGCGGGGAGTTCCCAAGTATTTGATGCTGCGCGTACGAGGGACAGTATGTGGCCAGCGAGTGTCAGCTTTGGTTGACAGTGGGGCAACCCACAACTTCATTGATGCACAGATGGTCAAGCAGAGAGGTATACCAACCGAGAGCTTTGACGGATTTTCAGTTTTGGTCCTAGGAGCCCAAACGATGCAGTGTGCCCGGTATGTTCCAGAGTTGGCAGTGACGATGAGTACCTATACTGTGACCGATCAATTTTTCGTGGTCAACATACCAGATACCAATGTGGTATTGGGTGTTCAGTGGTTGATTACTCTGGGGAAGGTCACCACGGATTGGGAGGCCTTAGAGATGGAGTGGGATGACAAGAAGACCGGGAAGCATGAGAAGATCCGCGGGATGCACACTTACCCACCTAAGATAGTTTCAACACACCGGATGGAGGCGGACTTCTGGAAGGAAGACATAGAGTGGGCAGTTGAGTTGCGGGCATCAGAGGCAGAGACCACCAGTCAAGTAGTTCATCCGGATATATAGGCCATCCTTGACAGGTATGATGGAGTGTTTGGGGATATACCACGAGGTCGGCCACCGGACCGAGGGTTTGAGCACTCCATTGAGCTTGAGCAGGGAATTCAGGCGGTGATCACTACCCCCTATAGGCATCCCAAAGCCTATCGGGATGAGATTGAGCGGGCCATCTAGGAGTTGCTGGCTCTTGGGCACATCAGACCGAGCACGAGTCCATTTGCTTCTTCTGTAGTGTTGGTGAAGAAGAAGGACGACACCTTGAGGATGTGCACTGATTACAGGGCCTTGAACAAGAAGACCCTGAAGAATAGGTATCCTATTCCTAGGATCGATGAGTTGATGGATGAGCTGAGAGGAGCCAATTTCTTCTCGAAGATTGATTTGAGATCAGGGTACCATCAGATTCACGTGAGGGAACAGGACATTCCCAAGACTGCCTTTAGGTGTCATTATGGGCACTTTGAGTTTTTGGTTATGCCTTTTAGGCTGACCAATGCACCAGCCACCTTTCAGTCTTGCATGAACCATATCTTCCACAGTCATTTGAGGAAGTTTGTATTGGTCTTCTTTGATGACATACTCATATATAGTAGGACTTGGGAGGAGCATCTCCAGCATATAGAGGCAGTACTACGCATCTTGGAAGAGCAACAGTTCTATGCTAAGCTCTCCAAGTGTGAGTTTGGGATGACGAAGATGTTGTATTTGGGTCACATTATTGGAGTGGACGGAGTGAGGGTCCATGAGAAGAATATTAGAGCCATCAGAGATTGGCCGAAGCCGAGGAACATGACGAAACTTCGAGGTTTCATTGGGATATGTACCTATTACAGGAAGTTTGTTAGAGGTTTCTCACAGCTTGTTGCACCCCTTACAGATTTGATGAAGAAGGGGGCATTCAGTTGGTTAGATATAGCACAATGAGCCTTTGATAGGCTCAAGGAGGTGATGAGTAGCTACCCAGTGCTTGCATTGCCAAATTTTACGCAGCCATTTGTCTTGGAGTGTGATGCGTCGGGAGAGGGGATCGACGCAGTATTGATGCAGGGGGGACACCCTATAGCCTTTGAGAGCCGGAAGCTCCTTCCGCACGAGAGGTTGTATTCTATATACGATAAGGAGATGTTGGCCATAATTCATGCCTTGGCCAATTTCCAGCAGTATTTGGTAGGGAACAGGTTCAGGGTGAGGACTGATCACAACAGCCTCCAGTTCTTTTTGGAGCAGAAGCAGCTACAGGAGAGGCAACATAAGTGGATCAGTAAGATCCAAGCATATGACTTTGACATTGAGTATGTCAAGGGTAAGAATAACGTGGTAGCAGATGCCCTTTCACGTAGACCAGCCACGTTATCTCTTATGAGCTTGAATACAAATTGGAGGGCTCTACTTTTAGTGGAGTACTCCAAGGATAGATTTGCATGTGAGGTTCTGGATGGACAGGTGGCGGATGAAAGGTACAGGGTGGTCAATGAGATCATCTACTATAGGGACAGGATCTTCTTGACTGAGGGATCTCATCTTAAGAAGAAGATACTCCAGGCATCACATGATTCTCCATTGGCAGGCCATCAGGGGTTTACCAAAAGCTACAGGGCCATTAGAGATAGGTTCTCATGGAAGGGCCTCAAGGAGGACGTACTCCAGCACATCAAGGAGTGTGATTTTTTCCAGAGGAACAAGGGGGAGATGAGCCATCCCATAGGATTGTTGCAGCCTCTTCCCATTCCGGAGGGGAAATGGGAGAGCATATCGATGGAATTCATCACAGGGTTGCCCATGGTGCAGGGCAAGGATTGTATATTTGTCGTCGTTGATTGGCTGACAAAGTATGCACACTTTTTCACCATATCCGCGCATTACACAACAGCACAGGTGGCCGAGCTATTCTTCAGAGAGGTTTTTAGGCTGCATGGTCTTCCTAAGACCATCATCAGTGACAGGGACAACTGCTTCATGGGCGGATTTTGGCAGGAGCTTTTCCGGCTGGTGGGGACGGAGTTGATGTCGAGTACCAGTTATCACCCACAGATGGATGGATAGACGGAGATAGTTAACAAGTGGCTGGAGGGCTACTTGCGTAACTATGTCAGTGGGCAGCAGCGAGCATGGATGAAGTGGTTGCATTTGGGGGAGTACTGCTACAACACGACACATCACATGTCCATTGGCATGTCACCGTTTTATGCTTTGTATGGGTATCATTCCTTATCTTTTGCTAATGTGATGTTCGGTTCTAGCAAGGCTCCTAGAGCCAAGATTTGGATCCAAGAGAGTCAGGACATCCTCCAAGCTCTCAAGGACAACATGGCTACAGCACAAAACCAGCAAAAGTTGTATGCCGACAAAGGTCGGGTGGAGAGACAGTTTGAGGTAGGGGACTTGGTCTACCTACGATTACAACCATACCGATAGTTATCGCTGAAACAGAAGGGAGCTGAGAAGCTCAAGCCTCGCTTTTACGAGCCATGCAGGGTGATACGCAGGATTGGGCAGGTTGCGTATGAGTTGGAGTTGCCTCAAGGCAGCAAGATTCACAACGTTTTTTATGTATCATGCCTGAAGAAGGTGCTGGGGTAGCAGGTGATAGTGACCGAGGAGCTACCACCCATGGATGATGAGGGGCATTTGGTGTTACAGCCAGAGGCTATTATTGATACCATGGAGAGGCAGCTACGGAGCAGGACAGTCCGGGAATTCTTGGTGAGGTGGAAGAATTTGCTGGATGAGGATGCCACTTGGGAGAGTGAGAATATTTTGCAGCATCCATCACTTCAGTTTCTTGAGGAAAAGCAACATTTTGCCGGGGGAGACTGTAATATTCCTAATTAGTGACAACTAATTGGAATATTTTATTTTGTTCAGTTTTTCCGTCTATAGTTTGTAAATAAATAAAAAGTGAGTGGAGAGGGTCTAACTCACTTAAGTGAAATAAAACACCCTCCTAGTAGCACAACGTTGTGACTTAAGGGGGAGCCAAGGGGGGCCAAGCACCACGTGGAGAGGGGGCCAACGTAGGCTCTAGAAGCTACTGCGTAGGAGAGGATGAGCACGTGGCAAGAGAGAGAGGCTACGTTGAGGAGGTGAGCCTTAGGGTTGGAGGAAGGCCAACGTTATAAAAGAGGGAGGATCCTTCTCATTTCATTCATCCTATTTTTTATGATATTGAGCTAGACGTTTTGTCTTCTTGAGCACGCTGGCTGTTTAACCTGTCTGCAGCACTGTTTAGTGCATTGAGTGTCTTCGGTTGGAGATCTCACCCTTAGCCCTGGGGGAATTCGAGTGCTTGCTCGAGAAAGGTTATTTCTTCAGTATTTGTGAGAGGTTTTTTTGTTTTGGTTTGCTACGGAGCTAGGCTTTCATAGAGACTGCGTAGTCACTGGGAGAGAGGACGCAGTCCATTTTGGAGGTGCTTTGGATCGAGATTTCTGCAGGAGATTGAGCCAAGATTTTGAGCAGAGGATCAACCTTTTCCTGTGAGAGGATTTTGGTGGAGTTTGAGTCAGTGTTTCAGTCATTCTCATTTAGCCTCTGCGCAGAGCCTTGGAGGCTAGCGTAATTCCCGAAGGGGTGTTTTTTGGAGATTTTCGGGGGTCAGCCATTTTTTATATGGTTTCTGGGTTTTGTCGGGGTTGGTGAGTAGAGGAGGATTGCATATTTTCAGCTCATTTTGGCAAGGGGATCAGCCCCTAGTCTTCAGTTCATTCCAGCAGTAGCAGCTACACGACAGTTTTCCAGCAGCTGGGACACAGTTCAGAGAGCAACCATTTCCTATATATTCTGAGAGTATTTCTTCACTTGCCTTGAGCAAGATTAGGTGCCATCACTCTAATCACCTATTGTACTTCATTATATTTCTCATATTAATAAAATGGCTTAGCATTTCCTCTCTATGTTTATGGATGAGTTGCCGTATTTTCTTTCTCTGCTATTATATGTCTGCTGCACTGTTATTTTTATATATTCTTGAGCATTCTAGTTCTATACCACTTGGTGTGTTTATCTTTCACTCTTAGACAGAGTCTGGAAAGGGCCAAGTAGCCTCCAGATCTCGTCCTCTTTTTAGAGGCGGAATATCCGGTAAATGCCCTCCCAGTCCATCTCTAATTGGAGCTTGCCGTGTTTTAGAGATATCCCTGAAACAAGATATTACAAACAGAATGTGTAAGTTTCTATAATTATGTCACTTTGAGTTGTTTTTACAAATAAACATACAAAATAATAGAAAAATGGACATTATTACCTTGAAAATATTCACTTATAACCTATGTAGCTCATATATGGTTCTTACGCACAAATGATAGCATTATATTGTGAAATGATAGTTATGGAAGTCTTTCTAAAGATAAAATAGACAAAACTAAGGAGAGCAATATGACATAAATATGTTATTAGAATATGAAATGTGTAACAACCCCTGGTTGATTTTCCATGTAAATAAATAAGACCAAGGTTATGGGACACATATTCCAAGCTGAATGACAGGTAAAAATTATAGTGGGCATAATTTGTGGTTAATTAATGGCTATGAAAATTGGCAAAGGTTCGCAAAGGCAAAGAGGAAATAAATGACATTTAATTATGAAAACAAAGGAAAATAGGAGAAAGGAAGGTGAAGAGACACAAATTTGCATGCAAGGGAAATGAGAGGAAAATGAAGGAAAATGAAGAAAAAGGAGGCATCGATGATAAAAAGTCATTAGAGAAATAGTTCACAACTTTTGGGTCATTACAAATTTGGTCAGTTAAGTTTTGGTTCTCTCTTACCAGACTCTCATTATCTCATACACTCTTACACACACAGAGTTTTCTTGGAGCGCTCTAGCATTCACTTGGATGTGGAGAAAGAAAGCAGAGGAAATCATGGAAGCAAAAAAGAAGGTTGGATCAACAACTATAGTAGGAATACTTTGTAGGTAACATGTCTCATGTGTAATCTCTTTGTTGGTTTTTGGATACATGGTATATGCATGTGATTTTATGGTTATGCATTGTCATTGGCACGGATATTTTCCTAGATTGACAGTTGTTTCAACCTTGCCTTGTCATTTCCTGTATATCCATGGTGTACTAGGTTCCCCATTTTTTATTTTCTAATTGGTTCTCAGGTTCTCTATGTCTGTGGGTTGGGATAATATCTCTAGAGCCTTGGAACAACTTAGGTCCCTGGAGGCTATGGACTGAGATGGTGGTTCTATATAACCCTATAACAACTTTCGTCCCTGGAGGGTATGGGTTGAGATGGAATCCCTTGAGCCCTAGAAAACTTAGGTAGAGATCAATCTGGTTGATGTTAGTGATTTCTAGACCGGTTAGGTGAAATCACTGTGGTTGAGGGTTGAGGTGGTTTGGACTCAAGAAGCATTGGTTGGTTTTATTTTGGTTTAACCCATAGGATCCCACCTTCACGCCTGGAATATGGTGCAGGGGTTATTGGAAGAAAGAGAGATTTTATTCAGCCCAATCTATGGTCGAGCAGTACATGGAATTCCCTAACTTGGTTGGAATTTTCATGTGTTAATATGAGTTATTTCCTATTTTGATCTATGATCATTTGTACTGGTTATTATGGTGATATTATGACCAATTTTCCATGTTTTCTATTATGGTTATATGTTGGTTATATGCATGGTTCTATTATGTGCTCTAGTTATGACTCTTGTTCATTATTTGATAAGTTTCTGGGTGGTTGATGAATGCATGGGCTAACAAGTGTTATTGCAGCTAGCTAGAGAGTGAATTGAACCTTCTTGGTGATTCTTAGATGAAGTTCAAAATGTTATGATCAGATATGCATTCATACCATGTAGTTTCTATGTCTATCATGTGTTTGACGATATATGTCTATCATGTATTAGGCATGTCAAGGTAAAAATATTGCTTAATTTTTCATTATTTCGCATCGTTATCATCATTTTCATGATTCTAGAAAGTTATGGGCAATTCTGGGCAGTGGTATGGAGGTTATCTTGAAAAAGTGGTATAGATTTTGTGACCGCATGCACAGATTAGGGGATTTTGAGTCATAACTGCATGGAGTTAGGCTTGTAGGTGTGGTTATAGCCTCCCAATTGCATGCATGAAGTGTTATGGGTGAAGTTGGGGAGTAAACCTAGTGAAAGAGAGTTCCAGCTCAAGGATTGATCAACTAGGGTGGTTGGTAGGCTCCTGAGTGATCTGTAGTCTCTGAGGGATGTCAAATTACTTTCGATTTGTAGGCCCCACTTCCATAACTGGAACATGGAGGTTGGGTCATGTCATAGTGAAACTCATCTCATGTTTACCTTGGAAAGCTTGTGAAAGTGGGTAAATGTGGGAGGGATAGTTTACAAAGTGGTATTAAATATTCCAGGTTCAAACACTTGGATTTGATGGGATAAATTCATATTTTTATGTATGCATGTTAATCATATATGTGTCTACTATCCATGCATTTTGATGGTTATGGTTACTATGCATGTGATCATTATTGCAGTTTTGTGTTATCATGCATGATGTCATTATGTATCTATATCGTGCTAATATGGATTGATTGTGAGGATGAGATAGCCTCCCCTGAAATACACTAAGGTGTGATTTTGGTTATGTATTGATTTGGTTTATCTAACATGACCTGTTTGTAGGAAATAAAAGATCAGAGATGAACAACAGAATGGTGGACTACAATTCTCATGACTCCCCTTATAGGCCTGATGCAAATTCTATGGAATGGGAAAGGTTAGTTGGGCCACAAGGAGAAGAGTACTCTCCTGATTTAGAAGATATGCTGAGAAGTTTGAAGGAAAAAATTAGAAGTTTCAAGGTATATTATAACAGGCTTATTGAGACACAGGAAAGGCTTTCCAGAGCTCAATAAAATAAAGTAGAGGTTAATGCAATTATCCTTCAAAGCCTTTCATATTTGCATAAGTAGGGACAACTGGGGAATAGTCAGGGAAAATAAGCAAAGACAAATTGGGCATATGGCACCAAGTCTCATAGAGGACATAGGTTAGACAGGGAAGTCACACTCAGAGGTAGCAGATCTTTAGATACACTTGATAGGTGAGCTAGCAATCATGGAATTTATTCCAGCTTTTTTTCTGATATATATCAGCATCACTACCATTAGAATCCTTATAGGAAGTGTGAGAGGGGGTATTTGTAAGAATATTTAAAGAAAACCAAGGCTCTTACTTTTGATGGGGATGTGAAGAAATTAGAAGATGCAGAATCATGGTTACTTGATATGAAGAAATTCTTCAAGTTGCATGATTATTCAGAGAATATGAAATCCAAAGTAGAGATCTACAGTCTCAAGGGAAAATCAAATATTTGGTGGGAAGATGTCAAGCGTGTCAGAGGAATCAAGATAGAGGAGTTGAGTTGGCATGAGTTTAAAATACTCTTTAGGAAGAAGTACTTGTTTGAGATATATTATAATGGAAAGGCCAAGGAATTGTATGAGTTGAATATGGGTTCCATGACAGATGAAGAGTACACGACCAAGTTTCTATATTTTTTTATATATGTGCCCTACCTCAAGGATGAGAAGAAAAGGTCCAAATTTTCATCAGTGGATTTCCTTTAGCATTTAAATATTATATTGAGTATGATGAGCCTCGGTCATTGGAGGAAGTCATCAGGAAGTTGAAGCATTGATATGAGTAGTCTAAGCGCAGGTATGAGCCTAAGCGGGATTGGAAAGGTAATGAGAAGACTAAATGGAAGTGGCCTCATAAGCAAGGAAGACCTCAAGATGCAAGTGAGAAGGAGAATGTGGGACCTCATAAGAAGTTCAATGTAGTTGATAAAGGACATGGGTCTCATCCTAAGGAACAGAACAAGGGCAGTGGAAAAAATCCTTTGAAGTCTTGGACTTGTGGTGGAGAGCATCGCAGGAGTGAGTTCCCATCACGTCAGGGTGGCACGCCTCAGATTTATAGTGTTCAGGAGGCACAAAAACTTTGAGATGTTGGTCATAGTATTCCTTAGATTTATGCAATAATGGATAATAGGCAGGCTGATCCTTAGGCATCCATCATCGATATGGAAGGTAAGATTTGTGATCAAATTGTTTCTATTTCGATTGAACCTGGATCAAATTATAGTTATATCAGTCCCGACCTGGTGGATAAGTGTTGCTTGAATAAATAAGTGCATGCAAAATATTGGTTGGTGCAGTTGGCTACATGAACCAAGAGAGTTCGTCATTGGGTGAAATATTGTGCATTTGAGTTGAATGGTATGCATACATCAGCACATCTAAATGTGCTTCCTTTGGGATCATATGGTATGCTTTTGGGCATGGATTGGTTGTTCATTCACAAAACCAAGGTAGACTATTGTGACAAAGCTATTGAGTGCCTGGATGATGATGGGGAAAGGAGAATTTTGTAGGGAAATAAGAATCCTATATCAATGACAATGGTTACAACTATGCAGGAAAAACACAGTTGCAGGAAATGCTGCTTATTATTTGAAATGTATATTTGTAACAACCCTGGTTAAAAATTCATGTAAAAATGTATAATACCAAGGTCATGGGACACGTATTCCAATCTGAATGGTGAGAAAAGCATGCTAGTGGGTGTTCATTTGGTTTATTATGGCTAAGGAAATTGACAAAGATAATGGAAAAGGCTTTGGAAAGGCATGAGACATTTATTGACATTTTTTTTTATGAAAATAATGGAAATTAAGAGAAAATGAAGGTGAAAGGTCATAGGTTGGATTGAGGAGAAAAATGAAGGAAAATAATGGAAATTGAACAAATTAGGGGCCTCATTGATAAAAAGGCTTATGAGGATTAGTAGGTATCTTTTGCTTGGATTTTGACAGTTCTATGGTGGAGCTCTTTCTATTCTCTCTCTCTCTCTCTTTCTCTCTCTCTCTCTATCATACTCTTGGACACTTAGAGTTTTATTGGAGCACTCTTGGAGGATTGTTGCATAATTGAGATTTGGAGCAAGAAGGAAAATGAAAAGTAGGAAAGCACAAGAGGACTAGAGATCACCAACTACAATAGGTTTTTTTTTTGTGGGTATTGAGTTGCATGTATGATTTCCTTGCTATTTTTGGCATGCATGGCATATGCATGTGGTTTCTTGGTTATGATATATCATTGGAAAGGAGTATAAACTGGACAGACAATGGTTTTTCCTATCCTTTCCATTTCCTAGATAACCATGGTGTTGTGGGTTTTATCTTATTTTTTGGTTGGTGTTCATGTTCCTTTGGCTATGGGTTGAGTTATTAGTTCCTGGAAGCCTTGGGTGGAAAAACACTATAAAATCCTTGTAACAACTTGGGTTGAGTTACTAGTCCTGGAAGCCTTGGTTGGAAAAACACTCTAGAAACCCTTGGTGGGTTGAGTTACTAATCTTGGAAGCCCTGGTTGGACAAAATATCTGGAAGCCTGAAAATAGTTGTGGATTGAGTTACTAGTACTCCTAGAAGCCCTGGTTGGAACAAACACTCTAGAGCCCTGGAAGCTTCGGTAGAGACCCATTTGGTGATGGTTAGTGATGTACGACCATGAGGTGGAATCACTGGTTGAAGGTTGAGGTGGTTTGGCCTATAGAAGCCCTTGTTTGTCTTTGTTGTAGAAATTCGATAACTGATATGTTATACACCAAGATTCTCCTGATCACACACTATTTTAACTTCATGCACAATACATAATCTCTTCTACCATTGATCATTAATTGCGGAAATAAAAAAAATTGCATGCACACATTAAAACCATAAACATTCACACATATGAACACAGTATTTTATGGGAAAGCTTAAAGCTAAAAACCCCCAACTATCTGTATATTATATGTCATAGAGATCATGTAACAATCATTATACAAAGCTCTCAGTACAATCTCCAATTGCTACACACTAATCAAGCCCGATCTAGCAAATCACATGCTCTAATCTCTGCCACCTAATAGCCTGCCTCTACTGCGAAATCACTGCTGAAGAATGGCTCTGAATGAACTCGTATTGGTCCAGCCTTGCTCACGCAATCCTCATTGGCATCTCCAATCACTGGTTGTTGCAAATCATGCAACAGTATAGTCACAACTGATAGTCACACTGCACTTTCACCTACCTCTTCACTAGTCTCCACTGAAACTGTCCATGCATTGTATTTAACTGATGTATTATTTAGTTGATTAATGAGTTAATAATTAGTGAATTAATTAATAATTAATTCACACCACTCTCACTAGTGTATCAATCAGTTAGACTAGATACAACTAGCTCAACTATGTTTAACTCAGTTAAATTGAACACAACTCCATCAACTGCCTCAATAACTCCACCAAACTCTGTCACATGAGTTCTAACTGAAGTATCCATGCAATAGCTCCACTTAACCCTCAGGAATAGCGTAATTCCTTCTATCAGCTCCTATGCCACATCTGTGCACTTAACTGAAGTGCTCCAAGAGAATAAGATAATGTTTATAGTCCAAATATTATTAAGAGCTAATAATATTCGACATATCTATTTTTAGACTGGCAATCTAAAAATAGATTCCGCCCAATATGTCTAAAAATAGAAGTCCATATATTTTTCCAACTTGACCAACCATCCACAAATAGCATCCTGCAACTCATAGAATATGATCGACATGTCTAAAAATAGACATAGTCTAAAAATAGACTTGCGCCAAAAATAGCCTGCAGGCCCACTTAGTGAAGGCGAATTCTTTCCACTAAGCTCATCATCTTGTTGCAATCTCAACACTCCCTCTCAATAAGATAAGGATTATCTACCACCCCTATCCTACCCCTGTGGTATTTGAATTTGCTCCTAGTGAGCGCCTTTGTCAAGATATCAGCATCCTGATCCTCTGTGGGAATGTTTGAAAGTAACATGATCTTCCGCTGCACACAATCTCTGATATGATGATACCGGATGTAAATGTGTTTAGATCTATCATTAAATAATGGATTAACCGAGAGTTTGATGCAACTCTAATTATCACAATATATCACAGTAGGATCTAAGTGTGAACCGAACAACCCGACCAGGATATTCCTCATCCATATAGCCTTGCATGTAGCGAAATTTTCTGCCATATACTAAGCCTTCAAGGAATTAGAGCACGACTTCGTCTCACACAAGAAAATGTCTACCCCATACTCAAAACTTCCTCCATGCTCTTCTGCCAGGGCTCCCCGCCTCATCCTCTCGCCCGCGTGAAGGGGCCACACAGCCACCTCATTCCATCTGGCTCTATACCATAATCCCATATCCCAAATGCCTCAGGAGGATTCAATAAGAACCGGTCGCCCGGTGGGGCAAGAGCTTCTGGTAGGCTTGAACTATAGTTTGTGTTTGCTAATAAGATAGCATACTGGCTGGCATTGACTAGATATTGCTTTGCCCACCAACCGTTGGTAACAAAGGGCATCCACTACTCGCCGCCGATGTAGCATCCTCTTTCCTCCAATCCACTCAGAGTAGAGGTCGATAGGCTTGCAACCATGCATGTTGAACTTCTCCAAGATTCTGCATACTTGTCTGAGACACAAACAATCAATTACCGCCGCCAAATTTCCAATCCCAGGAAATAAATAAAGAGCTCCAGTCCTCATCTCAAAACTCCTTCGCAAGATCAAATTTCCTTGCATGAGTGTATCAACAAGCCTCATCACCTCGTCAAAATAAAATTATCTACATAGCAAATGACTGAATTTACCTTCCACCACATGGTACAGGTTAGGACCGCTCACTCTTGGAGAATCCAAGTCCGCAACACCTGTTTATCCAGGTAAAATGGACTAACAAAGCCATGTTTCAACCCATACAGTGCTCTCTTGAGCCTGCACATATGCGACTCGCGGCTGAAGATCTCGAAACATTCGGGCTATTCTATGTACACCTCCTCCTCAATCACTCTGTTGAGGAACGCAGTCTTCACACCCATCTAATGAATGTTCCACCCCATCTGCACTGAGAGAGCAAGAATCGTCCGTATGGAAGAATACCTTGCGACAGGTGGAAAGGTTTCCTCATAATCGATCCCCTCAATTTGTGAGAAGCCTCGGGCAACAAATCTTGCCTTATACTTCTCCACACTCCCGTCAGCTGCTTGCTTCACTTTGTAGATCCATCTTGAACCCAACACTGATTTCCCTTCTGGCCTTGGGACAATCTCCCATGCATTGTTTCTGACAATCGAATCATACTCTTCCACCATGGCATATACCCATGCGGGATCCTCCACAGATTCCTCGAAACAGGATGTCTCTGTCATGATACACTTTCTCATAGGAGCCATGTATCTAGTGTACCGGTCAGGTGACTGTCTCTGTCTGCGCTGTGATGTAGCTACTCCTACAATCTTCTCTGCATCTTGAGCCAGTCGCTCAGCTTCTGTAGTGCGCTTCCACCCTCTGATGGTTGGCACTGCATGAGTGGTCTCTTCCACTCCATGAACCTCCTCTTGTGGCTGATCCACATCCTGAGGCTCATCCTTAGGAACTAATAGCTCCTCATATGCATGCAAGTGTGGCTCCCTCTCAAGCGAACACTTCATGGCTTTCTCCTCATGAAATTTGATATCCTGTCGCACAACAGTCTTGCGACTGTCTAGCAAATACACACGATAGTTGTGGGGTGTATCAGTGTACCCCACAAATATCCCAACCTCTGCGATCGGCTCCAGCTTCTTCCTGGCATCCTTTGTCACATGAATGTAAACAGGTGAACCAAAAATCCTCAAATGGGAAATATCAGGCCTCTTACCAGAAAACACCTCCTTGGGTGTACTCATGCCAAGTATCCTGTGAGGACAACGGTTTTGCACATAAACCGCAGTATTGCATGCCTCAGCCCACAAGTGTATGGGAAGGCCCTGATCATGCAACATCGCCCGTGCAACACCCACGATCGTTCTGTTCTTGTGCTCAGCGACCCCATTCTGCTGTGGGTTATGAGGTGCTATGAGCTCTCTTCGAATTCCTTCTGCGCTACAAAAGTCCTTGAATTCGCCAGAGATGAATTCACCACCATTGTCACTCCTAAGAGCCTTCACTTGCTTCCCCAATTCTTTCTCAACTAGTGCCTTGAACTCACAGAACTTTGAGTATGTATTGCTCTTCTTCTGCATGAAGAATATCCAACGCTTCTGAGAAAAATCATCAACAAATATCACATAGTACCTATGCTTTGCTTTCGAAGCTACTGAGAAAGGTCCACACATGTCTGTGTGAATTCTCTCAAGGATCGTCGTGGCGCGACTATCCTTCTCGTGAAAGGTGGCTTTCACAAATTTTCCCAAGGTACATCCCTAGCACTGATATGACTGCGCAAGAGTACCCTTGGGAAGCCCAGTAGAAATCTGTTGCAAAATTTTCAAATCTCCATGGTGAAGGTGGCCCAATCTCCTGTGGCACAGCTCGCCCTCATCCCGGCTCACCACTCCTTCTGCCTTGCCTGCCATTGCTGCGCAGCCATCTACCTGCAATTGATAAAGGTTCTTAACTCGAACCCCTGTCCTTCAGGTTTCACCTGTTTCCTTACTGCGCAGGAAAGCCTTTCCCTCACTAAATACAACATCATATCCCTTGTCTTCTAACATCTCCACAGAGATAATATTCTTCTTCAATCCTGGAAGATGCATCACTTCCTTCAATACGAAGGGTTTACCAGACTCCCTCTCAACGGAAATGGTACCGATATTGGTCGCACTGTATCTACCATCATCTCCCATCTCGATGTGCACTCCAAGATCTTTCTCATCCAGATTATTAAACAAATATTTGTCTCCTGTCATGTGAAAAGACGCACCACTATCAAGAAACCACACTGAACCCATCATACTTGAAACCAAGCATGAGATCAGCGAAAAATCCAGCTCAAGCTGCAAGGCTAAGGCCTCTCCAGCTATAGATCCAGCAGCCTGCTTATTTTTCTTCTTCTGTGGACAATTAGTGGCATAATGTCTATGTTGGTGACAGTGAAAGCACTTCACCTTGGACATGTCCTGCTTCTTGCCTTTCGCACCGGATTGAGAAGCATTCTTCTTGCTCTTACCCTTCCTTTCTTTGGCAGCCAAAGCGCAATTTTATTCATCTGAGTTCTTTGATGAAGATCCATCCCTGGTACTTCGCCTTATCTCCTCTTGCATAGGATCTGACCAAAGTCGCTCCCATCCTGGAAATTTCTCCCGACCATTGACAGAGTCCTGATAGGAATGCCAACTCTTCGGAAGCCCAAGGAGAGCCAAGCTCACCAAGTCCTCGTCATATACATTAACCCCCACACTTCCTAGCTCATCCCTGCATTGGATGAACTTCATGAGGTACTTGGGCATACTGTCGCATTTCTCCATTTTTATGTTCCTGAGTTTATCCTTGAGCGCCAACTTCCTCTGGTCGCTCTTGCTTTGGAATAAGTCTGTCAACACTTTCCACATCAAGAATGGAGAAGCCTTTCCATGAAGGCTAGACACTATGTGATCCTTTACACCTTCCAATATAATTCTTCGACACTTTTTTGTCTTCTTTTGCCATGCGTCAAGTGCGGCAGCATCACTAGAAGCAGGTTTTGGAATTTATGCATCTATGAACTCCTTCAACCCATTGTCATCCAGCACCACCTCCATCCTGTCCTTCCATGCAATATAATTCAAGCTTCCCTCAAGGGCATACTCCAATCACAATCCGTTGAAAGACATCTAAACTTCGACACCAAGAAAACACTGCTGCAAATTCGAATTCCACCAGCTCAAAACTCAACTGCTTCAATGTTTTGCAATTGCTCCAATGATCAATATTGCTCTTATACCATGTAGAAATTTGATAACTGATATGCTATACACTGAGATTCTCCTGATCACACACTATTTTAACTTCATGCACAATACAAAATCTCTTCTACCATTGATCATTAATTGCGGAAATAAAAACAATCGCATGCGCACATTAAAACCATAAACATTCACACATATGAACATAGTATTTTATGGGAAAGCTTAAAGTTGAAAACCCCCAAATATTTGTATATTATATGTCATATATATCATGTAACAATAATTATACAAAGCTCCTCACAAAGCTCTCAATACAATCTCCAATTGCTACACACTAATCAAGCCCGATCTAGCAAATCACATGCTCCAATCTCTGCCACCTGATAGCCTGCCTCTATTGCATAATAATTGCTGAAGAATGGCTCTGAATGAACTTGAATTGGTCCAGCCTTGCTCACGCAATCCTCATTGGCATCTCCAATCACTGGTTGTTGCAAATTATGCAACAGTATAGTCACAACTGATAGTCACACTGCTCTTTCACCTACACCTTCAGTGGTCTCCACTGAAACTGTCCACGCACTGTAGTTAACTGATGTATTATTTAGTTGATTAATGAGTTAATAATTAGTGAATTAATTAATAATTAATTCACACCACTCTCACTAGTGTATCAATCAGTTAGACTAGATACAACTAGCTCAACTATGTTTAACTCAGTTAAACTGAACACAACTCCATCAACTGTCTCAATAACTCCACCAAACTCTGTCACATGAGTTCTAACTGAAGTATCCATGCAATATCTCCACTCAAACCTCAGGAATAACATAATTCCTTCTGTCATCTCCTGTGCCACATCTGTGCACTTAACTGAAGTGCTCCAAGAGAATAAGATAATGTTTATAGTCCAAATATTATTAAGAGCTAATAATATTCGACATATCTATTTTTAGACTGGCAATCTAAAAATAGATTCCGCCCAATATGTATAAAAATAGAAGTCCATATAATTTTCCAACTTGACCAACCATCCACAAATAGCATCCTGCAACTCATAGAATATGATCGACATGTCTAAAAATAGACACAGTCTAAAAATAGACTTGCGCCAAAAATAGCCTGTGGGCCCACTTAGTGAAGGTGACTTCTTTCCACTAAGCTCATCATCTTGTTTCAATCTCAACATTTGTTTGGTCTACTCCATGAGATCCTACATTCATTCTTGGAATATGACATAGGGGTGGTTGGCTGAACGAAAGATTTGGTTCAACCTAATCTATGCTAAGGTGGTACGTGGAAGTCCCAGAATTGGTTTCATTTTTCTTATGTTAATAAGGGCTTCTTTCGTCTTGTATTTCACGGGTAAATATACATGTTCATATGTGGTTTTTATGGTTGTTATATCTTGTTTATTTCTGTTGGTTATATGTTGGTTATGAGGATGTTTTATAACAATGATGATGTATGGCTCTCATCATGTTTTATTTGTAAATGAATGAACAATGAAAATATGACCTAATATTTGAAAATGAAACTATTGTGATAAGACATCAATGCTTCTTAACGATTCTCAGATACGTATGAGGCCCCTATGCTCAGATCTGTTGTTAATACCTATAGATTGCATATTCGTGACATGTTTGTCGAATTGCCTGTCATGGATAGTGGAGGTCAAATCAAGTATTTTTTATCAAAGTTTGCATTAGTATATTTTTTCCCATGTTATTTATTATTTATGAAGTTTTCATGAAGTTTTTGGCAGTGTCCTGAGTCCTGGCCCAAAAAAAGTGGCACAAAATATGGTGTCGCTGGCACAGAACTAGCTGAAAAAGTCCACAGCCATTGGAATGCTTGCTGTGAGAGCAACTGGAAGGCCTCAATCGCTTGTAGGGAATGTCAGTTATGCATGTTAGCATTTATATGTTGTTATGTGTGCATTAATATGGGAATGGTTATTGTGCATGAGGTTATTATAGACATTTTAGGTCATCACGATGTTGTTGGTATGTTATGATGTTGATGTGTTGGTTGAGATAGAGTAGGAGATGCAGAAAATCAGAGTGAGATTACGACACTAGACTTTAGGGTAAGAGAAGGTCATCATATAGGTTTGTATGTTGAGCATGGGGGTATGTTGGTTAATGGTTGCTATAAGAATTATGGTTATGTGCATGCTTGTCATTTTATTGTTGTTGTGGTTACATGCATGATAAATGCTAGTTGGCTAGGGCAGTCATATGCACATGTGTCTAATAGTCATGTATGGTAGTAACTTGTTATATGCATTATGGTCATATGCCTGATGATTACAGTCTTTGCATTTAAGGTCTTGATGTTATATGTATCATGTTAATATATATTGGCATGTGCATATTTGATTGCTATGCATGAATGACTATTTTTTATGAGTTTATGATGTGAACTTGTTAGCTGGTTATTGTTATGGATATCATCATGACCTTATTTATGTTTGAGTTGATATGTTGTGAAGTTATATCATGATAATCTATATTGATTGTGCAGACAAGATACCCTCCCCTGTGATACATTAAGGTATGAGTTTGATTATGTCATCTATTTGGTGTGTGAGTGTTTGATGTCTATTATGTCGTCTATCTATTGTCTTAATGTTTGATTAATTGCATGGTATGAGTATGAATTTACAATATTTCTTGAATAAATGCTATTGTCTCAAGACGATGGCACTAACACATTATGTGTTGAGATAGCTGATATACACTTGAGTGTAAGTGGGTTCTAGTTGTAGTATTATGATTAATGATTGTGATTTGATTGTTGATTATGACATGGTTGATTAGTCTTGGTAAAGGTTGATTTCAATTACTATATATGATTTATTGATCTTTGGAACATGTGAATAACATGTGTAAATAGTTACAACACAACATGCTTGGTATTAGCATTCCAAGGTATTCGTTGATTTGTTTATATAACTAGCCATTGGATGATGTGACAGTACATAGTAAGACTCAATTGCAGCAAGGAAAAAAGGTAAAAGAAAGGAATTGGGTGAGAATTCCTCTGGCTATGTTTGGAAACTACAATTCCAAACGAATGAGTGTTTTGCATGAATACAAGAAGTATTCTTAACTTTGATTTTGTTTGACATTATGTGGATATGTGCTATATTCATGAACATGTATTTTATAGGTATATTAGTTAGTTTCTAGTTATAGTTGGATTCCTGAAGGGAATTGGAGTCCCTTGAGAGATGGCATGGATGTGTTCAGTTACAAGGAAATGTGCTTGGCACAACAAGGTAAGGTAACTAGTATATTTTTATGTTTATTCATGCATTGACAATTATGTGTTTATGGAAATATGATGCAGGGAATTGCATGACAAAGAGACTACCATGAAATCTTGAAGAAGGCTCAGGTTGATATTTCCCTTGGAGGCATTGGAAACCCATGGGGATTGAGTCATGGTGCTTTTTTCTAGTCTTGTTTCGATGCTTTGTGATTTTTTGCACTTGATTGGCGGTTTTGATTACGTCTAGTGCATGATCATGCTACTTTTTTTGTGGTGTCATATTTTTTATGGTTTTCTTCTTGTTTGTTTATTTTCCTTGCCTTTTATGTTTTTAGGTCCTTGGGAATTTGTTCGGAAAGAGGAAATTTAATGGAGTTTGGTGATCTGAAAATGGAATTATTCGTAATGCTATGCAAAGTATCCATTTCCATATAATTTAGTGTGCAAAATGTTCTCCATGACTTGCAAGTTAAACAAAGAATTTTTGGTAATGTTTCTGAGTTTTATGTGTGAGGGTTTGTTATTTAAATTTACTGTTTAATATATCACAAAAGAAATACACAGCAAGTAAACTTCACCATATCATAACACAGCAAAATGATGAGGCAGTTCACCCCTCCTGGGCTACATCTGTCGGTCCAAGGCTCCCCAATGGCATGTCCTTGCTCTATTAATTTGCTCAAAATGGTTACACAGTGAAAAATATGCCTAAACAGGAAAAAAAAGCTGTGAATTTGACTTCAGAAGACATAAATAAGCTAAAAATGGCTTTTGTTTCACCTTAAACAGTGAAGTACAACCCAATACAGCTCCATCTCCTTGATGGCCCTGATGGCTCTTTCCTATTCCCTGAAGAAAAAATGGTTGAATGACACCTATTTTCTCTTTGAAACCTATCCCAAACTCTCCAGAATGCTCAAGAAACCCAAAATTGACTAACATTTTGTCCAATTTGGTCGAAAATTGAGAAAGTTATGACCCAAACAAGATTTTGCCTAGTGGCACTAGAAAACCTCCTCCCAAATTGGAGGAACTCTAGTTAGGGGTGCCAATTTTGGCCTTATCCCGAAAATAGTGGGCAGGCGCCAACTCGTGTGGAATCGTTAACTGTTGGATTAAATGTTAGGATGGGCGGGGTCACATATGACCTCCGCTGAATCTGTCATTGTCACTGCGGCTTAACCTCCGCATTTAAAATTTAAGCTGGCCATATGTGAACGGTCCAACTTAAGCGCCATACAACCACCACCAAAACCGTTATGAAACCATTTTTTAAAATCATTGATTAACCATAGCCATAAATTTTAGGTGGTGTTGGCCACATGCGACGGTTTCGTTAACCGTATGTTCCCGTCGGTAAAGGCCTTTAGGCCACGGTTCTCGGTACTAGATCATTTGAACTCCGAGCTAGCCCTAAGGGGATAGCCCCTTTTCCCTCCGGCGTAAAAAATTTTAAACTTCAAATATATGATGTGTTGCATATACGTTAAAAATCATTGGATAGGCGAGCCGGTCAGGTCATGTTGCTGTCAGCGGGGAGACCCTAGTTCGAGTCTTACAGAGTAACAAAAATTTTGACAAATAATTTCTCCATGGCCTGGGGCCCACGTGGCAGCCTCCGGGCTTGCCACATGGCAGCCCGTGATAGGCCAATTTTACGATAAGTCAAACCAATTTCAAATGATATAATGCCACTTGTCTGCATATGATAAGGCCGCTTGGAATATTTCAAGGAATATTTTGAGGAATATTCCCAGAATATTCCTTGGAATATTTTTTTTAATAATTTTCCCAAATTTAAAAGTCAACTTTGGTCAATTGAAAAATGGAGTTTACTAGAGACTTAAAACCTTCACAAATTTCACATACGACGTCAGTTTTGAGTCCTATTCATGGCACCAAAATCACAGCGACGAGATCTTTTCGGTCGTTCAGACTACAACCATTTCTGAGCATTTCCATTTTTGAGCATTTTTTCCACTTGGACATGATCTCCTGATCACACCTCCCCAATGGGAAGCTTTTGGACCCCAAAATCTCTCTGAATTACAGAAATTGAAGATGAGGAGATTGATTCTTCACTCTTCCAACCGTGAACCTCTGAAATCTTACTGACTTCATCAAATTGAGCTTCTCATAAAAAGATAAATTCTTCCTTGAGTCCGTCGACCGAATGTTGCTAACCTTGACTATGTCATGATGCAAATTTTTGAAATTTGAAGAAAAACAACTAAAATTTGTAGAAATCATACTGCTCCTACAATGGTCTACCTTCAAAGGAAACTGAAATTGAGATTCACTTTGCCAACTTTCCTTATGGAATTTTTTTTCCAAATGAGCCATGTACTTGTGTCGATTCCCGACCAAGTTTTCTTGCCATACCAACCTGCCATTCTGAAACTAGAAATGACCCATGCTGAAATTTGTGTCCTCTTTGCTTGCATGTTTTTACCTCTCTTGGATTCTTCCACCACTTTGCACCGACACTTTGTTCTCTGCACCAATCGACACCAAATACACTTTCTGCAACAACTTGTCATCTTCTTCCAAAGACAACCTGCTTTCAGACTGAAACATATCATCATTTATATCAGAAATAACATGAAAAGGATTATGTACAAAATATTTTTTCTTAATCATAAAAAAGTCAAATTTTGACTTGCATTGACAAGCCTTTTCAATTGCCCTGCATTCACTAAAGAATATTCTAGCTTCTTCCGATGTGCTCTCACAATAAACTCCTTGCCATCCTTGAATAGGTGATACTTGTTCTCATGGCAATGGAAGATCACTTTTCTGTCAAATAAGTATGAAATACCCAACACCACACCTGTAATGTCAAGCGGTACCACATCTAATTCAACCAAGTCAACATAATGAGCTATTATGGCGAACCGCAACATGCACTTCCTTGAAACTTGTAAATTAGCATCCTTGCAAATCCATCCAAGTGGATATGGCTTTGGATGTGGAATGGTTTCAAGATTCAGCTTCTTGACTAAGTCTTATGAGATGAGGTTTTCTTGAGATCCACTGTCAAATAGTGTGTCTATATTTGTGTGTTTTGAAATTATCCTCACATAAAACAACTCTATCCTCCTCTCTTCATTTGGAGCTTCTATGTGATAGTTTAAAGTGCTAGAACTGGGATTTTTTCTTTTACAATCTCTTTCCCCTTTATGTTCTTTAGTGCCAAAGCTATGCTTTTATTTTCATCTCCTGATTCAAACCCTAAGTCTTGTTCAGCTATTGCAACCGTTTTTCCTTTTTCTTTGGCCTTATCTTTGGTTTTAAATTTTTCTGGCTTCAATTCCAGATGAATTTTCCAACAATGGTCTTCATCGTGGTTTATTTTGGAACAATTTTTACAAAATAATTTTCCTCTTTCTTTCCTATAGTTTGCATTCCTTTTTCTCCCTTTGCATTTTAATTCACTACCGTCATTCCCATCAAAATATTGTTTCCCTCTAGCCTCTAAATACGTGGCTTGAACACAAACCTCATCTAGACTAGTATGATTGAACATAAGGATAGTATGTATAAGATAGATGTGTAAACCACCTATATATTTTATCAAAGTCTCTTGGCTATGCAAATCAATTCCAAGCAATAAAGCTCTTCTCATAAACTCTTGGGTGTAATCTTGTACATTTTGTCCCTTAAGTTGTCTAAAACTTTGCCAATTCATGATAGCCTTTTGTAAATGAGCTAATGGATAAAAATGCTATTTAATTTCAGAAATAAATTGAGCCCATGATAAAGTGATCTTACCATGTTTTTTAATTTCATCCTTGGTCTTGGCTTCCCACCATACCAATGCTGCTCCTTCCATTCTCAAAGAGGCTAACTGAATCTTGTTGTCGTCTTCATGAAGGTTTTGTATCCTCAAATAAACTTCCAACTGTATCCAATAGTCAAGTTTCTATGCATTGACCTCACCATTAAACATATGCAACTCAAGTTTAACATCAAGCTTTAAAAATGGACTTTTACCAGTGGTTTTAGACTTGTGATATTGATTCAACGAAGTAGAGGATGATGATTTAGAGGAAGGATGAAGATGGGGATGGTGGATCACCATTTCCTCCATGTCCTTTCTTTGACTTGTCATCACTTTTATTTCCTCTTGAAGAACCCTCTCCTTCTTTCTGATGTTTAGACCCTTCTCCTACAAGCCTGTCATTCCTTTCTTGGTAGAGTATCCTCACCATCTCCGTCATGTCTAGGAAAGCCTTTCAGAACACCCATTCTTCTTCTTTGGGATCAATGTCTTAAGGAACTCCTCCTTCTCTTGAAGACATGCTTAAGACTTCTTCTGTGGCTCTTGCAGGTGAATTAGAAGGTGGAGTTAATGGCTCTCTAGCCCTCCTTGGTTGAGGATTATTTTGAGCTCTAACCAATTGTCCTTCACCTCTCTTGAGTTTAAGCCTAGTAAGCATCAAAACTTGCAAACAATCAACTATATCTTTGCACAAGAACAAACGCAGAGTAAAACTCTAGCTCCTAATGCTCAAATCCTAAGCTCTGATACCAACTGATCTGAAAATGGAAGTATTTGTAATGCTATGTAAAGTATCCATTTCCATATAATTTAGTGTGAAAAATGTTCTCCATGACTTGCAAGTTAAACAAAGAATTTTTGGTAATGTTTCTGAGTTTTATGTGTGAGGATTTGTTATTTAAATTTACTGTTTAATATATCATAGCAGAAATACACAGTGTTAGGGTCCCGTGATTTGGCAGATTGGCAAGCCAAATGACAGGGTAACATCAAAACAACTTTGGAGCCCAAGGACCTAGCCTTCCTGGACTCATAGAGGGCTCTCTCTATTTGTGCAAAGGATGTAAACTAGTTTGCTTTCTATGTATCTGATTTTAGGCTAGTTGTTAAGTATGTTTTGGTTTGTTTTTAGGTTTTTTGAGGGAGAACTGATCAAAGGATAATAAGATCAAAATTTTATCAGATCAACTGGGCTATGGGGTCGATAAGGTCGAGATTTCCTCAAAGGGTGGACAAGGTATATTGCAAGGCCGATTTGTTCGAGGTAAAATGGATTCTTTTAGGTGGAATGAAATGGGATGGACACTAAATTTGTGAAAGGACAAAGAGGTTTAAGCATCAATAGTTTTACAGCAGACATCCATGTGATAGGGTTAGCCATTAATCACTATAGATGAAACTCAAACTGATAGATGCATAAAATAAACATTCAGGCGATACATAGAAGTATAAGACCTTCTAACTTAGGGAAAATCACCTTCAGACTTTGGGGAAAACACACAAGACAGACAAATAACTGAATCTATGAAGAGGGAACTCCTAGACATCATATTTTGAGCTATCAGGAACTCTGAACTAATATTGCAGAGCATAGGTAAAGGGCAAGATCAACACAAGACCTCTTTGGTTTAACTAGGACAATCAAACATTCAGAGAAAGGTTTCAGTAATGGGGTTTTGGTTAGCTACGAGTAAATAGGGCATACCATGAATCATACTAGATAGCATACATAATAACCATTAATTAAATTCATAACAAGTTCTTAGGGTATCAAAGAGCAGTTAAGAATTTTTTGACATAACTAAGAAAGAAGAAAATCATAGAAGCTGTAATGAAATAAGGAAACTCGAGGTGCCTCCATGGGCATGTCTCAAATCTATTCTTTACTGACCTACAACAAGCAAGAAACATGGAAACATGTATAATAAACTAAGGAAAACATACAGATAAGGAACACTATACCATTTACCAAGCCATGGAATCCAACAAACAATCCTCTTCCACCATCCAAGACAAACAAGAAATCATCCACATCATGAGACAATGTGTTTCTTCAAAGCTTGTAATATCATGTATTGCTCTATATCATCAAGTTCAACCTCTTGATACAATGAAATCTCTTGGAATATATAGGCTAAAGAGTAAGAAACTATCCAATAGCATCTAGAAGGCCATTGGCCTATTACAAATATCTGATTTTGTCCTTGAGGCTTTGCAAAGCCCAAGGCACAAAATATCTTTAAAAATATCTTAAAATGCTAAAAAAGGAAATAAAATTGACTTTTCCTAACTGACAATGGCCAAAAAAGGCTTAACGCACATTTGGATAAGCCACTTCAGAAAACTGCCTTTTTTGCCAAAATGCTACAGGAACGTAGCAGCAGAAAATTCCTTGTATTGTAGACAACTTTTGAGGGACCTCCCAATGTTGAAACGAGAGCTGTGATGGCTCGTTGGAAAGCCCTGGATGTCTAGTTTCTGGAACTACTTTTTTTTTCCCAAAATAGTTCTTGGAATTATGTAAAAATGTGGACTGAGTGGAAAAAACCAAAAAAGTAGCCCTTGTTGATATGTGAGGCAGAAAGTTAAAAAATCACTGTTTTTCGTCTCTTTGGGGTACCAAAACACCTCCTTTGGATCTGAAAATTTGTGAGTAACTGCTCTAAATTTATTCCATCCAAAAAAATGACTTTCATGAGCTGAGGATGCTCCTAGCACCCATGGAAACACCTTGAAAAATGTGCAATTATGGCCAAAAAACACAAAAAACAAAATCTTCTCAAAATTTGCTCAATTTTGGCGAGAAAGCCCCTCATGGGTTTTCAGAAGCATGTAAGGAAGATAAGGCCATTATTTCAAGCCCTGATGTGCCTTTCTCCATTTTTTCTACTGGGCGCCTCTTTCGGGCAACCTTGAGCTTTTCTTGAGCAAGTTTGAGCTTTCTTCGGGCAAATTGGTTCAACTTCTTGTAGTGCCCAGTCATATTCTTTTGTAGACTCAAGTCTCTGTTATCTTTCTATAACTTATCCTCCAAATTATTGTTGGCCCTTTCAAGCCATGGTTCTCTATTATTTTCTATTTCTTGGGTGAGCAATTGAGTAAGAGGATAAGATCGAACAAGGGCTGCCTCTTCTTCCTTCTTTTTCTCCAAAGCTTTCTTGAGACCCAGAGTCCTAGGCCTCTTTCTCATTGGCTACTCTTCTTCTTTAGTCTCATCAAATTCACCCATAATCTCTTCAAGCTTGAATTGTGCTTTGTAGGCTTCCCTTTGGTATTTGGAAGCCCGAGCCTCATAAACTGCCATTTGACCACTCATTTGTTTGTTTTGCATCTGTAGAACATGTATGAGGTCCTTGGAACTTTCTAGATCAGCTTGTAGGTCATGAATTTGGGCTTCTATGTTTTGTAAAAGAGCCTCGAATTCTAGCTTCATCATCCCCATCATCACTGTCTATCTGGATAATGTCAAACTCCCTTTCCTTTTCATGACTACTCTCCTCTTTTTCCTTCCCCTTGCCTTGGATAGACTTCTTGGTCCTCTTCCTCTTTGGAAATTCAAAAATTCTCTTCTTAGGAAGCTTTCCTCTACTTCTTAGCGCTCTTGTGACATTTCTAGTCACTGTTGGAGTGATCTTCTTTTTTGCTGATCTAGTGTTTCTAGGCTTCGCCACTTTTGGAGGGAGAATCATGGCCCCTTGCCTAGGAGAGGCAGCTAGCACATGCTCTTGGCTGTGTTGAGGAGAAGAGAAAGATAGTTTCATAACATGCACTTGCTCCACTTGGTCCTTGGTTTAGTCTTGGCTGCCCTTAGTACTGTTTTGATCTTTTTGCTCCATGTTGCCCCCTTCGGAATGCTCACTGTTTGGTGTTTGCTTGCCATCATTATTGCTTGCTTGAGGGCTGTCTTGTTTCTCATCATAAGTGTCTTTTTGAGGACTGTCATGACCCTCATCATAAGTGTCATTTTTAGGAGTGTCATGACCCTCATCATCACTATTTTGGCTACCACTTTGTTTGTTTTCTTGAGGACTGTCTTGTTAATTTCTGTCCCTACTTTCTTCATGACTGTAGTGTTCTTTTCCTTCACTATTTTGTTCCTCATCACCCTCATGCTTACTACTGTGTTGGCTGCTATCATGTTCCTCTTCATGACTGATATTCTCACCATCATTTCCTTCTTCCCCACTGTCATGCTTAGAGTCTTCACTTTGTCCCTCATCATCAATAGTTTGCCTCTTGTCACTTTTCCCTTCTTCATTACTAGTTTGCCTCTTGCCACTTTGCCCTTCTTCATTACTAGTTTGCCTCTTCTCTTCTTCACTCTCAATCATAGGGGATTTTGGTCTTTTAGGAGTGGATTTACTAGAAGAAGGAGAAACATGATTAGTGGATGGTGAGGAAGGCACATGAGATGAAGAGGCAATGGAAAAATCGAGATGGGAGATGAAAGAGTCCCAAGAAACTCCCTTCTTTTCCAGTTGATGGAGGATGATGATCTTGATAAGGGAGTGATGAAACAAACAAGCTTGTTGTTGAGCATAGGGCTTCTTTTGGACAGTAGAGGCCATTTTGTCAATGCTTCTATAGAGGAAGAAAGGTAGGTTCAACAACTAAGTTCTTGTGAAATGCATAAGAAGCCTGATGTGATAGGCATAAATCTGGGAAAACCTCCCTTCACATGTGAAATAATTCATGATGAATTTCATGAGGGGGCATAGCTGCTCAATAAGTGGGAAAAATGGAAAATAGCTTGGCAAGCATCCTGATGGTCTAGTTTTAGAAAGGGTTTATAGTGATTCAGATCTAGGTATGTTTGTTTGAACCACTTTTCTCCTATATAGGGGATCTTAGTTGCTTTAGAGATAGCCCTAGGAGAGAGTTTGAAATCCAAACCTGTTAGATGGACATGCTTTCCTTGCAGCCTCAAAGAAAACAAATGTGTCAAAGCAGGGTGATTTTTTACTTCTTGGACTTTTTGGCAAAAATCCAAGCATCCTACTTCATGAAAATTGAAGAGTACTGAAGGAGATTCATTAACCTCTTGAGTTGTAATAGGCTCATACCTATTGTGATACCCACTTCTGCTGTCCTTATTTGGAGGTATTTTTTCTTTTGATACCCTTCACTGACTTATCAAACAAGACCTTTGAAATGTACTGAAAAATAGACTACTGCTTTTTTCTTTAGTTGGCAAATAAGTGTTTGTTAAATGAAGACAAATTACTTCTCTAGCACTGTGTTTTGAGCAAAGAGGCCTTTAGTAAGATCTATTGGTGGTTTTTGAAGACAAGTCCCCTTTTATTGTTGACACAAAAACTCTTTCCCTCAATCACTGCTTTTTGAAATCACTGTTTAAGAGGTGAGAAAACCCCTTATAAACTGATCAAAACTGTTTCACCCACTCACTATATTTCTTTCTCTCTAAGAAAAGAGTACACTCTTGAAAAAACACTGTTAGAAAATTATATATTATGGAGCAATGCAACATATAAAATATGCGGAAAATACAAGCACACAAAACACATAAAACCAGAGAGACACAGATATACGTGGTTCACCCAGTTTGGGATACGTCCACCCCGAACATCCAGTCCTTCCTTTCTATTATCTAGCAAAAATGAAGAGACAAAACCTACAACAGATCCGCTGTAATATCCTCTGTTCTCTCTCACAGTCTCCCTCTCTGTTTCTCGCTCCGAGAATACACATACATCATGCACAGCCGCAATAAAATACCTTCATATATACAAGGGGGTTGCCTTCTAGGGCAAAAAACCGTAATCTAAACATAACTTCTACCATCGGATCATTTGCCTAATGAATGGCCCAGATTGACTAGAAATTACTATACTTTTACAAGGCAATTTTACATCTGTTTTGGCTTCGGGGCGTTGCCGAAAGCCTACGCCGGGAGCTCTGGCCATTCTTGCCCCCACTGGACCCCCAGCGTTGATGGTGCAGCGGCGTTGCCTTGCTTTCTAAGGTATAAGGGTCCAATGCTGTGATACAAAGTAAACAAGATAATCGGGCTCCACACCCAACAATCTCCCACTTGGAGACTGATTGTAGCAACTCCACCACTGCTTCATTTGCTGGAAAATGACTCCTCTTTGGACTTGGCTATTCCTCATCTTCATCGTCATCCTTGAAGACCAATTGAAACAGAGCATGTTCTCATTTTCTCCCTGGTTACAACTTTTGTTAGCATATCTACAGGATTCTGGCTAGTGTGTATCTTTTCCAGCTTCAACTCTCCATCTTCCAATACTGACCGTATGAAATGGTACTTGAGATGTATGTGTTTAGTCCTGGAATGAAATGCTGAGTTCTTTGCAATATGAATAGCACTTTGGCTATCATTTTATAGCGTGCCCATATCATGCTTCTTACCCAATTCACCCATAAACCTTTGTAACCAAAACATTTCTTTACTAGCCTCTGTAGCAGCAACATACTCAGCTTCTGTTGTTGAAAGTGCAACAACACTTTGGATTTTTGAAACCCAACTGAAAGTTGTTCCACCTACAGTAAATACATATCTGTAGTGCTCCTCCTGTTATCTCTGTCACCTACCATATCTGCATCAACATATCCCTGTAGAGCAATGTTTGAACCACCAAAGCATAATGCTTGATTTGTGGTACCTCTCAAATATCTGAGAATCCATTTTACTGCCATCCAATGTTCTTTTTCTGGATTATTCATGTACCTGCTTACAACTCCCACTGCATGTGCAATATCAGGCCTTGTGCAGACCATTGCATACATTAAGCTTCCAACTGCTGATGCATATGGAACTTTAGACATATAATCCATGTCTTCTTTGGTCTTTGGGCACATCTCCTTACTAAGTTTGAAATGGCTAGCAAAAGGTGTACTAACTGGTTTTTCATTCTGCATATTAAATATTTTCAACACATTCTCTATGTACTCATTCTGAGACAGTGTTAATTTGCGATTTTTCCTGTGTCTAGTTATCCTCATACCAATGATTTGTTTTGCAGCTCCCAAATCCTTCATTGCAAATGAATTTGCCAATTTTATTTTGAGCACATTTATTTCCTGCATGTTAGACCCTGCAACAAGCATGTCATCTACATACAATAACAATATAATATAGCTGCCATCATTTTGCCTTTTCAAATAAACACAATGATCAGAGTGACATCTAGTATAACCTTGTTCAGACATAAACTTGTCAAATTTTAGATACCACTGCCTTGGAGCCTGTTTTAAGCTATACAAGCTCTTCTTTAACCTGCACACCAATTTTTCTTTCCCTTTGACCTCATATCCTTCTGGTTGCTGCATGTATATCTCTTCCTCCAAATCTCCATGGAGAAATGTTGTCTTTACATCTAACTGTTCAAGATGTAAATATTCTGCTGCTACAAGACTTAAAATAGTTCTGATTGAATTCATTTTAACAACAGGAGAAAATATTTCATCAAAATCAATACCTTTCTTCTGTGCAAGCCCCTTCACCACAAGTCTAGCTTTGTACCTCTGTTTTCCTCCATCTTCTTCCTTCAGCCTGTAAACCCATTTATTCTGCAATGTAGTTTTACCTGCAAGCAACTTGACTAAGTCCCAAGTCTGGTTATGCATTAAGGAGTCCATCTCTTCTTCCATGGCTAGCTCCCACTTCTTCCTGCTTTCAACCTGCATTGCTTCTTCATAACATTCAGGTTCACCAGAATCAGTCAATAATAAATAATATAATGAAGGAGAGTATCGTTCAGGGGGTCTACTTATCTGGTAGATCTTCTAACACCACTTTCAGGTGTTTGAGGTGCCTGTTGCTGTTGTGGTAGTTACTGTTGCTGTGGTTGTTGATTATTATTATTTTCAGGCACCTTTACTTTTTCAGTTATCTCATCAAGAACCGTGTATTCCTTGCTTTCTTTTTCTTGTTTCTTTTCCTACAGCTGATTCTTATACAAGACCTTTTCATTGAATATTACATCTCTGCTCCTAATGATTTTGTGATTTTCATAATCATATAAGCGATAACCAAAATCATTAGCACCATGTCCAATAAAGGTAAATTTCTTTGATTTTGCCTCAAGCTTTGTTCTATTTTCTTTATTAATATGGACAAAATCCTCACAACCAAAAGGCTTTAAAAAGAGTAGTTTACCTTTTTACCTGTCCATGCTTCCTCTGGAATACCACCATCCAAGGAACTTGAAGGCCCTCTATTTATTAGATAAACAGCAGTATCTATAGCATCTGCCCAAAATTGTAAAGGCAATCCTGCATGCAATCTCATGCACCTTGCACGCTCCATGATTGTTCTGTTCATCCTTTCGGACACACCATTTTCTTGCGGTGTTCTTGGAACTGTCTTCTCTCTACGAATTCCATGCTCTGAACAGTACCTATCAAACTCTTTGCTGCAATACTCACCTCCATTGTCTGATTTGAGACACTTCAACTTCTTTCCCATCTCAATCTCAACCAAATCTTTCCATTTCTTGAAAGTATCAAATACATCAGATTTATTCTGAATACAATAAATCCACGTTTTTCTAGTTGCATCATCAATAAAAGTAACATAATAACGAGAGCCACCGAGAGATGATACCTGAGCAGGTCCCCATACATCTGTATGCACAAGCTCCAATTTTTCGCTCTTCTTTTCTTTCCCAATTCTGAGAAATCTGACTCTCTTTTGTTTTCCATAGATGCAATTCTCACAGAAATCCAAATCAACATTCTTCAAACCTGGCAACAAATTTCTTGAGTGAAGAATCTTCATTCCCTTCTCACTCATGTGTCCGAGCCTATGATGCCATAATGTTGCATCTGCTCCTTTGGAAGTTAAAGCATTAACAAAGTTATAAATACCATTGCATAAATACAATGTACCAACCTTTTCGCCTTTTGCTATTACCAGGGCTCCTTTGGTGACCTTCCAAGTTTTATCTGTGAAAGTTGTCACACAACCTTCATTGCCTAACTGCCCTGTTGAAATCAGATTTTTCTTTAGATCTGGAACATGCCTTACCTCCTTTAATAGCCATTGGTTTCCATTCTGCTGTTTTACAAGAACCTTACCCATTCCAACAATTTTACAGGGTTTATCATCACCCAAACAGACTTGTCCAAAATCTCCTTGAACATAGTCATGAAAATATTTCTTATCAGGTGTGGCATGGAATGAAGCCCCTGAATCTACAACCCAAGAATCAGTAACATTTTCGAAAGAAAGAATCAAAGCATCTTGTAACACATCACCTGTCACATTTGCTTCATGATTGTTTTCTTGCTGTGTGTCTCCTTATTTTCCCTTCCGAGATCTACAGTCTTTCTTTAGGTGTCCTTTCTTTCCACAATTCCAGCACACTATCCCCGATCTATACTTGGATCTTCCTTTCCTTGATTTACTGCGATATCCCGAGCTCTTTCCTCTTTCCATTCTTCTTCCCCTAGACTCTGCACTCAAAGCATTACCCGATGTTTCACCGGAGCTTTTTCGTCGCATTTCCTCGCTAAGGATAGCACCCACAACATCATCAAACTTTAAAGTACTAGATCCAGAGACAGAGTTACTAATGGCCATAACTAAACCATTCCAACTTTTTGGTAATGAGCATAGGAATAACAGAGCTCTAACTTCATCATCAAAGTTTACCCCTACAGAACTTAACTGACTGGTAACTGTATTAAATTCATTTAAATGGTCTGCAACAGATCCACCTTCCGACATCTTCATATTAAATAGTCGTTTCATAAGAAATACCTTGTTTTAGGTCGAGGGTTTTTCATATAGTTTCGCCAACGTCTGCATCAAACCCTCTGTTGTTGTTTCCTTCGAAATATTGAAGGCGACTGACGCCGCAAGACACAACCGTACTGTTCCGAGTGCCTTTCTATCAAGAATGTTCCATTAAAAGCCACCATGTAATGGCAGAACTTCTTTGTTTTTCCACGCTCAATAGTGGTCTGAGATCTTTACGACACGGATAACTATCTGCATCTTCCACAGCCGGGAGATTTTGGCCGTTAAATTTCTCGACCTAAACTTACCATCTTCCGCCATTGCTCCCACTTGAACCAGGAACCCTTCTTTCGTGTGAGTTTATCAGCCAAATATACCTTCGACTCTGATACCATTTGTTAGAAAATTATATATTATGGAGCAATGCAACACATAAAATATGCGGAAAATACAAGCACACAAAACACATAAAACCCCGAGAGAGACCACCAGAGATATACATGGTTCACCCAGTTTGGGCTACGTCCACCCCGAACAGCCAGTCCTTCCTTTCTATTATCCAGCAAAAATAAAGAGACAAAACCTACAGCAGATCCACTGTAATATCCTCTGTTCTCTCTCACAATCTCCCTCTCTGTTTCTCGCTCCGAGAATACACATACAATGCACATCCGAAATACAATGCCCTCATAAAAGCGAGGGGTTTCCTTCTAGGGCAAAAAACCTTAATCTAAACATAACTTCTATCGTCAGATCATTTGCCTAATAAACGGCCTAGATTGACTAGAAATTACTATACTTTTACAAGGCAATTTTACATCTGTTTTTAGCTTCGGGGGCACTGCCCTCGAAAGCCCCCACCAGGGGGGGGCTCCGAAAAGAGCTGCCGCCCCCCCTGGACCCCCCACGACAGCGATTAATTACGGGCGGCGTTGCCACCCCTTTTAAGGTACAGGGGTTCAATGCTGTGATACAAAGTAAACAAGATAATCAGGCTCCACACCCAACAAACACTGTGCTTCCCCTTTGAACAAACTGTCCTCTTTAATGATAACTATTTCTCCAAACAAAGTAGTCTCCCTGTCACTTAGTAAGCATTTTTGCAAAACAAACACTGTATGATCTTTTATGTACTTGAAAAACCGATTTTAAACTTTCACAAGGCACTAGTTTTTAAACAGTGATTCTTTGTGATTTTAGCAAATATGGTTTTCTTGAAAATAGCTAGGTTCCTCCCTTTGAAATCACTGTTATCTTTCTTTCCTAGGCTAGCATATAAACTGTTTGATGAAGATCAGTTTCTTTGATCTGGATAAACATGGCAGTTTCAAGAGTAATTGTGTTTTTTCTCTGAGCACTGGCCAACAAGTTATGTTTCAAGAGAAAAATGTTTTCTTTTTCTCTTAATTACTCAAAACAAGGAAACCCTTTCAAACTATCAATAAGCCTTTTCTTTAAACACTGTTTGCCTTCAAACTCTGATATCAAACCTCCCCTTAAATCAAACAAAAATTTGACTCAGAGACAAATACCTTTCGAACATGTCTTTTTGCTGCATTTGGAGATGAATTTGTTATTTGAAATCTGATTTTGGCATCTTTGGAGACTTTGGCAAGTTGGCCACAAACCTGGTTGACAGTGGCCCAGGTGCCCGGGCGGTGGGCCGTTCAGGGGTGGCCCGGGCGGTGTCGAAAATGGACGTGTAGAGGTGATATATGACAAGTTTAAGGGTAGTGGATGAAAAATGGGAGTGGCAAAGGTGCGAAGCAGGTGAGAGGGGTTTTTGATATGGCCTGAATGCTTGGTTGAAGGCGAAACTTGCACGAGCGCCACGTTCAGGAGTGGCCTAGGCGCCGGGCCATTCAGAGGTGGCCCGGGCCGTTCAGAGATGGGTCGGGCGAGGTGAAAAACAGGTTGTGCAGATAGTGGAGATGACAAAGTCAAGGGAAAAAATGAAAGATGAATATGGCAAGAATAGAAGGTAGGTGGGAGGAACGTTTACCGTGGCCCAAAAGCTTGTTTGAAGGCAGAAATGGCAAACACACCACGTTCAGATGAGCGCTGAGCGCCGGGCACAGGCGTGCCGCGCACTTCTATAGGCGCGCTATGCTATGTAAAAGACCCTTCTGTAGTCACCTACAGGCATGCTGCGCTATGTTACAGGCGCGCCGCGCGTCAAACAAGCTGTAAATGCTCAAAAAATTGCTCGAGACTTGTTCTCTTTTCTTCGAGGAAGTTGTTTGTATGTTGATAATGAATGTTAGATCGTGCCCTCTTATACTCATAAGGCTTTTTAAAACCCTTTTCCTTCTTTTAATTTGAAAAACGAAACATCCCTTTTTGCCTTTGTTTTCAAAACAAAATGACTTTGTTGCATTTGTATTTGAACATAGTCTTTCCTTTGTTTGCTTGAAAAGAGAATTTTGAAAAATCACTGAAGTCTTCATTTCTGATGTCACTCTAAATTTATTTTCAAAACTTATTAAACCCTGCTGTTTGATTTTAACCCCTTCTTGTTATGAAAGGGGCTATAAAAACTGTGTTATTCTTCAATTTGTCTACAAGGGAAGTCATCACAAAAACCACTATTGCAGCCTTTCAAAACCACAACACAAATCCTCTGTTTACCTTATCATTTGTTTAAAAACAAAATGAAACTGTGATTTTGTATTTGAAAATAGTTTTTCTTCCTTTGATTGTTAAAAGAGAACCTTGAAAAAGGGCTGATGTCTTCACTCTAATGTCACTGCGAATTTCTCTTCACAGCCTTTTTAACCTTGATGATTGTTTGTAACACCTTGTTTGTCACAAAGGAGGTTATCAAACTATGATTTGATTCTATTTGTCTACAAGGGAGGTCACCACTACTGTAGCCTTTTACAACCACTGTGCAATTTTTTGAGATTGCAACAAGATGATGATCTTAGTGGAAAGAAGTCGCCTTCACTAAGTGGGCCCGTAGGCTATTTTTGGCGCAAGTCTATTTTTAGACTATGTCTATTTTTAGACATGTCGATCATATTCTATGAGTTGCAGGATGCTATTTGTGGATGGTTGGTCAAGTTGGAAAAATAGATGGACTTCTATTTTTAGACATATTGGGAGGAATCTATTTTTAGATTGCAAGTCTAAAAATAGATATGTCGAATATTATTAGCTCTTAATAATATTTGGACTATAAACATTATCTTATTCTCTTGGAGCACTTCAGTTAAGTGCACATATGTGGCACAGGAGATGACAGAAGGAATTATGCTATTCCTGAAGTTTGAGTGGAGATATTGCATGGATACTTTAGTTAGAACTCATGTGACAGAGTTTGGTGGAGTTATTGAGCTAGTTGATGGAGTTGTGTTCAGTTTAACTGAGTTAAACATAGTTGAGCTAGTTGTATCTAGTCTAACTGATTGATACACTAGGGAGAGTGGTGTGAATTAATTATTAATTAATTCAATAATTATTAACTCATTAATCAACTAAAGAATACATCAGTTAACTCCAGTGCATGGACAGTTTCAGTGGAGACCAGTGAAGAGGTAGGTGAAAGAGCAGTGTGACTATCAGTTGTGACTATACTGTTGCATGATTTGCAACAACCAGTGATTGGAGATGCTAATGAGGATTGCATGAGGAAGGCTGGACCAATTCGAGTTCATTCAAAGCTATTCTTCAGCAGTGATTGTGCAGTAGAGGCAGGCTATCAGGTGGCAGAGATTGGAGCATGTGATTTGCTAGATCGGGCTTGATTAGTGTGTAGAAATTGGAGATTGTACTAAGAGATTTGTGAGGAGCTTTGTATAATTATTGTTACATGATCTCTATGACATATAATATATAGATAGTTGGGGTTTTTTAGCTTTAAGATTTCCCATAAATATTGTGTTCATATGTGTGATTGTTTATGGTTTTAATGTGTGCATGCGATTGTTTTTATTTCTGCAATTAATGATCGATGGTAGAAGAGATTATGTATTGTGCATGAAGTTAAAATAGTGTATGATCAGAAGAATCTCGGTGATTAATATATCAGTTATTTAAATTTCTACATGGTATCGGAGTGATATTGATCATTGGAGAAATTGCAAAACATTGAAGCGGTTGAGTTTTGTGTTGGTGGAATTCAAATTTGCAGCAGTGTTTTCTTGGTGTCGAAGTTGAGATGTCTTTCAACGGATTGCGATTGGAGTATGCCCTTGAGGGAAGCTCAAATTATATTGCATGGAAGGACAGGATGGAGGCGGTGCTGGATGAAAATGGGTTGAAGGAGTTCATTGATGCAAAAATTCCAAAACCTGCTTCGAGCAATGCTGCTGCACTTGACGCATGGCAAAAGAAGACAAAAAAGTGTCGAAGAATTCGTTGGAAGGTGTAAAGGATCACATAGTGTCCAGCCTTCATGGTAAGGCTTCTCCATTCTTGATGTGGAAAGCGTTGACAGACTTATTCCAAAGCAAGAGCGACTAGAGGAAGTTGGCGCCCAAGGATAAACTCAGGAACATAAAAAATGGAGAAAGGCGACAGTATGCCCAAGTACCTCACGAAGTTCATCCAATGCAGGGATGAGCTGGGAAGTGTGGGCGTGACTATAGATGATGAGGACTTGGTGAGCTTGGCTCTCCTTGGGCTTCCGAAGAGTTAGCATTCCTATCAGGACTCTGTCAATGGTCGGGAGAAATTGCCAGGATGGGAGCGACTTTGGTCGGATCTTGTGCAAGAGGAGATAAGGCGAAGTACCATGGATGGATCTTCATCAAAGAACTTAGATGAAGAAAATTGTGCTTTGGCTGCCAAAGCAAGGAAAATGAAGAGCAAGAAGAATGCTTCTCAATCTGGTGCGAAAGGCAAGAAGCAGGACATGTCCAAGGTGAAGTGCTTTCACTGTCACCAACATGGACATTACGCCACTAATTTTCCATAGAAGAAGAAAAATAAGCAGGCTGCTGGATCTGCAGTTGGAGAGGCCTTAACCTCATAGTTTGAGCTAGATTTTTTGTTGATCGCATGCTTGGTCTCAAGTATGATGGGTTCAGTGTGGTTTCTTGACAGTAGTGCGTCTTTTCATATGACCGGAGACAAAGATTTGTTTACTGATCTGGATGAGAAAGATCTTGGAGTGCACATCGAGATGGGCGATGATGGTAGATACAGTGCAACCAGTATTGGTACCATTTCGTTTGAGAGGGATTCTGGTAAACCCTTCATATTGAAGGAAGTGATGCATGTTCCAGGATTGAAGAAGAATATTATCTCTGTGGCAATGTTGGAAGACAAAGGATATGATGTTGTCTTTAGCGAGGGAAAGGCTTTCCTGCGCAGTAAGGCAACTGGTGAAACCCGGAGGATAGGGGTTTGAGTTAAGAACCTTTATCAATTGTAGGTAGATGGTTGCGCAACAATGGCAGGCAAGGCATAAGGAGTGGTGAGCCGAGATGAGGGCAAGCTGTGGCATAGGAGATTGGGCCACCTTCACCATGGAGCTTTGAATATACTATAGCATATTTCTACTAGGCTTCCTATGGGTAATCTTGTGCAGTCAGATCAGTGCAAGGGATATACCTTGGGAAAATTTGTGAAAGCCACCTTTTGCGAGAAGGATATTCGTGCCACGACGATCCTTGAAAGAATTCACACAGACGTGTGTGGATTTGTCTCAGTAGCCTTGACAACAACGCATAGGTACTATGTGATATTTGTTGATGATTTTTCTTGGAAGTGCTGGATCTTCTTCATGTAGAAGAAGAGCGAGACATACTCAAAGTTCTGTGAGTTCAAGGCACTGGTTGAGAAAGAATCGGGGAAGCAGGTGAAGGCTCTTAGGAGAGACAATTGTGGTGAATTCATCTCTAGAGAATTCAAGGACTTTTGCAGCGCAAAAGGAATTTTAAGAGAGCTCATAGCACCTCATAACCCATAGTAGAATGGGGTTGCTGAGCGGAAGAACAGAACGATCTTGGGTGCTACATGGGCGATGTTGCATGATCAGGGCCTTCCCATACACTAGTGGGCTGAAGCATGCAATACTACAGTATATGTTCATAACCGCTATCCTCACAGGATACTTGGCATGAGTGTTGAGCCTCAAAATTGTGCTTTCTTTCATTCCATTTTACCTCATTTTCCTTTGTCCATTGCTATCCTAGACCCAATTGATCAATGAATATAGTTAAAATTACTTTTAGAATGATTTATATGACTGACTTGCTAAGTTTTATGATTTTTGCCATTGTAAAGCATTTTGACCGGAACTAGCTGCAGAATGCAGACATTCCGTAGCTAACCGGCGATTCTGCAGCTGTCTTCACGTTTGGGTATGTTCCAGGTGGCCTCTCAAGAAAAACCGCATATGGGCATAATCCACGTCATGTCTACATGGTTAGTTGCTCATCATGGAGGAAGAAACGAATTCTGGGTACGGTTTTGGAACGTGGGAACACATTTAGGAAAGCAGACTTCTATTAGGACTGTCTCAGTCCAGATGTCTTTTTCCTTTTCACGCAGCCACTTCAAGAGTCCTAATGTGATTCCGATAAGGAAGGACAGTGTTCCTGAAATTGTTACAAGTCTTGTTATTTACATTTGCTATATAAACACTTGGGAAACCGAGAGCTATGCTAGATTTTATGCTAGATTTTGCTTAGATTCTATGCTACATTTCTGAAGACACAGAGTGCTATGTTCAAGTTATTTCATCTTTAATGAAGCATACAGTGTTGTTTTGAAAGCGTTGATTTAATTTGGAGTTGAATTCCGTCAGGTGGTAGAGGGCCCCTGCCTCTTGCACGGATTTATTTGCGTAAATTAGATAAGTATTCTAGCTGCCTTTACGTTTTTGAAGTTGAATTTGTAGTTGTTTTCATTAGCTACTATAGTTATACTCATTCTAACTCTTCCAAAAGAAGAAGCTCTTCCAAAAGATTATAATGATGAATGGGAAATGGCTATATTATTGTAGGATTAAGTTGAATTTGTGGTTATTTCAGTACTTCTCTACGTAGTTTATACTCATTCTTGGCATTCGAAGACACTCTTCCAAAATATTATAATGATGAATGATGAATAGCTATAGTACTGTAGGATTTAGTTGTAGTTTTTTTTGTTCACTATCACAGTTACACTTGTTCTAATCACTCTTCCACAAGAAGAAACTCTTCCAAGAAACTATTAAGATGTTCAAGACATGACCGTGATAATGAATGATTTAGTTGTGTGTTTGCACTAAATACCATCTCTGTTCTTGCTCTTAAACGCTTGTCCAAAACATCATAATGACGAGTAGGATATGGATATGATATCTTAGTTTTTCACTGCTTTCAGTCCTTTATGTTTGCATTTGCACTCAATTACACAGTCAGAACTGTTCTAGCTCTTCCAAAAGAATGAATTCTTCCAAAATATCAATAATGATGGACAAACAGACTGTATAATTTCATAGAATAATGCATGATAGTATAGTTAGGATACTCCGGAGTTTCATTGCACTTAATTCATGTTCAGTTGTTCTGTTTTGGGTTTGATAATGACTTGTAGTTTAACACTATTTTAGGCTAGTGTCATTTTAGGTCTGGTTGTAGTTCAACTCACTGCATTTGCATTCCATAGTCAGTTGTCATTCACTGCACAATAGATTACTTCAGTTGTTAAGATTAACAAAACAACCTTCATTATTCACAAATCTCTTCTTGTTCTAAAATCCATAATTGACTCATCACTACATGAACAGAAGATCATATCACTTTAAGGCTTGAAGTACTTCTGCAATTTCCTTATCATTTCATAAACAGAGCCCTCTCTCAAAAGACTACTTTGAAAAAGAAATTAATAACTCTTCAGCAAGGTTTTGTGACATTCAATTGAATTGTAGAATATAGTTAGAAAACTAGTCCTAGAATATAAGATCTTATGATGATATCAATGTTTTATTCCAAACATATTTCAACAAATCTCTAACCAAGGATAAAATGCTGCATCATTATAAGTTAGTTGTTTAAACTGTTTAGTTAGGAAGATTTGCATGTTTAGTTGATCATTTCTCAAGTTGAGTTTATGTTTCTAATCATTTCCTTAGAAGTCATTATCAAGCTCTGTTTTTGCTTAGTCATAGTTTAGATTTGATTCTACTTCAGTGTTTGCAATTGCATTTGTCATTTGTCATCAATCAATTAGGTCTCACTCTGTTTTTAATCATTAGCTTCCTTCCATCAGTTTTCTAGTCATTTTTCTTGTGAACATAAAATCACCAAAAGACCAAAAACATCATAAATCATCACAAAAGACCAAAAACATCACAAAACACTACACACAACGCATTAAGAAACAAGCACCTAGGTACATACGGTACACTTCACTTCAGCAGTTTACCAACCCTGGTTGACAATTAAATGAGCTCAATTTAGGAGACTAGATTGAGACCAAACATTTTGGCGCCGTTGCCGGGGAAGTGAAAACTAGGTAACCTTTGTTTCTTAGCATCCAAAAACAATTTTATGCGTAGAGAGAGAGATTCAAGGGGAAGATTTATAAGCAGCAGAGGCAGAAGTTTGATTTCTAGAACACCACTTTTTTCATCTAGATCCAGAGCTAGTACACCTTCAACTCAAACCCATCTTCCATCCTTTATTGATCCTGGACTTCTAGAAGATCTAAGGTCAACTATTCCATTAGAGAAACCTTCCACTTCATCCACTGAACCTGCCACAGAAGAAGATCTAAAGACTCCTAGTAGGGATACAAACCTTTCCACTTCCACAGGAGAGTCAACCATGGCAGAAGAAGGAGGAGGAGGAGTTTTTAATGGATAAAACACACTGTTTGGAGGAAGAGGTAGAGGTAGAGGAGAAGGAGGTAGAGGTGAAAATTGAGGAAGAGGTAGAATAGGAAGCTCTTTTGGGTTCCCTATACTTGATGAAGAAACCAATACAACCATGAAAAACATTTCACCCTCTGTCCTTCCAAACTTCTATGGAATTAAAACTGAAGATCCTGAAACTTTCTTATTCGAATTTGAAGTGCTATGTATGACTTATGACTACTTACAAGATGCTCAAAAACTGAAATTATTTCCTTCAACTTTGAAGGGAGCAGCATTGAAGTGGTTTATGAGTCTAATCAGTAGTTCTATTAGAACATGGGAAGATATGAAACAAGCATTTCTAGAGAGATATTTGGATTATTGTATGCCGGTTAATCATAAGGAAGAAGTGTTCAAGATGTTACAAAAAGAAGATGAAAACTTAGAAGATTTGTTGGAAAGATATAATTACAACATCAAAAGGGAAAAAATGGAAAATCTAGATCAAGACACCTTAAAAGCTCTTTTGTTGAAAAAAATTAGGGATGAATGGTTGGATATCCTTAACATGATGGGAAAAGGGGATATATCACAACTCACATTACCTGAAATATCCGAGTTATGTATCAACCTTTCCAGAGGGAAATCCAAAACTGTCAAAGGTCCAAGAGATCCTGCTCTTGCAAGAGCAAGTAAATCTGCTTCTGGGACAGTAAGTAGATCAGAAATAGGACACATGCTTGATGATTTTAAATCGGACATCTTAGGGAGTCTTAGTGAACAAATAGACACCCTCAAGATACAAAACAAGCAAAAGGCTGAATCTGATGCCTTGGCAATCTTTTGTCCCAAATGTAGAAAAAAGCATGCCTTGAGAGAGTGTCCTTTAGATGTAAAAGTTGTAGAAACCTGTGTTATTTGTTCTGAGAAACATGAGACCAAGAATTGTCCTTCTCTTCCTGGTCTCAAGGCTATTTTTCAGGAAGAAACTCCTACAGACTCCACAGAATCTCTTAACTTTGTATCTAAAAGACCTTGGCAGGGATCTCAGACACAAGGATTCCATGATCAAATGTATAATCAACCTCCACCTTGGAATTCTTGGCAGCAACCTTGGCCCCAATTTCAAAATCAATCTCAATCTTGGGCACAAGGAACACAAAGTCCTTATGGAAGATACTCTCCATACTATCGGTATCCACCATCCTATCCACCATATCCACATTTTTATCCTCAAAATCCTCAACAAAATTTTCCTCAAAATCTTCAACAAAATCCTCAACAACATCATCAGAACCAACCACATCAAAATCAACCACTTCCATTACCATTCCCTCAAAAATCACCTCAAAAATCCAATCAATTTCCAGCTCAGCCCATACCAAACCCCAATAATAAGAACCCTCAGAATACATACATGATAGAAGGACAACAATTTCCAACTTATTTAATTACTCCTCTAGATCTTAGTGATGTTCAACTTAGGTCTGGAAGGATACTTGAGAAGAGGAAACCTTCTGTGATCATACAAGAACAAGATAATTCTGAGGAAGACTCTCTATGGGTGAATAAAAGTCTTGAGGAAGACACATCCTTTCAAGACCCAAACACTGAAAAACTGAAACAAAAAGATCCAATAAATCCAACTCCTGTATTAGAGCAACCATCCACATCTACTTCTATACCTCCCTTTCCGGAAAGATTACAAATTGATAGAGGTGTAGAAAAACAGATCATGGTGCCTAATTGTGATTTCTTAGATGAATTGAGAAATGTTTGCATTAAAATTCCATTATTGCAAGCCATCAAGGAAATCCCAATTTTAGCCAAAACAATAAAGGAGTTGAGTATGAAAACAACAAGAAAAAGAATAAGAGAAACCAAGAAAATTCAACTGGTAGGACAAATAGGAGACATTATGATGGGTAAGATTGCTATTCCAAAGTATCTTGACCCAGGAAATCCAGTTGTCAAAATTCACATCAATGGAATTGAAATTCAAAACACACTCATTGACTTAGGAGCAGCAATAAATATCATGAGTAGACAAATCATGGACAAACTGAAACTTCCTCATCTTCTCTTTACACCCACACTATTACAATTAGCAGATAGATCTGTGATCAGACCAGATGGGGTAATAGAAGACATTCCAGTGTCCCTAGATTCTTGGGAGTACCCTGTGGATTTCATGATCCTAACTTCTAAGAATAATCTAGGAGGCCATCCTGTTATATTAGGAAGACCTTGGTTGGCTACAGCTGATGCTTTTATTAGTTGTAGGTCCGGTGATATGTATATCTCTGATGGTAGTTCAACAAAGAAATTTACTTTATATCCTCCAGCTAGGACAATTACAGATCTAGATGACACTAAATGGATAGAGGATGAAGAATATTTACAACCACTCTTCACAATTTCAGAAATTAGTGAAGATAATCAAATTCTGAATACTCTAGAAAACTTTGAATCTTCTCCAGAGCATAAACATGAATCATTTCAAGAGGGATCCAATATTTAGTTCTTGTCATCTAGGCAGATGTCTCTTCATTCTATGGACAAATTTGGCAGCTCTACAAGTGAAATTTTTCCAGGCAAAACCTTGAACATAAACAAAAACCTAGAAAAATCTCAACAAGAAGAGTTAATCAAAGTATTACAGAGACATTCTTCTGCATATGCATGGGAATACACTGACATGAAAGGGATAAGTCCCAAGACTTGTACTCATCACATCTATATAGAGGCAAATTGAAAACCAATCAGACAACCTCAAAGACGGATGAATCCAAATCTTAGGGAAATTATCAAGGAAGAATTACAAAAATTGTTAAATGTTAACTTCATCTATCCTATTTCGGATAGTCAGTGGGTTTCCCCTTTAGTAATTGTACCTAAGAAAAATGGAAAATGGAGGGTGTGTGTTGACTACTGAGAACTGAATAAAGCTACTCTTAAAGACCATTTTCCTTTACCTTTCATAGATCAAGTATTAGATACATTAGCTGGCAAAAAGTACTTTTCATTCCTAGATGGATTTAGTGGTTACAATCAAATCCAAGTAGCACTTGAAGACCAAGACAAAACCACATTCACCTGTCCTTGGGGTACCTATGCCTACCGAGTATTGCCATTTGGATTATGCAATGCACCTGCAACATTCCAAAGGGCAGTATTAGGAATTTTTCGGATCTAATACATGACTGTGTAGAGGTGTACATGGATGATTTCACAGTTTATGGGAACACATTTGAAGAGGCTTTAGAAAACTTGGAAAAAGTCTTAAAAATATGTCAAGAAGCAAACCTTTCACTTAGTCATGAAAAATGTTTTATGATGTTCACTGAAGGTATTGTTTTAGGGCACCACATTTCAGGGGATGGGATTAGAGTTGATGAGGCGAAAGTTGAAATTATTTCTAACCTATCCATTCCAAGTTGTCAAAGAGATGTTAGAAGTTTTCTAGGATTTACAGGGTATTATCGGAGATTTATAGAAAACTTCACCAAAATAGCATCTCCTCTCTTCAAATTACTCACCAAAGATTGTGAATTTAAGTGGACTTCTGATTGCCAGTTAGCTTTTGAAACCCTGAAAACCAAAATTTCTAAAGCACCTATATTAAGGGGACCTAACTGGAAGTTACCTTTTCATATCTCAACAGATGCTTCCGATACAGCTCTAGGAGCAGTATTGGGACAGAAAGATTTGATTCCCTATGCCATCTATTATACCAGTAAAAATTTGACTCCTGCAGAGTTAACCTATACTGTAACTGAAAAAGAGTTTTTAGCTGTTGTTCATGCCATAAACAAATTTAGACACTATATAGCAGGCTATGAAACTTTTTTTCACACTGATCATTCTGCAATTAGATACTTAATGAACAAATCAATCACTAATGGCAGAGTTATAAGATGGTTGTTGCTCTTACAAGAATTCAACATTACTATTCTAGATAGGCCTGGAAAACAAAACACAGTGGCTGATTTCCTATCTAGACTCCAAAATATCAAAGATGACACTTCGGTTGAAGATCAATTTCCTGATGAATATCTTTTTGCAATCTCTACTCAAACTCCATGGTTTGCCGATATTGCTAATTATTTAGTTTCAGGAAAATTTCCTTCAATTATGAATGCAAGGGATAAAAGAAAAATCATTAACGATAGTGCAAAATATTCATGGGTCGCTAATGAGTTGTACAAGACAGGTCCAGATTTGATTATTAGAAGGTGTGTTCGTGAAGATGAGATGCCTGAGATTCTCAAGGCATGTCATGATGAACCTTGTGGGCGACACTTTGCAGATAAGAGGACAGCCTATAAGATCCTAACTTTAGGATATTATTGGCCATCCTTGTTTAAAGATGCTAAAGAGTATGTCAAAAGGTGTGACAGTTGCCAAAGGGTAGGGAAACCTTCTCCTTCAGGTGAGATGCCATTACAACCTCAGGTACATATTGAACCTTTTGAAAAATGGGCTTTGGATTTTGTAGGACCTATTAGTCCTCCATCAAGACAAAAGAAATATATATTAGTTTGCACTGATTATGTTACTAAATGGGTAGAGGCAAAACCATTACTTTCTGCTACTGAAGCATCTGTAGTTAATTTTCTTTTTGAGGATATTTTTACTCGTTTTGGTGTCCCAAGGGAAATTGTTACAGATCAAGGAGCTCAATTTACATCAAGGCTAGTGGAGCAAATGATGTAGAAGTACAAAATCAGACATAGAAAAACTACTCCTTATCATCCACAAGCAAATGGTCAAGTGGAATCTACTAATAAGGTCATTGAAGGAATCCTAACAAAGACTGTTCATTTACATAGAAGAGATTGGGTAGATAGGCTTCCTGAAGCCTTGTGGGCCTATAGAACTACATGGAGAAACACAACAGGCTATACTCCTTATGAACTTGTTTATGGAAAGCAAGTTTTGTTTCCCATAGAGTTCCAGATTCAAACTTTCAAAATGGCAGTTCAGCTAGGACTTGATTTAACGGAGGCACACAAGCATAGACTGGAGCAAATTAATGAATTGGATGAGATCAGACAAGATGCAGTTCAGAAAACAAGTCTAGTCCAACAGCAAAGGGATAGATGGCATGACAAGTACATCAAAGAGAAGAAATTCAAAGAGGGTGACTGGGCTCTCTTGTTTGATTCAAAATTCAAGGATTTTCAAGGGAAATTTCGGACACATTGGCTTGGGCCATATGAAATTGTTCGAATTTTTGATAATGGGGCAGTAAAAATCAGAACTATAGATGAAGAAGAGGTCACTTTTCTTGTGAATGGTCATATATTGAAGCTATATCACAAACCACTCTCAAGAGAAGAATTTGTCCAGAAGTTCCAAGAAAGCAGTGATGTGAAGTTAATGAAGAAGAATCTTTCTTCTTCATCAACTTGATTGAATTTTCTGAAGCATTTCTTTTGAAAAAAAATAAAAAAATAAAGGTATAAACATGAAAACCAATCATTGATTGGCATGTTTATACAGAAAAGATAGGGTGAAAATCAGAGTCTCTCTGACACTCTAACTTTTCCATTTTGTTTTTGCAAGCAGCTGTTACAAAATCATAAGTTCAGATCCATAGTGCTTATGATCCATCTCATTTCATTTCACTCCATTCACTTATTCATCCATACTCCATTTCATTCCATCATTCATATTTCACTTCATTCCACATATCATTCATCTCATTCCATACTCCATCCATCTCATTTTCATGTCAAAATTTCAAGTTTGATGTTTTGCTGTAAATGAATAAAACATGTCATGGATTACAGGGCAGTTCTTATGTTCTTTCACTCCATTTCATAAACTGAATCCATTCCATTTTCATCATCCACTTCATACATATCATGGCTCATCATCCATCTTCATTCATACCATATAACATTTCACCTATATTCCAAAAACACTCCATTCCATGATCAAAATGCTCTACAGGAACATTCTGCAGCTCAACAGACATTCTGCAGCTGATCAGCCTTTCTGCAGCCAGGCAGTCTTTCCGCAGCTACAAATCTTGAAGGCATCAATCAGCAGACATTAGAATTGCAACAAAATGACCCAGTGTATCCATGAATCAAAAGCATCAAGAAGATTATGAAGACTCTTCCAAAGGTGAACAGAGAAGACAAAGACTACAAAAATCAAATGAAAGGCAGAGGTAACAAGTTTAAATTATAATGGCATTTCATTAAAGTTTAGCATAGTTTTAGTTATGGATTGTTCGAAAAGGTTGTTTTAATTATTTTTATTGATCAGGACCAATAAACCCTCCACAGACTTTGGATTAAAATCTCTCATTTCAAATTCCATATCCGACATCATTTAAGCGGTTAAAATGGTCGAGGTATTTGAATTCTTCACGTCTCTTAACCAAATAATTCAATGATGATTCTCTTTGCCGTTGTAAAAATCTCCGCCGTCTCTTCAATCATTAATTCATTCCCTCCACCTCACTCCACTACTCCATTCCGTGACCACTGCCATCACTCCATTCTGTAGCCGACATTTCATTCCGTAGAAAGAGATATTTTTACCGAGGGCAGAGCAAAAGGATATCAGTTTGAATATCAAAGCACTGTCACTGTAAACGCAGAGGTATAGCATTGAGCATTATCATTGTGAACGCAGAGCAGAGAAAAAGGGTAAATTCAGAGGTATAGCAGCGTGAGAATTTGAAGCCATTTGATTCCGTGGGCAGACAAAGTATCATTGTGGGCAGAGATTGAGCATTATCACTATAAACACAGAGGTATAGCAGAGAAGAATTTGAAGTCATTTGTCACCGGGAGACAGAGGTGTAGCATTAAAGAATTTGAAGCCATTTATCACTGTCAAATGGAGGCATATCAGTCCAAAGTTTAATTGTCAACAGAGGCATATCAGCCCGAAGTTTTGAAGCTGTTTTCATTATCAACCAGAGGTATATAAGCTCGAAATTTGAAGCTGTTGCCACTATCAATCAAAGGTATGTCATTCCGAAGTTTGAAGCCATTTTCATTAAGAACTTGAAGCCATTTCAATTCGAAGGTGAAAGTCATTGTTTTTGTGGGTAGAAGAGTGTTAATTTGAACATTGAAGAAGCAATCATGGGTTTCATTGTAAGAACTGAACCAGTGGGTTTAAAATATTTAGAAGGCTACCCTCAATGCAAAGAAATGTTACAACAAATAGGATGGCTTCAATTTTTGGAGAAATTTAATGGCTTCCACAAGGAAGTCACTAAAACATTTGCAAGATCATTTCAAGGAACGGAAGTTGAAGTGGGAGATGTCAAATTTACTGTCACTGAAGTTTTCATTGCAGAGGCTACAGGGTTGCTCAGAACTGGAGAGAGATGGTTCAAAAACAGAGAATTCCACAATGAATCCTGGAAGAAAATTCTAAAATCACCAGGTATGGATGTCACTGTATTTAAGAAAGGAATTCCCAGTTCTGCATTGAAAAATAAATGGAGAAACATACTACTTCTTCTGCAAAAATTTATTACATGTGAGGGTAGATATGGGACATTTTATGTCTACCACATTAGATTGATAATGCATTTTCTGGGGGAAGACCTAAACCTACCTTACTTCTTGCTTCAAAGCTTGAAAAAGATGGCTTCTTGTGTTCAAAGAAGGGTTCAATTTTTAGAGACAACTTTATATCATCATGGGTTGGTTAAAATTTTGATTGAACATCATTTAACCAAAACAAATGATACATGGGACGATTTCTTGATAAGAAATCATTTTGAAGAGCCAAAAGAACCCTCACCAGAACCACAGCCTACAAGGAGAAGTAGGAAATGGAGGGCCTCAAAAGTTTAAATTGACAAAACAGTCCAAGAGAGCAGTGAGGAAATCATTTTAGAGAAGTTGACTCAAATCAAGAGGCAACTTAAGAAAGAGAAGGTAATCAAGAAATCTGCCACAGAGAAAGGAGAGGGATCCTCTCAGCCAAGGAGAAGCCACAGACTAAAGGGAAAACTAAAGAAAACACTAATCAAACAGACAGGGGTAATTAATATAGAAGATGAAGAAACATCCATTGAAGAAGATGTTGAAGAGGATTTTAATGAAGGAACCCCTGAAATTGACCCTGCTCAACAAGAAATTTATGACTATGTGGAAACTTTGGAAAGGAGAGCTTCAAAAAGCAAGGAGAGAACCCCCAGTCCTCCACTGTCTGAAATAGATATATTAAGAATGGATAGGTATGAGTTGGAATTACTGAATAGACACATAAAAAATGAGAATGAAATTCTCAAGGATCAAGTCAAGCTCAAAACTGATATGAACTCAACCTTATCCCTCCATATAAACAAAGTGGAAAAGACCAATGAGAAGTTGAAGAAAAGGAACAAGAAGCTAATCAGGGCACTCACCAACCTAAGGTTCAAACTTGTTATCAGAAAACCCAAAAGATCTCTAGCTTCCAGAAAAAGGAGAAGGAGAGGACTAGATGTCCTTGCAAAAGCCTCTGAGTTCATAGGATAATTTGCATGAGGACATGCAAAGAGACAGCAGTGGGGGTATGTTGAGCCTCAAAATTGTGCTTTCTTTCACCTCATTTTACCTCATTTTCCTTTTTCCATTGCTATCCTAGACCCAATTGATCAGTGAATATAGTTAAAATTACTTCTAGAATGATTTATATGACTGACTTGCTAAATTTTGTGATTTTTTCCATTGTAAAGCATTTTGACCGGAACTAGCTGCAGAATGCAGACATTCCGTAGCTAACCGGCGATTCTGCAGCTGTCTTCACGTTTGGGTATGTTCCAGGTGGCCTCTCAAGAAAAATCGCATATGGGCATAATCCACGTCATGTCTACATGGTTCGTTGCTCATCATGGAGGAAGAAACGAATTCTGGGTATGGTTTTGGAACGTGGGAACACATTTAGGAAGGAAGACTTCTATTAGGACTGTCTCAGTCCAGATGTCTTTTCCTTTTCACACAGCCACTTCAAGAGTCCTAATGTGATTCCGATAAGGAAAGACAGTGTTCCTGAATTGTTGCAAATCTTGTTATTTACATTTGTTATATAAACACTTGGGAAACCGAGAGCTAGGTTAGATTTGATGTTAGATTTTATGCTAGATTTTGTTTAGATTCTGTGCTACATTTCTGAAGACGCAGAGTGCTATGTTCAAGTTCTTTCATCTTTAATGGAGTAGACAGTGTTGTTTTGAAAGCGTGATTTAATTTGGAGTTGAATTCCGTCAGGTGGTAGAGGGCCCCTGCCTCTTGCACGGATTTATTTGCGTAAATTAGATAAGTATTCTAGCTTCCTTTACGATTTTGAAGTTGAATTAGTAGTTGTTTTAATTAGCTATTGTGGTTATACTCATTCTAACTCTTCAACAAGAAGAAGCTCTTCCAAAAGATTATAATGATGAATGGGAAATAGCTATAGTATTGTAGGATTTGAAGTTGAATTCATAGTTGTTTTTAATTAGCTACTGTAGTTATATTCATTCTAATTCTTCCACAAGAAGAAATTCTTCCAAAAGATTATAATGATGAATGAAAATGGCTATAGTATTGTAGGATTTAGTTGTAATTTTTGTTGTTCACTATCACAGTTACACTTGTTCTAATCACTCTTCCACAAGAAGAAACTCTTCCAAGAAATTCTTAAGGAGTTCAAGACATGACCGTGATAATGAATGATTTATTTGTGTGTTTGCACTAAGTACCATCTTTGTTCTTGCTCTTAAACGCTTGTCCAAAATATCATAATGATGAGTGGGATATGGATATGATATCTTAGTTTTTCATTGCTTTCAGTCCTTTATGTTTGCATTTGCACTCAATTACACAGTCAAAATTGTTCTAAAATCTCTTCCAAAAGAAGGAACTCTTCCAAAATATCAATAATGATGGACAAAAAGATTGTATAATTTCATAGAATGATGCATGATAGCATAGTTAGGATGCTCTGGAGTTTAATTGCACTTAACTCATGTTCAGTTACTTTGTTTTGAGTTTGATGATGACTTGTAGTTCAACATTGTTTTAGATTAGTGACACTTTTAAAGTTTAGCTTTAGTTCAACTCACTGCATTTGCATTCCATAGTCAGTTGTCATTCACTGCACAATAGATTACTTCAGTTGTTAAGATTAACAAAACAGCCTTCATTATTCACAAATCTCTTCTTGTTCTAAAATCCATAATTGACTCATCACTACATGAACAGAAGACCATATCACTTTAAGGCCTGAAGTACTTCTGCAATTTCCTTATCATTTCATAAACAGAGCCCTCTCTCAAAAGACTACTTTGAAAAAGAAATTAATAACTCTTGAGCAAGGTTTTGTGACATTCAATTCAATTGCATAATAGAGTTAGAAAACTAGTCCTAGAATAGAAGATCTTATGATGATATCAATGTTTTATTCCAAACATACTTCAACAAATCTCTAACCAAGGATAAAATGCTGCATCATTATAAGTTAGTTGTTTAAACTGTTTAGTTAGGAAGATTTGCATGTTTAGTTGATCATTTCTCAAGTTGAGTTTATGTTTTTAATCATTTCCTTAGAAGTCATTATCAAGCTCTGTTTTTTCTTAGTCATAGTTTAGATTTGATTCTATTTCAGTGTTTGCAATTGCATTTGTCATTTGTCATCAATCAATTAGGTCTCACTCTGTTTTTAATCATTAGCTTCCTTCCATCAGTTTTCTAGTCATCTTTCTTGTGAACATAAAACCACCAAAAGACCAAAAACATCATAAATCATCACAAAAGACCAAAAACATCACAAAACACTACACACAATGCATTAAGAAACAAACACCTAGGTACATACAGTACACTTCACTTCAACAGTTTACCAACCCTGGTTGACAATTAAATGAGCTCAATTTAGGAGACTAGATTGAGACCAAACATTTTGGCGCCGTTGCCGGGGAAGTGAAAACTAGGTAACCTTTGTTTCTTAGCATCCAAAAAAAAATTTATGCGTAGAGAGAGAGATTCAAGGGGAAGATTTATAAGCAGCAGAGGCAGAAGTTTGATTTCTAGAACACCACTTGTTTCATCTAGATCCAGAGCTAGTATACCTTCAACTCATACCCATATTCCATCCTCCCTTGATCATGGACTTCTAGAAGATCTAAGGTCAACTATTCCATTAGAGAAACCTTCCACTTCATCCACTGAACCTGCCATAGAAGAAAATCTAAAGACTCCTAGTAGGGATACAAACCTTTCCACTTCTACAAGAGAGTCAACTATGGAAGAAGAAGGAGGAGGAGGAGATTTTAATGGAGAAAACACACTATTTGGAGGTAGAGGTAGAGGTAGAGGAGGAGGAGGTAGAGGAGAAGGAGGTAGAGGTGCAAATGGAGGAAGAGGTAGAATAGGAAGCTCTTTTGGGTTCCCTATACTTGATGAAGAAACCAATACAACCATGAAAAACATTTCACCCTATGTCCTTCCAAACTTCTATGGACTTAAAACTGAAGATCCTGAAACTTTCTTATTCGAATTTGAAGTGCTATGTAGGACTTATGACTACTTACAAGATGCTCAAAAACTGAAATTATTTCCTTCAAATTTGAAGGGAGCAGCATTGAAGTGGTTTATGAGTCTAATCAGTAGTTCTATTAGAACATGGGAAGATATGAAACAAGCATTTGTAGAGAGATATTTGGATTATTGTATGCCGGTTAATCATAAGGAAGAAGTGTTCAAGATTTTACAAAAAGAAGATGAAAACTTAGAAGATTTGTTGGAAAGATTTAATTACAACATCAAAAGGGAAAAAATGGAAAATCTAGATCAAGACACCTTAAAAGCTCTTTCGTTGAAAACAAGTAGGGATGAATGGTTGGATATTCTTAACATGATGGGAAAAGGGGATATATCACAACTTACATTACCTGAAATATCCGAGTTATGTATCAACCTTTCCAGAGGGAAATCTAAAACTGTCAAAGGTCCAAGAGATCCCGCTCTTGCAAGGGCAAGTAAATCTGCTTCTGGGACAGTAAGTAGATCAGAAATAGGACACATGCTTGATGACTTTAAATCTGACATCTTAGGGAGTCTTAGTGAACAAATAGACACCCTTAAGATACAAAACAAGCATAAGGCTGAATCTGATGCCTTGGCAATCTTTTGTCCCAAATGTAGAAAGAAACATGCCTTAAGAGAGTGTCCTTTGGATGTAAAAGTTGTAGAAACCTGTGTCATTTGTTCTGAGAAACATGAGACCAAGAATTGTCCTTCTCTTCCTGGTCTCAAGGCTGTCTTTCAGGAGGAAATTCCTACAGATTCCACAGAGTCTCTCAATTTTGTATCTAGAAGACCTTGGCAGGGACCTCAGACACAAAGATTCCATGATCAAATGTATAATCAACCTTCACCTTGGAATTCTTGGCAGCAACCTTGGCCCCAATTTCAAAATCAATCTCAATCTTGGGCACAAGTAACACAAAGTCCCTATGGAAGATACTCTCCATACTATCAGTATCCACCATCCTATCCACCATATCCACATTTTTATCCTCAAAATCCTCAACAAAATTTTCCTCAAAATTTTCCACAAAATTTTCAACAAAATCCTCAACAACATCATCAGAACCAACCACATCAAAATCAACCACTTTCATTACCATTCCCTCAAAAATCAAATCAATTGCCGGCTCAACCCATACCAAACCCCAATAATAAAAACCCTCAGAATACATACATGATAGAAGGCCAACAGTTTCCAACTTATTTAATTACTCCTCTAGACCTTAGTGATGTTCAACTTAGGTCTGGAGGGATACTTGAGAAGAGGAAACCTTCTGTGATCATACAAGAACAAGATAATTTTGAGGAAGACTCTCTACGGGTGAATAAAAGTCTTGAGGAAGACACATCCTTTCAAGACCCAAACACTAAAAAACTGAAACAAAAAGATCCAATAAATCCAACTCCTGTATTAGAGCAACCATCCACATCTACTTCTATACCTCCCTTTCCGGAAAGATTACAAATTGATAGAGGTGTAGAAAAACAGATCATGGTGCCTAATTGTGATTTCTTAGATGAATTGAGAAATGTTTGCATTAAAATTCCATTATTGCAAGCCATCAAGGAAATCCCAATTTTAGCCAAAACAATAAAGGAGTTGAGTATGAAAACAACAAGAAAAAGAATAAGAGAAACCGAGAAAATTAAACTGGTAGGACAAATAGCAGACATTATGATGGGCAAGATTGCTATTCCAAAGTATCTTGACCCAGGAAATCCAGTTGTCAAAATTCACATCAATGGAATTGAAATTCAAAACACACTCATTGATTTAGGAGCAGCAATAAATATTATGAGTAGACAAATCATGGACAAACTAAAACTTCCTAATCTTCTCTTTACACCCACACTATTACAATTAGCAGATAGATCTGTGATCAAACCAGATGGGGTAATAGAAGACATTCCAGTGTCCCTAGGTTCTTGGGAGTACCCTGTGGATTTCATGATCCTAACTCCTAAGAATAATCTAGGAGGCCATCCTGTTATATTAGGAAGACCTTGGTTGGCTACAGCTGATGCTTTTATTAGTTGTAGGTCCGGTGATATGTATATCTCTGATGGTAGTTCAACAAAGAAATTCACTTTATATCCTCCGGCTAGGACAATTACAGATCTAGATGACACTAAATGGATAGAGGATGAATAATATTTACAACCACTCTTCACAATTTCAGAAATTAGTGAAGATAATCAAATTCTGAATAGTCTAGAAAACTTTGAATCCTCTCCAGAACACAAGCATGAATCATTTCAAGAGGGATCCAATATTGAGTTTTTGTCATCTAGGCAGATGTCTCTTCATTCTATGGACAAATTTAGCAGCTCTACAAGTGAAATTTTTCCAGGCAAAACTTTGAACATAAACAAGAACCTAGAAAAATCTCAACAAGAAGAGTTAATCAAAGTATTACAGATACATTCTTCTGCATATGCATGGGAATACACTGACATGAAAGGGATAAGTCCCAAGACTTGTACTCATCACATCTATATAGAGGCAAATTGCAAACCAATCAGACAGCCTCAAAGACGGATGAATCCAAATCTTAGGGAAATTGTTAAAGAAGAATTGCAAAAATTGTTAAATGTTAATTTCATCTATCCTATTTCAAATAGTCAGTGGGTTTCTCCTTTGGTAATTGTGCCAAAGAAAAATGGAAAATGGAGGGTGTGTGTTGAATACCGAGAACTGAATAAATCTACTCTTAAAGACCATTTTCCTTGACCTTTCATAGATCAAGTATTAGATACATTAGTTGGCAAAAAGTACTTTTCATTCCTAGATGGGTTTAGTGGTTACAATCAAATCCAAGTAGCACTTGAAGACCAAGACAAAACCACATTCACCTGTCCTTGGGGTACCTATGCCTACCGAGTATTGCCATTTGGATTATGTAATGCACCTGCAACATTCCAAAGGGCAGTATTAGGAATTTTTTCGGATCTAATACATGACTGTGTAGAGGTGTACATGGATGATTTCACAGTTTATGGGGACACATTTGAAGAGGCTTTAGAAAACTTGGAAAAAGTCTTAAAAAGATGTCGAGAAGCAAACCTTTCACTTAGTCATGAAAAATGTTTTATGATGTTTACTGAAGGTATTGTTTTAGGGCACCACATTTCAGGGGATGGGATTAGAGTTGATGAGTCAAAGGTTGAAGTCATCTCTAACCTATCTATTCCAAATTGTCAAAGAGATGTTAGAATTTTTCTAGGATTTACAGGATATTATCGGAGATTTATAGAAAACTTCACCAAAATAGCATCTCCACTCTTCAAATTACTTACCAAATATTGTGAATTCAAATGGACTTCTGATTGCCAGTTAGCTTTTGAAACCCTGAAAACCAAAATTTCTGAAGCACCTATATTAATGGGACCTAACTGGAAGTTACCTTTTCATATCTCGACAGATGCTTCCGATACAGCTCTAGGAGAAGTATTAGGACAGAAAGATTTAATTCCCTATGCCATCTATTATATCAGTAAAAATTTGACTCCTGCAGAGTTAAACTATACTGTAACTGAAAAAGAGTTTTTAGCTGTTGTTCATGCCATTAACAAATTTAGACACTATATAACGGGCTATGAAACTTTTGTTCACACTGATCATTCTGCAATTAGATACTTAATGAATAAATCAATCACTAATGGCAGAGTTATAAGATGGTTGTTATTATTGCAAGAATTCAACATTACTATTCTAGATAGGCCTGGAAAACAAAACACTGTGGCTGATTTACTGTCTAGAATTCAAAATATCAAAGATGACACTCCGGTTGAAGATCAATTTCTTGATGAATATCTTTTTGCAATCTCTACTCAAACTCCATGGTTTGCTGATATTGCCAATTATTTAGTTTCAGGAAAATTTCCTTCAATTATGAATGCAAGGGATAAAAGAAAAATCATTAACGATAGTGCAAAATATTCATGGGTCGCTAATGAGTTGTACAAGACAGGTCCAGATTTGATTATTAGAAGGTGTGTTCGTGAAGATGAGATGCCTGAGATTCTCAAGGCATGTCATGATGAACCTTGTGGCGGACACTTTGCAGATAAGAGGACAGCCTATAAGATCCTAAATTTAGGATATTATTGGCCATCCTTGTTTAAATATGCTAAAGAGTATGTCAAAAGGTGTGACAGTTGCCAAAGGGTAGGGAAACCTTCTCCTTCAGGTGAGATGCCATTACAACCTCAGGTACACATTGAACCTTTTGAAAAATGGGCTTTGGATTTTGTAGGACCTATTAGCCCTCCATCAAGACAAAAGAAATACATATTAGTTTGCACTGATTATGTTACTAAATGGGTAGAAGCTAAACCATTACTTGTTGCTAATGAATCATCTGTAGTTAATTTTTTTTTTGAGGATATTTTTACTCGTTTTGGTGTCCCAAGGGAAATTGTTACAGATCAAGGAGCTCAATTTACATCAAGGCTAGTGGAGCAAATAATGGAGAAGTACAAGATCAGACATAGAAAATCTACTCCTTATCATCCACAAGCAAATGGTCAAGTGGAATCTACTAATAAGGTCATTGAAGGAATCCTAACAAAGACTATTCATTTACATAGAAGATATTGGGTAGATAGGCTTCCTGAAGCCTTGTGGGCCTATAGAACTACATGGAGAAACACAACAGGCCATACTCCTTATGAGCTTGTTTATGGAAAGCAAGTTTTGTTTCCCATAGAGTTCCAAATTCAAACCTTTAAGATGGCAGTTCAGCTAGGACTTGATTTAACGGAGGCACGGAAGCATAGACTGGAGCAAATTAATGAATTGGATGAGATCAGACAAGATGCAGTTCAGAAAACAAGTCTAGTCCAACAGCAAAGGGCTAGATGGCATGACAAGTACATCAAAGAGAAGAAATTCAAAGAGGGTGACTGGGCTCTCTTGTTTGATTCAAAATTCAAGGATTTTCAAGGGAAATTTCGGACACATTGGCTTGGGCCATATGAAATTGTTCGAATTTTTGATAATGGGGCAGTAAAAATCAGAACTATAGATGAAGAAGAGGTCACTTTTCTTGTGAATGGTCATAGACTAAAGCTATACCACAAGCCACTCTCAAGAGAAGAGTTTGTCAAGAAGTTCCAAGAAAGCAATGATGTGAAGTTAATGAAGAAGAGTCTCTCTTCTTCATCAACTTGATTAAATTTTCTGAAGCATTTCTTTTTGAAAAAAATAAAAAATAAAAAAAAATAAAGGTATAAACATGAAAACCAATCATTGATTGGCATGTTTATACAGAAAAGATAGGGTGAAAACCAGAGTCTCTCTGACACTCTAACTTTTCCCATTTTTGTTTTTACAAGCAGCTGTTACAAAAATCATAAGTTCAGATCCATAGTGCTTATGATCCATCTCATTTCATTTCACTCCATTCACTTATTCATCCATACTCCATTTCATTCCATCATTCATATTTCACTTCATTCCACATATCATTCATCTCATTCCATACTCCATCCATCTCATTTTCATGTCAAAATTTCAAGTTTGATGTTTTGCTGTAAATGAATAAAACATGTCATGGATTACAGGGCAGTTCTTATGTTCTTTCACTCCATTTCATAAACTGAATCCATTCCATTTTCATCATCCACTTCATACATATCATGGCTCATCATCCATCTTCATTCATACCATATAACATTTCACCTATATTCCAAAAACACTCCATTCCATGATCAAAATGCTCTACAGGAACATTCTGCAGCTCAACAGACATTCTGCAGCTGATCAGCCTTTCTGCAGCCAGGCAGTCTTTCCGCAGCTACAAATCTTGAAGGCATCAATCAGCAGACATTAGAATTGCAACAAAATGACCCAGTGTATCCATGAATCAAAAGCATCAAGAAGATTATGAAGACTCTTCCAAAGGTGAACAGAGAAGACAAAGACTACAAAAATCAAATGAAAGGCAGAGGTAACAAGTTTAAATTATAATGGCATTTCATTAAAGTTTAGCATAGTTTTAGTTATGGATTGTTCGAAAAGGTTGTTTTAATTATTTTTATTGATCAGGACCAATAAACCCTCCACAGACTTTGGATTAAAATCTCTCATTTCAAATTCCATATCCGACATCATTTAAGCGGTTAAAATGGTCGAGGTATTTGAATTCTTCACGTCTCTTAACCAAATAATTCAATGATGATTCTCTTTGCCGTTGTAAAAATCTCCGCCGTCTCTTCAATCATTAATTCATTCCCTCCACCTCACTCCACTACTCCATTCCGTGACCACTGCCATCACTCCATTCTGTAGCCGGCATTTCATTCCGTAGACAGAGATATTTTTACCGAGGGCAAAGCAAAAGGATATCAGTTTGAATATCAAAGCACTGTCACTGTAAACGCAGAGGTATAGCATTGAACATTATCATTGTGAACGCAGAGCAGAGCAAAAGGCTAAATTCAGAGGTATAGCAGCGTGAGAATTTGAAGCCATTTGATTCCGTGGGCAGACAAAGTATCACTGTGGGCAGAGATTGAGCATTATCACTATAAACACAGAGGTATAGCAGAGAAGAATTTGAAGTCATTTGTCACCGAGAGACAGAGGTGTAGCATTGAAGAATTTGAAGCCATTTGTCACTGTCAAATGGAGGCATATCAGTCCAAAGTTTAATTGTCAACAGAGGCATATCAGCTCGAAGTTTTGAAGCTGTTTTCATTATCAACTAGAGGTATATCAGCTCGAAATTTGAAGCTGTTGCCACTATCAATCAAAGGTATGTCATTCCGAAGTTTGAAGCCATTTTCATTAAGAACTTGAAGCCATTTCAATTCGAAGGTGAAAGTCATTGTTTTTGTGGGTAGAAGAGTGTTAATTTGAACATTGAAGAAGCAATCATGGGTTTCATTGTAAGAACTGAACCAGTGGGTTCAGAATATTTAGAAGGCTACCCTCAATGCAAAGAAATGTTACAAAAAATAGGATGGCTTCAATTTTTGGAGAAATTTAATGGCTTCCACAAGGAAGTCACTAAAACATTTGCAAGATCATTTCAAGGAACTGAAGTTGAAGTGGGAGATGTCAAATTTACTGTCATTGAAGTTTTCATTGCAGAGGCTACAGGGTTGCTCAGAACTGGAGAGAGATGGTTCAAAAATAGAGAATTCCACAATGACTCCTGGAAACAAATTTTAAAAACACCAGGTATGGATGTTACTGTATTTAAGAAAGGAATTCCCAGTTTTGCATTGAAAAATAAATGGAGAAACATACTACTTCTTCTGCAAAAATTTATTACATGTGAGGGTAGATATGGGACATTTTATGTCTACCACATTAGATTGATAATGCATTTTCTGGGGGAAGACCTAAACCTACCTTACTTCTTGCTTCAAAGCTTGAAAAAGATGGCTTCCTGTGTTCAAAGAAGGGTTCAATTTTTAGAGACAACCTTATATCATCATGGGTTGGTTAAAATTTTGATTGAACATCATTTAACCAAAACAAATGATACATGGGACAATTTCTTGATAAAAAATCATTTTGAAGAGCCAAAAGAACCCACACCTGAACCACAGCCTATAAGGAGAAGCAGGAAATGGAGGGCTTCAAAAGTTGAAATTGACAAAACAGTCCAAGAGAGCAGTGAGGAAATCATTTTAGAGAAGTTGACTCAAATCAAGAGGCAACTTAAGAAAGAGAAGGTAATCAAGAAATCTGCCACAGAGAAAGGAGAGGGATCCTCTCAGCCAAGGAGAAGCCACAGACTAAAGGGAAAACTAAAGAAAACACTAATCAAACAGACAGGGGTAATTAATATCGAAGATGAAGAAACATCCATTGAAGAAGATGTTGAAGAGGATTTTAATGAAGGAACCCCTGAAATTGACCCTGCTCAACAAAAAATTTATGACTATGTGGAAACTTTGGAGAGGAGAGATTCAGAAAGCAGAGAGAGAACCCCCAGTCCTCCACTTTCTAAAATAGATGTATTAAGAAGGGATAGGTGTGAGTCGGAATTACTTAATAGACACATCAAAAATGAGAATGAAATTCTCAAGGATCAAGTCAAGCTCAAAACTGATATGAACTCAACCTTATCCCTCCATATAAACAAAGTGGAAAAGACCAATGAGAAGTTGAAGAAAAGGAACAAGAAGCTAATCAGGGCACTCACCAACCTAAGGTTAAAACTTGTTATCAGAAAACCCAGAAGATCTCTAGCTTCCAGACAAAGGAGAAGGAGAGGATTAGATGTCCTTGCAGAAGCCTCTGAGTTCATAGGATAATTTGCATGAGGACATGCAAAGAGACAGCAGTGGGGGTATGTTGAGCCTCAAAATTGTGCTTTCTTTCATTCCATTTTACCTCATTTTTCTTTGTCTATTGCCATCCTAGACCCAATTGATCAATGAATATAGTTAAAATTACTTCTAGAATGATTTACATGACTGACTTGCTAAGTTTTATGATTTTTTCCATTGTAAAGCATTTTGACCGGAACTAGCTACAGAATGCAGACAATCCGTAGCTAACAGGCGATTCTGCAGCTGCCTTCACGTTTGAGTATGTTCCAGGTGGCCTCTCAAGAAAAACCGCATATGGGCATAATCCACGTCATGTCTACATGGTTCGTTGCTCATCATGGAGGAAGAAACGAATTCTGGGTATGGTTTTGGAACGTGGGAACACATTTAGGAATGAAGACTTCTATTAGGATTGTCTCAGTCCAGATGTCTTTTCCTTCTCACGCAGCCACTTCAAGAGTCCTAATGTGATTCCGATAAGGAAAGACAGTGTTCCTAAATTGTTGCAAATCTTGTTATTTACATTTGTTATATAAACACTTGGGAAACCGAGAGCTAGGTTAGATTTTGATGTTAGATTTTATGCTAGATTTTGCTTAGATTCTGTGCTACATTTCTGAAGACGCAGAGTGCTATGTTCAAGTTATTTCATCTTTAATGAAGCAGACAGTGTTGTTTTGAAAGCGTTGATTTAATTTGGAGTTGAATTCCGTCAGGTGGTAGAGGGCCCCTGCCTCTTGCACGGATTTATTTGCGTAAATTATATAAGTATTCTAGCTGCCTTTACGTTTTTGAATTTGAATTAGTAGTTGTTTTAATTAGCTACTGTAGTTATACTCATTCTAACTCTTCCACAAGAAGAAGCTCTTCCAAAAGATTATAATGATGAATGGGAAATGGCTATAGTATTGTAGGATTAGAAGTTGAATTTGTAGTTGTTTTAATTAGCTACTGTAGTTATACTCATTCTAACTCTTCCACAAGAAGAAGCTCTTCCAAAAGATTATAATGATGAATGGGAAATGGCTATAGTATTGTAGGATTTAGTTGTAATTTTTGTTGTTCAATATCACAGTTACACTTGTTCTAATCACTCTTCCACAAGAAGAAACTCTTCCAATAAATTCTTAAGGAGTCCAAGACATGACCGTGATAATGAATGATTTAGTTGTGTGTTTGAACTAAGTACCATCTCTGTTCTTGCTCTTAAACGCTTGTCCAAAATATCATAATGATGAGTGGGATATGGATATGATATCTTAGTTTTTCATTGCTTTCAGTCCTTTATGTTTGCATTTGCACTCAATTACACAGTCAAAATTGTTCTAAAATCTCTTCCAAAAGAAGGAACTCTTCCAAAATATCAATAATGATGGACAAAAAGATTGTATAATTTCATAGAATGATGCATGATAGCATAGTTAGGATGCTCTGGAGTTTAATTGCACTTAACTCATGTTCAGTTACTTTGTTTTGAGTTTGATGATGACTTGTAGTTCAACATTGTTTTAGATTAGTGACACTTTTAAAGTTTAGCTTTAGTTCAACTCACTGCATTTGCATTCCATAGTCAGTTGTCATTCACTGCACAATAGATTACTTCAGTTGTTAAGATTAACAAAACAGCCTTCATTATTCACAAATCTCTTCTTGTTCTAAAATCCATAATTGACTCATCACTACATGAACAGAAGACCATATCACTTTAAGGCCTGAAGTACTTCTGCAATTTCCTTATCATTTCATAAACAGAGCCCTCTCTCAAAAGACTACTTTGAAAAGAAATTAATAACTCTTGAGCAAGGTTTTGTGACATTCAATTGAATTGCAGAATAGAGTTAGAAAACTAGTCCTAGAATAGAAGATCTTATGATGATATCAATGTTTTATTCCAAACATACTTCAACAAATCTCTAACCAAGGATAAAATGCTGCATCATTATAAGTTAGTTGTTTAAATTGTTTAGTTAGGAAGATTTGCATGTTTAGTTGATCATTTCTCAAGTTGAGTTTATGTTTTTAATCATTTCCTTAGAAGTCATTATCAAGCTCTGTTTTTTCTTAGTCATAGTTTAGATTTGATTCTATTTCAGTGTTTGCAATTGCATTTGTCATTTGTCATCAATCAATTAGGTCTCACTCTGTTTTTAATCATTAGCTTCCTTCCACCAGTTTTCTAGTCATTTTTCTTGTGAATATAAAATCACCAAAAGACAAAAAACATCATAAATCATCACAAAAGACCAAAAACATCACAAAACACTACACACAACGTATTAAGAAACAAGCACCTAGGTACATACAGTACACTTCACTTCAGCAGTTTACAAATCCTGGTTGAAAATTAAATGAGCTCAGTTTAGGAGACTAGATTGAGACCAAACAATGAGTACACCTGAGGAGGCGTTTTCTGGTAAGAAGTCTGATATTTCCCATTTGAGGATTTTTGGTTCACATGTTTACATTCATGTGACTAAGGATGCCAGGAAGAAGTTGGAGCCGATTGCAGAGGTTGGGATATTTGTGGGGTACACTGATACACCCCACAACTATCATGTGTATTTTCCAGACAGTCGCAAGACTTTTGTGCGATGGGATATCAAATTTCATGAGGAGAAAGCCATGAAGTGTTTTCTTGAGAGGGAGCCACACTTGCATTCAGATGAGGAGCTATTAGTTCTTAAGGATGAGCCTCAGGATGTGGATCAGCCACAAGAAGAGGTTCATGGAGTGGAAGAGACCACTCATGCAGCGCCAACCATTAGAGGTCAGAAGCACACTACAGAAGTTGAGCGACTGGCTCAAGATGCAGAGAAAGTTGTAGGAGCACCTACATCACAGCGCAGATAGAGACATTCACGTACACTGGATACATGGCTCTTATGAGCAAGTTTATCATGACAGAGCCATCCTCTTTCGAGGAAGCTGTGGAGGATCCCGCATGGGTAGATGCCATGGTGGAAGAGTATGATTCGATTGTCAGAAATAGTGCATGGGAGATTTTACCAAGGCCGGAAGGGAAATTAGTGGTGGGTTCGAGATGGATCTACAAAGTGAAGCAAGCAGCTGATGAGAGTGTGGAGAAGTACAAGGCAAGATTTGTTGCTCGAGGCTTTTCACAGATTGAGGGGATCGATTATGAGGAAACCTTTGCACCTGTCGCAAGGTATTCTTCCATATGGATGATTATTTCTCTCTCAGCATAGATGGGGTGGCACATTCATCAGATGGATGTGAAGACTGCGTTCCTCAATGGAGTGATTGAGGAGGAGGTGTACATAGAGCAACTCGAATGTTTCAAGATCTTCAACAGCAAGTCGCATGTGTGCAGGCTCAAGAGAGCGCTGTATGGGTTGAAACAGTCACCTCATGCTTGGTACATACTGATAGACAATTATTTCACCGGACTTGGATTCTCCAAGAGTGAGGCGGATCTGAACCTATACTAGATTGTGGTGGAGGGTAAGTTGCTTATCATTGTACTTTATGTAGATGATTTGATATTGAATAGTGATGAACTGTTGATACACTCATGCAAGGCTGATCTTGCAAAGGAGTTTGAAATGAAGGACTTGGGCATCCTTCATTATTTCCTGGGATTGGAAATTTGGCAGTGCAGTGATGGATTGTTTGTGTCTCAAGGTAAGTATGCCCGGGAGATACTGGAGAAGTTCAACATGCATGGCTGCAAGCCTATCGACACTCCTCTTCCTGGTGGTTGGAGGAAAGAGGATGCTACATCAACAGAGGTAGTGGATGCCACTGTTTATCGACAGTTGGTGGGGTCGCTTATGTATCTGGTCAACACACGACCCAACATATGCTATGCTGTTAACGAGCTTTCACAAGCTATGGTTAAGCCTACCAAGCTCTTTTGGAAGGTAGGCAAGCATGTATTGAGATATCTCAGAGGCACATCGGGATATGGATTATGGTACAGACAGTCGGATGAGTTGAAGCTGTGTGGCTTCACGGATGCAGATTGGGTAGGGAGCCCAATGGACATAAAGAGCACATCTGGAGGGATTTTCAATATCGGGTCGACAACAGTTTCTTGGTACAGCAGAAAGCAGAGATCCGTGGCACTCAGTTCAGCAGAGGCCGAGTATATGGCAGCGAGTTTGGCTGCATGCGAGGCTATATGGATGAGGAAGATCCTGGTCGGGTTGTTTGGTTCACACTTAGATCCTACTGTGATATATTGTGATAATTAGAGTTTCATCAAACTCTCGGTTAATCCAGTATTTCATGATAGATCTAAACACATTGACATCTGTTATCATCATATCAGAGATTGTGTGCAGCGGAAGATCATGTTACTTTCATACATTCCTACGGAGGATCAGGATGCTGATATCTTGACGAAGGTGCTCACCAGGAGAAAATTTGAATACCACAGGGGCAGGATAGGGGTGGAAGATAATCCTTATCTTGTTGAGAGGGAGTGTTGAGATTACAACAAGATGATGAGCTTAGTGGAAATAAGTCAGCTTCACTAAGTGGGCCCGCAGGCTATTTTTGGCACAAGTCTATTTTTAGACATGTCGATCATATTCTATGAGTTGCAGGATGCTATTTGTGGATGGTTGGTCAAGTCAGAAAAAATAGATGGACTTCTATTTTTAGACATATTGGGCGGAATCTATTTTTAGATTGCTAGTCTAAAAATATTTATGTCGAATATTATTAGCTCTTAATAATATTTGGACTATAAACATTATCTTATTCTCTTGGAGCACTTCAGTTAAGTGCACAGATGTGGCATAGGATCTGATAGAAGGAATTACGCTATTCCTAAGGGTTAAGTGGAGCTATTGCATGGATACTTCAGTTGAAACTCATGTGATAGAGTTTGGTGGAGTTATTGAGCTAGTTGATGGAGTTGTGTTCAGTTTAACTGAGTTAAACATAGTTGAGCTAGTTGTATCTAGTCTAACTCATTGATACACTAGTGAGAGTGGTGTGAATTAATTATTAATTAATTCAATAATGATTAACTCATTAATCAACTAAAGAATACATCAGTTAACTATAGTGCATGGACAGTTTCAGTGGATACCAGTGAAGAGGTAGGTGAAAGAGCAGTGTGACTATCAGTTGTGATGATACTGTTGCATGATTTGCAACAACCAGTGATTGGAGATGCCAATGAGGATTGCGTGAACAAGGATGGACCAGTTTGAGTTCATTCAGAGCCATTCTTCAGCAGTGATTATGGAGTAGAGGCAGGCTATCAGGTGGCAAAGATTGGAGCATGTGATTTGCTAGATCGGGCTTGATTAGTGTGTAGCAATTGGAGATTGTACTGAGAGCTTTGTGAGGAGCTTTGTATAATGATTGTTACATGATCTCTATGACGTATAATATACAGATAGTTGGGGGTTTTCAGCTTTAAACTTTCCCATAAATACTGTGTTCATATCTGTGATTGTTTATGGTTTTAATGTGCGCATGCGATTGTTTTTATTTCCGCAATTAATGATCAATGGTAGAAGAGATTTTGTATTGTGCATGAAGTTAAAATAGTGTGTGATCAAGAGAATCTCGATGAATAATATATCAGTTATTCAAATTTCTACACAAATTTACTGTTTGTGAAGTAAGGAGGGTCTTTTCACCATGATAAGGTCTTCTGTTTGTATGATGAAAGAGGCCTTCAAAACATGATTTGATCTCCTGATTTTTACCAAGGAGGTCATCCTTTAAAACTACTATTGCAGCTTGTCAACACCATAATGCATCTTAATTGTTTTATGAGATGAAAAAGGTCCTTAAACCATGACTTGGTCTCCTACTAGTATGATGAAGGTGGCCTATCAACAATGATTTGATCCTCTGATTTTTACCAAGGTGATTATCCCTTTAAACCCACTAATGCAGCCTCTGTTTTAGAATATCTTAAAAAGAAAATTCTTTGCATTGACCAAGACTTGGTTTCATATATGTCTGCTTAAACCTTTGAATAATATGAGCCATATTGTAAATATTTTGGAGAGCTTATCCTTTGCTTTTGTGAAGGAGGCCTTCAAACAGTGAAAGTTTCACCTATCTCAACAATATGCCCTCTTCCTTTTAAATGATCTGAAAAAGTAGCTCTTGATGCTTGCCTATCATTCATCACTTGGAGGAAGATAGTCTATGATAAACCATAATGGATCTGTAAAAATAAAAATTCCCTTTTCACATACACCTTCTGTGTGAATGCTTCTTTACACCAGTTTGCAGAAATGACTAGAAACAGAGCTTGGTCTATCAATTTCACCATTCAGAAGAGGTTGTTTTAATCAAAATTATAACCTCTGATTTATCCTTTGAAGGAGGTTTTCATAAACATAAGATCAGAGGCCCTTAACACTAGCATGTCAACCTTTTGCTTGTGATATGAAAAAGGCCTTTTAACTTATCATCTTTCATTCGTGTCACCGCTACTCCTCAACTTGTCTTTTCAAAAGAAAACTTTCTTAAGCATAATTTTAATCCTGCTATGAATCCTCTTTTCATTTTTGGAGGAGGTGGCACACAACAGCTTCTGAAGTCACTTAAGAACATGTTGGCCCTCTGCTTGTTTATGAAGGAGGCCACAAAAATGTCTTCCTAACCCTCTGCTTTTTGAAGGAGGTTCTGTCATTGTGGTTCTAACCATCTGCTTTTTGAAGGAGGTTCTGTCATTGTGCTTCTAACCATTTTATTTTCATGAAGGAGGTTATCTTTAACACAGGATATACATCTATTTCAAATCACTGTACCTTGCTCTGTATGTTTGTAAAAATTCCAATAGGAAACAAAGTGGAATTTGACATTCATTATTGATAAAATCACTTGGAAATCATGTCCTCTTTCTTTATGAGGCCTTGTCTGAGGTGTATATATCCTTTTGTAAAATATCACTGTGAACACAAAACTAGAAGAAATGTGATTTGTACCTGGAGAGTGTTTGCTGCTAGATATCATTGAACTGTCTTTTCCCTTGACTGTGTTGTCAGAGGTTCATTGAAATTTCATTTGACTACTTTTCAAAACCCAGTTTGAAGGTAACATAAGAAGAAACTGTCTTTTTATTCCCTACATGATGATGCCCTTTGGAAGATTATGCAGTACTGATTTTGGAGGAGATCATGGAGTACTGCTGATCATCATCACTCATTCTTTTGTGTTTATTTGACATGAGGAATGATCTCTGCTCTTCAGGTAGCATTTGGATTTATAACATGTACTCTTGCTGCTCTTACTTACTGTACTTTACTTTCCTTGATGGCAAACTAAGTCAACATGAAGGACCTGTTGAAATTTTCCCTTTTGACCTCCTTTGTACATTGATCATCATTTAATTACACCCCTGCAGAGATGTAAAAACATATGTTTTGGAACCTTGGAGAGCTCTTTTGGTGTTTCATGGAGATTTTGCCTGATCTAAGCATTTTTCTTTAGACAGTGACAAACCTTCTCTTTTCCTGATTTGGACCTTTGTTGAACTTCTTCTGAAATGAGAAAAAGTGACCTCTTAGTGGTGTGCAACTTATGGATAGAATAATGTTTGTTTTGCAGAGTAGGAACTATTTCATGGTTGACTGGTACTAGACATAGGCTTTTGGCCTAGGATATCTTAGCTAAGGAAAAACCCCCTAAACACCACTATCTAACTTAGGGACAATTTTGACAGATTCTGAGTGTTTTCTTAGGCATGATCAAATTTTCAGATTTTTAGATGGCCAGGGATAGAGTTGCAAACACTTTGTCAACCTTTGGATAACAAATGGCATGAGAAACAAGGGTAAATGACATCAGATAAACCAAGCTAAGACAACTCTAGATAGGGATATTTTGTTGAAACAAGATAGGACTTGAAAACTGGAGATTGTTCTCATCATAGACTGATAGGAAGGGGTAGGAGCACAAAAAATTTGTTTGGGGTGTTTTCTAGATGAAAAATTGACAGTTTGAGATTAGCTTCTAGAAAACTTAGCTAAGGAAACTAGTCATCAATAATAGGTAAAAAATAATGATGACTAACAGTGGCTCCATTTGGGGGGGGGGGGCAGCTCCTTTTCAAGAGGTGTCCAGAATTGCAGATCTATGGCTTGTGAAGACCAGTACCTTATCCATTGGCACAAATTTATTCCTTTCTTGATGCTATTTCTGAAAATTGACAGCATGATTAGCATCAAAGTCATCTCTACCTACCTAGCTATATTTCCTAACATTTTTTATTCTTTTAGGTGCATTTTGACTAACAACCCTTTGACATGATATTTTTGGAAAAGACACTATCTAATTCTACACTTATATCTTCCGGGAGTTCAGATTAAACTGATGAACTCGTTTTATTCTCTACCTATGCTAGATTGACTATCAAGATTAAGTTGTTTGACAGGATTTCATTCACTACGCTAAAACATGAAATTGGAAAATGACCAAATCAGGATTAGACGGTTTGATTTTTCATGTGTTTGTGGCATAAAAGACAAGCTGCACACAAATATTATTTTGCACGAAAACAAGATTTAGAAAAATCAGGGCTTGGATACATAGTTTTTTTTTCATCCCTGTTTTCCTCTTTGGTTCTATTTTGAGTGTGTGGAACGAGTATCTTTTCCTAATCTACTTTCTTTGACAAGTTGAGATTACACAATTTGAATATCACTTCTTTCACTAACTTATAAACAATAAATTTAAAACATGTTCAATTATGATTAGGCTAGATAACTGAACAAGATATCTTTTGAGCACTAGTGGTGGAATTTAGACTTGTGCACTTTCAGCATGACTATTTTTTGAACATGGGGCTTTTCTGCTATTTTCTAAAATTTCCCTCTTTTCAAATTTTCTACTGTTTTCGTATTTTTTGTTTTTTTGATTTATTTCTTCAAGCAATGGTATGTACAATGATTGAAAAATCTGAAACTAGAACTCCTGAAAACGGTGAAACTTGAGCATCTTATCTTCATAAGGATCTCCTGATGCTCTTGGTCCACTCAGCTCTTGAAAAGAAAAGTTTGGAAAATTTTCTCTTGTAAGCATAACATAAGGATTCATGCATGAATCTCTAAACAACCCTGTGTCTTCCTGCTTTGCTTCTTTATACCTTTGATTTCCACTTCTCCTTTTGCTGTACATATTTTTCAAATAATGCAGATATTATTTGCCATTTTTAAAGAATATGATGACATCGTCAAGGTACATCATAATGAAGAAATTCAGAACTGGAAACATGGCCTTCAGGAATATGTCTTTGGTGTCTGGTGGTTTTACAATTCTGGGTTTGAAGATGGAACTGCTTCTAGCATATTTGAAAAATTATTTGAGTTGTTTGCTTTGAAAAGGAATTAATTGATGATACCCTGAAACATCACTTTGTAAAGATACATGATTAGAAGCACCTATAATTTGTATAGTATGGTCTTGTTTAGGAAGAATATAATTTATGTTCCGGGGGTGTGTATCTGTGTTTCTGAAATCAATACATATCCTATGCCCAACTGTCTTGTCTTTGATTGTTAATGTTTGATCAAGATTTTTGTATTTCCTTTTGTCAAAGTTGTTTCTTGAAATGATGGCAGTGTTATAGTGTTTCAAATTGTTTTCCCGACATGTACTAGTATCTTGAACAATTTTTCATATTCTAGCAGTTCTAAATCTTTGGTGAAGTGAAAGAATGTTAGCTAGTTCAATCAGCTCAGGTATTTTTGGACTGCAGTCATCACATCCCTTCATATCAAGTTTATCAGACATTCTTCTCGGATATTTTACAGTTTTGGCGATAGTCAAGGTTTCATTCGGGGAGGTAAAGTTATAAGATGGTGAAGCATTTAAGTATGGAAAGAACATTAGGCTCCCCTGCCCCTGATTTCCAAATAGGTTTGTAATATGTAAGTCCTCCAGTTCTTTTGTTTTGAAAAAGGTTCCTGATTATACTATTGATGTTTGTCCTTGGTTTGAGCAATTTTCTTGAGGGTGTGTAATGTTTTTTGTTTTCTGATCTATCTCTGTTTCTAGAAAAACAAATTCCCTCTCGTTAAGACATAATTGTTCAAGGTCATGATAGTTTTGAGTATCTAGCTCATCATAGAGAATATGGGGTGGGTGATGCAGTGTGCCTAGATTTGTTTCAATTTCTCCTACCTGTTTATCAAGGTCTTCATTAGTGTGTAAAATGAAGGAATTTAGATCTGAATGTATGGAATACATAGGGATGTTATTTGGCCTTTCTTGGTTGCTAACCATATATTCCATGTGTGATTCCCGATACAGTATTCTTGCTTGATTAAGCACAAGAATGGTGGCGTAAGACATATCTAGTTGAGTATTTCCTTGAAGCTTGGCCCCCCAAGATCTGGATAAAAGCATTCCGTACTTGGGAGGGATGTCTGAAACTACTATGTCCATGACCAGGTGTTTTGCAGGTACTTGGGCCGAACTGACACAAAGATATTTTATCAGGCCTAGACACTTGACTCTGCTCGAATGAAATGAATATAAGTCTTTATAAGGTTTTGTTATTTCTAGGCCTAATATTTCCATTACTAATTTCGGCATGAGATTGTGAGAGGCCCTGGAATCTAGCATGGAATTATGTAGGATTTGGTCATGTATATTCAAACTAATGTAAAAAGGAAGAGTGGTTCCCTCTTGATATTTTCCTTCTATTTTTGGTCCAAACAACACCTCAGGGGCATCATCAGCTAGGTGTAAAGTATCTGCATCATTTCCTATGTTTAGGACCTTTATAAATTGAAATTTGTATGAGCTTTGGGCAATAAGTTCACTGAGAGGCATGGTGATCTTAATTTTGGAAATTTCCCCTTCAAAACTGAAGGGTGCTTGTAGTTTAGATAGATTTGCTTCAGTTTTTTCAGCCATGAATTTCTCTATATTTTTAATTTGCTGACTTTTATTTGGGGTTTTGCTCAATATAGTTGTTTCGGGGATCTTAGTAGAGGCACTAGGACAGTTTGGATCAAGGCTTGGCTGACTAGCTTTGTCTTTGTTTTGGTCAGTTTTCTTAGCCATGATTTTGTTACTATCTGCTGTTCTTTTAAGAATGGTATCGGGGGTTTTAGTAACAACAGTTTCTGAGCTACCTTTCTTAGAGTTCTCTTGGTTTTTCTTACTCCTAAGATCATATTGCATGTGGACTTCCATTATATCATTTTTTAATCCCACCTCAGGATCTACGGGGTCCTCATAATTTGCTTCGTTTTGATTTGAGGAGAAGAAAATTTGTTCTTCTTCTGTGAGGAAAACCTCACCCTCGCTATCAAAACCTATCAAGTTTAAGTGATTTTCATCAAGTGGTTCCATATCTCTTTCTACCTGATCAACATAGTTATCATTGAAAGGTGGCTTGATCTGTTGGTCATTTTCCCTTGTTTTGTTCTGAGGCGGGTCTCTTCTAAAATTTTGGTTCCGGTTTCTGTTTTGAGGGTTTGGCTGGTTGTCCTTAAGAGGTGTTTTTTCATTCAGTTTTATTCTTTCCCACATTTTTTTCCATGGATCTAACCAGGTTGTCTATTCTGAGGTCTGAGGAGGAAACTGAAGGCATGACCTCATCATGGTATGTGACTTTATTTTCTGATCTTATCCTAGCTCTTTTCTCAGCTAGGTTGGATTCGGTACTAATAGCTACATTTTGCATTTCTTCTAAAGTTGGGGGGTCTCTTTCTCTTAGTTGGTATGTCATATCTGGATCGAAACCTTCGGGAAATTTTGCTAATGCTGTGCCAAGTGGAGGTTTCATGTGAGGCGGGAGGGCGTTATAGACAGTGTTGAATCTAATGCAATAGTTTTGAACAATTTCCCCCATATTCCTTTTAATATTGTTATATTCAGAAAGGATTTGGATGGGGTTTTTCCTGATTTCCCACCTATTTATGAAAGTTTGGTAAAGTGCTGGGAGATCATATATGCTGTTAGGAGCTAAGATTTTAAACCATTTCTTAGGTTCTCCGCCTAGGCTTTGGGTGAACATTCTCATCTTTATGGTTTCATCTTCTAGTTCCATGTAGTCAAAAGCATCAGTGATCCTATCTACATGCTGTTGGGTGGTAGTGGCCTCAATTCCAATGAAGTGTGGAATTCGGGATTGGTAATCATTTTGCAAAGGTACCAAAGGCAATGGTAACACTAAAGGTGCATACCAAGCTGCCATGATGGGAGCGAATGGTAGATTTACAGTATGAGGGTTTGTGGTATGGGATGAGGTGATTTGCACAGTGGTGGTCTGAAAAGTTGTGGCGGATGTACTTGGGCTTGTGGACTAATTCTGAGCAGATTTGGGGTGATAAGAGCCAAAATGGTGGAGAAGCTGAAAATCAGGAGGTGTAGTGGGTGAGGCTTTTCTGCTAGGACTCTGTTGCAAATCTAAGGGCTCAAGATCATCAAGTTTGATTTTACTTCGTGACTTGCTTCTAAAAAGGTTTTTTGCCGAACTCAAGGAAAACTGGGAATATTTCAAGAATGTAAGGTGTTCAAGTACATAGCTTGCTTTGTGGATGGTCCTATCAGTAGCTAAGTCACCAGTTTCAGAAGTTTGCCACAAAATATTTTCTAGCTCGTCAACTATGATAGGGGGATTTGGATCCAGGTGAGATATGGTATTAATTCTTCGTGAAGCCAGATTTCAAAGTCAAAGTTTAGAGAGGGTGATAGTTGTGATTGTTTTTGGATGGATGACCTCTCTAGGGGTTTCTCTAATGTGAAGAATGGTAAAAACAAGATGAAGGCTAGTGGAGTCGCCAGGTGGATTTTCTTGAGATTTATGGTCCACCACCAATACTGACCAAGAAGTTTTTTAGGAAAATTTTTTCTAGAAAAATTTTATGTGGAAACTTGCAAGAATGACTTAAAACTTAATTTCAATAGTTTTCTAGATTGTTGAGAAAGCTATGGTTCTATTTGCAAGTTTATTTTGTTGATTTCCTATGTCTAGATGAGTATTTCTGAATCCCTAAGTTGTACTTATTTTGTCACTGATTTCAGAAGCTACATCATGAACTTTGAGTTTTGGGAAAGGTGAGTCAACATAATAGTATGGTCTATGAATTTTTTTGGTTTTTTATGGAGTATAAGGGTTAATAAAAAAACTCAGAAACAGGTTATTCCTCTCTTCTAAAATATAAGGCCTACTAGAGGCTAGTGGAGTCACCAGGTGGATGTTTTTTTTGCTTTTAGAGATATGAACTTATGGTCCACTGCCAATAATTGAGAAAAAGGCAATCTAGGGATGTTTTTTTTTTTTTTGGGTTTTCTGAGTTTTCTATGTGTAGCCCTGAGGTTTGTAAGAGTTTTCTATAACCGAATCATCATTTTGCTAAGATGGTGAAACAATAAGAGTTTACTCTAAATGATTTCTTAGGCTGTTTGTCTGAATTTAATTTTGAAGGACTAATGAGTCTACAAGGGTTTGCTAGATTTTCGTGTACTCAGTAAGTCCCACCATGATTGCCATTATGTTAGTGTGGCGATGAGGAGGCGGATTCACTAGATATTCTTGAAGACAAGGGATTTCTGGAGTCCTAAGGTGTACTTATTTTGTCACTAACTCAAAAAGGTCCCACCGTGATCGCCATTAAGCGTGAGCAGTGGGGTAAGTCGACAAGATAATCTCTTAAGGGATGCTGAAATGTTTAGGGAAGTCTAAGTTTGTTTATTCACTCAGAGTCCCACCGTGATCGCCATTATGTTAGGGTCTCGTGATTTGGCAGATTGGCAAGCCAAATGACAGGGTAACATCAAACCAACTTTGGAGCCCAAGGACCTAACCTTCCTGGACTCAAAGAGGGCTCTCTCTATTTCTGCAAAGGATGTAAACTTGTTTGCTTTCTATGTATCTGATTTTAGGATAGTTGTTAAGTATGTTTTGGTTTGTTTTTAGGTTTTTTGAGGGAGAACTGATCAAAGGATAATAAGATCAAAATTTTATCAGATCAACTGGGCTATGGGGTCGATAAGGTCGAGACTGCCTCAAAGGGTGGACAAGGCATATTGTAGGGCCGATTTGGTCGAGGTAAAATGGATTATTTTAGGTGGAATGAAATGGGATGGACACTAAATTTGTGAAAGGACAAAGAAGTTTAAGCATAAATAGTTTTACAACAGACATCCATGTGGTAGGGCTAACCATTAATCACTATAGATGAAACTCAAACTGATAGATGCATAAAATAAACATTCAGGCGATACATATAAGTATAAGACCTTCTAACTTTGGGAAAATCACCTTCAGAATTTGGGGAAAACACACAAGACAGACTGTAATATTCCTAATTAGCAGTGGCTAATTGGAATATTTGATTTTGCTCAATTTTTCTGTCTATAGTTTATTAATAAATAAAAAGGTGAGTAGAGAGGGTCTAACTGACTTAGTGGAATAAAACCCACTCCCTATTAGCACAACATTGTGACTTAAAGGGAGCCAAGGGGGGGCAAGCATCACGTAGAGAAGGGTCCCACATATGCACTAGGAGAGACTCCGCAGATGAGGGTGAGCACGTGGCAAGGGGGAGGCTATGTTGAGGAGATAGGCCTTAGGGTTTGGAGGAAGGCCAACGTTATAAAAGAGGGAGGAGCCTCCTCATTTCATTCATTCGTTGTTGATGATATTGAGCTGCTCATTTGACTTCTTGAGCACGCTGGCTATTTAGCCTGTCTGTAGCACTGTTTAATGCATTGAGTGTCTCCGGTCGGAGATCTCGCCCTTAGCCCCGGGGGACTTCGAGTGCCTACTCGGGCAAGGTAGTTTCTTCAGCATTTTGTGGGAGGTTTGGTGTTTGGTTTTGTTGCGGAGCCAAGCATTCAGAGGGACTGCACAGTCATTGAGAGGGAGGGCGCAGTCCATCTAGGAGGAGCTCCGGATTGAGATTTTTGCTGGGGTTTTGAGCCGGAAGATTGAGCAGAGAATCAACGTTTTCCTTTGGGAGGATTTTGGTGGAGTTTGAGGCCGTATTTCATTCATTCCTATTCAGCCTCTGCGCAGAGCCTTGGAGGCCAGCGTAATTCCCCAAGGGGGTGTTTTTCGGGGGTTAGCCATTTCTGATATGATTTCTGGGTTTTGCTGAGATTGGTGAGTAGAGGAGGATTCCAGATTTTTAGCTCATTCCGGCAAGGAGAGCAGCACCTAGTCATCAGTCCATTTCAGTAGTAGCAGCTACACGGTAGTTTTCCCGCAGCTGGGACATAGTTCATAGAGAAGCCATTTCCTTGTTATTCTGAGAGTATTTCTTCACTTGCCTTGAGCAAGTCTAGGTGCCATCATTCTGATCACCTATTGTATTTCATTATATTTCTCAGTATAATAAAATGGCTTAATATTCTCTCTCTATTTCTGGAGCATTTGTTATAAATGTTATCTATGCTATTGTATGTCTACATTACTGTTGTTTTTATATCGTCGAGCATTCTAGTTCTATACCAATTGGTGTGTTTCTCTTCATACTCTTAGACAGAGTCTGGAAAGGGCCAGGTAGCCTCCAGATCTCACCCTCTTTTCAGAGGTGAAATATCTGGTAAACGCCCTCCCAGTCCATCTCTAGTTAGAGTTTTTCGTGTTTGAGAGATATCCCCCATAAAGGGATATTACACAGAAAAAAAACTCAATCTATGAAGAGGGAACTTCTAGAAATCATATTTTGAGCTATCGGGAACTCTGAACTAAGATTGTAGAGCATAGGCAAAGGGCAAGATCGACACAAGACCTCTTTGGTTTAACTAGGACAATCAAACATTAAGAGAAAGGTTTCAGTAATGGGGTTTTGGTTAGCTACGAGTAAACAGGGCATACCATGAATCATAATAGATAACATACATAATAACCATTAACAAAATTGATAACAATTTCTTAGGGTATCAAAGAGTAGTTAAAAATTATTTGACATAACTAAGAAAGAAGAAAAACATAGGAGCTGTAATGAAATCAGGAAACTCGAGGAGCCTCCATGGGCATGTCTCAAATCTATTCTTTACTGACCTACAACAAGCAAGAAACATGGAAACATGTATGGTAAACTAAGGAAAACATACAGATAAGGAACACTATACCATTTACCAAGCCATGGAATCCAACAAATAGTCCTCTTCCACCATCCAAGACAAACAATAAATCATCCACATCACGAGACAAAGCGTTTCTTCAAAGCTTGCAATATCATGTATTTCTATATATCATCAAGTTCAGCCTCTTGATACAATGAAATATCTTGGAATATATAGGCTAAAGAGTAAGAAACTATCCAAGAGCATCTAGAAGGCCATTGGCCTATTACAAATATCTGATTTTGTCCTTGAGGCATTACAAAGCCCAAGGCACAAAATATCTTTAAAAATATCTTAAAATGCTAAAAAAGGAAATAAAATTGACTTTCCCTAACTGACAATGGCCAAAAAAGGCTTAACGCACATTTGGATAAGCCACTTCAGAAAACTGCCTTTTTTGCCAAAATGCTACAGGAACGTAGCAGCAGAAAATTCCCTGTATTGTAGACAACTTTTGAGGGACCTCCCGATGTCGAAACGAGGCTCGTGATGGCTTGTTGGAAAGCCCTGGATGTCTAGTTTCTAGAAATACTTGATTTTGCCCAAAACTATCCCTGGAAGTATGTCAAAATATGGATTGAGTGTAAAAAAAAAAGTAGCCCTTACTGATTTGTGAGGCAGAAAGTTAAAAAATCATCGTTTTTCGCCTCTTTGGGGGACCAAAACACCTCCTTTGGATCTGAAAATTTGTGAGTATCTGCCCCTAAATTTATTCCATCCAAAAAAATGACTTTCATGAGCTGAGGATGCTCCTAGCACCCATGGCAGTGCCCTGAAAAATGTGCAATTATGGCCAAAAAACACAAAAAACAAAATCTTGTCAAAATTTGCTCAATTTTGGTGAGCAAGCCCGTCATGGGTTCTTAGAAGCATGTAAGGAAGCCAAGGCCAATATTTCAAGCCCTGATGTGCCTTTATCCATTTTTTCTACCAGGCGCCTCTTTCGGGTAGCCTTGAGCTTTTCTTGAGCAAGTTTGAGCTTTCTTCGAGAAAATTGGTTCAACTTCTTGTAGTGCCCGGTCATCTTCTTTTTTAGACTCAAGTCTCTGTTAGCTTTCTATAAATTATCCTCCAAATTCTTGTTGGCCCTTTCAAGCCATGGTTCTCTATTATTTTCTATTTCTTAGGCGAGCAATTGAATAAGAGGATAAGATCGAACAAGGGCTGCCTCTTCTTCCTTCTTTTTCTCCAAAGCTTTCTTGAGACCCATAGTCCTAGGCCTCTTTCTCATTGGCTGCTCTTCTTCTTCAGTATCATAAAATTCGCCCATAATCTCTTCAAGCTTGACTTGTTCTTTGTAGGCTTCTCTTTGGTATTTGAAAGCTCGGGCCTCATAAACTGCCATTTGACCACTCATTTGTTTGTTTTTCATCTGTAGAACATGTATGAGGTCCTTGGACCTTTCTAGATCAGCTTGTAGGTCATGAATTTGGGCTTCTATGTTTTGTAAAAGAGCCTCAAGAATTCTAGCTTCATCATCCCCATCATCACTGTCTATCTGGATGATGTCAAACTCCCTTTCCTTTTCATGACTACTCTCATCTTTTTCTTTCCCCTTGCCTTGGATAGACTTCTTGGTCCTCTTCCTCTTTGGAAATTCAACAATGCTCTTCTTAGGTAGCTTGCCTCTACTTCTTAGTTCTCTTGTGACATTGCTAATCACTGCTGGAGTGATCTTCTTTTTTGCTGATCTAGTGTTTCTAGGCTTCGCCACTTTTGGAGGGAGAGTCATGGCCCCTTGCCTAGGAGAGGCAGCTAGCACATGCTCTTGGCTGTGTTGAGGAGAAGAGAGAGATATTTTCATAACATGCACTTGCTCAACTTGGTCCTTGGTTTGGTCTTGGCTGCCCTTAGTACTGTTTTGATCTTTTTGTTCCATGTTGCCCCCTTCGGAATTCTCACTGTTTGGTGTTTTCTTGCCATCATTATTGCTTTCTTGAGGGCTGTCTTGTTTCTCATCATAAGTGTATTTTTGAGGACTATCATGAACCTCATCATAAGTTTCATTTTGAGGACTGTCATGACCCTCATCATCACTATTTTGGCTGCCACTTTCTTTGTTTTCTTGAGGAATTTCTTGTTCATTTCTGTCCCTGCTTTATTCATGACTTCTGTGTTCTTTTCCTTCACTATTTTGTTCCTCATCACCATCATGCTTACTGCTGTGTTAGCTTTCATCATGTTCCTCTTCATGACTAATATGCTCACCCTTATTTCCTTCTTCCCCACTTTCATGCTTAGAGTCTTCACTTTGTCCCTCATCATCACTAGTTTGACTCTTGTCACTTTGCCCTTCTTCATTACTAGTTTGCCTCTTGTCACTTTGTCCTTCTTCATTACTAGTTTGCCTCTTCTCTTCTTCACTCTCAATCATAGGGGATTTTGGTCTTTTAGGATTGGATTTACTAGAAGAAGGAGAAACATTATGAGTGGATGGTGAGGAAGGTGCATGAGATGAAGAGGCAATGGAAAAATCAAGATGGGAGATGAAAGAGTCCCAAGAAACTCTCTTCTTTTCCAGTTGATGGAGGATGATGATCTTGTTAAGGGAATGATGAAACAAACAAGCTTGTTGTTGAGCAGAGGGCTTCTTTTGGACAATAGATGCTATTTTTTCAATGCTTCTATGGAGGAAGAAAGGTAGGTTTAGCAACTGAGTTCTTGTGAAATGCATAAGAAGCCTGATGTGATAGGCATAAATCTGGGAAAACCTCCCTTCACATGTGAAATAATTCATGATGACTTTCATGAGGGGGGCATAGCTACTCAATAAGTGAGAAAAAGGGAAAATAGCTTGGCAAGCATCCTGATGGCCTGGTTTTAGAAAGGGTTTATAGTGATTCAGATCTAGGTATGTTTGTTTGATCCACTTTTCTCCTATATAGGGGATCTTAGTTGCTTTAGAGATAGCCCTAGGAGAGAGTTTGAAATCCAGACCTGCTATATGGACATGCTTTCCTTGCAGCCTCAAAGCAAACAAATGTGTCAAAGGAGGGTGATTTTTTACTTCTTGGACTTTTTGGCAAAAATCAAAGCATCCTACTTCATGAAAATTTAAGAGTACTAAAGAAGATTCATTCACCTCGAGTTGTTATAGGCTCATACCTATTGTGATACCCACTTCTGATGTCCTTCTTTGGAGGAATTTTTGCTTTTGATACCCTTCACTGACTTACCAAACAAGACCTTTGAAATGTATTGAAAAATAGACTACTGCTTTTCTCTTTAGTTGGCAAACAAGTGTTTGTTAAATGAAAAAAAATTACTTCTCCAGCACTGTGTTTTATGCAAAGAGGCCTTTAGTAAGATCTATTTGTGGTTTTTGAAGACAAGTCCCCTTTTGTTTTTGACACAAAAACTCTTTCCCTCAATCATTGCTTTTTGAAATCACTGTTTAAGAGGTGAGAAAATCCCTTATAAACTGATCAAAATTGTTTCACCCACTCACTATCTTCCTTTCTCTCTAAGAAAAGAGTACACTCTTGAAAAAACACTGTGCTTCCCCTTTGAACAAACTGTCCTCTTTAATGATCACTATTTCTCTAAATAAAGTAGTGTCCCTGTCACTTATTAAGCAGGTGAGAGGAGTTTTTTATATGGCCCGAATGCTTGGTTGAAGGCGAAACTTGCATGGGCGCCGCGTTCAGGATTGGCCCGAGCGCCGGGCCATTTAGAGGTGGCTCGGCCGTTCAGAGATGGGCCGGGCAAGGTGAAAAATGGGCTATGCAGATAGTGGATATGACAAATTCAAGGGAAAAATTGAAAGATGAATATGGCAAGAATAGAAGGCAGGTGGGAGGAATGTTTACCGTGGCTCGAAAGCTTGTTTAGAGGTAGAAATAGCGAACGTGCTGCGTTCAGATGGGCGCCGAGTGCTAGGCATCGGTGTGTCACGCACTTATACAAGCCCACCGCGCTATGTAAAATACCCTTCTGTAGTCACCTATAGGTATGCCGCGCTATGTTACAGGCATGTCGTGCGTCAAACAAGCTGTAAATGCTCAAAAAATTGCTCGAGACTTGTTCTCTTTTCTCCATGGAAGTTGTTTGTATGTTGATAATGAATGTTAGCTCATGCCCTATTATACTCATAAGGCTTTTTAAAACCCTTTTCCTTCTTTTAATTTGAAAAACGAAACATCCCCTTTTGCCTTTGTTTTCAAAACAAAATGACTTTGTTGCATTTGTATTTGAACATAGTCTTTCTTTTGTTTGTTTGCAAGAGACTTTTGAAAAATCACTGAAGTCTTCATTTCTGATGTCACTGTAAATTTCTTTTCAAAACTTATTTAACCCTACTGTTTGCTTTTAACCCATTCTTGTTATGAAAGGGGCTATAAAAACTTTGTTATTCTTCGATTTGTCTACAAGGGAGGTCATCACAAAAACCACTATTGTAGCCTTTCAAAACCACAATGAAAATCCTCTATTTACCGTATCATTTGTTTAAAAACAAAATGAAAATGTGATTTTGTATTTGAAAATAGTTTTTCTTCCTTTGATTGTTGAAAGAGAACCTTGAAAAAGGGCTGATGTCTTCACTCTAAAGTCACTGCGAATTTCTCTTCACAACCTTTTTAACCTTGATGATTGTTTTAACACCTTGTTTGTCACAAAGGAGGTTATCAAACTATGATTTGATTATATTTGTCTACAAGGGAAGTCACCATGAAAAACCACTACTGCAGCCTTTTACAACCACTGTGAAAATTTACTGTTTTTGAAGTAAGGAGGGTCTTTTCACCATGATAAATTCTTCTGTTTGTATGATGAAAGAGGCCTCCAAAACATGATTTGATCTCCTGATTTTTACCAAGGAGGTCATCCTTTAAAACTACTACTACAGCTTCTCAACACCATAATGCATCTTAATTGTTTTATGAAACGAAAAAAGTCCTTAAACAAGGACATGGTCTCCTGCTAGTATGACGAAGGTGGCCTATCAACCATGATTTGATCCTCTGATTTTTACCAAGGAGATTATCCCTTAAAACCACTAATGCAGCCTCTGTTTTAGAATATCTTAAAAAGAAAATTATTTGCATTGACCAAGACTTGGTTTCCTATATGTATGCTTAACCCTTTGAATAAGATGAGCCATATTGTAAATCTTTTGGAGAGCTGATCCTTTGATTTTGTGAAGGAGGCCTTCAAATAGTGAAAGTTTCACCTATCTCAACAATATGCCCTCTGCCTTTTGAATGATCTGAAAAAGTAGCTCTTGATGCTTGCCTTTCATTCATCACTTAGAGGAAGTTAGTCTATGATAAACCATAATGGATCTGTAAAAATAAAAATTCCCTTTTCACATACACCTTCTGTGTGAATGATTCTTTACACCAGTTTGTAGAAATGACTAGAAACAGAGCTTGGTCTATCAATTTCACCATTCAGAATAGGTTGTTTTAATCAAAATTATAACCTTTGATTTATCCTTTGAAGGAGGTTTTCATAAACACAAGATCAGAGGCCCTTAACACCAACATGTCAACCTTTTTCTTGTGATATTAAAAAGGACTTTTAATTTATCATCTTTCATTCGTGTCACCACTATTCCTCAACTTGTCTTTCCAAAAGAAAACTTTCTTAAACATATTTTTAATCCTGCTATGCATCCTCTTTTCATCTTTGGAGGAGGTGGTGCACAACAGCTTCTGAAGTCACTTAAGAACATGTTGGCCCTCTGCTTGTTTGTGAAGGAGGCCACAACAATGTCGTCCTAACCCTCTGCTTTTTGAAGGAGGTTCTGTCATTGTGGTTCTAACCATATTCTTTTTGAAGGAGGTTCTGTCATTGTGCTTCTAACCATCTGCTTTTCATGAAGGAGGTTATCTTTAACATAGGATATACATCTATTTCAAATCACTGTACCTTGCTCTGTATGTCTGTAAAAATTCCAATAGGAAACAAAGTGGAATTTGACATTCATTATTGATAAAATCACTTGGAAATCATGTCCTCTTTCTTTATGAGGCCTTGTCTGAGGTGTATATATCCTTTTGTAAAATATCATTGTGAACATAAAACCAGAAGAAATGTGATTTGTACCTGGAGAGTGTTTGCTGCTAGATATCATTGAACTGTCTTTTCCCTTGACTGTGTTGTCATAGGTTCATTGAAATTTCCTTTGACTACTTTTCAAAACCCAGTTTGAAGGTAACATAAGAAGCAGCTGTCTTCTTATGCCCTGCATGATGATGCCCTTTGGAAGATTATGCAGCACTGCTTTTGGAAGAGATCATGGAGTACTGTTGATTAGCATCACTCAGTCTTTTGTGTTTATTTGACATGAGGAATGATATCTGCTCTTCAGGCATCATTTGGATTTATAACATGTACTCTTGCTACACTTACTTACTATACTTTACTTTCCTTGATGGAAAACTAAGTCAGCATGAAGGACCTGTTGAAATTTTCCCTTTTGACCTCCTTTGTACACTTATCATCATTTAATTACACCCCTGCAGAGATGTGAAAAAAGATGTTTTGGAACCTTGGAGAGCTCTTTTGGTGTTTCATGGAGATTTTATTTGATCTAAGAATTTTTCTTCAGACAGTGACAAACCTTCTCTTTTCCTGAATTGGACCTTTGTTGAACTTCTTCTAATATGAGACAAAGTGACCTCTTAGTGGTGTGTGACCTATGGATAGAAAAATGCTTGTTTTGCAGAATAGGAACTATTTGATGGTTGACTGGTACTAGACAAAGGCTTTTGGCCTAGGATATCTTAGCCAAGGTAAAACTCCCTAAACACCACTATCTAATCTAGGGACAATTTTTACATTTCTTGAGTGTTTTGTTAGGCATGATCAGATTTTCAGATGACAAGATGACCAGGGATAGAGTTGCAGACACTTTGTCAAACTTTGGATAATGAATGGCATGAGAAACAAGGGTAAATGACAGCAGATAAACCAAGCTAAGACAGCTCTAGATAGGGATATTTTGCTGAAACAAGATAGGACTTGAAAACTGGAGATTGTTCTCATCATAGACTGACAGGAAGGGGTAGGAGGACAAAAAATTTGTTTGGGGTGTTTTCTAGATGACAAATTGACAGTTTGAGATTAGCTTCTAGAAAACTTAGCTAAGGAAACTAGTCATCAAAAATAGGTAAAAAATACTGATGACTAACACATAGAAAGTAAACTTCACCATATCATAACACAACAAAATGATGAGGCAGTTCACCCCTCCTGGGCTACATCTGCTGGTCCAAGGCTCCCCAATGGCATGTCCTTGCTCTATTAATTTTCTCAAAATGGTTACGAAGTGAAAAATATGCCTAAAAAGGAAAAAAAAGCTGCGAATTTAACTTCAGAAGACAGAAATAAGCTAAAAATGGCTTTTGTTTCACCTTAAACAGTGAAGTACAACCCAATACAGCTCCATATCCCTAATGACCCTCATGGCTCTTTTCTCTTCCCTGAACTAAAAATGGCTGAAGAACACCTATGTCCACTCCAAAAACTATCCTAAACTCTCCAGAATGCTCAAGAAACCCAAAATTGACTAAAATTTCATCCAATTTGGTCGAAAATTGAGAAAGTTATGACCCAAACAAGATTTTGCCCAGTGGCACTGGAAAACCTCCTCCAAAACTGGAGGAACTCCAGTTAGGGGCACCAATTTTGGCCTTGTCCTGAAAATAGAGGGCAGGCACGAAATCTAACGGAACTGTTAACTGTTGGATTAAATGTTAGGATGGGCGGGGTCACATGTGACCTTCGCCAAATTCGTCGTTGTCACTGCGGCTTAACCTCTGCATTTAAAATTTAAGCTGGCCATATGTGAACGATCCAACTTAACCGCCTTACAACCGCCACCAGAATCATTATGAAACTATTGTTTAGAACCGTCGATTAACCATAGCCATAAATTTTAGGTGGTGTTGGCCACATGAAACGGTTTCGTTAACCTTATGTTCCCGCCGGTAAAGGCCTTTAGGCCAGGGTTCTCGGCACTCGATCATCTGAACTTCGACCTAGCCCTAATGGGCTAGCCCCTTTTCCCTTCGGCGTAAAAAATTTTAAACTTCAAATATATGATGTGTTGCATATACGTTAAGAATCATTGGATAGGCGAGCCGGTCGGGCTGTGTTGCTGCCAGTGGGGAGACCCCAGTTCGAGTCTTGCAGAGTAACAAAACTTTTGACAAACAATTTCTCCACGGCCTGGGGACCATGTGGCGGCCTATGGGCTTGCCACGTGGCATCCTGTGATAGGCCAATTTTATGATAAGTCAAACCAACTTCAAATTATAGAATGCCACTTGTTTGCATATGATAGTCCCGCTTGGAATATGTTGAGGAATATTTCTTGGAATATTCTTTTTTAAAATTTTTCCCAAATTTAAAAGTCAACTTTGGTAAAATGAAAAATGGAGTTTACTGGAGACTTCAAACCTTCATAACTTTCACATACGACATCTGTCTTGAGTCCCGTTCATGGTGCCAGAATCACAGCGATGAGACCTTTCCGGTCATTCATATTGCAACCATTTCTGAGCATTTCCATTTTGAGCATTTTTTCCACTTGAACATGATCTCCTGATCATTCAGGAAGAGTTGGATGAAACCAAACAGATAATGTAAGACATGAAGCAATCTTGGTGCATGTATAAGGGAATCTAAAGGAAAGATTATGACAACTAGTTGGATTGGTTGAGTCCATTGGTGTAAATGGACGGTGGCAGGACAATCATGAGAAAGGTAAAGTAAAGGGATTTGAGGTGTTATATGTATTAGCTATGTTAGGAAATATTTCTCTCAATGTTGTGCATGTGAGGCACGGATAAAGGGAGTTCTCTGAACCTAGACCTTATGATGTATGGTAATTGTGTTGTGATTACGATTATGCTGATGTTTATGCTTGTATATATGTATGCACGTATGTTTTTGTTTGACAAGGTCGTCAGGGATCATGATTGTCTTATGCTGATGTTTAAATGTATATATATGTAAGTATGTATGTTGTTTTCTGGAAGGGTCATCAAGAATAATTTTTGTGGAGGAATGATTACTTATGGAGGTGAATGGCATGAAGAGTTTCCTAGTTTATGAGGAATCAAGTGGGAAGAGTAACCCTGATAGATATATAAGGTTAGTATCATGTGGATATGAATTGATATTATATTCTTGTACTATGCCTATGTTTATGTTATGGATAGGTAATGCTAATGGATGCATAAATGAAATGAAAGGAATGTGATTCGTGACATGATAGGATAAGCATGGATGGCGGAGAGACACCGGAAGAAAGGTTGCTTGGTAGAGTTAGTGTGTGGTCTATGGATGTGCAGTATTTTTGTTGTGTATATGTTGTACATGTTGTACCTGTGATGTTGTGTACAAGCAGTGTTGTATATATATATGGTGTTGTGTACATGTTTTTTATGTAGTGTTATGTATAGATTGTGTTGTGTACATTTTTTTATGCAATGCTATGTATAAATGGTGTTGTAAACATGTTGTTTATGCAGTGTTATGTACATATGGTGTTGTGCGCATGTTGGATATGTAATGTTGTGTACATATGGTGTTATGCGCATATTGGATATGTGGTGTTGTGTACATATAGTGTTGTTCACATGTTGGATATGTAATTTTGTATACATATGGTGTTGTGTGTGTGTTAGATATGTGATGTTGTGTACATATGGTGCTTTGTGCATTATGCATATGCAGTGTTGTGGACATATGGCGTGATGTGCATGTTGTACATATGGTATGCACATGTTGTGTTGTGTGGATTATTGTACATGTGGTTTTGTGTACATGTTGTACATGGGGTGCTATGTGCAGGTGGTATTGTGTACATGTGGTGTTGTGTACATGTCGTTCATGTGGTGCTGTGAACATGTGGCATTGTGTACACATTATGTAGGTGGTGTTGTGTACACGTTGTGTAGGTGGTACTGTGTACAAGTGGTACTCTGTACATGTTGTAGATGTGGTATGGTGTGCATGTCGTACATGTTGTGTTGTGAACATGTGGTATTGTGTGCATGTTGTACATGTTGTTTTGTGTACGTGTGGTACTGAGTATGTGTAGTGTGTAGTCATGGTATCCTAACAAGTGTATTCATTGTGTTGTACTTTGTGTATGTATATGTATTGTGTTGTACACCGGGTGTAGGTGTATGTATTGTGTTGTGTTGTACACGATATGCAAGTGTATGTGTTTTGTTGTACATCGGGTGTAGGTGTATGTGTTGTATGTTAGGTGTAGGTGCATGTATTATATGGTTTTGTATGCCGTGTGTGGTTGTATATGTGTGATGCACATTATTTTTATGTGTACTTGGTTGAAGAGAAGTTATTGGGTGTGGAAACTGATATGGCGTGTGTACGAAAGGGGCAAAGGTAGAAGCAAAAACCGATTGAAGGATAAGTATCAATATTTTATTTCAGTTTGTTATGCATGTGATCTATGACTCTGATTTATGATGATTACATGTGATATATGATTTTGGTTTATGATAGTTACATGTGATATATGTTTTTCATTATGATGGTTGTGTTTTGAGCTAACCAGATGGGATATGCTTATTCATGATGATTTGATCAAACAACTAGTTTGACTTATTGCAACAGGGAGGGAACAAAATTGAAAGTGTACCTCACTGATGGGAAACTGATGAGGTATGATGTGAATTTATTTCAATTTATTTTGAATCTAATGGAAATTATGTGCTTTGTACAAGAATGCATGAAAATTCCTGGTTGGGTGGTTGGGATTGACTGCAAGAATTAACAACAACATCAAAAAGTAATTGGAAGAAGCAGCATTATGTTGGTGAAGCACTTCAGGAGCGGGGCCATTGTGGGACAATCTTACCCAATAGTGTCCATTGATTTCCATGAGGATGCTATGACCGGTATGATGTTTTTGAGGCAGGGATATTCCTTAGTTTTTAGATCTTTCGATGTGAAGAAACCTTGCCAAGGGAGGGGTCACCTTGTTGGGGTTCCCATGTTTTGGCCAGATTGGAAAGACAAAAAGATGAGACAACATCAGAGCCACTTTCAAACCTCAGGATCTAGCCCTCCTGGGTCTAGAGAGGGGTCTCTCTATATAAGCAAAGGTTTTGTGTCTTTGAAGCTCAAAGTTAAGATATTAGGCTAGTTATAGGCGCAAGTTTGTTTTTTTGATTGTATGTTTGGTTGCTGGGAATCAAAAAAGAAGGTTTCAATATAAGACAAGGATGAAAAAAGAGGATTTTAGGTAAAGGAGGGATGATTCAGAGAACATTCAATACCATTGGGCAATGGAGTCAGGAAAGGGTTTACTTGCTATTCAATATGCAGGCTTTCAGTTGGGCTAGTCATCTAAAGCATTGGATCTTAAAGATGATAGTGTGGCATGAAATGATAAGAGAGAAGGTGAAAGAAAGGAAACCTCCAAGGTGACCTTCAGGAATCAGATCCAGGGACAAGACATGCCATTGGACAACCTGTGATCCAAGACCTAAAAGGTTAACTCTTCAGACAAGGAAACATGAAAGATTTAAACACAAAGGTGAAAACCTGAGATCAGAGAGAGACTTTGAATTCTAAATGCTTTGGAATCCAGCTTAAGGGATCTTAGAAAGGTTCAATTAATTGAAAAATATCCTAGTGAGACAGAGACAGAGTTCTAGACTCCCAATATCCCAATTCATCCAATTAAAACCTAACAAGAACATCTATGAACAAATTCATTAATTCACACATCAACTAGCAGTATATTTGACCACTACACTGGTTAAATTAGCTTGAAATCAATCCTCAGATAGCGCATACAGCAGAAAACATTGAAGGTAGGGAGAGCAGAAACATAGGGTACCTAACAAGGGTAAATCCCATGCCAGATTTTTGATGCGTGCAAGAAGAAATGAAATGTAATGAACTAAAAAGGAAAACATAGACATAGACAGAAAAACATCACCGCTGCTTTAAATTAGGATCCAAATAAATGTGCTTGTCATATCAAAGAGCAACACCAGTCAAGTACAACATTACCAATAGCTTGATATTCAGTCCGAAAACATCTTCCTCATCCTATCTTACAACTTTACACAGAGAACATGTCTCAAGAGAAACAAATTGTAGTTGAGTTTCTTCATGAGTTTTATTGCTGAATGAGAGGCTGAGGAGGTAGATGGAAAACTAAATGTAGCATTAAAACTCAGAAGAGGAAGAGGGCCGAGGCCCCATTCTGTTTTAAATTCTGGGTATTTATCTTCAGTACTCTTTGGATGAAAGAGTGGTCTTCATCAGGCTGCAATTTACTCCAGGTATGTCTTTGATGTACTTGCTGTAACCCTCTGTAGAACTCTGGTGAGCTGAACAAAAAAAAATCAATGACTCAGGTCTGCCATACTGTATAAAAAATTCTTCTGATAGCATAGGACTGTTGTCAGGGTAGAGATCTCCTTAGGAACACAGTATAGAATGAAAACAACATAGGCACTTCGTCCTTTCACGGGTAGGAACCTTCTGCTGATGGTGACACTGATATATATCGTTTTGTGTGCCTTAGGCCTTCTGTGTGATTTCATGAGGTCTTTAGTTTGATATTTTGTCTTTAATTATTGAGTTAAGGCTCACAATATTCAATTACCGGCTTTACATTCTCTGATCTTTCACTGACACTCTTTGCCGCTCCATTACTGTCTCTGACTTTGCAAACTTCGAGTTTTAATGGTGCTGGGGAGGTTTGACAGTGTCGAGCACCGTACATTGATGAAATCTTTGCTGTTGAATCCTTCCCAAAAATTTTCCTGCAATATCAGGCTCGGACAATGGCTTTCTCTGCGCTCTATGTCACTGGAACAGTGACCATAAATCATGGCGTTTTTCGCCTGGCTGTAATCCTGCAAAACACACAAAATCGTTAAGAAATACATGCTGGAGGGGAATGGATGTAGTGGAAGGCTTGTGGAATGGTGGTGCAGCATGGTGGAAACAGTGGGTAAGAACGCAAAATGGTGGAAAAAATAGAGAAATGGACCAATTATAGACTAGGGGTGGTGGAGAAAACGTGGTGAAAACCTGGAGGACAGGTGGTGCAGTACCAAGAAAATGGGAAAAAACGATAAAAATGGGTGACGCGGCGGGACTCGGTCAATGGCGGGGTGTGAATTTAATTCTAACCATCCGATCTCAGGAGGAGATCGGCGGTGGAAAACGCATCGAAGGGTGACGGATGGTGGGCCAGGGGTCCTGTTTGCCTTGGGCTAACTCCCGAGCATCTTCGTGGCACGATCACCGTTGGATGGACAGCTTCAAATCGGATGGTGTACGCGCATATCGCACCGGGTCCACGGAAAAATTTTAATGCACGATGAGAGTGGTTTCTCAACAGTGCTTGAAGACACGTGTCAGCCAGTGTATGGCATCGCTGCCAATTGAAAAATACCACCGTCCTCTCAAAGGCGATGTGATAGAAACTGCCGGTTTCTGCACAGTGCTCTGGCGCGGGGGACCACCGGGGCGGATGAAATATGGACCATCGATCTGTGGATCAAATCGACAGTTGTGATATGATCGGAGGGGCGAACGTGAAACGAAGGTGCTTGCGATGGCCGTTGGACGCTGGGAAATCGACTGTTAATTGCGCTCACGATATCCAATTGCACTAAGCGCTTTTCGGGCTCGCGCCTGGTTCTACCACTGGGTCATGTGGGGGGGAAACGGTTCTGGGGCTGAGTCGAATGGGGCTAAACCTGAAATGTGAAGAATATGGGTTTTTGGCCCATTTTCAATGGAATTTAAAGCCAAAAGGGATAATGATAGAGGGAAAAAGGGGCTATTTGGCCAAAAAAAGGGTATTCGTGAGGCTTAGAAGGAATTTGGGATGATTTAGAAGGTTTAGGAGGGATTTGGGGGTGAAAAAAAAGGGACTTTGACCAAAAGGAAAAAGGTTATAATGGGAAATTCTGCAGGAATACAAGGGGTAAATGAAGGCCATCTTGAGCACACCTTTTTACAATCAGTGAGGCTTATTGTCTCAAAAACAGTAGTGGAAATTAATTAAAGGGCAGAGGGCATGAAGAGGCTTTCAAGGATGATGTGTTTTCAGGAGAAATGCATTCCTTGAAGGCTCAACACAACTTAGCCCCCTGTTTTCTTGTCAAAAAATTCATAGGGGGCTAACAGTGGCTCCACATGGAGATGGCTTCTTCTTGAAGAAGTCAAGAATTCAGAAAAGGATCTTTGGTGTAGGCCAAATGCCTACTGCTTGTGCCATTCATTTTATTTCTTGGATCAGCTGCCACAAATCGTGAAGTCATCAAATCAGCAGAAAAATTCTCCCAAACAATCTACCTACCCATCCTATAATCCTAAAGTTTTTTCTTCCAGGGTGCATTTGGACTAGCAAACCCTTTAGATCATTTATTTTTTACAAACAAGAAAATAAACCTATTCTATTTCTACCCTTACTGCTCCATGAGACCAGATTAAACTGTTGGCCTCATATGTTTGTCTACCTAATCTAACATCTGCTGGGATTAAACTGTCCAACAGATTTCTTCTCTACATTCTACAACATAAATTTAAAAACAGTCAAAATAGGATTAGACAGTCTAGTTTGCTGTGGATCCAAGGCATAAAGACAGTTGCACATGGACAGAAATTTGCAGAAAACTGAAAACAAAAACTTGAAGGTTTGAAAACTGAAACTTTGAAGCATCCTTCCTTGCTTTGTGACTCAAGTTTTGAGCTTGTTAGAGTCACTTTCTCTTTTTCATTTCAGCTCTGGTTTTGGGCATGTTAGAGCTGATCTTGTTCCCTTTTCTGGTTCAGATTTTGGGCATGTTAAAACCAGCTGTCTTCACTTCCTTTGGCTCAGGTGTTGATCATGTTAAAGCCAATATTTTTACTTCAAAGGTTCATGTTTTGAGCATGTCTGAACCTCTCCTTTCTCTCTGTTTTTGAAATTTTTTCTCTTTTTATGGAAAACATAACACAAAAATGGTATCTACAATGGAAATGGAAACTGGAAATTGGAAATCAGTAGTAGTAGTGTTTGAGCATCCTGCCATTGACAGGACCCCCAAACAGCTCTGTACCATCTAGCTCTTGCAGAAAAAAGGCATTTGGACCAACAGTGGCCTGGATGATGTATGGACCCTGCCACAAACTGTCAAATTTGCCATGCTTTCCTTTGTCTTCTCTCCTGGAGTCCCATTTCAAAAATTTATCTCCAATTTTGACGTCACGTGCTTTTTTTCTTCTGTCAAATAGATTCTTTATATTTTCCTGAACTTTGATAGCTTTGTTATAGACCTCTTCCCTTGTTTGTTGGAGATGAATTGTCTGATTTATCCTCCTTACCATGCTGTCCTCTTCTGTCTGAATTTCTTGGACAAGTTTAATCACTGGTACCCCAAGGCTGGTAGGAAACACTGCTTCTGTTCCATAGACAAGCTGATATGGTGACATGCCGATGGAGTTCTTTATTGTAAGCCTATCAGCCCACAAAGCATGCACTAACTTGTTGTGCCATGATTTATTGTTCTCTTCAAGAAGTTTCTTGACGATGGTTACCACGTTTTTGTTTGATGATTCAGCTAACCCATTACCTTGTGGATAATAAGCAGTTTAATGACCGAGTTCTATTTGATACCTGTGACAAAAATCAACCATTTTCTTGGATCCAAAAGCAACAGCATTATCAGTGATTATTTTTCTTGGGCAACCAAACCGAGAGAGGATGTGGTCTTCTAGGAACCTAATGATGACAAAATCTGTGGCATTCCTAGCAGGTATGGCCTCTATCCACTTTGTAAAGTAGTCCGTGGCTGTAAGGATCCACTTGTGTTGTGCAGAGGAAGCAGGGTGTATTTCCACTATGAAATCTAGGCCCCATTGCATGAACGGACCTTCAATAGTGATGGGTTGTAAAGGTAGAGGGAGGAGATTTCTTTATTTTGCCTTCAAAAATCTAGCATTCATGGCAGGAAATTATCATCTTATGGATGTCATTGAAAAGTGTAGGCTAGTAATAGCCAACTCTGAGTATTTTGTTAGCAGTGGCTTTCTAGCTTAAGTGGCCTCCACATTCTCCTACATGGAACTCCTGTTTAATCATCTCAGCTTCAGTTTCAAGCAAACATTTAAGAAATAGGCCATTTGTATTTTTCCAGTATAAACATTCATTCAGAATGCAATAGTTTATGGCTTTTAGCTTTAGGAATCTGGCCTTGGTCTTTGATAGTTCATGAGGAGCATTGAGGTTTGTGAGCACATAAAAAATGTCAGAATACCAAGGAGATTTCTAAAAATTCTCCTCAACAGTGGGATCAGGCAATCCTTCCTGCTCATCCAAGGCATCTACCATGTTTATGTCAAGGGCTTGTAAATTTGATTCAGCCATTAGTTGAGCTAAGCCCTGACCTTTGATCAGTTTTGTGGGTTTTATCTCAAGGTCATATTCTAAGATCACATCAATCCATTTGCCTCTCTTCCCATCCGAGTCTTGGGACAAAATGTCTTTAACCACTATGTTTGGCACGTAGGCTATGGTGTGGGAATGCAGTATGTACACCCTGAAGTCTTTTAAGGCCTTTACCAAGGCATAGGCCTGTTTTTCCATTATGTTGTATTTCAAGGGTGCATCTCTCAGAGCTTTGCTGAAGAAAGCAATGGGCTGTTCCATTCCCTCTGGATTTTTCTGCAGTAAAACTGCAGCCACTGTATGCTCGGAGGAAAATGAAAACATCAGGAAATCCTTTGAGAAATCTGGGCTATTTAGGACAGGAGCCTGGGTGAGTGCAAGTTTAACTGACTCAAAAGATTTCTTAGCCTCAACAGTCTACTTAACCCCTACACCTTTCTTCAACATGTTGGTCATATTCCTGAGGTGTTCAGCTAAGTTGGGAATAAACCTCCTTAGGAAGTTGATTTTCCCAATGAAGGACTGTAACTCTTTAATGTTTCTTAGGTGTGTGATTTGTAGTATTCCCTCAACTCTCTATGGGTCTATCCTAATCCCCTTCTTAGAGATAATGTGGCTAAGAAGCTACCTTCTTGCAGCCAAAATACAATATTTTTAGGATTCAATGATAGACCAAACCTTCTACATTTTTCAAACGCTCTCTTCAGATGTCTTAGGTGTTCTTCATCAGTCTTGGAATAGACTGTTATGTCATCCAGATAGATGAAAATGAAGTGCCCTATTTCATCTGAAAAGGCTATGTCCATCGCTCATTGGAAGGTGGCACCAACGTTCATTAGTCCAAATGGCATTTTACATACATAAAAGTGCCCCATGGAGTGGTAAAAGCTGTCTTGAGTTGGTCTTCTGGGAGTACTAAAACTTGGTTGTAACCTGAAAAACCATCTAATAGGGAGATCCCTTTTGAGCTTACTACCCTTTGAAGAATGTGTTCCATTTTTGGCAAAGGGTAATTGTCTTTGAGTGAGGCTCCGTTAAGGTTCCTGAAATCTATGCACAATCTGATATCGCCTGTTTTCTTTCTCACAGCTACAAGGTTTGAGACCCAATCAAAGAACCTCACAGGAACTATTATGCCTGCCTCATACATATTCTTTATTTCCTTTTCCACTACAGGCAATTGTTTTGGGTTTATTCTACGAAGTTTTTGTCTGAAGGGATTCTAGTTCTCTTTCAAAGGTATTTTGTGTTGTATGATGTTTGTGTCATAGGCCTTCAAGTCTTCATAGCTCCAAGAAAACACATCAACGAATTCTTTAAACAAGTCAATATATTTCTTTTTCATGTTTGCAGGTAGGGACTTAACTAATTTGATCATCTTGGGCTTATCTTCAGTGCCTATGTTGCATTACTCAACATTAGAATCTGAGTGTTCTATGGTGGGATTTTTCGCTACATCATCGAAATCAAAAAGGTCTTCTAAAGGTGCCAGTCCTTGGGGTATGTTATTATCTTTGGCCTGCAACACCTCTATTTCCTCATTATCTGCGTTTTCACATTATTCGTTTGGATTTCCAATCTATTCGTTTAAAGTGTTTATTCCTATGTTACAAGGTGTTTCTTCCTCTTCTGAGGGTTCTTCACTTAGGCATATATCATTGGACTTAGAGTCTGAATCGGAAAATTCAAACTCATTCCTGCCTATCAGGAAATCCTCAATCTGCTTATCTCCTTAAAAAACCTGCCAATATTTCTCATTATCAGGTACTGCAGGTCTGAATTTGGTCTGAATGATGATTTGTTGATCACTTGGAGGCTTGTGATATGAACTAGCCACACAAGCTAATCCATTTGCAATTACGTTCCGGCTCCTAGGGATAAACACTAGTTCATATTCCACAAAGGTCTTCAATAAATCCATAGCATCATTCCTATATGCTCTCAACCTAGGGTGTTTAGCTGTATACTCACCGTTCACTTGTTTTATGACCAACTCAAAGTCTCCATGTACAGTTATCCTACGAGCTCCTAATTTTTTCAACAGATTCAAGCCTAGGATAAGAGCCTCATACTCTGTGATATTATTTGTGCATTTGAAGTTCAGATTAAAGGCATGGCTCTCTGCATAGTCACTCTCTATGTTATTTATCCACACTCCTGCTCCTGCAGTCTTCCTAGTACAGGATCCATCAAAATTCATTTCCCACAAGGGGTCGTGTTTATGTTTATCATCCTTTTCTTCCCTAATGTGGGTTTCACTGGTCTGCTGATGGTTTTTCTCTTCCTAATGTGTATGGAATTCAGAGAGTTGACTAGTTAGCTGGTTGCATTCTATTTCTTGTTTGATCTAAATTTCTGTTTCAGTGTATTGTCCAAAGTTTTCTTCTTGGTTTTCCTCTAAGTCCATAGTGGCCAATATGTTAAAATCTATGGTCTCAACTCCTTTGTTCATATATCTATTTTCTGAATCTGGCTCTCCCAAGGATTCATCATTGCAAAGGATAAAGGAGTCTAGATATGTGTGCACAGAGTACAGAGGAGAACTTTCAGGCTTTTCAGGGCTGCTGAACAGGAATTTCATTTTTGCTTCTCTATACAGTCTTCTAAGTTGGCTAAAGACAGGGATTGTGGCATATGGCCCATCCATCTGCATTGTACCTTGTAGCTTGGCTCCCCATGACCTTGACAGTAACATGCCATACTTAGGTGGCACATCTGCCACTATGACATCCATGACCATACACTTTGCAGGGATCTGGGTAAGGTTTACACACAGGTCTTTGATTAAGCCCAGGCATTTTAATCTGCTAGAGTCAAATGAATATAGATCTTTATAGGGATGGGTTACCTCTATGCCTAACCTTTCCATAACTACCTTAGGCATTAGGTTGTGTGATGCCCCAGAGTCATGCATTGCATTGTGAAGGATCTTGTCATGGATATTGAGACTGATATAAAAAGGTGGTACTACCCCTTCCTGAAACTTCCCTTCTATCTTTGGACCAAACAGAAGGGATGGTTGATCATCACTCAAATTGACAGTGTCACTGTTTTCCCCTAGATTTAAAGCTTTCAAAATTTGGCCTTTATATACATCCTGAGTGGCCAGCTCAGAGAGTGGAACAGAGATATTGATTTTAGCAATCTCACTCTCCAAATTGAAGGGAGATTGACTCTTTGTAATACTCGATTCTGTTTTGTTAGCCACCACCTTAGTGGCTGAATCAGTGGGATGATTCTTACTATGTACAGGATTAGGAACTGTTTTATCAGGAGCACTAACTGCAGTGCTAGTGCTGCTAGTTGGTTAACTTTGTTTATCAGTGTTTTGGTTGTATTTTTCTTTGTTCTTCCCAAAACTCTCAGCTGCTGATTTGTTACTTTCAGCAGTCACTTTAGAAGTTTTCTCAGGCCTTTTCTTAATGATAACCTCAGAAGCCTTTGGTTTGGAAGTGTCTAGGCTCTTTTTTCTTCTAAGTTCATACTGTTCTCTAACCTACATGATGGAATTTTTAAATCCAAGTCTGTAATCCTCAGATTCTAATATTTCCTCATCCCAATATGAGGATGAGGGTTGATCTTCCTCTGTGGAACAGTTGTGGATTGAGTTTTCTATTTCAAACGTGTTTATTGTGGTTCCCTCAGACTCTTCTATGATTCCCTCATCTTCATCAAGAAAGTTCTCTCGAAATGGGGGAATAATTTTTTGATCTGATTCTCTTTGTCTGTTAGGAGTGGCGTTGTTTCTTCTAAAGTTCTGATTCTGGTTATGGTTTTGATTTATGTTTTGGTTACTAACTGTGACAACCATTTTTTCCATCATTTTCTATAGCTTTTCCATGTTTTTAGATAGGCGGTCATAATTGGGATCAGATGTGGAAGCTACATTGTCATCTCTATATGTTACCCTCTTCTCAGCTCTCAATCTTGCTTTTTTCTCAATCAGGTTAGTCTCTACACTCACTACTCCCTTTTTCATATCTTCCAGTGTGTTGTAATCCCTCTCCCTAAGTTGGTAGGCCATGTCAGCATCAAAGCCTTCCAGATATTTCACTAGAGCCATACCTTGGGGAGGTTTCATGTGTGGAGGAAGAGCGTTATAAACGCTGTTAAACCTTGTAGAGTAGTCATGAACACTCTCTCCTACATTTCTTTTCAGGTTCTTGTATTCCGCTAAGATTTGGAGAGGGTTGGCCTTAACTTCCCATTTGTTTATGAATGTCTAATATAAGGCATGAAGGTATTGCATACTATTAGGAGGTAGACCTTTAAACCATTTCTTCACATCACCTCCTAAGCTTTGGGCAAAGATTCTCATTTTGACTGTATCATCATCTATCTCCATGTAGTCAAAAGAATCCTCCATCCTATCTACATGGTGCTGAGCTGTGGTAGACTCTTTTGTAGTGAAGTGTGGGATTTTTGATTGGTAATCATTGGGTAAGGGTACTAGAGGCTGGGGTAAAACCAGGGGTGCATACCAGGCTACCATGATGATGTTAAGGTGAGGTAAAGGGTTAGCTTGAGTAGCTGGTATGTGGATGGAAGGGATACTAGGACCAACAGAAGTTTGCTGAGTAGATTTAGGGTGGCATAGCCCCAAGTTTTGAATGAAGTGAATATCAGGAGGTGTAGATGGAGGGGTCTCTCTGTCCCCTAATGTGTTTACCACTTGGGGTTGGTGAACCAGGTAACTCAAGGTCTGGCTGGTCTAGGACACTGAATGACCTAGTTCTTGGTAGTCTGCTTTGAGAGTCTAGGTTGAGATGAGTGTCTGATAGAGCTGTAAGGTCTTCTGGTGCAGAGTTAGCTCTATGGATGTGTCTAGAAATAGTTGGTCCTGTAAGTGTAGGGGATTTTCTGAGAATGCTCTCGGGGTTGTCAACTATTTCAGGTGGATTTGGGTCTGGATAAGCTCTTGTATGAATGGCTCTTTAAGCCAGAATTTTGTCTTTGAATCAAGTAGCTTAATCCCACTCGCTACTTCTATTATAGCTGATGTTGTAACGGGCTCTGGTCTCCCAGTGCAGTCTTATGTGAACCAAGCTAATCAGCAGGCCTACTGATCACCAGTGGAATCTTTTAATCATTTAGGAGCTATGGAGTCGCTAGGTGGAAGGTTTAGGATGTTTCAAGAGGGTATACTATCCACCATAGTGTTTATGTAATGTCATTTTTAGGGAAATCCTTAAAACACAGCAAACTCTAACCAGAGATGGACTGGGAGGGCATTTACCAGATATTTCACCTCTGAAAGAGGATGAGATCTGGAGGCTGTCTGGCCCTTTCCAGAATCTGTCTAAGAGTGTGGGAGAAAACACACCAAGTGGTATAGAGGTTGATTTGCGAATAGGAGTGTTTAACTACCAACCTAACCAGAGATTCTAGGTTTGATCCCCAGCGGAGTTGCCATTATGTTGGGGTTCCCTTGTTTTGGCCAGATTGGCATGACCAAAAGATGATAAAACATCAGAACCACTTTCAAACCTTAGGATTTATCCCTCCTGGGTCCAGAGAGGGATCTCTCTATATAAGCAAAGGTTTTGTGTCTTTGAAGCTCAAAGTTAAGATATTAGGCTAGTTATAGGCGCAAGTTTGTTTGTTTGATTGTATGTTTGGTTGCTGGGAATCAGGAAAGAAGGTTTAAATATAAGACAAGGATGAGCAAAGAGGATTTTAGGCAAAGGAGGGATGATTCAGAGAACATTCAATACCATTGGGAAATGGAGTCAGGAAAGGGTTTACTTGCTATTCAATATGCAGGCTTTCAGTTGGGCTAGTCATCTAAAGCATTGGATCTTAAAGATGATAGTGTGGAGTGAAATGATAAGAGAGAAGGTGAAAGCAAGGAAACCTCCAAGGTGACCTTCAGGAATCAGATCTAGGGACAAGACATGCCATTGGAAAACCTGTGATCCAAGACCTAAAAGGTTAACTCTTCAGACAAGGAAACATGAAAGATTTAAACACAAAGGTGAAAACCTAAGATCAGAGAGAGAATTTTAATTCTCAATGATTTGGCATCTAGCTTAAGGGATCTTAGAAAGGTTCAATTAATTGAAAAATATCCTAGTGAGACAGAGACAAAGTTCTAGACTCCCAGTATCCCAATTCATCCAATTAAAACCTAACAAGAACATCTAAGAACAGATTCATTAATTCACACATCAGCTAGTAGTATATTTGATCACTACACTGGTTAAATTAGCTTGAAATCAATCCTCAGATAACACATACAACAGAAAACATTGAAGGTAGGGAGAGCAGAAACATAGGGTACCTAACAAGGTTAAATCCTATGCTAGATTTTTGATGCGTGCCAGAAGAAATGAAATGTAATGAACTAAAAAGGAAAACATAGACAAAGACAGAAAAACATCACCGCTGCTTTAAATCAGGATCCAAAGAAATGTGCTTGTCATATCAAAGAGCAACACCAGTCAAGTACAACATTACCAATAGCTTGATATTCATTCTGAAAACATCTTCCTCAGCCTATCTTACAACTTTACACAGAGAACATGTCTCAAGAGAAACAACTTGCAGTTCACAGATACCCGATCAACAACCTTACAATGAGTTTCTTCATGAATTTTATAACTGAATGAGAGGCTGAGGAGGTAGATGGAAAACTAAATGTAGCATTAAAACTCAGAAGAGGAAGAGGGCCGAGGCCCCATTCTGTTTTAAATTCTGGGCATTTATCTTCTATACTCTTTGGATGAAAGAGTGGTTTTCATCAGGCTGCAATTTACTCCAGGTATGTCTTTGATGTACTTGCTATAACCCTTTGTAGAACTCTGGTGAGCTGAAAAAAAACATATCAATGACTCAGGTCTTCCATACTGTATAAAAAATGCTTCTGATAGCATAAGACTATTTCCAGGGTAGAGATCTCCTCAGGAACACAGTATAGAATGAAAACAGCATGGGCACTTCGTCCTTTCATGGGTAGGAACCTTCTGCTGATGGTGACACTGATATTTATCGTTTTGTGTGCCCTAGGTCTTCTATGTGATTTCATGAGGTATTCAGTTTGATATTTTGTCTTTAATTATTGAGTTAAGGCTTACAATATTCAATTACCAGCCTTACATTCTCTGATCTTTCACTGACACTCTTTGCCACTCCATTACTGTCTCTGACTTTGCAAACTTCGAGTTTTAATGGTGCTGGGGAGGTTTGACAATGTCGAGCACCGTACATTGATGAAATATTTGCTGTTGAATCCTTCCCAAACATTTTCCTGCAATATCAGGCTCGGACAATGGCTTTCTCTGCGCTCTATGTCATTAGAACAATGACCATAAATCATGGTGTTTTCTGCCTGGTTGTAATCCTGCAAAACAGGCAAAATTGTTAAAAAATCCATGCTGGAGGGGAATGGATGCAGTGAAAGGCTTGTGGAATGGTGGTGCAGCATGGTGGAAATAGTGGGTAAGAACGCAAAATGGCGGAAAAAACAGAGAAATGGACCAATTATAGACCAGGGGTGGTGGAGAACACGTGGTGAAAACCTGGAGGACAGGTGGCGCAGTACCAAGAAAATGGGAAAAAATGATAAAAATGGGTGACGCGGCGGGACCCGGTCAATGGCGGGGTGTGAATTTAATTCTAACTGTCCAATCTCAGGAGGAGATCGATGGTGGAAAACTCATCGAAGGGCGACGGATGGTGGACCAGGGGTCCTGTTTGCCTTGGGCTAACTCCCGAGCATCTTCGCGGCGCAATCACCGTTGGATGAACAACTTCGGATCAGACTGTGTACGCGCATATCGCGCCGGGTCCACGGAAAAACGTTAACGCACGATGAGAGCGGTTTCTCAATAGTGCTCGAAAACACGTGTCAGCCGGTATATGGCATCGCTGCCAAACGAAAAATACCGCCCTCCTCTCAAAGGTGGTGTGATAGAAACCGCTGGTTTCTGCACAATGCTCTGGCACGAGGGACCACCGGGGCGGATGAAATATGGACCGTCGATCTGCGAATTAGATCGATGGTTGTGATATGATCAGATGGGCGAATGTGAAACGAAGGTGCTTGCGATGGCCGTCGGATGCCAGGAAATCGATGGTTAATTGCGCTCCTGATATCCAATTGCGCTAAGCGCTTTTTGGGCTAGCGCCTGGTTCTAGCGCTGGGTCATGTGGGGGGGAAACGGTTCTGGGGTTGAAACGAACGGGGCTAAACCTGAAATGTGAAGAATATGGGTTTTTGGCAATGAAAAAAATGAAAGACAACATGGAAAACATGAAGAATGATCTAAAAGTAGACATCGGAGGATTGGCAAAGTTGATACAAGAAATATTTCCTAATGGCGAAAAGATAGTAGAGGAAACTCATGATGAGAAAAAAATAAATGTTAATCATGATTTCATAAAATATAATGTTGGATGGAAGAACCACCATATTCCAAAGATGGAAATGAGGAAGTTTGATGGCAAGGATCCCGTAACATGGATACTACAGATGGAGCAATATTTTGATCTCAATAATGTGAAAAACACACAAAAGGTACGCATTGCAACTTTACATTTAGAAAAAAATACATTTGTATGGTATCGATGGATTTGATCCCATAAAAAAATTGTCACTTGGTCAATTTTTATGGAGGAAATGATAGCACATTATGAGGATACAAAAAACAACACCTTCTTTAGCCAATTGATAAATCTCAAACAAAAGGGTTCAGTGGTGGAGCACATTGAGGACTTCAAAAAATTGAATATAAGGGTAACTAATATTCCAGAGGAACACAAGATTGATGTCTTCATAGGGACATTAAAAGATAACATCCAACATGAATTTCACATTTGGGAACCTAATTCATTGGAAAAGGCATTCAGGTTGGCAAGAAAAATTGAATGTAAAACTATGGCGACAAGGAAGCCTAACACTCACATATATAAATATGGAAGTGTTGCTACTCCTGGACTTCCACAACCTAGAAGGTTGACACCACAAAAATTGGAAGAAAAAAGAGAAAAAGGGATTTGCTATAGTTGTGATAGCAAATACACTAAAGGTCATAAGTGTGCTGAGAAGAAATTATTTTACATTGATTGTGAAAAGGAAGAAGAAAATGAACAAGAATCTTCAAAAGAAGAGGTTATACACCAATAACTAACCCTAGAAGAGGAAGAACTGAGTCTGACCATATCATGTAATGTATTGGCAGGAATTACCACTCCTCAAACACTCAATATATAAGGACATATCAAGAAGAAAAAGGTAATAGTGTTGATTGATTCGGGTAGTACCCATAATTTTATTCATTGTAAGGTAGCCAAGGAATTGAATTGTTTCCTATACCCAACACCAAAATTTCAAGTTATGGTTGCAAATGGAGGAACTATAAATTTCTCTGGAAAATTCCATAATATCAAGCTAACCATGGGAATATATGTATTGAATAGTCGAATGATTTCCATTCCAATGCGAGGTGTTGATGTTGTACTAGGAGTACAATGGCTACAATCTTTGGGGACAGTAGCTTTTAATTTTCAAGAACTTTTCTTGACTTTTTTTTCAGAAGGAAAGGAAGTCAAATTATGGGGTGTCTCAGGGAAGCCAGGAAAGATAATAAGCTCTAATGTCATGACAAAGCTTCTGAAGAAATAACAACGAGGTGTAATTGCACAATTATGCTCACTAGAAGTTCCAACATCAAAATTATCTATTTCTGCAGATCTCCAAAAAGTCTTGGAAAATCATTCCAAGGTGTTTGAAACTCCCAAAGGAATCCCACCTATTCGTGATCATGATCATTCTATTCATTTGATTCCAGGAAGTGTTCCTCCAAACATCAAGCCTTATAGATATCCTTATGTCCAAAAGAGCGAAATTGAACGTATGATTGTAGAAAAGTTAGAGGCTGGTATAATTCAACCTACTCAAAGTTATTTCTCTGCTCTAGTAGTATTGGTGCACAATAAGGATGGATCATGGCACATGTGTAAGGATTGCAGGGAGCTCAATAATCTCACCACTAAAGATAAATTTCCCATCCATGTGATTGATGAATTATTGGATGAATTACATGGAGCAATTTATTTTACCAAGTTGGATCTTCGTTCAGGATATCATCAAATTAGAATGAAGACTGAAGATATTTTGAAAATAACATTTCGAATTCATGAGGGTCATTATGAATTTCTGGTCATGCCTTTTGGCCTTACTAATGCACCTTCTACATTTCAAGGGTTGATGAATTCCATTTTCAAACCCTTCCTTAGAAAATTTGTGCTAGTATTTTTTGATGATATACTAATCTACAGTAGGTCTTGGAAGGATCATATTCAACATGTTGACAAGGTGCTCAAACTATTGTAGGAGAAATAATTATATGCAAAAACATCCAAATGTTTCTTTGGAGTACAAGAGGTGGAATATCTGGGTAATATTGTATCTCACGAGGGTGTTAAGGTAGACCCTAACAAAATTAAAGCCATTAAGGAATGGAAAGTCCCCACGACCATAGAGTAGTTGCAAAGATTTCTCGACTTAACAGGATATTATCACAAGTTTGTTAAAAATTATGGGAGAATAGCAACACCTCTAACAACATTATTGACGAAATATGCATTTTCTTGGACTCCTGAAGCAACTAAGGCCTTTGAACATCTTAAAGAGGCAATGTGCCTAGCACCGGTCTTAGCTATGCCAGACTTCACAAAAACCTTTATTGTGGAATGTGATGCCTCGGGAAATGGAATTGGTGATGTTTTAATGCAAAAATGAAGAGCCATTTCTTTTGAAAGTTGTCCTATCAAAGGAAAGTATTTAAAGAAAGATATTTATGAGAATGAAATGTTAGCAATACTACATACACTAAAGAAATGGCGACCTTACCTAATGGGAAGACACTCCAAGGTAAAAACTGATCATGATAGTCTTAAACACTTTTTGGAACAAATACTATCTTCAGAAGAGCAAAAAAAATGGGTCACAAAGATGTTGGGTTATGACTTTGAAATAATCTACAAAAAAGGAAAGCTTAATATTGTTGCAGATGCACTCTCAAGAAAGAATGAAGAGGTGGAAGCATTGCTTTGTGCCATTTCTATTATCCAACCAGATTGGATAACCGAAGCAAGAGATGAATGGAAGAAGGATGAATAAGTGTGGACACTCATTCAAAAGTTGCAGCAAGAACCTAGTACATTTGATACATTTAGTTGGAAAAATGATTCCTTATGGTACAAAGATCACTTATATCTTTGTAAGAATTCCCAACTAAAACAAAAGATTCTTTTTGAATTGCACACTTCTCCTTTAGGAGGACACTCAGGATTTTTAAAAACTTACCACAGGGTGAAGAAAGAATTTTTTTGGGATGGCCTTAAATCTGATATTCAAAATTTTGTGGCGAAATGTTTGGTTTGCCAGCAGAATAAATTTGAGACAATTAAGACCCCAGGACTTCTAAAACCTTTATCCATTCCAAGTCAACGTTGGGAGGAGATTTCAATGGATTTTATCACAGGTTTACCTAAGTCCGAAGGAAAGAGTGTCATCATGGTGGTAGTTGATAGACTTACAAAGTATGCACACTTTTGTGCATTATCTCATCCATTTAAAGCAAGTACAATTGCTACTACATTTATGGACACAATTCAAAAGCTACATGGAAACCCAAAGATTATTGTGAGTGACAAAGATCCCGTTTTTACCAGAAGTTTTTGGATGGAGTTATTTTCTTGTTTGGGTACTCAATTAGCTCATAGCTCATCTTATCATCCTCAATTTGATGGTCAAATTGAGATAGTGAATAAATGTTTGGAAGGATATATTTGTTGTTTTGTATATGATAAAAAAACACAATGGGTCAAGTGGTTACCTCTCGCTGAATGGTGGTATAACACTTCCTTCCATTCTGTAGCAAATATGACCCCATTTATGGCACTTTGTGGATATCATCCACCGTCCACCACATCATCTTTAAGAGAAAATTATAAGGTTCAAGAAGTGGAAGATCATGTTAGGTTCCCATGATTTGTTAGATTGGTGAGATCAAATGCACAAGGTAACATCAGACCAGTATTTGGAGTCCTAGGACCTAGCCTTCCTGGACTCAGAGAGGTCTCTCTCTATTTTGTGCAAAGGATGTGAACTTGTTTTCTTTTAGGGTTTGATTTTAGGCTAGTTGTTAAGCGTAGGGTTTTTTTGTTTGTTTTGGTTAGGTAAGTTGATCAAGTAGAATAGATAGAGTGATGAAATATTCAATTCATTGGGCTATGGAGTCAATAAAAGTCATAGAAATTTTCAACAGTAAATCAGGGTGGATCACAAGGAAAATCTAGCATGGCCAGATGGATTCTCAAGGTTTTTGTGAAATGAAATGAACATCAAGTTTATGAACAAAGTAGGGCAAAGGGAAATTAAGAATCCTTTGTCATGTACTTAAAAAAAGAAGAGACTTCAACACTATTTAGTATAAAGAAGTAATCAATAGACAGGGCACACCAATAACTCTTTGGCTCAACTCAAGCAAATAAGCATTTCAGACAAACAATCCAATGAAATATAGAAGGCGAGAAACTTATTTAACTTCTAGTGATTTCACCTTCAAGGTTAGAAAAAATTTAAGATAAACAAATAACTTTAATCAAAGAAGAGGGAATGCCTAAACATCATTGATCATAGCCATAAATATCTCCAAAACAACTATTCAAGCATGGACAAAGGTTATGATCGAAACATAGCCTCTTTGGAAAACCTAATTAGTGGTACTTTAGAGAGAGACCTCAAGAACAATGTTTTAGTGACATCAAACAATCAGGGCTAACCATAAAATATATTTGATACCTACTGTATTGAACCATTCATGAGATAAACAAGCTTTAAGGGGTCTAGAGAGAAATTAAGAATTCTCTAAAATGTCCTAGCAGAGGAAAACATAGAGGCAGTGAAGAACAAACAGAACTAAGGTGACTTTGAAAATATTTCTTAGTCTAAAACCTTTTTCCTACTGCAATAAAGAAGGATGAAACACAATGATACATAAGAAAAAAATAACTGAATAGAAGAACATCACCATTAACCAATCTTGGGGATCCTGCAAGCAACCTTCTCCATCATCAATCAAGACAATCCATTCACAAACTCCACAACACCAATTTCTTCCCCAATCTCCAAAAAAAAAAATGTATTGCTCCAAAGAGTCATCAAATTCCAACCATATACATAAGACCTCCTTACTCTATTTATATATAAAATGAGGAGGTGGAAACCCTAAGAGGCTTCTGGAAACCATAAATACACCATAAATGTCATTTATGCGTAAGAGACCATGCAAGGTCCAAGGCACAAAATATCTCATGAAATAAATTTAAAAATAACTCCTAGCACCAAATTTTGGAGTGATTTTCCTCAAAAAACATTAAAATATGATTTTGCAATAAATGAGTGTCTTTTGTTGACTTTTTTCCAAAAACGCACAGTGAGGTCTAAAAGCATAGCGGCTTCACAGGCAGAAAATGGGTCCACTTGCAGCCAAGTTTTGGTGACCTTCCTGATGTCAGAATTTTCTCCATGATGGCCTGTTGGAACTCCTGCTGAATCTACTTTCCAAATATACCCTTGGTTTCCTGATTGAGCTCCATTAACCTGTACAAAAGGCAAAATTTCCAAAACTTCCCTAGGCGTAGCGCCAGGCTTGAAAATGAGGTGTCTTTTGGCCTTTTGAGGGATAAAAAATGCTCCAAATGCTCTAAAATTTGGTGAGCATACTGTAATAGACATGAGGATTCAAAAAATGCAAATTTGTCCCTCTGAAGATTCTTGAGACAAAAGCGTAGCGCAAGGGATGTTGCGCTTAGACGCTTCCAAATTCACAAAAAACAAAATTTGTCAAAAATTCTTCAAAATTGGTGGACGTCTGCCTCATGGGGTTTGAGAAGCATGTAGAGAAGATTCATCCAAGATTCCAAGGTTTTCTTTGTATTTTTCCCCTTTGAGTGCTTGAATTTCAGTGAGGGCCTCTTTGAGCTTGGCACAAGCAAGTTTGTTTTTCAAGGCATAGTGCTTGGACATCTTTTTCTATAGGCAAAGATCCCTTTTCATCTTCTTCATACGCTTGTTCTCATCCTTATAATAATAAAAATGTATTGTGCCATGCCAAGGCTCCTTTGTAGGTCTTTAATCTCTGCATTCTTGCTTTGAAGTTGTATGCTATCGGCCCTCGTTTTCATTTTCACTTTCTAGGTCAATGATGCCAAGTCCTTGTTGAAGCTCCTTATTACCTTTCTTATCTCTCTTCACCTTTTTTTTTTCCTTTATCTAGCTACTTGGTAGAAGTGGAAGGTAGGTTTTCTGCCCTAAGCGCAGCACCGGGCAAAAAAAACTAGGCCTGTCGGCTACTCCTGGGCATAGAGCTACTCGCGTGCAGGCCTGTCGGGCCTTTCCTGTGCCTCTCAGTTCCTCCTGGGCACAACACTACACGAAGACCTGCTTGTCGGGAAAATCTAGGCCTACGGGTAGTGCCCACCTGTAAGTGTAGGGCAATGTATTTTTACACTGCAAAAACTCCCCTAAGCGCAGCGCCTACTCCAAAGTGTAGCGCCAGGCAAACTTACCCAGATTTTGACTGAAACCCAGGAATTTCTCCTTGAAGGCTCATTACTCTGTAGCAGGTGACAAATGAGCAAAATGATAAGTAAAATACCCTTTTATAGTCTTAGAAAAATATAATACCCACTTTCTAATGTTTTTTTATCTCTTGGTCACCTTTATTGATTTTTCTTTTGACCTTTCACAGTAGGTGACTTGAAAAATTTTAAATGGCTCTTTTTCCTTTGGTGGCAGCTTACTTAGCACTGTCAAAACTTCTTTTTCTTGCATTGTGAAGTTGAAATAATGTTTTACCCCCTTTAAGATTTCTGAGCGTGGGTGACCTAAAAAACATGGTTTCTTTCCCTCTCACTGATTTTTGGACATTGCAAACTTACCTTTTACAATGACCATAATCATGTTTTCCATATATCCATTGTGGCCACTTTTGATTTTTTGCATGTTCCATGACATATTGATTTGAGCTTTCTGATGTTTCTTGGTGTTTGACACATTTAATTACACTAATCAGTTTGTTTTTCCATCTTGAAACTCATCCCTATGCTTTTATCCCTTTGATCATTGAGTGCAAATGACTAAAAATGAAGGCTTGAACTTCCTTATACTGATACTCTTTCATGCTTTCCCTTTGAGGCAGTGAAACACCTTACCTTGGCAAACCCTAGAAGTCACTTACAATAGTCTCCTCAAACCTTCTGCTGTTGTTATAATGGAGGCCTATCGTCTTTATTTCACCTTCTTTTGACCATCTTTATCATGAAAAACTCCTTGAAATGAGTTTGGAATATTTGCAGGCAGTGATATCCTCAGGAAACCTTCTGCTATTATGGAGTCCAAACTTCTCTTTTTACCTTCTTTGATCATCTTACCAAAATCCTAGGTTTTTGGGCTGTTTGAGAATATTTGTTAGTGACGTCTTATAAGTTCTCTATAGCCTTTCAAGTTCATTCATTTTTGTCCAGTTCACCTCACCTTTTTCCCTTTTCCATTTATAATTTCTAAAAAACTTCAATTCATGCTTGGTTGTGCTGGTGTGCCTCTGTCCTTGTAATTTGATGCATTGAACTTTGCTTGGCATACTGATAGCCTAATAAGTGCCTAGAAACCCTGATTTTTCTTGAACATAGACTGTTTCCTCTTCCATTTTCTTGAGATGTCATTTAATGAGGAGTAGGCCTATTACCTTACCTATCTTCTTGCTGATAGCCACCTTGACACTCCTGCAGAAATGTAAAAAATGAACAGTTGTTCTTTGCAGAATTTGAACTTGATAAGGAGATCTTCCTTGGATATTTTTCTGATCAATCTTGGACAAATAGGTGTTGACCTTCTTTCACATCTGATTCAGCTTCTAGCACATGAAAAAAATGTGATTTAGAACACCAAAGATAACCCTACAACCTATGAAACCATAATGACATAGTGGGAGGCTCTTTTGACTTGGTCTTTGACTGAAATTTTGGCTTGGGATCTTTAGGTGTAAAAAACAGATTTTTTGAAAAATTGAAGTATTGAAGCTCCAAAATCCAATGTACTTGATTTATCTAAAGATCCTACAGAGCTAGTTTTGAGACCATCAACGCTTGAGGCATTTGGTGAATATGGGAAAGAGTAGGCTGTTTGGCAATCTTAGATGAAATTGGAGGGCTTTAAGAAAAACAGAGTACTGAGGTTATGAGTGTGAAAATAGGACAAAGATGAGTGGCATGAGTCCATGAGGGATCCTCTAGGAGTGGTAGGTTAGCCAGGGAATGAGAGAGTAGTGAAATAGTGAAAATTTTATCTTAAGGATAATGAAGGCAGTGAGATTTCTAAAACTCACAATATTCGTGAATATTGTTTTTAGAAATCTAGGACAAGTACATAGTCATCTAGAAAATGGAAAAAATTACTGATGACTAACAGTGGCTCCACTTGGGGAGGGAAGCTCCTTTTCAAGAGGTGTCTAGAACTTTAGATATCAAATCTCTGAGTTTATGAAGACCAGTGCCTCATCCATTGGGAAAATTTTTCTTCTTTCATTTGCTGATGTTTTTCTTGAAGCTATGATCTCAAAATATGAAGGACATGTTTACTTCAAACTCATCTCTACCTACCCATGATACCTTTGACTATCATTTTTTCTTCATATGGGTGCACTTGGACTGGAAAACCCTTGACATTATTTTTCTCTTGAAAGCAAATAATATATCTACTTGTACCCTTATTACTTCCGAGAGTTCAGATTATGCTAGTGAACTCTTTTCTTCTCTAACTAAACTATTCATCTGTCAAGATTAAGCTGTTTGACATGCTTCATTCTCTAATCTACTGACATGAAATTGAAAACATGATTTAAACCGGGATTAAGCTAGCTAATTTACCATGGGTTGTGGCATTGGGACAAGCTGCACACAGACATTATTTTTTTGCAAACAAAACTATAAAGTATGAGGACTGTGTTTCATCATTTTTTAGTCATCCCTATCTTTATTTTTGGTTTAGATTTGAGCATTGAGAACCAAAATATTTTTCTCCTAATCTATTCCTATTAGCAAGTCAAGTTTAAATGATTTCACAAGCCTTCTTTCACTAACCTGTCAGCAGAAATTCAAAACATGTTCAGCCATGATTATGGTAGATGAATGAACAAGACTCTTTTTTTTCTTAACAAGTAGTGGCATTTAAGCTTGATCACTTTAAAAAATACTCTTTTTTGGGTATGGGGTTGTACCTATTCTTTAAACCTTCCATCTTTTCTTTGTTTTTGTGTTTTCATTTTTTAACAAACAATCTGAAGTTAAAACTAGATGCTCAAAAGGCTGAGTTTATTTGCATACCTATATATCCTAATATAACTTATACATGATATACATTCAACTGGTGAACTCTCTTTTCCAATACAACCAATCAAGCAGATGATTCCATGAGGGATCTTGGTTTAGCTCTTTGAGTGTTTTGAAAAAATCAAAAGGCCACTCCCGCCTCACTTGTGTTTGAAAAATAGTGCCTAAAATTTTCTGTAAAATTTGCATCAAACTGCTCTTGACATATTTTACCCCCTCTTCAAATATGTCTAAGAAAATAGCAAAAGGATCTTGAAATAGTAACTGACCTAGAGGATTCAGAAAATAATCTTGATCCAAGACTGCTTCTTCCTCCACTTTGCTGAACTTGGGAATATTTTGGGAAAGAAAATCCACCTCTTCCTCATGATCATCTGCACTGTCAGACTCATCATATATTGCAATGTTGTTTTCTAACAAACCTGATGTGCTTTGATAGAGTGGGTTGAATTATGTGTGAAGGCCATCATATTGATGAGCAGGATCACTCTTTGAAAATAAATCTTCCTGAGAAGGTAGTGCAACAACACTCATGTGATTATCAATTTCTAAGCCTTCATTTTCAATTTGTAATTCAATGGAACTTGGTGGTTGAAAATTTGGAGCTAAGGAGGATTCCATGTCCCAAATGATTTCCTCAACCATTTCAAGAAAAGGCTTCTCATTTACAACTTGCTCAAGAAGTTCATCATCCTCCTCAACCTCAACATCAAAACTGAAATACTGCTGATTTCAAATTACATGAAAGCTATTTCCGATGGACTGAAATGAAGTAGAGCAAAGAGTCAGAGATCCCTCACTTACTTCTAAACTTTTAAGGTTTTCCTCATGAGTGTCATAGATGGTATGTATTGGTTGACTATTGTTTCCAAGTTGATGAAGCAGATCTTCCTCCCATAAACCAACTGATGATGGCTCTGCAAGATTAGCTTCTATTTGGAGTACATGACTATCATCATACTGATCAAAGTTTGGAAAATAATCAAAATAAGTAGTGTTACCAATCAAGAAAATTGGGTTATCAGATTATTTTTCTTTGAATTGATCTATAAGTTCAATTTCTAATTTATGGTAGATGGGATTAGTAGGAGAAGGAACATAATTTTTTTGTTCACATGAAGGTTTAAAGGCTGGCTGCAAAGTTTGGCATCTGATTTATTTCCTCTTTAGTCAAAAGAGGAGGAATTTTTCTCTTTCTTTGGATAGAAGTACATCAGTTCTCTTTCTCTTGTGAAGGCTGATTTTGAGGTTGAATTTTTTCTTGAGCCTCACCTAGAAGAGATGGTCAATCATCACTTGTGCCTTTAGAGAGATCCTGTGGGTTTTCTTCTATTTCTTGACTAGTTTCCTCCTCAAATAACTCCTCTAGGCTGTCAGGATAGTTAACTTGAGAATGAAATTCATGAATGGCTGCTAAGAGGTCTTCAAGATGCAAATTTTCCAAATCTTCATCACTATCTATAAGGTATTGTATGATATCCTAAGATTGATCACAACAATTTTCAGCCAAGGATAAGGATGGAGAATTTTCTTTATAATGATCACAAAATACCTTGTGGAGATCTTTTAAGGAAAATAAGCTACCAGGTTTTAGCCATTCATACCATTATCTTACCTTACCCTCTAATGTTGCCATAAACATTTTCATGAGGCAGTCCTCATGCCATTCAACCTTTAACCTCCATACCTGTATATGAAATTTGATGAGATGTAACAAGGGGTCATCACATTTTTCATCTTGAAATATAGGCAGGTATTTTATCAAATTTATCTGAGGAATTTTATGTGGAAATCCAGGGATATGATCTCTGTTCATCAGAGCATATCTCCTTTGTATTCTTGGATCCATATTTGTTAATTAGAAAGGGTCATTGTATCTTTCCAACCAGTCTAGTGTTCTCTACCAGTGGAGTCTTTAGGTCTATTGAGAGTTGTGGAGTCGCCAAGTGGAGGGTTTCAACTTTGCTGTCCACCATCAGCATGATTAATGCATTCCTAGGAGAGTCTATTAGAACTAGTGGGGTCAATAGGCCTACTAGAGGCTAGTGGAGTCACCAGGTGGATGTTTTTTGTTGTTTTGAGGATATGCTTGTTGTCCACCATTAACAACTAAATGCCAATCTAAGGAAGTTTGTGAATTTCTGAGGTCTTAAGGATGTCTAAGATGTTATTTATTCATAAGGTCCCACTGTGATTGCGATTATGTTAGATTGTCGTGATTTTTTAGATTGGTGAGATCAAATTCACAAGGTAACATCAGACCAATCTTTGGAGTCCTAGGACCTAGCCTTCCTGGACTTAGGGAGGGCTCTCTCTATTTTGTGCAAAGGATGTGAACTTGTTTGCTTTTAGGGTTTGATTTTAGGTTAGTTGTTAAGTGTAGGGTTTGTTTGTTTGTTTTGGCTGGGAAAGATGATCAAGTAGAATAGATAGAGTGAGAAAATATTCAAGTCATTGGGCTATGGAGTCAATAAAAGTCATAGAAATTTTCAAAAATAAATCAGGGTGGATCACAGGGAAAATCTAGCATGGTCAGATGGATTCTCAAGGTTTTTGTGAAATGAAATGAACATCAAGTTTGTGAACAAAGTTGGGCAAAGGGAAATTAAGAATCCTTTGTCATGTAATTAAAACAAGAAGGGACTTCAACACTATTTAGCATAAAGAAGTAATCAATAGATAGGGCACACAAATAAATATTTGATTCAACTCAAGAAAATAAGAATTTCAGACAAACAATCCAATGAAATATAGAAGGCGAGAAACTCATTTAACTTCTAGTGATTTCACCTTCAAGGTTAGAAAACATTTAAGATAATACGATAAATTTAATCAAAGAAGAGGGAATGCTTAAAAATCATTGATCATAGCCATAAATATCTCAAAAAAAACTATTCAATCATGGACAAAGGGTATGATCGAAACATAGCCTCTTTGGCAAACCTAATTAGTGGTACTTTAGAGAGAGACCTCAAGAATAGTGTTTTAGTGACATAAAATAAGCAGGGCTAACCATAAAACATCTTTGGTACCTACTGTATTGAACCATTCATGAGATAAAAAAGCTTAGGGGGTCTAGAGAGCAATTAAAAATTCTCTAAAATGTCCTAGCAGAGGAAAACATAGAGGTAGTGAAGAACAAACAGAACTAAAGTGCCTTTGAAAACATTTCTTAGTCTAAAACCTTTGTCCTACTGCAATAAAGAAGGATGAAATGCAATGATACATAAGAAAAAAATAACTGAATAGAATAACATCACCATTAACCAAGCTCAGGGATCCTCCAAGCAGCCTTCTCCATCATCAATCAAGACAAGCCATTCACAAACTCCACAACACCAATTTCTTCTCCAATCTCCAAAAAAAACTATGTATTGCTCCAAATAGTCATCAAATTACAACCATATACATAAGACCTCCTTGCTCTATTTATCTAGAAAATGAGGAGCTGGAAACCCTAAGAGGCTTCTAGAAACCATAAATACACCATAAATGTCATTTATGCCTAAGAGACCATGCAAGGCCCAAGGCACAAAATATCTCATGAAATCAATTTAAAAATAACTCCTAGCACCTAATTTTGGAGTGATTTGCCTCAAACAACATTAAAATATCATTTTTCAATAAATGAGTGTATTTTTTTGACTTTTGGCCAAAAACACACAGTGAGGTTTGAAAGCATAGCGCCTTCACAGGCATAAAATGGGTCCACTTGCAGCCAAGTTTTGGTGACCTTCCTGATTTTGTATTTGCTCCGTGATGGTCCGTTGGAAAGCCTGCTGAGTCTAATTTCCAAATATGCCCTTGGGTTCTTGATTTAGCTTCATTAACTTGTACAAAAGGAAAAATTTCCAAAAATGCTCTAGGTGCAGTGCCATGCTTGGAAATGAGGTAGAAAGGTGAAAAATGAGGTGTTTTTTGGTCTTTTGAGGGGCCAAAAATGCTCCAAATGCTCTGAAATTTGGTGAGAATACTGTAATAGACATGAGGGTTCCAAAAATGAAAATTTCTCCCTCTGAAGATTCCTGAGATGAAAGCATAGTGCTAGTGGTGCTGTGCTTAGAGGTTTCCAAATTCAAAAAAACCAAAATTTGTCAAAAATTCTTCAAAATTGGTGGATGTCTCCCTCACGGGGTTTGAGAAGCATGTAGAGAAGCTTTAGCCAATATTCCAAGGTGTTCTTGGTATTTTTCCCCTTTGAGTGCTTGAATTTCAGTGAGGGCTTCTTTGAGCTTGGCACAAGCAAGTTTATTTTTCAAGGCATTGTGCTTGGCCATGTTTTTATGTTGGCCAAGATCCCTTTTCATCTTTTTCATATGCTTGTACTCATCCTTATAATAATCAATAATTTATTGTGCCATGCCGAGGCTCCTTTGTAGGTCTTTAATCTATGCATTCTTGTTTTGAAGTAGTATGCTATTGGCCCTCTCCTTGTTTTCATTTTCACTTTCTAGGTCAATGATGCCAAGTCCTTGTTTAAGCTCCTTCTTACCTTTCTTATCTCTCTTCACTCTTTGTTTGCCTTTATCTAGCTACTTGGCAGAAGTGGAAGGTAGGTTTTCTTCCCTAAGCACAGCGTCGAGCAAAAAAACTAGGCCTGTCAATTCCTCCTGGGTGCAGCGCTGCCTGCGTGCAGGCCTGATGGGCCTTTCCTGTGCCTGTCGGGTCCTCCTGGGCGCAGCGCTGCACGATGCCCTGCCTGTCGGGAAAATCTGGGCCTATGGTTAGCGCCCACCTTTAAGCGCAAAAAACTCCATTGTAAGCACAATGCAATGTATTTTTACACTGCAAAAACTCCCCTAAGCGCAACACCGGGTGCTCTAAGCGCATCGCCTGCTCCAAAGCGTAGCGCCAGGCAAACTTACCCAGATTTTGACTGAAACCCAGGGATTTCTCCTTGAAGGCTCATTACTCTTTCGAAAGTGACAAATGATCCAAATGATAAGTAAAATACCCTTTTATAGTCTTAGAAAAATATAATTAAACCTTGTATACCCACTTTCTAATGTTTTTTGTCTCTTGGTCACCTTTACTAATTTTTCTTTTGACCGTTCACAATAGGTGACTTGAAAAATTTTAAATGGTTCTTTTTCCTTTGGTGGTAGCGTGCTTAGCACTATCAAAACTTCTTTTTCTTACATTATGAAGTTGAAATCATGTTTTTACCCTCTTTAAGATTTCTGAACGTGGGTGACCTGAAAAACATGGTTTCTTTCCCTCTCACTGATTTTTGGACATGACAAACTTACCTTTGAAAATGACCATAATCATGTTTGCCATATCTCCTTTTTGGTCACTTTCGATTTGTTTCAGGTGCCATGACATATTTATTTGATATTTTTGATGTTTCTTGGTGTTTGACACATTTAGTTACACAACAGGAACTTCATAATCAGTTTGTTTTTCCATCTTGAAAATCAACCCTATGCTTTTATCCCTTTGATCATTTTGTGCAAATGACTAAAAATGAAGGCTTGACCTTCCTTATACCGATACTCTTTCATGCTTTCCCTTTGAGGTAGTGAAACACCTTACCTTGGAAAACCCTAGAAGTCACTTACAAGAGTCTCCTCAACCCTTCTGCTTCTGTTATAATGGAGGCCTATCATCTTTAGTTCACCTTCTTTTGACCATATTTATCATGAAAAACTCCTTGAAATGAGTTTGGAATATTTGCAGGCATTGATATCCTCAGGAAACCTTTGCTACTATTATGGAGTTCAAACTTGCCTTTTTACCTTCTTTGATCACCTTATCAAAATCCTAGGTTTCTGGACTGTCTGAGAAGATTTGTTAGTGTTGTCTTCTAAGTTCTCTATATCCCTTTCAAGTTCATTCATTTATGTCCAGTTCACCTCACCTTTTTCCCTTTTCCATTTATAATTTCTAAAAATATTCAATTCATGCTTGGTTGTGCTGGCGTGCCTCTATCCTTGTGATTTGATGCATTGATCTATTCTTGGCATACTGCTGGCCCAATCAGTGCCTAGAAACCCTGATTTTTCTTGAACATAGGCTGTTTCCTCTCCCATTTTCTTGACATGTTATTTAATGAGGAGTAGGCCTATTACCTTACCTATATTCCTGCTGATATCCACCTTCACACTCCTACAGAAATGTAAAAAATGAACAGCTGTTCTTTGCAGAATTTGAACTTGATAAGGAGATCTTCCTTGGAGACTTTTCTAATCTATCTTAGACAAACATGTGCTGACCTTATTTCACATATGATTTAGCTTCTAGCATATGAAAAAGAATTATTTAGAACACCAAAGATAACCCTACAACCTATGAAGCCATAATGACCTAGTGGGAGGCTCTTTTGACTTGGTCTTTGACTGAAAGCTTGGCTTGGGATCTTTAGGTGTAAAAAAAAGAATTTTTGAAAAAATTAAGTATTGAAGATCCAAAATCCAATGTACTTGATTTATCTAAAGAGCCTACAGAGCTAGTTTTAAGACCATCAATGCTTGAGGCATTTGGTGAATATGGGAAAGAGTAGGTTGTTTGGAAATCTTAGATGAAAGTGGAGGGCTTTAAGAAAAATAGAGTACTGAGGTTATGAGTGTGAAAATAGGACAAATATGAGTGGCATGAGTCCATGAGGGACCTTATAGGAGTGGTAAGCTAACCAGGGAATGGCAGAGTAGTGAAATAGTGAAAAATTTATCTTAAGGATAATGAAGGCAGTGAGATTTCTAAAACTCACAAAATTCATGAATCTTGTTTTTAGAAATCTAGGACAAGTACTTAGTCATATAGAAGATGGAAAAAATTAATGATGACTAACAGATCACATTGAGCATCAACAAGAAATTCTCCAACTCTTAAAGGATAACTTAAATTTGGCACAAAATCGAATGTAACAATAGGCAAATCAACATCGCAACGAGAGAATTTTTGATGTAGGAAATTGGGTATTTTTTATGGATACAACCATAAAAAAAAATGTCCCTCAAGCAAGCTAAGAAGGATAATAAATTATCACCAAAGTACTATGGTCCTTACAAGGTGTTGCAAAAGATTGGTACTATGGCATACAAATTAGAGCTTCCTCCTTCTTCACGAGTGCATACAGTTTTCCATGTTTCATGCGTAAAGAAGTTAATAGGTGAAAATCTTCCAATTCAAAAAAAATTGCCAGAACTTGATGAGGAAGGAAAAATCATATTGGAACCTGAAGCGGTCACGGAAACAAGAACTCGACAGCTACGAAATCGATCAATTTCAAATTATCTCGTCAAGTGGAAGAACTTACCCACTGAAGATTCTACATGGGAGGATGAGAATTTTATACAGAAACACCCAGAGCTACTCAAGTATTGAGAACAACACCTTTTTGAAGGAGAGGGGCATGTTAGGTCCCTATATTACTAGTTTAGTCCCTTATTGTTATTAGTGTAGCCCCCTTATTGTTATTGTTGTACCCCTGTAACCCCAATATTGTTATTATTGTGCCCTTACATTATTATTGCTAGGTCGGCTAGGATTATATTGTGGCCCCATGGACTCCTATATATAGAAGGAGGTTTTGGTCATTTGTATCATCCAATAATTGTTCATTTATGTAATGTATTGGAGGTTTACCCCTCGAAGTGGCTGATTTCTAAGGCATTGATCTCTCTTTTCTTCTATTTTTCAAGTAGGTTTCATAACAGCTAGAAACTGGGTGTAGGTTTGATTTTGATAGTGGATTCCAGACTTCCTGGGAAGGAGGTGAATCCTGGTACTAATTTGAGGCTGGAGGTGTGAGCCTCTGGATTCCCTTGTTGTTGATATAGGATTCATATCCTTTTATTTTCCGACTGAGAAAATGTGCATATGTGTATATGTGCATGTTACTGAAATATTGTATTGGATTTATAAAGCTCCACGAACAATATGGTTATTTTCTAGTTGAGGAAAATGTGCATAAATATATGTGTTTTCTATTGTAAATACTGTAATGAGTTGTGTTATAAAGCTCATGTAAATGATATTTTTGTCAAGCTTTCAGCATAATGTCATTGTAAATACTGCAAAGAGCTGTGTTATAATGCTCAATGGGAAGTATATTTTTATTTCAACAATATTGTTGGTTGTAGGTGTCAATGAACACCAAGGATGGTTTTCCCCCAAGGGGGAGGGTTCTGTAACAACCTCGGTTAAAAATTCATGTAAAAAAGTATAATTCCAAGGTCATGGGACATGTATTCCAAGCTGAATGGTGGGAAAAATATCCTAGTGGGTGTTCATTTGGTTTATTATGGCTAAGGAAATTGGCAAAGGCAATGAAAAAGGCTTTGGAAAGGCATGAAACATTTATTAGCATTTTATTTATGAAAATAATGGAAATTAGGAGAAAAGGAAGGTGAACTGTCACAGGTTGCATGTGAGAAGGAAAATGAAGGAAAATAATGGAAATTGAAGAAATCAGAAGTCTCATTGATAAAAAGGCTTCTGAGGACCAATTGGTATCCTTTTCTTAGCTTTTGGAAGTTCTATGGTGGAGCTATTTCTATTATATATATATCTCTCTCTCTCTTATATTCTTGGAAAATTAGAGTTTTCTTGGAGCACTCTTGGAGGAGTGTGGCATACTTGGGAGTTTGAGTAAGAAGGAAAAGGAAGAGCAGGAAAGTGCAAGAGGACATCGGGATCAACAACTACAATGGGTTCTGTTTGCAGGTACCAAGTTACATGTATGATTCCCTTGCTATTTTTGGCATGCATGGCATATGATCGTGGTTTCTTGGTTATGATCTGCCATTGGCATGGAGGATTTCCTAAATTGACAGTGGTTTTTCCTAGCCTTCCCATTTCCTGGATAATCATGGTGTTGTAGGTTTTTTCTTGTTTTCTGGTTGGTGCTCATGTTCCTTTGGCTACGGGTTGAGTTATTAGTTCCTGCAAGCCTTGGTTGGAAAAATGCTCTAGAAGTTCTGTAATAACTTGGATTGAGATACTAGTCCTGGAATCCTTGGTTGGACAAAAAATCTGGAAGCCCTTGGCGGGTTGAGTTACTAGTCCTAGAAGGCTTCGTTGGATAAATGCTATGGAAGCTTGAAAACAATTGTGGGTTGACCTACTAGTCCTGGAAGCCCTAGTTGGAACAAACACTATGGAGCCTTAGACAACTTGGGTAGAGACCAATATGGTGATGGTTAGTGATCCAACTGTGAGGTGGAATCACTAGTTGAGGGTTGAGGTGGTTTGTCCTTTGGAAGACCTGGTTTGGTTTTGTTTGGTCTACTCCATGAGGTCCCACATTCATGCTTGGAATATGGCACGGGAGTGATTGGATGAAAGAAATATTTGGTTTAGCCTAGTCTATGGTCAAGTGGGACATGGAAGTCCCAAACCTGGTTGCATTTTTCATATGTTAATAAGATATTCTTTTCTCTTGTATTTGATGGGTAAATATACTTGTTCATATGTAGTTTTTACGGATATTATATCATGTTTATTTATTTAAATTGATTATATCCGTGTTAGGAGGATGTTTTATAACAATGATGATGTATATATATCATCATGTTTTGATTAGTAAATGAATGAAAAATGAATATATGACCTAATAGTTGAAAATACATATATTGTGATAAGGCATCAATGCTTCTTAACGATTCTAAGAAAAGAATGAGACCCCTATGCTCTGATCTATTGTTAAGACCTGTACTAGATTGCATATTCATGACATGTTTGACGAAATGCTTGCCATGGCTATTAGGGTTAGATCAAGTATTTGTATCAAAGTTTGCATTAGTATCTTTGTTCCCATTTTATTTATCATTTCTGAAGTTTCAATGAAGTTATGGGAAATGTATTGAGTCCAGGCCCTGAAAAAGTGGCACAAAATCCGGGGCCGTTGGCACAAAATTGGCTAGAAAAGTCCACACTCATTGGCATGCCTTGTTGTGGGAGCGACTGGAAGGCCTTCGTCACTTGTAGGGCTTGTCATGGGAGCCACTGAGGGTATAAGTGAGTCAAATGATGAGTTGTTTCAGGGGTTGGCCACCTAGAAGGGTTTATTGGCTCCTAAAGGTTCTGTAGTGTTTATGGAAGGTCAGATTGGTTGTGTTATTTTGGTTCCACTTCCTTAAGGAAACCTAGGAGGTTGAATCACATCATAGTATCCTCTTGTCACATGTTTACCCCATCGAACTGGTTAACTTGGGTAAATGAGGGAGGATGGTGGTTACAATATTTCTGGTGACAAAGGGAAGGAACATGAGGATGATGAAGTCTTAAAGAGGTATCATGTTTTGGGGTAGCTTTAGGATATTTTTCCTGAAAATATTTCATAGTTTCCTCTGTTAGCCACCTATAATTTTTTTTTTTCATATCAAATGGTGGCTAAATCTTTTTAGGCCTTCAATTCTTGAAGTCTTATGATGAAATTTACTCTTTGAGTTAATCTTCACTACTGTTTCACTTTTAATCCTAAAGAACCTTGCTGTTTACCAAGAGAAGAAACTGCTTCTAAAAAACTCCATTTTCCACCATTTACCTCTTCATTTCACCCCCACAAACTTCCATTTTTCATCCTTGTTTCCTCCATGAAATCCCTCTATAAACCTTAATTTAACCTTCAAAACATCCTAATCCCCCTTAAAACCTTATATCTCCCATTTATTTGGTTTTAAATTCCCTTCTTTCATCTATCAGAACCCTTATTTTGGCTTAAAAAACACTATTTTTGGGCCTAAATCAGTCTTTTGCATTATAAAGAGTTAAGCCCCCAAGGGCTTATATCCTTTAGCCCCCAGTCTCATATGGCCTAAGCCCCACAATTGGGCACTTAAAGGCCTAAAAAACCTCTTCCGAACCCTTCTTTCTGTTGGAAACTTACTGAGAGGGGGGGGTGAATCAATATTTAGCGCTGATTGAAAACTTTTTAGTTTTCCATTCTCTTAAAAACATATGCTATACTACAGAATCCAACTTGTATGTCCAGAGATATTATTATGTCTTTACTTAGATTATTGCATCATTCATTCATCAGATAAGCAATAATCATGAACATAAATAACAGAACAAACCATCAAACATAAGCAACACATATGAACACCGGTATTTAAGGTGGAAACCCAATTCGGGAGAAAACCACCGCTGCTGTTATCTCAGTCTTCAATATTTATTATAAAGAAACCTTCTTACAATTTATGCTGGCGCAGACTTATACCAGCACGCAGGCACCCACCTGCATAAAGGCTACAACCTTTTCTCGTTCTCCAGCCACTACTATAAGGGAGCTCCAACTCCCTAATTTTAACACCAGCTTTTACTGGCAGGATACTTCCACTTTCATACAGAAGGCTTCAACCCTAAGATCCACCAGATTTCTTCAATTTCTTCATCAGACTTCCGTCAGGTCTTCATCATTTATTTTGCCGATCATCGTAGAGATTCATCATTTTTAGATCATATCCATCGGTGCATCATCTATGCAGATATCTCTTAAAGAGATTTATTTATTAACAACCCTTGCAAATGCACCCCTGAACCATAATGCGCTTCTCCCTATATAGTTTTGCCTTTATCAATACCATGAGTAGAAAACCACTCAACTACTAATGGTATTCAAATTAAAATTCTAACCAATCCAAATTGAAAATCCAATATTCGTTCTTCCATGCATGAATTGTCCCAAAGGTAATCTTTTTCTTTGCCAAATAATACTATAGCCAAGGTTAAGTAACATTAAAGTGCCGCTGATGGTTTTCTTTCTTTTAATGGAATTTTATTTATCAAATTCGTGGAATTTGATAAATAAATATTATTCACAACCTTTGGTAATTAAATATATTTTATATTAATAACCGCGCTTTTATCATATGGCTTTTTAAATAGACCTTTGGATCTGGCCCCACATGCATAATCAACAACTTAATCAATATTATTTAAAACTGGGGCCCATTGCTAATGATCGTTTCCATCCGACAGTTGTTATCGCGTTGCGCTGCCTCATTTGATCGGATGGATATCGCTCAGCGAAGACGCATGAACAATAACATGCGATGGCTGCTGTACCTTGGTTAACCGTCGCGCATCTATAGCAAATTATCACCGTCCGATGACCCCTTCCCAGATCAACGACGCTCAACAATATTGCTGGGCATCTTGGGTCTAAAAATAACGCGCGATGGAGCGCAGTGACAAGCGGTTTTGTGGAGACGTACAGGGACGCGTGTCGCCTGTTCTATGGAATCGGAGCCAACCTCTTCAATACCACTCAACCCGCAAAAGCGGTGCGATATGGGCAAACCGGGTTTTCCAATCCACTCACGGTTTTGAATAATAAATAACCAAGGTTAATTTGGGTTTGCGCTATCCTTATTACTTAGTTAACTCTGGTCTATCTTTGGCAAGATTTCTAATAAACAGCGAACAAATGTAGTTCTCTTCTGACATGATTTTCACTACCATTAGGATAGAATTAGATATACGCAGGCTTCCTTTATGAGGGGAATGAATTCAACAGAGATTCAGGGCATTCCGTACGAGAATTGAACCAATCAATATCCAAATACACTCGGTATTCTCCACCCATCAGAGTATCACCAGAACAAAATCATACACAAGATTTCCTTTATCCTCCATCAGGATGCATACATTCACCGAATTTAATTTGCTCCTTGAATGATACTACTCTCTGTAGATGCACTCTTTCTCTGTTCTTCTCTGCTGACCTTTGTCCTCTACTATGTTTCTTTTCTCTGTTCCTAGTTACTGTTTCAGATGCCAATTCCTTTGCCACTTCCTTTTCCATCAATGACAATATTTCCAACAATCTCCCGCTTTGGCATTGATGGCAATACTCTTCCTTTGATTGTATTATAGAAGCCCTTTGTTGCATTTCCTCCCCCTTTGACATCAATGGCAAAGAGTTGATCAAGATCCTTTGAACCGACAATACCATGCTCCCCCTGAGATCATGCTGCATCTTCAAACATAATATAACAAAATGACTTATAAATGCCAACAATGCATCCTTTTCATATGACCAATGCTCCCCCTTAGCCTGTGCATTCAGAGATGCCCAACAGCACCTCACAACCAATTTAATCTTCTGTATTTAAGTAGATCTGATCCTCTGCATGGGCAGAGACTACTCCCAGTTTCTGTCTGAGTTATTCGAACGCTTCCCTAGGTAGAGGTTTGGTAAATATATCAGCAACTTTTTCTTTGGAGGGAACATACTCCAATTTCACCTTTTGTTCAAGCACTTGTTCACGTAAGAAGTGATATTTGATGGGAATGTGCTTGGTCTTGGAATGCATAACAGGATTCTTTGAGATATTGATGGCACTTGTGTTATCACACATAATGGATATAGGAGGTGAACATTTGATTTGAAAGTCTTGTAAGGTTTGCATCATCCAGAGAAGTTGAGTGCAACATGATGTGGCAACCACATATTTTGCTTCTGCTGTAGATAAGGCAATAGAGCTTTGCTTCTTGCTAAACCAAGATACTAACCGGGGCCCCATATAGAATGCACCACCACTAGTGCTTTTCTGATCATCAACACTTCCAGCCCAATCTACATTAGTGTATGCATGAAGAGTAAGATCAGCATTCATGGGATACCATAGTCCAAAGTCTCAAGTTCCTTGTAGATATTTGAATATTCTTTTCAAAGCCTGAAGGTGAGACTCTTTTGGATTAGCTTGGAATCATCCAACAATCCCAACTGCATGCATGATGTTTGGTCTTGTCCCAGTGAGATAAAGTAGACTTCCTATCATAGATCTGTATTCTGGTTGATTCACCGTGGGGGAATCATCATTAGAACTGAGATTACATCCAGTTATCATTGGTGTACTTACAGGTTTGCAATCTTCCATGCCATACTTCTTCAAGATTTGCTTGAGGTATTTTTCTTGTGATAAGAATATGCCATTTGTTGCTTGTTGCACTTGCAAGCCAAGAAAGAATGTTAGTTCCCCAAGTAAAGACATTTCAAATTCTTGCTGCATATTAGAAGCAAATTTCTGACTCATAGACTCTTCATTACTTCCAAAAATGATATCATAAACATATACAACCACAATCAACAGTTTGTCATTTTCATTTTTTGTGTATAAGTTGCTATCAGCAGACCCCTTTGAAAATCCTTGTTGATGAAGATATTTGTCAAGACGATAGTACCATGCCCTTGGAGCTTGTTTGAGACCATATAGAGCCTTTTTAAGTCTACAAACAAGTTTTCATCATTTCCCAAAATGAATCCTTCTGGTTGTTCTATATAAACTTCCTCTTCTAGATCACCATTGAGAAAAGTAGATTTAACATCCATTTGATAAACTTCGATTTGTTGGAAGCTTGAAAAAGCAAGAAACATTCTTATGGCTTCAAGTCTGCCACAGGAGGAAAAGTTTCTTCAAAGTCTATACCTCCTTGTTGAGTGTACCCTTTGCAAACCAATCTGGCTTTGTTTCTTATAACATCCCCATTTTCATTTAACTTGTTCTTGAATATCCATTTGGTTCCAATGACATTTTTATCATGTGGTCTTGGTACCAATTCCCAAGTGTGATTCTTTTCAATTTGATCAAGCTCTTCATTCATGGTTTGAATCCAACATTCATCTTTGCTAGCTTGATTGACATTTTGGGGTTCAATTGTGGATAGGAATGCCAAATAGCTAGAAGATCCCACAAGAGTCCTCCTTGTTTGTACACCTGATTCCTTGTTTCCCAAAATTTGAGATTAAGGATGATTCTTTTGAACATATCTCGATGGAGCCTTTTCAGACAAATCATCTTCGGGTTCTTCATTGGGTTCACTGTTTAGATCATTACTATTTGATCTAGAAGGATATATGTCATCATCATCATCTTCATTTTTTGTTTGTTTTTCTTCTTTTGGAGCTGTTGGAGACTCATCAATAACAAAATCTATACATTCAACAATATTCCGAAGTCTTTTATTGTAACATTTATATGCCCTACTCCTAGAGGATTAACCAAGAAATATTCCTTTATCTGCTCTGGGTTCAAAATTGCCAAGTTTTTCATCATTATTTGTTATAAAACATTTACTTCCAAAAATTATAAAACATGCATGCTGGGGTAAGAATTACTATAATGCACAGAGCTCATATGAAGCCTATCACTATTACACAACATGTGCCTTTTTACAATATTTACTGCTATATAGCCGCTTCTCCCAAACAAATGTGCTCTGGAATCATCAAGCATAGCTCTAGCCATTTGCTGAACTCGTTTTGTTCATTCTTTCACGCCATTCCCTGTTGGAGTGCCATCATGTAAAATCATTTTTATACCATGTTGTTCACAAAATTCAAGGAATTCATATGATGTGTATTCTCCTCCTCGATCAGTTCTAAGACACTTGATTTTTAGATCTAATTCATTTTCAAATAGTGCTTTGAAGATCTGAAATTTCTCAAATGCTTCATCTTTGTGTTTAAGCAACCCAATCCAACACATTCTAGAGAAATCATCAATAAATAAGATATAGTATTGTTCACCACGTGGTGAATTTTTCTTCATAGGTCCACATATGTCAGTATGAATGAGTTCAAGAGGCTTACTTGATGATCCTTCCTTGGCATTAAATTGTACTCTGGTTTGCTTACCGAATTGGCAAGATTTGCATATGATATTTTTAGGTAGAGTAATATTGGGAAGATCACGAATAGCTTTAAGTCTGCTTGATTTGTTGATTTGAGAGAAGCTCAAATGCCCCAACCTTCTATGCCATAGCCAGTTTTCTGAAGATTTACTCAAGTAACATTGTTCTTTGTAGTTCTTCAATACATACAGGTTGCTTGGAGTTCTTTTTCCTTTTATAATTGTTTTACCTGTATCAAGATCACGTACCACACATTCTTTTGAACTAAAGACAACTTCGGTTCCTTGATCACACATTTGACTTACACTTAACAAGTTATGCTTTAATCCATCCACATACATGACTTCATTAGATTTTACCTTTTCTTTTAGAAAAACAGACCCTTTTCCCTTAATGACCGCAGGAGTATCATTTCCAAATGTAACATTCTTTTCCTTTTCTAGAGCACTATATGCAAGAATTTTGTTTTTGTCACCTGTCATGTGTCTTGAGCATCCACTATCAATGTACCATTGGTTTTCTTCATCTTCTGCAAATAACGCTATGCCACAATTTTCAACCTGTAATTCCTTCTTTTTCCATACTTTGGAGCTTGAAGGAACATGTTCTTTTGGTTGAACTTTGCTCCTGCATTCATATTCTTCATGGCCAAAGTTATTGCAATAAGCACATTCAACTTCATTTTGAAGAGGAGAAAAGTTGTTATAGGTATTCTTCTTTGTTTCAATATCAATCCTTTTCTTTCTTGCTTCTCTTGTCATGATGGTTTTATATGCAACACATTGAACAACTTTATGACCAAAATTGTGACATGAGAAACATTTTCCATTGAAGAAGAAATTTCTGCGATCATAAAATCTTCTATATGAATTTACTTGTTGATTGGTGTTTTTTCGAAAGACATTCCTGTTAGTGTTCTTTGAATTGAGATGATCATGCTTTATCTGTAAATATTCTTTATTCCCTTGCTGAGTGGTAGTATGTTGTAAGCCAGCTGTAACTGCTTTTAGATAATTTGGTGCTGAAGCCTGAGAAGATTCTCCAATATATCCAAGACCTGTCTTTATAAGAGGAGAACGTTGTACCTTGATAATCTCATCTAATGTTTCATATCCTTTAGCAAATCTAAGATTCAGAGTTTTTCCTTTCTCAAGTTCTTTTCTTAGACTTACTACTTCACACTCTAATTTCTCATTGTGTTTCTCTTTTTCTTCAAGCTGATTTTTCAGAGTTTCTATGATTATTTTACTCTCTTCTAAGAAAATTTTGAGTTGATTGTTTTCATCAAGAAAATCATTGTCTTCTAGAGCATCCATAAAAGTATCCTTTTCTTCTCTAGATTCTTTTTTTTTTCAAATGCCATGAGAAGTCTACAAGATCTGTCTACATTCTTCCTCACTCGATTACAATCCATATCATTGTAGTTGTCGCTTTAATTGTTCTAACAATTCAAGCACCACATAAATTGTCAACCCGGGAAGGTCTGTTTATTCCAATGACAATCACGCACTGGATATGCTCAATTCCAAAAGCAAGGAAATGTTGTAGTAGAAGTCACACAATTATCAATCATGCAAATCTAACTATTCACACCCCACTTTAACAAAGCTGAAGCCTACTTGTATTACAGCAGAAGCAATTCCTCTATTGCAGTCTTTCATTAGAAGAATTCTAGGAAAAGATAATGAAAGAAAATCACCCTGCAGGAAAGGAAATCAACCAACCATAACAGGGAACAGGACCCTATTCCTCCAAACAGGAATCTTCAGCACCTGTTCCCTGACACTAATCACACTGTAGAAAAAGATCAATCTAAAGAAAACAAGACCCTATTCCCATTAACAGGAACCTTCAGCACCTGTTTCCTGATATCAATCACACTGCAAAAAAAGAGAATCAACCTACGGGAAACAGGACCCTATTCCTCCAAACCGGAATCTTCAGCACCTATTTCTCGGTATCAATCACACACTCAAACAAATAACGGAAAAATATCTCTTGGCTTCATTAAGAATGAATGATACAGAACTAATGCAGTGTTAAAGAAAACAGAGTGCTTAAAGAACTACAAAACTGTGTAAATGATTCTTCAGCAAACAGAGTTAAATTAAGGTGCAAATGACATAAAGAAATTAACGAACTACAAGAGCAATCGGGTGAATCTTGTGATGAAGGCGGGCCCTTTCCTTCTCACAATATTCCCCAGAGGAAAGAGTTAAATTGAAGCGCTCAAAAGAAACCTTTATTCATCTGTCAAAAAGGAATGATACATTACAATGGAGTCTTGCTCCTTTCCGCTCAAAAATAATGTCTCTCCTGCAGTCTCTAACTCCCCTTCTAATGATGATGTCTCCTCTTTTTAAAGAGGAGACATCTATTACAGTTACATCAGAGAAATCCTATATTTATCCAAATCTGTTCTTCTATCTTAAAACAACGTCTTTCTATTCTTCCATAGAAAAATATTGTTACAACAGATACAAAAAAGTACTGGCTTCAAAACAATCCGTGTAACAAATTTCCTTGCTTGTCTTCGTCTTGTTGCCATCGTTCCTGAAATACTCTTTCAAGATCGCAAATCACGAGTAGTGACGGAATTTACGTGCCTGCTGACTGTTTCAGCAACAGATTTGACTGTTTCAGCAACGGAGTCGACTGTTTCAGCAACGGCCGACTGTTTCAGCAACAGAACGTTCCTTATCATAAATTATCTGCGATCTTTTAGACTTGTGTTAGCAACTATCTACCTTCGATTAATGATGAAATATAAGAGTAATGTGGAATTATACGTAAAACAAATTAAATATATAGTAAAGAGAAGGATTTCATATACCTTAGGATAAAATGCTAGAGTTCTACCTGGCTGTACTCTCCTCGTCAGAGATCATTTCTCTATTTTGCATTTCATTGTTTAGGTGTCTCATTCCGCTCGCTCATCTGCATTCCGTTAGGGGAATGCCATTGACTGATGGAAGGGTTTGGTTCTCTTGTTTTCCCTCATGCTTGTACCTGCTGGGTTGGTCAAAACTCCTCAAAATTCATCAAAGTTCAGTTCATATCATTCACAGTCATAAATGATTATTTTGGTCAAAAAGAGTCTTTTGGTTTCTAAGTCTAGGATTTAGTCTTTCGACATGTTTAATAAATGCCCACAGGCCATGAGGAGGATTTCAATAAGTTTTCAATTGAAAATTTTCATCATTAAATATGCTCGAGAGGACAGTTCTTGTTCAAAACTCTGTTTTGAATAAGAAATTGTCGCGTTCATTTTTGTAATAATCATGTATTTTTCCGCCATGAAGATTTCAAAGCAGACTCTGGTTTTCCTTTGCCAAAAATCAACGCCAACATACCTGCAAAAAAATAACCATGTTCATCATTTCAAGTCCAGAAAGTCAGTGAAAAGCAAAAGACAGAAATTGAATTAAATAAAAAGTGCCAAAAGTCAAAAAACATTACAAAATGGGTTTTTGGAGAAGAAAAAATGAAAACCATCTCTATATAAGATTTTTCTCAAAGTCATATATCCATTTGCATCAAGAAACATTCGTAAATCCAAAGAAGAAATAAAATCTCAGTTGGAGACCAGTCAGCTGCTGAGAGAGAGGCCAGCGATCGTGTGATAATAGGAAGGCGCATAGAGGAATTTAGCCTATTTTTCACCTTCCAGCTCAGGAATTCGGCCAGTTTTGACTAGTTTCACCTCTTGATGTAATTTTTGATCTAGCTTGATGTAATATGGTAACCATGATGTAATTTTGGCATGTATTTACTTGTTCTAGATGATTCATTCACTAAAAAGTGAAAATTAAATGAATGAATCAGTTTCCTTCCTTTTAGAGGCAAGTTGTTTGGCTGCCTAGATTTCAGTTCCTAGTTTAGAATTGGTTGAAACAGCTCCTAGAAGGATGAGCTCGACCCCTAGAGGCATGGGAAGGGGTTAGGATGGTCTATATGATGTATTTTCTCAATCATTTTCAGAGGTTGGATACTTGGGAAAATTTTGGCACCTCATTGTATATTCTTTTCAGATTTTTGGCAAAGGAAAGACCAGAGTTTTGCAGCACTTGTTGGGATCCTTGTGGCTTTTGAGTTTTGATGATGTTCTTCTCATGTTACTGTAAGTTTCATTAATGTTATATGTATGCCATTTCCCTTCTCTATGCTTCTGAATTAAACAAATGAGTAATTGAGGTAGAATTCATTGATTTGCTGGTGCTCTGCCTTAGACTTTTGTTTAGTTTTATATGTTTTTCGTCAGTTTGAAGAGGATCCTTGCACTCTCTTGCCCTCTTCAGCTCCTCAGCAGTATTTTCAATCCATTCATTTGATCTAAGACATCAAAGCCGCTGCCTACCTCGCCCCAACTTGAACTCTGCAAGAATTTGGCCTCATCCCCAAGCCCAAAATTGTTTTTCCCTTTTTCCAACAAAAAACCCCTAAAAATAAAAATCAAACCCTCCTATTTGTTTATCTAGCCTCAGATTAGTTGTTGTTATTGTCATCTTAAGCCCCTTTGAATATTTTCATTGAGATTGACCCGGAGAGAGCCCTCTCCTGTCCTCGTAGGGCTAGCAACGAGGCTGAGCGTGGTTTGGTGTTGTCCTCTTTCTACCTTACTTCAGCCTAAGGTGGATTTAGGCTATAATAAAATGGATGAAAATGATAATGTAACCTTTTTAAATATAGCTATTAAGAGTAAAGTGGTGTTAAAATGTATGGTAAAAATGGTACATTGTGAGGTCCTAACATCCCCCCCAGCTGAAAGGGTTGCATGTCCTCAGGCAACTTTTAGTCCGAGTCAGAGTCTGAGTACTGACTCTTTGCATGCAAGTTACTCAAGCAATAACTATGGAAGGTGGCTTCTGTCGAAGATCTGAATCCCTGGTTATTCTGCAATTTCTGCCATGCTACTGCCTCGTCCCTGTTAGCCAATTTGTAGTGAGGCTGATATCGTTCTGCCGGCATCCATAAGACAGGGAAGTGAAAATGATAACCAATCCAATTTTCGGCACATTGCTGAATGCATCTGATATAGTTTGGTACCCTGGATAGTGCAGTTTGAAGATTATCAGGGCTAAAAGGATTATACTCTTGTCTTTCCTTACAGGACTGTTGCCAGAACATGGTGTTGGCCTTCAAGGCAGCAGTCTCTTTGACTCTGATTAACTGATGACACTTTAGGAGTATTGAGGCTTGCAATTGTTGTATGTACCTACGCATTCCTGGCTTCTGCAAAAATCGATGATAATCTGCTACAAAAATGGTCGGATTTGAAGGTTTCGGTCTTATCCAAAGGAGGCGATTATCCTCATTATGCCTACTTGCAATAAAAGCGGTTTTCCATGTGATTTGATTGGCAAGAAATGAAACAAATTCCCTAATTTGTATATCACCAACAATTGGATTCAGGTTGACCTCTCTATTGTCAGGCATAGCCTCATTATGAAGATAAAGTTCACATAACAAATGTTGATCACTAGCGGGGGCCTCAGCAAATGTTTTGACAAATTGTTCGGCTGTGAGCAACTCATGAGGTCTCCCATCCTTAATTGCTTTCAACTAAAAATAAACAAGGCGTTCAGAAAGGAACAGAGAATAATTCAAGGAAGGTTTCCTGGTGGCTAACAATTTTTGTACTAATGAAAACATCAGGACCAGTTTGTCTTTTAACTCCTTGATTTCTTTCTTGGAATCCTTAAGCTGCTGAAGTGTCTGCTCCCAGTTATCCCAGTTGGCATACATCTGATTCTGCCAGGCCAACTTATGCTGTTGTAACATTTTATCTTGATCAATAGCATACTACTTCTTCCACTTATTCATTATTTCCAATTCTTTCCATGGTGGAGTTTGTGTCCTGGCATTATAAGTACTGGGTTGGGGCATAGTCTGAGTAGCTGAGTTAACTAACACAGGGCAGGATATTCGTGGCTTGGTTTATTTTTCCAGACTTTTTAAGGGCCCTACTGGTTCTTGTGTGACAGTATGGCATTCTTCTTTGACTGCAACTGATGTGTATGCCTCAGGCACTGGGACTTTAACTATTTTGTATCCGGCCTGTTAGTAAATGTTTCCACATTCATGGCACATGTATTCTTTACATGGGTCATTATTTTGTACTGATGCTGTATGTGCCAACATGTAGAGATTTAATTCTTTATCAAAGGCTTCCCTTTCCATTACCAACTCTTTTTTATAGGCCTCTAATTCTGACTTTAAAAATTCATTTTCCTCCAATAACGATGCCATGGTGAGTGAACCCTGTGTGTTGGTTTCTTTTGCTGGAATTGATTGCTGATCCACAGATGTAGCTGGTTCTTGTGTTTCAGCTACAGCTGGTTTCCTTATATTATCATGCTTGGTGTTTGATTTTTGCACTTCAACAGCTGGTTCTTGTGTTTTAGCTGCTGAGTGAGTAACTTGTTCTTGTGGAGCAGTTACTGTTTGAGTAGTAAATGATGTGATATTACCCTGGGCATCTGGTTCTTGTGGAGCAATGCCACAGGACGATACGGGTAATGATTCAGTAATTTGGAATGGTACTGAGGATTGAAGTTTTAACAAGATAGCTGCGGGGTCAGGGGAAATGGGAGTGACTTCATATTCAACAGTCGTTTTCATTTTTCTCCTTGGTAAGAAAGCAGAAAAATCAGTGGCTTCCCTTTTCTTTTTATGAGAAGATTATTTTCTAGGGGAAGGGCTATCGGAAGAGGTGGCAGCTTGGGATGTGGCCCTTGTTTGCCTTTTTGAGACAGAGACTATTACAGTTCGTCTCTTCCTTTTATGAGTAGGGGGTGATGGGAGTGTTTCAGCTTGGGAGTCATCGCTAGAGATGTGAACAGTGGGATGGGATGACTCTGCTAAATGGGATGAACTTGGGGGCGGATCAACTGGTTCTGAAGATGGAATCAATGGAGGATCAGGGATATCTTCCAGTTGCCGTTCATAAGAGCTTTCAGGGGTTTCTTGGGGAATTTTGGCTTCTTGGGGAATTTCGGCTTTTTGGAGAAGTAGGGGTGGGTTATTTAGAGGGGGGTTTTGCTGAGCAAAACCCCTCTGAATTAATAATTGACATAAGCGATGATGGGTAAGGGACAGTGATGGGAATATTACCTGTCTACAGTAATATGACATGTTTTTAATACATCCAAGCAGATAATAAGGAATGTTGACTAATCGAACATGCCGCAAATGACTCATTAAAACAAAGTCGTGTTGATAAACTACCTGGTAATGCCCCTCACAAGTCAAATAGTGCTTGAAAAATTCAGCTACGCTTGGCCATGGGCGAGGTAATGAATGCAGACTTATGCCACGACCTTTAATCTCAACCTGTTCCTCTGGAAGAAGGAAGTCCTATTGTGCGTTTAAAATGACTTGTTTCCTGCTAAACCAACGAACACCTGTGACCGGAAACCCTGAAACTTGTGCTATATCTTCCTCTATGACCGAAATTCGGACCCCTTGGACTATGGAGTAATCTTCCTGAAAATTCTGCGCAAACTCTAAAACTTGTTGAGGATCAAATTCTCCCAGCCTCTCAAAATATGTAATCCAACCTGCCTGCTGAAAAAATTGGTAAGCCTCCGGAAATAATTCGAGAAGAGTTGTCGAGCTAGGCTCACGTCTGATAGCGGAGCCTCCCATAGCTACTAACTTGAGTCAAATGCAGATGCGCAGAGAACAGAAACATAGGCCTGATCAAGCTAATCGTTGCGACTGAGGATATGGAGTATCAATGACGGCGGAAATAATGGATATGAAGAGTGACGGTGGATTGGATGGTGTGGAATGATGATTTTAATTTTCGAAATTCCCCCCTTACGTGTGATGAAATGATGTTTAAGTGTGCGGGGATTGTAATCATAATGGGAGATATCCTCTCTTTAAACTATTATTTAACTGAATTACATAAAAAATCCGCATACCTTATATTTTTACCTTTGTTTTTATAATTCGAAGTATAGAGTGCTTCATAGTGGCTTAATACTGATGGAAGAATCTTTAAATTTCTCTGAAATGTAGAAATAGGAGCATATCAGGATCTGCTCAATACTAGGTAATATTCACCCAAGGGATCTGAAGAATAAAAGTGGGGTACTGAAAAACTTGTGTAGCAGAGGAAAGGAATGGAAATATAAATGACAGGTTGTTGCAAGTGGTGTTTCAGCAATGGAAAAATAAATGACATGTTGCTAAAAGTGGTGTTTCAGCAACGGAAAAATAATTAAAATGGAATGTAATGATCTGGAATTATGAAAACTGGGAGAAGCACTTGATGAGGAATGATTTCAATAGTAGGGAATGGGAAATGTTGGCTGAAAGATGATGTTTTAGGAGTGGGTAGAAATAGGAAAAATGGAAAAAGGGAAAGATGGAGTAATGGGATAAGTGATAAAAGGGACATTGCTGGGAAATGAGTTGAAATGAAGGGAACAAAGCTTCTGTGATTGAAGCTTCAGATCTTCTTGTGATGAAACTGTCCTCCTTAGTGAGTTCTTCCTTAATCTGCAAAATACAATTGTAACATGCCAACCCTTGACAGGGATTATTAGTTTTAAATCTAATCTAATGCTAGAAATATAGTGCAGAAAATTAAATGCTGTGAGGAGCAGAGGACTCCCCTAGAAAAAGATAATGTGTATCAGTCATGCAAGCAGCCTTGAAATCTTCTTTAGAAACAGGGTGCTGGTACAAACGAAGCCTATGACCATTTACTAGTAGAGGTGTTTTAGAATCATCAATTGTTAAAAGTCTTACTATTCCATTAGGAAAAACAACATCTACTTCATAAGGTCCCAGCCATCGTGTACGTAGCTTACCCTGAAAGTTTTCAAACCGAGAGTCGTACAATAAGGCCCAATTACCTTTTTGGAACTGCTTGTGTTTGATGATTTTATCATGCCACTTCATTCTTTGTTGTTGAATCATGGTTGTTTGGTGAATGGCATCTAATCTCTTTTCATCCAATTCAAAAAGCTGCTGCAACCTAGCTATCTGCACATCAGTCAAATCAAGGTTAACAGCTAAAGCAGTTCTTAAAGTTTTAATTTCAAATTCCACAGGAAAAACAACATTTTTACCATAAACCAATTCATAGGGAGAAAATCCTGTAGTATTTCTCTAGGTAGTTCTATAAGCCCATAGTGCTTCAGGGAGCCTTTGAGACCAATCCTTCCGGTTATCCTTCATTGTTTTAGTTAGAATGGCTTCTAATACTTTATTTGTGCTTTCCACCTACCCATTGGCCTGGGGGTGGTATGGTGTAGTCATTCTATGATGAATATGATATTTCTGAAGGGTAGATTTAAAACCATGAGAATTGAATGGAGGTCCTCCATCTATAACTAGCTCTCTAGGAATTCCAAATCTAGTGAAGATCTCTTCAAATAAGAAAGCTAGGACAGCTTCTTCATTGGCTCTAATAAGTGCTTTGGCCTCCACCCATTTAGTCATATAGTCTGTAGAGACTAATATATAAGTTCTTTGATTGGATGGAGGATTAATGGGTCCTATGAAATCCAAGGCCCATCTTTCAAATGGTTCGGAAACTACTTGAGGGTTTAATGGCATTTGATCTTTATGATTGGGTTGACCCATTCGCTGGCAGCTGTCACAAGCCCTCACATATTTCTTTGCATCCTTAAATAATGAGGGCCAATAGTAACCCATCCTCAAAATTTTGTGTGATGTTCTTTTATCAGCAAAATGCCCTCCGCAAGGGCCATCATGACAAGCTTTTAGTATGTCGTACACTTCATCCTCCCTAATGCATCTTCGGATTTCCTGATCAAGCCCTGTGTAGAAAAGACACCCACTTATCCAGCTATACCTGGCACTTTGTTGAAAAATTCTTCTCTTTTCCCTGTATGACAGGTGTGATGGTAATTTTCCTGCAACCAAATAGTTGGCAATGTCTGCATACCATGGAGAGTGAGCAGAGACTGCAAATAAATACTCATCAGGAAAGGAATCATCTACTGGAATATTATTATCAGTTTTTAACCGTGAAAGGAAATCAGCCACAACATTTTCTTTACCAGGCCGATCTACAATTGTAATATCAAAATCCTGCAGTAACAATAACCATCTGGTAACTCGAGCATTTGTGACAGATTTGTTCATTAAATACTTAATAGCCGAGTGATCAGTGTGGACAAAAGTAGAATAACCAGTGATATAATGTCGAAATTTATTAATGGCATAAATTACTGCAAGAAACTCCTTTTCGGTAACTATATAATTAAGCTCAGCAGGGGTCATATTCTTACTGATAAAATAGATAGCATAAGGAAGATGATTCTCCTCTTGTCCCAAGACAGCTCCAATTGCAGTGTCTGAAGCATCAGAAGATATATGAAAAGGGAGGGCCCAATCAGGTCCCCTCAAAATAGGAGCAGTAGATAACTGATGCTTGAGTTTTACAAAGGCTTTCTGACAAGGATTAGTCCACTTAAATTCAACATTTTTCATAAGCAACACAAATAATGGAGAAGCTATCTTAGAAAAATATTTAATAAATCTTCTGTAATATCTAGCATGTCCTAGAAAAATTCTCACATCAGTTTGTGTTTTAGGAACATGAAGATTCTGAATGACCAATATTTTAGATGGGTCTACCTGGATACCTTGAGATGAAATAAAATATCCAAGCACTACTCCTTCACTCATCATCATATGACATTTTTCAGTACTTAGGGAGAGGTGAGCTTGTATACAACGTTTAAGTACCTTCTCAAGATTTTGTAATGCATCTTCAAAAGACACACCATAATGAGTAAAATCATCCATAAATATTTCCATAGAGTCATTCAGCATATCAGAAAAGATTCTTATAACATCCCTCTGAAAAGTTGTTGTTGCATTACATAGTCCAAATGGAAGAACTCTATAAGCAAAAGTTCCCCAAGGACTAGTAAAAGTGGTCTTGTCTTGGTCTTGGGGTGCAATTCTAATTTGGTTATACCCGCTGAATCCATCTAGAAAAGAAAATAATTTCTTTCCTGACAGACTATCCAACACCTGATCAATGAAAGGTAAAGGAAAGTGGTCCTTTTGAGTAGCTTTGTTTAAGGCTCTGTAATCAACACACACTCTCCATTTCCCATTTTTCTTAGGGACTATTACCAATGGGGAAACCCATTCACTGTCAGATATGGGGTATATAAATCCTGCATTAAGAAATTTTTGAAGTTCTTCTTTAACAATCTCTCTTAAATTAGGGTTCATTCGTCTTTGGGGTTGACAGACTGGTCGACACCCTTCTTTAATATAAATTCGGTGAGTACATAGTTCAGAAGAGATTCCCTTCATATCCGTGTAATCCCATGCGAATGCTTCCTTATTTTCAAGTAATAACTTCATTAACTGTTGTGTTTCAGCAACTGTTAGATCAGGATTTATATTTAATGTTTTTCCAGGTTCGATTTCCACTGTTATGCTTTTAGAGGAGATGGTGGTTAATGTCTGAGATAAATCTTCAGATTCAATCTTTTCTTGGGTATCCGTTTCAAAAAGTGTAGTCAATTGATTGTGTGTTTCAGCAATTACAGAGGAAGGTTCGCAAATAAAATTATTAATTATTTCATCCTCTGTATTGTCTTTAAGAGTTAAGGCTTGTCCGATAGTTAAAATGGGTTGAATAGCATTATCATCATAATCCATCCACACAGAATTTTCATTATTAATTATGGGTGTAGCACGAGGATAAAGAGTAAGCTGTTTAGTTTCATAACCATTAGAAATTTTCGTTGAACCAGATCTACACCTTATGAAGGCATCGACTGTAGCCAGCCATGGTCTTCCTAGAATTAAAGGGTGTCCCCCCAGCTTCGTTTTAGTTTGTAATACCACAAAATCAGCTGGGTAATTCCATGATTCAACCGAGATAACTAGATCTTCAACAACTCCTTCTGGTTTAATTGTAGAACGGTCAACTAACTCTAGGATGGTTGGTGTATCTCTAATTGTGTTATTCAGTTGTAACAACTGTGAAGTTTCAAGAGTCATAATGTTTATTGCAGCACCTAGATCTACCAGAACTTGAGGAATTATTGTTTTACCAATTTGAACTATCACAGTAGGATGGTCGGGGTCACCATATTTCACAGGAGGGGTTTTTCCGGACATTAATGCAGATAAATCACCCATAACATGAACTGTAAGGGGGTCTTTAGTCTTCCTACTAGGTTTCTTAACACAAATGTCCCTCATGGTTCTGGCATAAATTGGTACATCTCTCAGTGCCTGTAAAAGTGGAATTTTAACATACAAGTTTTGCAATTCTCCTAAAAGATTAAAAGTAGGTGTTTCAGGCGTTTTAGTTAAAACTAAACGCTCGGGGAATGGTGGCTCTGTTATTTCAATACCCTTGTTAGAGGGTGGTTGTGCTCTTTTATGTTTCTCAGTTTCCTCCTTATCAGAATCAGAAGAGGTTATATCATCGATGATAGGTTCTACTATTTTCTCGGATCTCAAATGAATATCATTACATTGCATAGTAGAAAATGTAGGTTGATTCTGAATATCAATGACTTGCACAACTTTATTATTGGGGTTAGGATTTGGTTGCACAGGTAGCTGGGGTCTCATTTGATTATTTGGTGGAGCATTTGATGGTAGAGGAAGTGGTTGTTGAAATTGAGGAAATTGATTTGGATACGGGAGTTGTTGGCTTCTCCAATTTGAATTCCATGGATTAAAAGAAGATGGTTGTTGTGGGGGCCAAGGAGTCCACATTGCAGGATCAACAAAGGGAGGGTTTGTTTGTTGCATGGGTGGGTAGTTCATCTGATTAAAGGGTGGGTATTGCATTTGATTAAAGGGAGGGTAATTTGTTTGACTGAAAGTAGAATAATTATTCCAACGATTAAATGGCATACTAGAATTCATACCTTGTCCTTTTGGTTGCCATTGTCTTCTTTGAGTTAGCAGGTAAACTGCTTCAGCTTCTTCTTCCGTTGGCTGCAATGCTGCCTTTATTCCTGGTAGAGAGGGACATTGTTGTGTTTCATGATCTTTCTCACAAAGGGTGCAGATTGGTATTTTGTCCAATGGGCATTCCCTTAGTGGATGTTTATCTCTGCATTTAGGGAAAAAGACAGCCAGAGCTGCTTCTGCTTCAGCCTGCTTCTTTTTAACCTGCAAGGTGTCAATTTGTGAAGAAAAAGAACTTAACATCTCAGTTTTAAATTCTTCAAATAAATTACCTAATTCAGCTCTTGTTTCTCCCCCACTGGATGATTTCTGAACTCTTGAATAGGTGGGATCTCTGTTACTTACTCTGTTCCTTGCAGCTCCTCTTGAACATCTTTTACAGAGTTCAACAATCTCATCATATGATTCTTTAGATATATCTCCCTTGCCAAGCATGTTTAACATGTCTAAACAATCATCCCTTAATCCTCTAAGTAATATTGTTTTATGAATTTCTTTACTTACATTCGGATGATCAAATCTCTGCAGATTATACTGCAGTCTTTCCACATAGTCCTCCAGATTCTCGTCTGGCTTCTGTGCCATGTTGAATAGTTCCTCCCTCTTTTCTCTTGTCCGACAATAGTCTTGATATTTAAGCAAAAATTTATGTTTCATCTATTCCCATGTTGTGATTACCTGACTTCCAAGGCTCATGAACCATCTTAAAGCATTTCCTTTTAATGTTGTTGGAAACAGTTTCAACTTCTGAGCATTAGTAACATAATCATAACTTCTGCATAATATATCAAATTCAAAAATAAATTCATCCGGATCTTCAGAGGATAAACCATGGAAGTTGGGTAGAGCTGACAATGGAATATTCTTCATAGGAGTTGTTCCTCTATGGAGATCACTGATAGGAAATCCCAAGGTAGAGAGAGAATTTTCATCCCTTCCTTCTCCTTCAGGATCTACACGTCCTCCACCAAAGAATTCTTCGTTGTTTCCTTCCATTGGTTGTTCTCCTACTGCACTTGCTCGATCCTCAAAATCTTCTACTGGTTCTTCAATGTTTTCCACTGGTCGTCCAATACTCTCTATTAGTTCCTCAACGTGCTCTGCTGAATTGCTAGCACTTTCTTCTAACTCTCCAGCACTGGCTGTTGGTTCTTTAATATCCGTTACTGGTTCCTCTATGTTTTCAGGGCTCACAACTTCTTCTGTTTTGTAGTCTGATTGAGGGGAGCGCTGAGGTTTTGGTCTTCGAGAACTTAATCTCTGTGATGATTCAGCCTTTGATACAATTTCGTCAATAAAAGTCTTTCTTCCTCCTCTTCCTTTTCCCTTGCCACCTGTAAGGTTACTTTTCTTCTGGGTTCCACGTCCTCTCATACAATATGCACATCTAGAAAGAAAATATCAATGCTTTTGAAATCTATAATTGCCTTCCCCGGCAACGGCGCCAAAATTTTGGTCGCTTTAATTGTTCTAACAATTCAAGCACCACATAAATTGTCAACCCGGGAAGGTCTGTTTATTCCAATGACAATCACGCACTGGATATGCTCAATTCCAAAAGCAAGGAAATGTTGTAGTAGAAGTCACACAATTATCAATCATGCAAATCTAACTATTCACACCCCACTTTAACAAAGCTGAAGCCTACTTGTATTACAGCAGAAGCAATTCCTCTATTGCAGTCTTTCATTAGAAGAATTCTAGGAAAAGATAATGAAAGAAAATCACCCTGCAGGAAAGGAAATCAACCAACCATAACAGGGAACAGGACCCTATTCCTCCAAACAGGAATCTTCAGCACCTGTTCCCTGACACTAATCACACTGTAGAAAAAGATCAATCTAAAGAAAACAAGACCCTATTCCCATTAACAGGAACCTTCAGCACCTGTTTCCTGATATCAATCACACTGCAAAAAAAGAGAATCAACCTACGGGAAACAGGACCCTATTCCTCCAAACCGGAATCTTCAGCACCTATTTCTCGGTATCAATCACACACTCAAACAAATAACGGAAAAATATCTCTTGGCTTCATTAAGAATGAATGATACAGAACTAATGCAGTGTTAAAGAAAACAGAGTGCTTAAAGAACTACAAAACTGTGTAAATGATTCTTCAGCAAACAGAGTTAAATTAAGGTGCAAATGACATAAAGAAATTAACGAACTACAAGAGCAATCGGGTGAATCTTGTGATGAAGGCGGGCCCTTTCCTTCTCACAATATTCCCCAGAGGAAAGAGTTAAATTGAAGCGCTCAAAAGAAACCTTTATTCATCTGTCAAAAAGGAATGATACATTACAATGGAGTCTTGCTACTTTTCGCTCAAAAATAATGTCTCTTTTGAAGTCTCTAACTCCCCCTCTAATGATGATGTCTCCTCTTTTTAAAGAGGAGACATCTATTACAGTTACATCAGAGAAATCCTATTTTTATCCAAATCTATTCTTCTATCTTAAAACAGGGTCTTTCTATTCTTCCATAGCAGAATATTGTTACAACAAATACAAAAATACTGGCTTCAGAACAATCCGTGTAACAACTTTCCTTACTTGTCTTCGTCTTGTTGCCATCGTTCCTGAAATACTCTTTCGAAATCGCAAATCACGAGTAGCTGAAAATTCATGCCGTAATTTGTTTTAACACCATGAATTTAATTTGTTGTGCCGAAGTCAGTATTCCAGTAACTTGGTCGGCTGGCTTCAACAAATGACACGTTCCTTATCATAAATTATCTGCGATCTTTTAGACTTGTGTTAGCAACTATCTTCCTTTGATTAATGATTAAATATAAGAGTAATGTGGAATTATACGTAAAAAAATTTAAATATATATTAAAGAGAAGGATTTCATATACCTTTGGATAAAATGGATGAAAATGATAATGTAACCTTTTTAAATATAGCTATTAAGAGTGAAGTGGTGTCAAAATGTATGGTAAAAATGGTACATTGTGAGGTCTAATCAACGTCTTCATGAGTATAGTTAACTTTTTATAGTGCTATAACAGATTCTTATTCCTTCTTGCTACTTCCTTCCCCTTTTTATGTGTTTCTTTATGAGGACCTTATGACATAATGACCAACTTCCACAATCCAAAAAATTTGAAGCTTACCTCAATAGTCCTATGCGAAGTTGAAGTTTCTTTACAAAGTTTATCTCATCTATTACAGGATATATCATGATCCTTCTTGTTCTGTACTTCCTTCCCTTTTGTAGAAGTTCTAAAGACTTCTTCTTTGACTTGAGATGGTCCTCCTCTTCTCATTTCATATATAAGTTAGTATGCCATGAAACAGCACCATGATAATATTTTGAAGATCCTTCTTTTCTTGAAGCGAAACTTTGAAACTCAAATTTTATTAAGGGTAGTGATCTTAAAATTTTCTCAGCAGTAGATTCGGTTGTGGGTACTCATACGATTTACAATATCATCAAGACGTAAAAAGAAATTGGCAATGCTCTCCTCATTATCCATTTTTAGATTCTCATATTGAATTCTAAGAGTTTGGAGTTTAGCACTTTTTACCTTTGCATCACCTTCATAACTTAGAATGATTTTGTCCCATATTGCCTTTGTTGTATTCAGCTGCATGAATTTGACAAATTATGATTCAGTTAGACTTCCCAGTAGAGCATTGACCGCCTTTGCATTGGTTTCATAATTCTTTCTTTCCGTTGAATCTGTTGGTACTGCAGCTGGATATTGATATCCTCCTTCAACAATTGCCCATACATCTGCTCCCAGAGACTGAAGATAGGATCTCATTCTTGTTTTCCAAAATATTAAATTGTTTCCGTTAAAGAGCGGAGGCTTGATATATGTTGTTCCATCTTGATTGCTCATCTTTCTTGATCTTCCTTCTAGCGGCTAAGCTTTTTCAGAAGGACCGGCTCTGATACCAATTGTTGGAAAAATACTGAGAGGGGGGGGGGGGGGTGAATCAGTATTTAGAGATATTCGAAATTTTTTTAGTTTTCCTTTCTCTTAAAACCATATGCTACATTCCCAAATCCAACTTGTATATCCAGAGATCTTATTATGTATTTACTTAGATCATTGCATCATTCATTCATCAGATGTTTAGTAAGCAGTAAGCATGAACAAAAATAATAGAAGAAACCATAAAAAATAAGAAACACATATGAAAAATAGTATTTAAGGTGGAAACCAAATTCGGGAGAAAACCACCGCTGATGTTATCTCAGTTTTCAATATTTATTATAAAGAAAAATTCTTACAATTTTATGCTGGTGCAGACTTATACTAGCACGTAGGCACCCACCTGCAGAAAGGCTACAACCTTTTCTCATTCTCCAGCCACTACTGGAAGGGAGCTCCAACCCCCTGATTTTAACACCAGCTTTTACTGGCAGGATACTTCCACTTTCATACATAAGGCTTCAACCCTCAGATCCACTAGATTTCTTCAATTTCTTCATCAAACTTCTGTCAAGTCTTCATCATTTATTTTTTCCGATCATCGTAGAGATTCATCATTTCTAGAACATATCCATAGGTGCATCATCTATGCAGATATCTCTTAAAGAGATTTATTTATTAACAACCCTTCCACCTGCTCACCCTGAACCATAATGCGCTTCTCCTTATATAATTTTGCCTTTATCAATACCATGAGTAGAAAACCACTCAACTACTAATGGTATTCATATTAAAATTCGAACCAATCCAAATTGAAAATCCAATCTTCGTTTGTCCATGCACGAATTGTCCAAAAGGTAATCTTTTTCTCCCCCAAATAATACTATAGCCAAGGTTAAGTAACATTAACGTGCCGCTGATGGTTTTCTTTCTTTTATTGGAATTTTATTTATCAAATTCGTGGAATTTGATAAATAAATATTATTCACAACCTTTGGTAATTAAATATATATCATAGAAATTTATATTAATAATCCGCGCTTTTATCAAATGGCTTTTTAAATAGACCTTTGGATCCGGCCCCACATGCATAATCGATAGCTTAATCAATATTATTTAAAAATGGGCCCATCGCTAACGATCGTTTCCATCCGACAGTTTTTATCGCATCACGCTGCCTCATTTGATCGGATGGATATCGCTCGGCGAAGATGCACGAACAATAACGTGCGATGGCTGCTGTACCTTGGTTAACCTTCGCGCATCTATAGCAAATGATCACCATCTGATGACCCCTTCCCAGATCAACGACGCTCAACAATATCGTTGGGCATCCTGGGTAGAACAATAACGCGCGATGGCGCGCAATGAAAAGCGGTTTTGTGGAGTCGTAGAGGGACGCGTGTCGCTCGTTCTATGGAATTGGAGCCAACCACTTGAATTCCGTTCAAACCGCAAAATTGGTGCGATATGGGCAAACCGGGTTTGCCAATCCACTCACGGTTTTGAACAATAATTAACCAAGGTTAATTTGGGTTTGTGCTATCCTTCTTGCTTAGTTAACTCAGGTCTATATTTGGCAGGATTTCTAATAAACAACGAACAAATGTAGTTCTCTTTCGTGTTATAACTGATTTTCTCTCGTTCCTTGTTCCTTTCTCCATGAACTCCAGTCAGCTCCTTAATAATAGCGTAGACCCTTCCATGTGAAGCTTAAAACCATAATTTTTTTCAATCAATAACATTCCACTATCTACCAGTTTGGATACACTGTCGACCGTATTAACATCGGTTCCTCGAACAACATACAAAGCACCATTAATCCCCTCATAGGGTTTCTCACGGATTTCAACTATCCTCCATCACGATGCATACATATGTTCACACCTGAATGGGACTCAAATATCCTTCCTATTGAATTCAATTTTCTTCTTGACTGATACTACTCTCAGTAGATGCACTCTTTCTCTATTCTACTATTCTTCTCTGTACATGTTTTTCTCACATTTCCCTGAATTCTTGTTTGAATGCCACTTCCTTTGACACTTCCTTGCCATCAATGATAATATTTCCAACACCCTCCTTCGGTTTGCAATATATATCTAAGATAGGAGATAAGAGCTCAATACAGACTTCTATTTTTTTCAAATAAAAGGAGATCATTTTAAGTCAAAGGTATACAGCCATGTAAGTGTCTTCATACAGCATGTATGTCATGATTTAAACATGGATGTATTTAAAAAAAAACCTTAACCTAAGCTGCTATTTGTCACTCAACATTAATTCTTGCATGTGAAACATCTTAATGTCACTATTTGAGAGCTGCCTCATCACACCAAGCAACTTGTTGTCCAATTTGGCTTTACAATTGTCACCTTTTTAAGAGGGCAACTTGGTTATAAAAGGAGATGGTAATGTACAAGAAAACACACAAAGGAGGCTCTATGGATAAGATATAAGCTCATGGAACTTAAGCTATTTGTGGAGGACCGTAGCTTTGTTGAAGCATGCATCAATTCAGTTTTTTGAATTTCTCCAATAAGGGGAAATGCGTGTTTTTGGCTTGTTGTTGTAAGTTCAAAGATAATAATGTAAATGAACGAGTTAAATTTTTGTAATGCGAAGTTATTTCCAAGCACGGTACAAACCATGCTGCCCTCTTTTCTCACGGTGTTATTAGTTGGGAGATACAAGGATTTCTTTTAGCCCTATTTTCAGAAAATAGAGTTTTCCCATTTTACACATGCTTTGCAATGCAGGTTCTAGACACCTCGAGATGGTTTTCAAAAAAAAAAGAGAGTTTTTATTCACAACATTTTTATTAACAAAAATATCCTTCTGTTTTGAAAAATACATCATGGATTCGGGGATATAAATGTTGTTCTAAGACCTATTTTTTAGAAAAAACAGGAAAAAACTGCAAAGTGGTTTTAAATATGAAAGGTGAGATGGATTGTGTTCTAATTAGTTTTATGATGTCCACAACGTCTGTGAGAGTTCATGGCATGTTGAATACCGAAATCAAAAGACCTCGAAACAACTAGAACTAATCCCATGAGGAGCTAGAGAAAAAATGCCTAGAAATGAAGTCTTGAAGAGCTAATAGCTCAACTATGTAAATGAGAAGAAATGCCTCGAGGATCATAAGGTGAGCAGTTTGTCGTTTTTAAGGTTAATGATATATTAAAAACAAGTTTTTTAGAATCTTAAGTTCATTTTTCAAATTCTGAGAAATTGTTGGCAAACAGAGCTCCAAAAATAGAAGAAAGAATATATGAACGCCTTAGAAATAAGCCACTTCGAGGGGGAAACCTCCAATACATTACATAAATGAACAATTCTTGGATGATACAATTTACAAAACCTCCTTTCTATATATAGGAGTCCATGGGCCCATAATGTAATCCTAGTGGGCCACAATGTAATCCTAGCCGACCTAACAATAATAATTTAAGGGCACAATAATAACAAAATGGGGGTTACAAGGGTACAATAATAACAATAATGGGGTTACACTAATAACAATAAGGGACTATACTAGTAATATAGGGACCTAACATGCCCCTCTCCTTCAAAAAAGTGTTGTCCTCAACGCTCGAGTAGCTCTGGGTGCTTCTGTATAAAATTCTCATCCTCCCATGTAGAATCTTCGGTGGGTAAGTTCTTCCACTTGATGAGATACTCTGAAATTGATCGATTCCGTAGTTGTCGAGTTCTTGTTTCCGTGACCGCTTCAGGTTCCAATATGATTTTTCCTTCCTCATCAAGTTCTGGAAATATTGTTTGAGCTGGAAGATTTTCACCTATAACCTTCTTTAAGCATGAAACATGGAAAATTGGATGCACTCGTGAAGAAGCAGGAAGCTCCAATTTGTATGCCATAGTACCAATATTTTACAACACCTTGTAAGGACCATAGTACTTTGGCGATAATTTATTATCCTTCTTAGCTTGCTTGAGGGACATTTGTTTGTATGGTTGTAGCCGTAAAAATACCCAATCTCCTACATCAAAACTTCTCTCGCTGCGATGTTGATCTGCCTGTTGTTTCATTCGATTTTGTGCCAAATTCAGGTTATCCTTTAAGAGTTTGAGAACTTCTTGTTGATGCTCGATGTGATCTTCCACTGCTTGAACCTTCAAATTTTCTCTTAAATATGATGTGATGTATGGTGGATGATATCCATAAAGTGCCATAAATGGGGTCATTTTTGCTGCAGTATGGAAGGAAGTGTTATACCACCATTCAGCGAGAGGTAACCACTTGACCCATTGTGTTTGTTTATCAGATACAAAACAACGAAGATATCCTTCCAAACATTTATTTACTATCTCGGTTTGACCATCGGATTGAGGATGATAAGATGAGCTATGAGCTAATTGAGTACCCAAACAAGAAAATAACTCCGTCCAAAAATTTCCAGTAAAAATGGGATCTCTGTCGCTCACAATAACCCTTGGGCTTCCATGTAGATTTTGAATTATGTCCATAAATGTAGTAGCAACTGTACTTGCTTTAAATGGATGAGATAATGCACAAAAGTGTGCATACTTGGTAAGTCTATCAGCTACCACCATGATGACACTCTTTCCTTCGGACTTAGGTAAACCTGTGATAAAATCCATTGAAATCTCCTCCCAACGTTGACTTGGAATGGATAAAGGTTGTAGAAGTCCCGGGGTCTTAATTGTTTCCACTTTATTCTGCTGGAAAACCAAACATTCCGCCACAAAATTTTGAATATTAGATTTAAGGCCATCCCAAAAAAATCTTTCTTCACCCTGTGGTAAGTTTTTAAAAATCCTGAGTGTCCTCCTAAAGGAGAAGTGTGCAATTCCAGAAGAATCTTTTGTTTTAGTTGGGAATTCTTACAAAGATATAAGCGATCTTTGTACCATAAGGAATCATATTTCCAACTAAATGTATCAGATGTACTAGGATCTTGCTGCAACTTTTGAATGAGTGTCCATACATCTTTTTCCTTCTTCCATTCATCTCTTGCTTCGGTTATCCAATCTGGTTGGATAATAGAAATAGCACAAAGCAATGCTTCCACCTCTTCATTCTTTCTTGAGAGTGCATCTGCAACAACATTAAGCTTTCCTTTTTTGTAGATTATTTCAAAGTCATAAACCAACATCTTTGTGACCCATTTTTGCTGCTCTTCTGAAGATAGTCTTTGTTCCAAAAAATGTTTAAGACTATCATGATCAGTTTTTACCTTGAAGTGTCTTCCCATTAGGTAAGTTCTCCATTTCTTTAGTGCATGCAGTATTGCTAACATTTCCTTCTCATAAATAGGTTTTTGTAAATAGTTTCCTTTGATTGGATGACTTTCAAAAGCAATGGGTCTTCCTTCCTGCATTAAAACAACACCAATTCCATTTCCTGAGGCATCACATTCCACAATAAAGGTTTTTGTGAAGTCTGGTGTAGCTAAGACCGGTGCTAGGCACATTGCCTCTTTAAGACGTTCAAAGGCCTTAGTTGCTTCAGGAGTCCATGAAAATGCATCTTTCTTAAATAATGTTGTTAGAGGTGCTTCTATTCTCCCATAATTCTTAACAAACTTGCGATAATACCCTGTTAACCTGAGAAATCCTCGCAACTGCTTTATGGTTGTGGGGACTTTCCATTCCTTAATGGCTTTAATTTTTTTAGAGTCTACCTTAACACCCTCGTGAGATACAATATGACCCAGATATTCCACCTCTTGTACTCCAAAGAAACATTTGGATGTTTTTGCATATAATTGTTTCTCCTGCAATAGTTTGAGCACCCTGTCAACATGTTCAACATGATCCTTCCAAGACTTGATGTAGATTAGTATATCATCAAAAAATACTAGCACAAATTTTCTAAGGAAGGGTTTGAAAATGGAATTCATCAACCCTTGAAATGTAGAAGGTGCATTGGTAAGGCCAAAGGCATGACCAAAAATTCATAATGACCCTCATGAGTTCGAAATGTTGTTTTTAGAATATCTTCAGTCTTCATTCTAATTTGATGATATCCTGAATGAAGATCCAACTTGGTAAAATAAATTGCTCCATGTAATTCATCCAATAATTCATCAATCACAGGAATGGGAAATTTATCTTTAATGGTGAGCTTATTGAGCTCCCTATAATCAGGACACATGCGCCATGATCCATCCTTCTTGTGTACCAATACTACAAGAGCAGAGAAAGAACTTTGACTAGGTTGAATTATACCCGCCTCTAACATTTCTGCAATCATACATTCAATTTCGCTCTTTTGGACATAAGGATATGTATAAGGCCTGATGTTTGGAGGAACACTTCCTGGAATCAAATGAATAGCATGATCATGATCACGAATAGGTGGGAGTCCTTTGGGAGTTTCAAAAACCTTGGAATGGTTGTCCAAGACTTTTTGGAGATCTATAGAAATAGATGATTTTGATGTTGGAACTTCTAGTGAGCATAATTGTGCAATTATGCCTCGTTGTTATTTCTTTAGAAGCTTTGTCATGACATTAGAGCTTATTATCCTTCCCGGCTTCCCTTCAATACCCCGTAATTCGACTTCCTTTCCTTCTAAAAAAAAAATTCAAGAAAAGTTCTTGAAAATTAAAAGCTACCGTCCCCAAAGATTGTAACCATTGTACTCCTAGTACAACATCAACACCTCCCATAGGAATGGAAAGCATTGGACTATTCAATACATACTCCCCCATGGTTAGCTTGATATTATGGCATTTTCTAGAGAAATTTATAGTTCCTCCATTTGCAACCATCACTTGACATTCTAGTGTTGGGTATAGGAAACAATTCAATTCCTTGGCTACCTTACAATGAATAAAATTATGGGTACTACTGAATCAATCAACACTATTACCTTTTTCTTCTTGATATGTCCTTCTATCTTGAGAGTTTGAGTGGTAATTCTTGCCAATGCATTACACTATATGGTCAGACTCATTTCTTCCTCTTCTTGGGTTGGTTCCTAGTGTATATCCTCTTCTTTTTCATTTTCTTCTTCCTCTTCACAATCTATGTAAAATAATTTCTTCTCAGCACACTTATGACCTTTAGTGTATTTGCTATCACAACTGTAGCAAAGCCCTTTTGCTCTTTTTCTTCCAATTGTTGTGGTGTCAACCTTGTAGGTTGTGGAAATCTAGGCGTAGCAACACTTCCTTCTTTATAGAATTGAGTGGTAGGCTTCCTTGTCGCTATAATTTTACATTCAACGTTTCTTGCCAACCTGAATGCCTTCTCCAATGAATCAGGTTCCAAAACGCGAACTTCATGTTGGATGTTATCCTTTAAAGTGCCTAGGAAGAGAGCAATCCTGTGTCCCTCTGGAATATCAGTTACCCTTATATTCAATTTTTGGAAGTCCTCAATGTGCTGCCCCACTAAACCCTTTTGTTTGAGATTTATCAATTGGCCAAAGAAGGTGTTGCTCTTTGTATCCTCATAATGTGCTATCATTTCCTCCGTAAAAATTGACCAAGTGACAATTTTTTTATGGGAGCAAAGCCATCGATACCATACAAATGTACTTTGTTCTAAATGTAAAGTTGCAATGCGTACCTTTTGTGTGTTTTGCACATTATTGAGATCAAAATATTGCTCCATCTGTAGTATTCATGTTACAGGATCCTTTCCATCAAACTTCCTCATATCCATTTTTGGAATAGGGTGGTTCCTCCCTCCAACATTAGAGTTTATGAAATCACAATTAACATTTATTTTGTTCTCATCATGAGTCTCCTCTACTATCTTTTCACCACTAGGAAAAATTTCTTGTATCAACTTTGCCAAACCTTCTATGTCTACTTTTAGATCATTCTTCATGTTTTCCATGTTTTCTTTCATTTTTTCATCGATCTTAGCTTCCATGTCATCCATCTTAGCTTCCATGCCCACTTCTATGCCATCCATCTTAGCTTCCAAACCATTCATCTTAGCTTCCACGCCTTTCTTCAAACCATCCATCTTAGTTTCCACGCCTTTCTTCAAAACTTCCATTTCATTTTTTGTTGCTCTTTGCGAGAGCAAAATTTGTTTCACTTGCTCTTGTAATTTTGATATGTCATGTTGCCATTCTTCATCTTCATGAGTCATAGTAGAGATTTATAAAGGCTTAATGGGTGTTGAATTCTTTTTAGGGGCCATTTTAGAATCCAATACTGATATCTATTCTACAATATGCCCTTGGAATCAATTCAACTTGATTCTTCAAACAAGACTTATGCAATTCGGAAAAAAAAATACACACTTTTTACTTGCTTTTGAGGAGCTCGATATTGAAATTGAATTATCTCTATACTTCTATATCCTCAATAAATTAAATTCCACCGATAATGTATGAGCCTCTAGGAAAGCTTGGTTTTTCAAATTCCACGGGTCGACTTGATTTGGATTCTCCAAGACAAAGTTATGTCCAATCTCCCACAATGACCTAATTATGGACTAGTTCAGTAGAGTGAACTTGTACGACTTTCCACATGTTAATTTTTTCTCCTTTGGCTCTGAAATTTATAGACGGAAAAGAAACTACGGTCCGTGTGATTTTGTTTACTTTTCTGAAATTCAATCGATGCTCGAGAGAGAGGGCTATGAAGACATTCCCACGATCACCTCTTTGAGATGAAATTTAGAAGCCTCAAAAAGCCCTAAATTCCACACATCATATCGCCGAAAATATTGCGAACCAATATCTAAATTTTTTTGATGATGTTCCTCAGGATTTTAGCTTCGCGTCCTAAAAATTTCAGATTCTGAACCTTTTTAGAACAAAATTTATAGTGCAAATTCCACGATGACATTTTTATATTAAATTGAGGAGCCTACAAAAAGATCTAACTTCCATAGATCATATCTCTGAAAATATTGCAAACCAAGCTCTAAAATTTTGTGAAGATGTTCCTCAGGATTTTGGCTTCGCACCCTAAAAATTTCAGCTTCTGAAACTTCATAGAAAAAAATTTATAGTGAAAATGCCACGATGACTTGTTTGGAGCGGCAAAACCCTAGAATCCAAAGCTGTGATACCAAATGTTGTGAAGCCAACTCCAAAAATAGAAGAAAAGAGATATCAACGCCTTATAACCAGCCACTTGAGGGGGAAACCTCCAATACATTACATGAATGAAAAATTATTGGATGATACAAATTACAAACCTCCTTTCTATACATAGGAGTCCATGGGGCCACAATGTAATCCTAGTGGGATCCGCAAATGTAATCCTAGCTAACCTAACAAAAATAATTTAAGCGACGAATAATAACATTATGGGGTTTATAGGAATTAAAAATAATAAAAATAAAGTGTTACACTAGCCTTAATAGGGACTATACTAGTAATATAGGACCTAATAGAAATACGGAATTTCAACGCTTTTCGGTAGTTTAAAATCTTTGCTGAGCTTGAAAGATAGCACTTCTGAAACTATATCTTTTCTTCTTTCTTTTTGATCCAGTTTTTGCAGCTGTCAAGAGGTGAAATTGGTGTGGGATATGTGTCTAAGCATGATGAAGACTATGCCAAAGGAAAGAATCAAAAATTTTGAAGGTAAATGGCATTTTTGAAGTGCTACGAAAGTATGCTACGAAACTGCCTTACTTTCATAGCGTACTGTGTGGGAGCCTTTTAAGAATATTTTTGAGCATATATGGATAGTACAGGTATTATCCAGTATTTGAGGTCTTGAAACATTAGTTCATCACTTTAAGACCATGAAATGAAGATAAATTAGCGACGAAAGGATTCGTGGAAGAAAGACAGCTGCCTAAAAAAAGGGTTTTGTTTCCAGTTTTAGAGGAGGTCAGCTAAGTGTTCATGTAGTGATGAGTCCCATCACCCCAATTCAAACATGTGAAATCTTACTTGTAAAATATGTAATTGCTCTAGAAGATAAGGTTGTTAAATGTAATAATGAGTAGTTTTCAACTTTTAAACCCTAGTTTCGCGAGGTTTTTCCCACAGAACCTCCTCTTGCGTGCATTTGCCCTCCTCACGCTGCTCTTTTCACCCTCTTTCGAGCCTCCAAATCGGTTGCAATCGCGTAGGTTTTATAATAGTTTTATGGTTTGTTGCAGGTTTCATAGAGAGTGATCATAAAAAGTCGTCCAGTCAGTTTTATAGTGATAGAGCCTTGGATGGCAATCTAAAAATGCCCAAAAGAAAAGAAAAAGGGACAAAAGGGTTGAATTCAAGATTAGCTCCGAGTATTTCATAGGCATTAGTTACTTGCTCAAACCCATGGCCCTTAAACGGACACCTTACCTGAAAGCATAAATTATTAGAAGAGTATCAGAGATTAAAGTTAAATGATTAAAGAAAAAGATTGGAGATTAAAAGGCTTATTCCACAGTTTGTGAATAAAACACCGTCAAAGACAAATTAGTTAAAGGTTAATACAGTCAGCAGAAAAGGACAAAATCCCAAAAGATGACAAAGAAGGCCTTAAATCATAATCAGAGGCCTAATTTAGTGTTTAAAGCAACAAAATAGACAGATCACCTAAAATAATGCTTTAAATTCAAAATCACTGAAGCATTTACTTCTCCGAAGACCAGAAGTGCCACCTACAAGTTCATTTTCCTCAAAAGAACACAAATTGAATGCACAATCAGAGATATTTTCCAAAGATAGCTCAGAAGTAATTGCCAGCCTACCAAAAGCCTCCAAAGTCAACAAAAGTGACTGAAGTAGATAAAAGTTAATGTAAAATTAATTAAAACAGAGTTAAACTTTGAAATATTCTCCATAAGGCCTCCCAAAGGTTGAGAAGAATTTTCTAGAAAAAAACCATTTCTTTTCACTCCACCTCCTCAATTTACCTATATATATCATATGAGGAGTCTATTATTATTGTTGGTTGAATACTTGTTGAATGTAAATAGCTATTGAGGTTGCTGAAGATTTGTTTTGTAATTGAAGAAATATAGACTAAGAAGAGAAGTTTTGAAGCTGTAAAAACCTACTGGACTTGAATTGTAACTGGTTTGAACATCAAATATACAAGCTGATTTAAGGGATCCTAGTCTATGTCAATGGTGATGTTTTTCTTACTGTGATTGTTATTTTTCTCATGTTTTCCATACTGTCAACCTTCTCTGATAAAGAACAACAAATATAGATTAGGATTTACTGTAAGTACCCTATTTCTCATTGATAAATATTTATCTCTATGTTTTCTTATAATTGTTTTTTGAGGATAATTCAATAGAGTATAACTAGTGAAGTGTTGGTGAGCCCATGTTTCCTGAGTACAACTTGAAATATTGTCTTTGAAAGTTCTTGAAAATTCTGCTAATTAAATTTTAACTAGAGAAGTCTATGGTTATCCCTGTCCTCTAGTTTATATCCAACAGTTGCTTTGAAAAGATCCCTTAAGAGTATGTCAAAAGCAGGCTAGGTTAAAAGTCCTTACCTGATCTTAGGCTACTTTTTTATGTTCATCTTAAAATTTTTTCCCTTTAGAATATGCTGAAAGCAGGCTAGGCTAAAATTCCTTACTTAATCTGAGGCTATTCTATGTTTTGTCTTAAATGTTTTCCTTTGAGAGTATGCTGAAAGCAGGCTAGGTTAAAATTCCTTACTTGATCTTAAGATGCCCTTTGTTTTCTCATATGTTTGCTTCTTTTACCACACTTTTTGATGTTCCATACCAAAAAATCAATCTAAAGAGACCCTTTGATATAGATGACTTGCCCCATGTACCACTCTTGAAACTTTTTGTGCAATTAAATCCTTTTGTGACTCCATAGCCCAATGGATTGACACTATTTCTTACCTATCCTATCATTTGAACCATTCTATCAACCTGCTCACACCTTTACCCTTCAAAATACTTCCATTATTTTGATGATATCCATCCCAACCAAAAACAAACAAAACCCTTGTGCTTCATAGCTAGCCTAATATCATATCATAAGCCTTAAATAAATATCTTTGAAAACACTTATATAGAGAGATCCCTCTCTGAATCCAGGAGGGCTAGATCCTAGGATTCCAAAGTGGTTTTGATGTAGGCTCTGCAGCGTTTGTTCTTGCAATTCTTGCAAAATACGGAGACCCTAACATACTTAAAAATTTATCCCGAAAATGTGAGGTCACTTTCTGATTAAGGGTTTGAGGCATGAAGATACACCTCAGCAATTATATCTAACTTCTCCTTCTCCTTTTATTCGGTCAAAGCCTGAATTTTTGCATGGGCACGTTTGAGCTTAGCCCTTGCAATCTTGTTCCTCATGGCATAGTGCTTTGCCATCTTCCTCTAAATTTCATTATCCTTTGTGGCCTTCTTCAATAGATTCTCCATATGTAAATTGCCTCTATCAAGCCATGATTCTCTATCATTAGTGATCTCAAGGGAAAGCAACTCACTTGGAGTGAGCTGCTCTACCAACTCAACCTCTCTTTGTCTCTCATGGGCTAGAGCTCTCCTAAGCCCTATTGTATTTGGTATCTATCTTGGAGGTTGATCCTCCTCACCATCAAACTCACCAAATTTGTCCAAATTCTCCTCCAACAAATCCTTAGCCTTCCCTGCCTCTTTTTGAGCTTTGATGGTTCTCACCTCACTGATGATCTGCTTGGCCTTCAGCTGCTGATTTTCCTGATCAAGGAAGTCAATCACATACTGTGCTCTGTAAAGATTAGCTTGAAGCTCACTAATATTTTCCTCTTTGCTTCTGATCAATGCATTGGTGATTCTAACCTCATCCTCATCATCAAGGTCAATCAGCTGAAACTCCTGCTCAGTTTCATGTTTTTCCTCCTGCTCAACAACGTTAGGCTCTGTAGTCTTTTATTTTCCCTTGTCTACCTGTTTTTCTGATGAATAAATCATGGCCCCTTTCACACCATGTGAAGCAATCACATGCATGTGGCCTCTCTGATAGGTCTTGGGAAATGGATCAATATCAGTTACATTAGCCCAAACTTCCTCAGTATCATGATGTGGTGATGGTGAAATGTTATGGAGAGGTGAAGAAGTGGGGTCAACATGAGGTGAATGGATATGACTAGGTGATGAAGTACGAGAAGCAGGCTGAGATGGAGAAGTAGGTATGGGAGGATGAGATGAAGAAGGGATACTCTGCTCATGATGACTAGGTGGGGAAGTGAATATTTCATTTGCAATGAAAGTGTCCCAAGAAATGTTCTTCTGCTCCAGCTGATGCATGACCACCATCTTGATGAGGGAGTGGTGAAATAAACTCTACATTTGATGATTATATTGCCTCTTTTGTACAATGTATGCCATCTTGTCAATTCTTTGGAGAAGATAGTGAGGTATATGAAGCATTTTGACTTTAGTGAAGTGCATGAGGAGTCGGATATGGTATGAATAGAGTCGGGTAAACCTCCCCTCACAAGTGAAATACTTCATTATTATTTTCATCATAGGGGCATGCGGGTGAGGAGATGAGAGAAAGGGAAAATAGTTTCTTGTCACCCTTATATGCAGGTGGTCATGACTATCTTCATCTTCCAGAGTGGCCATGAATATCTTCATCAAGCATTCTTCAAGAAAATCAATCTTTAGTATACACACATGCATGTGAAATGTCACTAGATGAAGAGCAACATCATTACCTTTCACATTTTTGAACATAGGCAAATTCCTTTGCCAATCTACCTAAGGCATTTTATTTGGGAAACTTGGAATGTGATCTCGACTCATGGTAGCATACTTTTCTGCCTGCTTGTATTTACTGTTTAAAGGATTTTCATACCATATTCTTCCAAAGGTACAAAGAATCTTGTCCATCCTTAATATTAGTTCAGAATTGTTGTAAACATGTTGATAGTTTTATTGAAAATCTTGAGAATTTTTATGGAGATGATGAATTCATGGACGATGAGATCATGGAAGCCCTGTATGAAAATCCATTTCAGCAACATAAATAAATCTTAGAGGATACTTATCAAGATGCTCAGGAAATTTTGTAGCAGGCTGAAGATCTTTGTACAGTTGAAAATGATGGAAGACAAGGTCTTATTTCAGATCTAATTGCAGCAAAAGATGGTATGCAAGAAAATGAGGTTCCAATCTCAGATTGTGGTAAAGTCAAGCTGGTTGATATAGATCTAGATTCAAATTGTGATAATGAAGAGTATGTTGTTCTGAATCCCATGAAGGAGAGCTCTATTTTTGAGGTCACCTTGAATGAAGAAAACAGAGTTATAGACCTAAGTGTTCTCAGCCCATCAGAACAAAGTCTTCACGAGGAGGTAATCCATTCCCTTTATGAAAAAACAAGGTGAGATCTTTGTTCAAGTAAGTGAAAAATGTTCTTTGGATGAATATGTGGTAGATGACAGAAATGTCAGTTTTGGGTTTCAAGAATAATCTGAATTTTTCCCTCATATGACTGATGAGTGTGATAACAAACATGACAATCTGGTTGCCATGTCATATGAAGATGATCAACAATATATTCAAATTGTAGAGGACCAAAGCATTGAGGACTGTCATTCATATTTTTCTTCCCATGTCTCATGCCTTGAATTGTTTTTTCAAGAAGAAATCTACTCACCTACTTGTTCATAATTTTTTGAAGACCAGGAACAGACTCTTATTGAGGTACATTATGAAAAGAGATTAGATTCAAGAGAAAAAGTTACCTTGTTTATTCCAGATCGGCAAGAGATAATTTTTCTTGATTTTCAAGATCCCTTCGATAGTCTTTTGCAAGCACTGGAGAAGATGAATGTTGTCTCATTTGTCAGCATAAGTCTTGGTTTCAGCTTTTATTGTGAGTTGCCTACATTTACATCATTCTCCCTGCTCGAGGAAAGTGAGAGCAGAATTCAAGCAAATAACCATTTTCTGGATTGGTTACACTGGAAGGATCACTTCACATGATTGTATATATGTCCTCAGCAAGATGGTGGTTATCATCAGGATTTGAAGCCCTCAAGTCTTGGTGATGTACTGCCATCAATAAGTAGGATAAGTTCAATTTTTAAGTTTTGTTTCAGTCAGTCTTGAGTCGGTTTTGATTCAGTTTATCGTGTCAAGTTTTTTTAAGTATTCAGTTTGGTTTTTATCTATTACCTCCATTGCCCAATGAAATAGGCACTTCCAAGGAGCTACCATCCCAAACTAGAGTTAATGTTAGTGTTAGTCCTTGTATACTTCCACCAGGGATCAAAACACATTTGCATGTGCATCTTAGGTGTCTCATACTGAATAAATTTTTCATCATTCCATTAGGTCATGACTTAAATTTTTTCCACTAGTGGTTGTCCTAGTCAAATAAGCTTCCACTCTCCCTCCAAGATTCATATTGCTGACTCATTCCCATGTCCCCTTGAGCATAATAACACTTATGGAAATGCTTTTTTCACTTGAAAGTATTGTAAGTCAAAATCTCATTCAAAGTCAGGTCAAAAAGCAGTCCCATTAGGTCATTAGGGTCTTTCACTTCTCAAGGTCATTCCTTCATTCAGATGAGGTCAGCACATATATTAGAGGGAATAATTAAGCAATTTGATTTCTAGATCATCATGATGTAAATATTATACTTTTTAAGTTGTATTTTTCAGTTTAATGACTTTTATATCAAAATGTCATTTTGATAATAAAAAAAGTTAAATATGTAATTTATTTTTATTTTTCCAAATGTAATTTTATGTTATTATATGTAATAATTTCATCCCAAAGTTGTCAAAGTAATTATGTCCGGCCCAAAGTGGATGAAAAAGAGCCACCCTTCATGTTGATCAAAGCCTACAATGCCAAAAGTCAGAAAGCAAATGAATATCAGTGACAAAGAGGAAAGTAAACATTAGAAAAGTGGGTAATTTGAAATAAATTTCAAATTCACTAAAGCTATAAAGCTTATCAAGCACCTCAAAACACTTCATTGTTGTCATTCAAACATAAAGAGCCTTCAACAAAGGAGAAAATCCGAGTTTTGGAGAAATTTGGGCAAAAATTGCTTGGTATTGTGCTAATGCCCAGGAACGTTGCGCTAATCCTCAAAAACTCAGTGCAAAATTGCTTGGCGCTGCACTAATACAGAGAGGCACTGTGCTAATGGTCCAGCACTGCGCTAATGCCCAACTTGGATTTTAAGCCTTGAAACTCATTAAAACTTTCTCAAATCTTCACCAAAGTGCCTTCCACCTCTCTTGCAAGTAAGTAACTTAATATTTCACCCGCTCTGCAGTATTTAAAAGGATTTTTATGCTAGTTTGGTGTCTATGTGAAAATTTGGAGGTTGTTCATGCTAAAAATCCTATTTTATTCCTTATTCCAAAATTTTCACACTTAGATCCACCTTACACTCATACATCATTCTAAAACCCTACCATATCATCTTATAGCATCATAAAATCCCTTTCCCTATCCCTTTTCCCTAAACCTAATTTCACTTCCCATTCCCTTCTACCTCATACCTAGGGTTTCTAAACTATTAAGCTTAAGATGAATAAAGAGTATGAAAGAGAGATCAGTGATGAAGAAAAACCAAAGAGAGGTGATCATAAAGGAGGGAAGATTAATAGATTTGAACCCATGAACACAAAGGAACTCATGGCCTCTCCTCTTACTGTGACATGTTTCAAACATGTGGGTTGCTTTCAATTTTGTGAGAAGGTATAGCAGATCCAAAATCATCCTTTGTTAACCAGGTTTTTCATCACCAACCTTCATGATAGACATGTTACACTCGCTGGAGTTATTTTTACCATGTCCACTAATGCTATTTCAGATGCTACAAGGATCCCTAATGTGGGAGAGAAATGGTTTAAAAAGGTAAAACTTGATGTGAGCTATTATGAACCATACCTCAAACCCAGATATAAGGATGATAAGAAAATTGTTTCCCTTTCTCTCACCTCCTTGACCATTAAGCCCCTATGATGAAAATAATAATGAAGTATTTCACTTGTGAGGGGATTTTTACCCCACTCTATTCATATCATATCAGACTTTTTATGCACTTCACTAAAGTCAGAATGCTTCATATACCTCACTATATTCTCCAAAGAATTGACAAGATGGCATACATTATACAAAAGAGGTAGTATAATCATCAAATGTAGAGTTTGTTTCACCACTCCCTCATCAAGATGGTGGTCATGCATCAGCTGGAGCAGAAGAACATTTATTGGGAAACTTTCATTGCAAATGAAATCTTCACTTCCCCACCTAGTCATGTACGTTGATCAGCGGTTGTCATTGATGTCAACCCAAGCAACACCAGGGGCTAACCCAATATTGCATGGGAGTTTTGACCTACCAAATTAATATATTCTGGGTCAATAATGCTTTTGATGGTTTCTAATTTTCTAGATGTTTCTGTTGATATATGGCACGCCATGTAATTCTTCACGGTTTGAGAGATATTCATGTTTGAAGTTTGTACCCCCAGTTAGTGGGCTAAAACCCCATGGGGTTGGGGCATGGGTCATTGAAAATTCATAATTAATATCTTTTAAGCTCCTAAAATCCCTCCCACGTTCACTTGTTGAAGCCCCTCTCAACTTAAGCATTTATATAAATTGTGATCTTCATTTCCTCCTCAGGCAAGGAATTTCGCCATCTGAAACAGGTCATCATGGCATTTGCGCTCTAAATTTTTTATACGAAGGTTCAGAAGCTGAAATTTTTATGAGGCAAAGCCGAAATCCTAAGGAAGTTGCTGTAGAAATTTTAAATCAAGGTGCGCAATATTTTGGAGATATGATCTCTGGAAGTCAGGGTTTTTGCAGGCTCCTAAAATTCATCTCAAAGAAGTGACCTTGGTAAATTCGTCATAACTCTCTCTCTGAGTATCGGATTGTAATTCTGTAAAATTAACAAATAGTGCACAATCTTTAATTTTCACTCTATAAATTTCAAAGCCAAATGAAGAAACAATGACATGTGGCACGCCGTACAATTTCTCTCTGTTGAAATAGTCCATAATTAGGGCATTGTGAGATATTGGGTATAAATCTCTCTTAAAGAATCCAAATTGGGTCAGACCTATGGCATTGGAAAGACAACTCAGAGGACTACTACAGGACCGAAAATCAGATATTGGGGATCTAAAATAACATAGATACACCAGATTCAATATCAAGCTCATAGAAGGTAAGAAAAATCTAGATCATGTGTTGTCAAGGGCTGTAAAGGATTGGACTTTCTAGGGCAGAAAATGAAAGCAAGGTGTAAAAGAGGGTAGCATGAAAAGAGTAGAAACCAAGGTGCATAACAGCAGCAAGAAGTTCATCACATGAAGTCTTCAAGTGGGCAACATTGCATACAATCATTGTAAAGGTATCATTGTACTAAGTCATTGTAAACATTGTACAAGTGTACTTAGTGTCACATTTACTTGAGGATTGAAGAGAGGCAGTGTTGGGAGGTCTAGGATCATCATTAGGTGGTTGTGTCAAAGTTGGGGTTATGGTCTAGTATATCTTCTTCTTCTACATCATTCTATATCATTGTAAAGTGGACCATTTTCCCTGGTACGGGAGTCCATTCTTCTTTTATTCTTCTACAGGGTGGTAGGGTGGTGCTAGGGTGAGTTATAGCTCATTGGGTGTTGGGGCATCCGTTCAGTTGACTACTGAAGAATCTCGGGCGTTGGAGCGTCCATCCAGTGGGAGCTGGAGAAGAATGCTTTTCTAGATTCTAGGAAGTTGGAGTTTTATTTTCAATTGGAGTTGAATATTAAAGAATTATTAGAAAAGCATTAGGTGGCTTTTGTCCCGAAGTGGGTTTCCACCTTAAAAACTGTGTGCATTTGTGTTCCTCTTGTTTGCTGCTATCATTGTACAAACACTGATAATAATTGAAGATTAAATAGTAAATTTAAAGAGGAATATTGATTCACCCCTCCCCCTCCTCTCGGTATTTCCAACAATTGATTGTCGAGCTTGATTCCTTGATAACGGTTTAACAAGCTGGAAGGAGGTCATGGAGCATAAAAAGAACATTGTACTCTATTCAATGAAAATAATTATGCACTCTGGAAAGGAAGAATGGAGGTCTATCTCTTGGCGCGAGGTTACGAAGTATGGGACACTATTCAAAATGGATTTACATAAACCGCGGATGAACAAGGTAAGAAGAATTTGGTAAATGATGCAAAAGAAAAGAATATTATTATCGGTGGACTTATTGAATCTGCTTATCATAAGGTTTTGGGTTGTAAAACGGCCAAAAATTTATGGGACAAGCTTGAGAATATATATGCAGGTGACTCAAATGTCAAAGAAGCAAAGCTTCAAATCTATAGAGAAAAATTTGAGCAACTCAGAATGAAAGAAGATTGCAACATTGCTGCATACTTCCAATACGTTGATGAAATAACCAATACTCTGGAAGGATTGGGAGAGCCAGTTGATGAGAAGACTATTATACGGAAGATTCTTAGAATGTTACCAGGGAGATTCAACCCAAAGGTATCGGTCTTAGAAATACGGTGCAAATATGGACAAACTCGGCAAAGAGGAATTACATGCAGTTCTCTGTAGCATATGAAATGATACTTGATGAAGAAGAATTACTTCATTAGAGAAAGTTGCGTTCGTTGCATCTAATAAAACCAATAAGGATAAATGACCTTCAATTGAAAAGACATGCGCACAGAGTGTGAAGAAAAGGAGATGATGAAGAGGTATTTCAGATGAAGAATATGCTTACTTCATGAGAAAACTACAAATTATTGAGGACAATTCAAAGGTAAAATTCCGATGATATGTTTAAGCTATAATGAGGTTGGGCATTTTGCAGCAAAATGTCAAAAAGTAATGGCAACTCAAAGAAAGAAAGGCTTTAAGAAATTCAACAACGGATGCAAAGGAACTTTCTCTCTATTAAGATAGCTCATCATCCGATGAATACAATGATAGTGAAGAAGAATCCAATGAGAGAGTATTGTTTATGGCCAAGCACAATAAACCCAAGCACAATAAAGAAAGAGGTATCAAACAATGAAGAAGGATGGACCATGAACGAATTTTATGAGAATCAGTCAAGCTTATAAAAGATCTCAAGCAAGGAAGATTCGTTCCAAAACTCTTGAAGAACAAGTTCGAGGTCTTAAAATTCAGAGTTGAAGAAAAAAAAATCATTGAAGAGTCACTTCAAAAGTTGGAAGAAACCAAGAAAGGAAGAATTAGAAGGCATGATAGTCTCGTTGCGTGATGAAGAAAAGAGAAAAACTATCCCAAGTGTACTTAACTGACTCAAGGGCATTGGAAGAACTCATCAACAATCAACGATCTTACAACAAAAAAAGCGCAGCATCGGTTACAAGAAGAAGAAACGGGACCTTCTACAACAAAATACAATGAACTTTATGAGATGCGGCAGCAATGTAGACTTCATTGGACAAGATTCACAAAAACGAGACTTGGAAGACAATTCCTTGACGAAAATTTTCATCCATGTACCAACATATTTTTTATGGATACTCTTATTCATGAGGAAAATTTGTTCATAAAGTTGTAGAATGTCGCATACCTAAGGAATGAATAAAATTCCGGGATATACGCTCAAATATGAACCTTCCGGAACTAAACCCAAAACATCGATAGATTTGAACATTTAAGAAATAATATTAAATGTTACAAATGTCGAAACTTTGGACACATAGCCAAAAGGCTTGTGAACTTGAAAATCCTCTAGAAGAATCTTTGAAGCCACAAAATGAACGAACATGGAAGAAGAAGAAAGAATGATAATTGTGGTCTCGCTTTCAAGGCTCGAAGAACAAAGATGTGTGGTATGTTGATAGCGGTTGCTCAATGCATATGATGGAGATAGAAATAAATTTGTATATCTGAAAAGAGAAGAAGGACGGAGGCAAGTGTCCTTTGGAAATGATGGATCTTCAAATGTTATAGGATCGAGTACTATCACTCTCGGAAGAAAAGATGCTCTAGCCAAGAATGTTCAATGATTTGAAAACATGAATCACAATGCGCTCGGTGTTGGACAAATGTGTGATCAAGACTACACAATACTATTCAACTCCACGAAATGTTGAAATCGAAGGCGTGTATGGTGGTGGCTCTGACAAGTCGAGCTCAAACGACATATATGTTCCTAAATGAAGCAACCAAAGCATGTCTAATAGCTAAGAGGATGATACACTAATTGGTGGCAATGATGATCGACTAAGTAAGAATTTTGCTACAAGGTGCAAAGTGATTTTGAGATGTCTTTACTTGGTGAGATGACATACTTCTTAGGGCTTCAAATATCTCAACAAGGAAAAGAGGAATATTTATATGTCAAGCCAAGTACATCAAGGAAATGCTCGAAATTTAAAATGGAAGATTGCAAACCCATCCTTACTCAATGGTAACGAGGTTGCAAATTGAGCATGAACGACTCATCTACGGATGTGGGTGAGAGTTATACGGATCTATGATTAGTAGTCTTCTATATGTGACCTCGACAGGATGTTATGCAAGAAGTTGGACAAGTAACAAGATTCCAAGCAGCACCAAAAGAATCACATATTAAATATTCGCGGCATTGGAATATCTTCACAAAAGCTTGGGATACTCCCAGTTCTCATTAGATTACGGTACGGGACGGTTGTGTGTCGGGGGGAGTGGAAGTGTGTACGAGGTTTGTAGGACGGTTGTGTGTTAGTGGGGTAGAAAGTGTGTATAGGTCCGTAGGATGGTTGTGTTTCGAGTTACCCTTTGCCATTGATGTCAATGGGGGAAAGAATGTTGTAGGAAAAGAGGTGTCATGATCGCGGTACTTGTGTTGCCATCGGTAGGGAGATTGTTGATTAGCGGTTGTCATTGATGTAAACCCAAGTAGCACCGAGGGATAACCCAATATTGCATAGGAATTTTGACCTACAAAATTAATATATTACGGGTTAATAATTCTTTTTATGGTTTCTACTTGTCAAAATATTTTAGTTGATATATGGCACGCCATGTAATTCTTCACGGTTTGAGAGATATTAATGTTTGAAGTTTGTACCCCTAGTTGGTGGGCTAAAACCCCATGGGGTTGGGGCATGGAGTCATTGAAAAGTCATAATTAATATTTTAAGCTCCTCCCACGTTCACTTGTTGAAGCCCCTCTCAATCTAAGCATTCATATAAATTGTGATCTTCTTCCTCTTTAGACGAGGATTCGGCCATAAAGCAGGTCATCGTGGAATTTTCGCTCTAAAATTTTATATGAAGGTTCGGAAGCTGAAATTTTTATGAGGCAGAAGACGAAATCTGAGGAAGCTTTAGTAAAAATTTCAGATCAAGGAATAACACAATATTTTTGGAGATATGATGTTGTGGAAGTCAGGGTTTTTGTAGGCTCTGGAATTCATCTCAAAGAAGTGACCTTGGTTAATTCATCATAACTCTCTCTACGAGTATCGGTTGCAATTATGTAAAAAGTGGTGGATAGTGCACATTCTTTAATTTTTTCTCTATAAATTTCGGAGAGACAAATGAAGAAAACGTGACACGTGGCACGCCGTACAAGTGCGCTCATGCAGAAAGCAGGTCCTTAATTAGGGCTTTGTGAGAGATTGGGTATAACTCTCTCTTGAAGAATCCAAATTGGGTCAGAACTATGGCATTGGAGAAAAGAAGACTCGAGAGGACTACTATGGGAGTAGAAAATCAGATATTGAGATACGAAATAATATAGATACACCGGATTCAATATCGAGCTCCTAGAGAGCAAGAAAATGCTAGATCATGTGTTGTCAAGGGTTGCAAAGGACCGAATTTCTACGGTAAAAAAAGAAAAAATCAAGGTGCAGCGAAGGTAGCATGATAAGAGCAGCAACCAAGGTGCATAATAGCGATGGAGAAGTTCATCATATGAAGTCTTCAGGGGGAAGCACAACATACAATCATCGTAAAGGTATCATTGTACTAAGTCATTGTAAATACATTATTGTAAAAAATTGTACTAGTGTCTATACGCAAGGGGTTGAAAGAGCGGTGTTGGGAGGTCTAGGATCATCATTAGGTGGTTATGTCAAGAAGTTGGGGTTATGGTCTAGTATATATTCTTCTTCTACATCATTCTATATCATTGTAAAGTGGACCATTTTCCTGATGCCGAGGTCCATTCTTATTTTGTTCTTGTAGGGTGGTAGGGTGGTGCTAGGGTAGGTTGTAGCTCATTGAGTGTTGAGGCATCAGATTCGATTCGACTGCGAAGAATCTCGGGCATTGGACGTCCATCAGGTGGGAGGCTGAGAGGAGAAGAATACTTTTATAGATTCTAGGAAGTTGGAGCTTTATTTTCAATTGGAGTTGAATATTAAGAGGTGTGTAGAAAAGCATTAGGTGGTTTTTGTCCTAAGAGTTAAAAATTGTGCACATTTGTGTTCTCTTGTTTGCTGCTATCATTGTAAAGCATTGATAATAATCGAAGATTAACTAATGCTCTAATTGAAAGAAATATTTGATTCACTCCTCGGTATTTCCAACAATTCTGTTTATTTAATATAATTTTTAGTCATTTGTAACGATGCAGTAGAAGGGGGAATTAAGTGTGGAAAACATTTGAGGACACTGCACATGCTCCTCCTACTTGATTTGACGATTAATAAAGATATAGAGCTCGGTTGTGGGATCCATGTGGTATGAATTTTGTTTGTTCTTAGCCTTTGTTTTCATATGTAAATTTTTATGTTCACCATTCATCCATAAACATTTTTGGTTGAATGCTTTAAAGATAGATAGGTAGAATCCATTTTTAATGCTTTTCCTTGAGAAATCATTCAATATTCTATGTTTTTCTTCTGTTTGAAAAGGATCCATCTCTATACCCTTTTTAGCTCCTCACCAGGTCTTACCATCCCATCATTATTTAAACCTAATTGTTAAAATTCCCGCCTACCTTGCCCCATGAAATACCATCTGCGATTTAATTCCCCCGATTTAGAGCGTACATCATTCATACAACCCTAAAAATTTATAAAAACATTTCTATCATTATACCTAGCTAACATCGAGTTTACTCTTATACTTCATTGAATATATTTTTCGTGGAGAGAGCCCTCTCCCGATCTTGTGAGGCTACAAGGCTGAGGAGCGTGGTTTGAGGTTACCCTGATTTTCCTTTTTCAGCTAAGGTCGAGATCGGTGCTAACAACTCCAATATTATAAAAGGAGGAGGAGAGCCACAAGGAAAGGGTTGTTGAAGACATTATTTAAGAGGTTTGTCTACTTATACATCCCTTGTTGAGCATTCATGTTCGGGAATCCCACCTCCTTCCTTGAGAAACTCTTGGAGGAGAATTGTACCAAACTTCTCCTTTGTCAAGCTTGGGCAAAGTTTCACCTTATGTTATAGCGCTACTCATGATTGAGGTTGAGTACATCTTGTGAATTACAACAAGTAGAGATCTAGATCTTCTCGGATCTAGATGATAGCGATGGCTCTTTCGGTGAGGTGTCATTTAACCTCCTGAAAATGTTCATTTGTTGATTATACTTGAGATCCAAATCTTGGCATCGAGCCCAAATCATCTTCGGAAGCTACATCGTTGTCTCTCCCTAAGACAACGTTGTTGCTGAATCTACAGCTGCGGGGTGCTTTGCTTGCATTTTGGAGGAGAGATCTTTGGTGTTGGGTTTCTTCCTTCACTGTGGTGATCCATAGATTAGCCAGCAATCTATGTTGTATTTCAGATCTGATCTGCTATGTACTTGTGTTATTCGGGGTTACGAATCATTGCAGCAGATACGGAAGTTTTAGATCTCGGATCTATACGGTACTTCATGTTTTGAGCAAATCCCCAGGGAATGTATGAATCAGCTCTTCTTGTACATTGATCTGTATTGGATCTATATTTTTATGTACGAATCTGATCTAGATCTTGAAAATAAACTATTGCTTCAGCCTTTAAAAAATAACGTTGTCAACATTATGCGGTCTTTTTACATGGTTGTAGCACCTCTTTGAGGGATTTCTTGTATTCTTTCATTATTCTCTTGTAAAGTGTGTAAAGTTATGTCCTAAGGCTTATTTTTAGATTTTTAGACAAAATTTCAGTCATACCCTTCAGGAAATCATGCTCACATACTTCGATGAAATTTTTGCATAATTCTAGTATTTGGAAATCGAGGTTTTGTAGCCTAGTTGAAAGGAGGAAGCTGTTTAACTTAGAAAAACTTATGCTGAAATTTGACATGGGAGTCCCTCGCAACCTAGATATCATATGCAACCACTTTCACATCTTATGTTTATGCATATCTCTGAATACACACGTTTTAGGGCCTAAATCCTCACTTTTTCCCCACCTTTTGCCTTGTAAAACGTTGTATAACTTTGTTCTTGTATATTTACTGAATTTTAAGTGTTTTTAAACCTATATGAAGTGCATGGCTATAGCTCCACATTAGTAATAACTCAGGTTATTCCCAATGCGTAGCTATTCTGGAAAAAGGGATATTACGGGTTGATGCTTAACCAATGAGAGTCTTGGCCTTAACCATGTGGAGCGCACTTGTGATCATGTTTCGGGGAACCATTTAAGGTTACGGTTATTGCGCCGGATTTTACGGTTACGTTAACCGTTATCGCTTACCATGTGATAACTCGGTGGGGCCACTAGCGAGTTGGGACCTTTGGCGGTCTCGGCGTTAAAACGTATACTCCATAAATGAATACGGAAATAGTTAGGTTAAGGAACATTTTGCAGGCGAGATGGTCAAAGGTTTACGTGAGCGGTCGGAGGTCGTGGGGTTGACCCCCTAGACTCCAAATAAAATTTTACTCAATCCTCCTAAGGACATAGTGGCAACCTCGAGTTACTTGTGTGTCTCTCATCCAACAACCCAAATCCAAATGTACAAACCCCATCACGCCGGTCATAAATGAAACATGTGCATCTCGGATCAACGATCACATCATGCCACGTGGTGAAATCTTGTTAACTTAGGAAAAAAAATATTCCTAGAATATGCCACCTTCGACTATACCGACGCTCTTTGTTGGGCATCCCGATTACAAAGATTTTAGGCTTGTTTTGGAAAACGAACATAACGCGATATACGACATCGGGTTTTTGAACCGTTCGAACGCTAGAATCACAATGACGGAACTTTTACGGTCACTCGAGGTTCGGTCTGGTTAGAAGCACTTTCAATTTTGAGCATAACACATGATCTCCTGATCGATGGACTTCAACGATTCTTGTGCGGATGATATTGTTCCTACCATCATGATCTTCGTCTTGATCTGATTCAACATTCGATATTAAATTTGGAGGTTGGGAAGCTTGGTTTTTCTGAAAAGATCTAAAAGGATTGTTCAAAGAAGACTCAAGTACTTGTTTCTTTATCTCCAACCATATCATTTGACATAGTTTTGCGAACTTTTTTGTAATCCCTCAAGATCATAAGGGATCTTTAGATGTAGGTTCATCCTTAAATGAAACCTTCTTAGTTATTCTATCTTCTTGTGTAGTTTCTTCTCTAAAGCAAGTATTCTTTTTTCATGAAAGAGCTTCTTTCATGTTCTTTATTAATGTAACTTTATTGGCTCTATCGACAAAAATAAAAATATTATAAGGAAGAGAGGATATGTACCATTCTATTTGCACGTCTACTCTAGGGTTTGATGTGGTTGAGATCTTATTGAGCGATTAATTAAATACGGAGTTGAAGTCTTTGATATTTTTCCTTGTGTTTTGATTTAAGATTGGAAAGATCATTGTTAAGGGTGGCAATAGTGCAATCATCACCAAATTTGGTAAGGGATTGTTCTTCAAAAATACCCATTAGTATTAGTGCACAGTGGTAGTGAAAAATACCATGATCTAGCCGATCCTTGAAAAGTATGGGGAAATAATCTAACTACAAAGTCTTCCACAATAAATTCATTAAGATTTATGAAAAGCATAAAGTTATGGATATTTTCTTACGCGGGTTATCCATCTGTCTGGATTATACTTAGGCAACCATCGTTAGGGATGCTTAGGTAAAGGATGAAGAGGACTTTGGTAATTGAAAAACTCCTAGGATTTTTCAAGTGTCGTGCCATTATGTGAAGTAGAGGATTAGTTTGTCTTGAAGGATTTGGAGTAGAAAAGTAGTTCTAGTAGTGGTTGATGGTAGAAGAAAAACAACTATGGAAATAATACTACTTTAAGCAACGATTTTAGACCGAGAAGAAGAAGAAGATATGAATTGATGAAGAAATTGTTTGAGAAGGTGTGAAAGGAGGAATAAATGATGGTGTTTGAGGGTCGAAGAGGATTGAATCTTGCTAGTTGATGATTGAATTTCATATATGAAAGTTTCCTACGATGAGAATGAAAGAGGAAATTCAAAAGGATTACTCACGACATTTTTCACTCTTTGAATGAGTCAATACACCAATAGCAACCAAATATTGAAGTAACACTTCCTTACGGGGCTTCGAAGGTACAAGTTTCTGTACGGGGGTGGAAATTTATCAATTTATTTATTAATTTCTATACTTAATTGATTAAGGTATATTATGAAGATATTTCTTTATGAACATAAATAAGTGATTTTGGGGGAATTGAACAAATTTTGATTTATATGAGTAGGGAATGTTGAACCGGGACTAGAGGTTTGTAGACTTGGAGGAGAATGACTCTTCTGATGGTATTTGATTTTTGGATTAAAATTTGGTGCTATTTATGCGGATGGCCCTCCTTCTAGTGCCAAAAATGCAGGGCCCAAGGGTGGTACGGCAACATGGAAACCACCACATGAGGACTTAAAAACCATCTCTTTTCCGTTTGGAATGGTGGCTCTAAATGCTGGTTATGGGACGGTTTCCTAGTTTAATATAATTGGGGTGAATGGATGGATTTATCCTTTGTGTGTGACTTGATATATGGAAATATTAGCATGCTTGCAATAAACAATATATCTGTCTACTATGTATACAGAGATGAAATCTATTCTTTGTGCGATCTACAAAAATGACCTTTCAGCACAGATGCAAATAAAGATCATACATTCACTTAGAGATATAATTTTTTTGAGATAATTGATTTAATTAAATATTTAATTAAATCAAGTGAATAAAGATTATATCACAACTTTTAAATGCCTATATTTCATATGTATCAAATGATAACAATATAACATGTTCAAAAAGTGAGCTCTTGTAGCGCCAATCAAACGGATACATGAAACAAAACATCATAAGATAAATAACCATTTCTCATTTGATGCAAAAATAATAACACATAGGATAAAATTACCATGTATATGTTCACTCTTCTCATTTGAGAAAAAGTACTTGAGTCCAGCCTTTTCTATTCGAGAAAAATTCGAGTACAAAGTGCGACATCATAAAGTCTTCCTTTCAAAATTTCAACACCCCTTCTTCAAATACATGAAGGGATTTAAATATAAAAATAAAAATCTTAAAATATTTATTACAATAAAAATACGAGGAGGTTTAAAGCAACCCTCCTTAAAAGTAAGTGGAATTTAAACAAAACAAAAATTAAAGGGTGAATTGCTTGGCAGCTATCCTGATGTCTCCTTTTCAATTTGTTCCTTCGGCTAAAGGATGTTAAGCACATAGGCTTAACCTTTGGAGGATGGCACAATACGAAACTATCTAATGCTTCAACATCAAAAAGTGGAGGAGGCATGTAGGAGGATGTATTTGTGGACATGTGACATAAACCAGCTGGATATGAGGCTTTACTAAATATCTCCAATATTTCTCCCAATCCAACTTTTCTAGCTTCTTGATATTTTCTTCTTTTACCTTTGACCTTCTTGCCCTTGTCTTATCGAGGTATTTCATTGTAGGAAGTATGTAGTGGGACATCATCCAATAAGATTTCTTTGTGATGAGATTTTTTGACTAACAATTTGCAATGTTAGTAGAAACATCATATTTCTTTATGGAAATGGCTCTTTACGCATGCTTCAGCTGTATATCCCGATCTGTAAATAATATTTCTTTTTTGAATCCTCGATCCTGGGAAAGTTGGCCTTTTGGCCATCAACGGAAATCTAGTGAGGTGACAAACTAGAAACCTTATCATCTATCTCATCAAAACTAATTCTCATATCCCAAATTTCATTCCTTGATGAATCACTCTGTTCACAATTCAAGAATACTTGATAATTTATAACACCTTATGCTATGCTAGTAAAGTGTTTGGTTAGAGGCATCTTTTGAATTCATCAATATTTGGGTTATATTTTACTTGCTCAATAGGGAAAGTGCACCAATTGATGAATTAGAGTTTCATGGAACTAATCTCATTCTGGTGCTGAATTTTCAATTGGTCCATGCTCTCACGGGTACATGTGATCTATACACCATGTTGTTGATTGACACTTTGTTTTTATGCTTATAGCTCTATTTCAAGTTGGATTATTTTCTCATCCTTTTTTTCATCAAATGTTGAACTTATGAGGCTTTGTCAATAGTTGTAGAGGCATAGCTCCTTCAGGCAGAGTTAGGTGAGTTAGATCCCATGAAGGATTTGCATGTGTGTATTTCCAAACAATATCCATTGATACACTTATCCTTGGAAAAGGGGTTGAGATTTCTCTGATATCCTTCTTTTATTTTATACACTCACATAACACTTCTTGTGTTTTGGATTGTAAAAAATGTCCAAAGGAGGGATTTCCTCCAATGTTAAGAACAAATTCGGTGGTGGGGGCCGGGATGAATTTTACTCTTTTGTCAACACTAATTTGTTAGAGGGCTCCAACGGTGAAACGAGTCTTGAATTTTAGTTTGAGGAATATGCACAATATGTTGTTGATCAATATGTATAGCTCCTTGGTCTTAAAGAGTTTAGATTAAACTCCTTCCAAACATCACTTAGATTACATGGAAATCCAAATCCATAGTTTGAACTTCGGTTGATTTATCTTCGATGAATTTCAGAAAATCGGTATCCTTATATGCCAATTCATTCCTTTTCCTTAAGGATAATGGTTGTGAGACGGTAACATTTTCAATGGAATTGCTTCCAATCTCTTATTCCTATATTGTTTAAACTTTAGTAATTGCTATGGATGGAGGTGTGGTCGCCAACTTTTGAGCTAACGGAATAATTATCGACGGACTCAAATAGGTCATCAAAATCATTATCTTCATGTAAAAAATTCCTAATCTTCACTTGCATGGCGAAATTATTGGAAACTTTGATTGGGTCATGCTATACATTTGGAATTGTGAATAACTGCAAACATTCAATACGACCAATCTCTATAACAACATGCTTGTAATTATCTAGACCATAAACACCATAAATAATTGGAAAGGAAGGCCATGATGCTTTCTTGTCCTCCTTCGAAGCTTTGATTGAGCCGTTTCCAACGGTCGATATGCAACTTCTCTTGCGAAGCTTTTTAGGAACATACATGGGAAAAACGTGTGGTTGTTATGTAAGAATTTTATTAATTGTTAGTTAGATATAGTTATATTAGGTTTTATTAAGTGAAAAGGGCATGATCAAAGATCATGCCTCTTCTGAGGACACCATGAGGCTATATTTAAAGCCTCGGTGATTCCCCATTTTGTAACCATCTCTTATCTATCATCATTAATAATATATACTTATTCAAGTTTACCGGAGGTTTTTACACTCCCGTGTGTACGAGCCATCGCTCTTCGGGATCGTAGTCACCCGGGGAATTACGGAAATCAGTGCAATTCCCAGTGCATGATTTTTTAGTGCGAATTACTTTCCGAGCGTTCATGACCATTTCGAGAATTTTAAATTTTGCAATTGAAGACACCGACGATGCCGAAAAAGTGCGAGATTTGTGGTCAAAGCAATACTCACAGGTTACGTACGTTGCAAGTTGCGTGTGACACAAATATGAAAGTGCCTTGCCGAGTTACTTGTCCATCTGCCAGATCGGCAATCGATCGACGATCCATTCTGCCGTCATCAACGTCGATCCACCATAAATGTTGCGCAATCCGTATGATTTCGATTTGATATGTCCTTTCATTGAATTTAGCGTTAGTGTATGTTAGCTGTTTACATGTCTTTTGAGTAGTGTCGTTTGTGGTGACGTTTCCTTTATACAAAAACTTATCATAAAAAGCGTCATAAAGTCAAATAAAATATTGTAAGGGCTATCATAAAAAATTTATTAAAACGTATACAAATATAAGAGTAGCTAAGGCTATTTCTTATTATTATTAAAGTGGAGACAACGTAAGTGTTGTAGTATAAATTAAAATATACATAACATAGCCCATGGAGACAAAGGTACAACGGGTGACCCCACTACGACGGACACGAGAGCACGTTTTTTAAATTTCGTAGTTGTTTTTTAATTTTTGTGGTTGGAATTTTCGACCATTGTGTACGAGGTTGTGCCCTTTCGTTAAATTAAACGTCAACTCACCCGCAACATATTTTTGGTATTCGACTTTTACAAATTCACGGATATATTTACGCAAACCGGAATAGTAAAGCCGCATATCAAAATTAAATCAGAATAATAAACCATCACTCCTTAACCTCGCCACCATTCCTTTATCATTCCCATCTCCTTCCCATACTTAACGAATAGTATATACGGGGAATAGGAACGATCGAAAATTCTACCGATTGACTTAAAAAAGCGGCGTTATATTATCGATTTGTTTAAGAAACGACGTGTCTTTTCAAAACGAAACCGGCACATTTACGATTTTAAAGTGCCAGACGCGTCTTCTCGCACGCACCTCCTCACATCCGCCCATTCACTGTATTTGCCTTTGTCGTTCATAAAATGCTTCCATTCACTCTGCATCGGGTCGCGAAAACGGTGGACGGTTGCATGGTTATATTCCAATTAGTATCGGTAACATCATAAATACGATGGACGGAACGTGTACGAGTATACTCCAATTGGTGGACGGCTTGTTGCGTAAGTATACATTTGGTTGGATACATTACGATTTTTTAAAAGCGTGCGGTTGTAAAAATACAACGACGTGTCTTTTGTTTTTTTAACGGACGAGTTTCTTTTGAAAAAGTTGATCGATAGTTATATAATATATATATTATATAATTTATAATTAATATATATATATATATATTATTTAAAAAATATAGTTTAAAAAAATTTATTATTAATTAATTAATTAGTTAATTTAAAAAGAAGAAGGGAAAAATTGGCGAGAAAAACATTTCCCACCTCATACATGTTAGAGTATGTCTTTATCAATGATGACGATTGATCAGATAAAAAGGCAAATATGGCTAAAACGAATGGAGGCTAAGGACAATGAGAACAAAATGATGCAAAAATTTAATGCCATTATGGACAATTGGATCAATACAAAAACCAATGTTCCTAACATGGAACAAAATCAACAAAACAATTCCATGATTCGGGGAACTCGAGAAGAGCATCGAGGAAAAAACCGATTCCCCACATCACCATGAAGATACGGATGTTTATAAACAACAAAATGTTCCATCCCCCGAATTGAGCAGAAACGTGTGAAGCGACAAACACGTACGAAGCCAGCGATATAGCGCCGGAAGATGTTGAGGCCTTCGGTGATGAAGCACATATGGTTGTTAAGAAGGAAGTGTTTGATGAGGATAAGAAGTTGCATCAAGCGATAATTGTTGGTAAATTACCTCTAAATCTAAAAAGGAATCACAAAAAATCACCGAAGAACAAGGAATAGTTCGGAAACATTAAAAAAGTATTCAAGATCTACCGTAAGCGCCTTTTGATAGGAAAATCAAACATCCAATAGAAGTCAAGACAAGATCCAACTACTGTCGATAATAGATCTTTTCACTATCCACATCACCAACGAAGATGGAGCTCGAAGATGCTTCACGATCTTTTTAAAATGTGGGAAGCAAGAGCTACTTCCCGCTCAAGAAACCAGGGCGTTCGTCAACATTGTCCCATCGTTACATCTTTAAGAGAGGGCAATGTTATGCTAAATTTTATTAATTGTTAGTTAGATATAGTTATATTAGGTTTTATTAAGTGAAAGGGCATGATCAAAGATCACTTCTTCACCCAAAGGGACACCATGAGGCTATATTTAAAGCCTCGGTGATTCCCCATTATGTAACCATCTCTTATCTATCATCATTAATAATATACTATTCAAGTTTACCGAGTTTTTACACTCCGATTGGTCAAGCCTAAGCTCCCAAATACTCGGAAATAGGTGAAAAACTCTTCTCCAAACCCATTTTCCTATAGAGGAAAAATTAGATTGAGGCCCTCTTTTGATAGTATAGAGCTTTCTCATTAAAAACAACTTGAAACGAGGAGGGAGAATGACTCAATGGAAAATTTAATAAAAATGGCTCTTACTTGAATTCCCACAACATATGCAATATGTGGATGGTATGAGGTCTTAGGTAGTCCATTCCGACCCATGGCTAGAAAATCCAAAGTAAAACACACAACATCCATGATATAGGCGCTCATATAGAACAAGGGAAATATTTTGGAAGAAATGGAGTGATTTTTCCTATATTCTAAAATGCGAGTGGCAATATTATTAGACGAATATTTCCCCAATCATAACATGCAGATGCTGCAGTGCAGCTGTGAGAGGACCCACATTCTCTGAAAATCAAGTAGTGTGAGGGAAATTTGACCAAAAATCTAGAAATTATCGTAGAGACATAACAATAGGGGCTTGTGAGGGATTCAATAGAGTACATACCCTTTGCCGTCATTCTTGTGTATTGGGATTGATTCTACATTACTTTATTGGCACGATTTGAGCTAGATTTCTCTTTGGAGAACTTTGCAATGAATTCACTGTCTGACATGTAGCAGAGTCCGGATATGACTTTATCGACTTCAAGTCTTTGGATTTGAAGGAATACGATCATTGTTCCTCTGTTGGTTAAAAATGTCTATCCCCGAAGTTGGGATGTAGTCCATTACATATCAATATATGGTGATATTTTAAGTCGCAGAAACAATTCGATGTAATAAATAATTATCTCTTCTTCAATTGTAGCTTCGGAGAATCGGGAGCATCAACACTTCCTTCTTCGTTTTGTAAGATTTTCATCCTTGAAAGCTTGTACATGGATTCCCACGAGAGGATCGCTTTCTGGTCCACATGTAGTATCTGTAAACAAAGGAAACATCTTGGTTCTCTTGGTTGTAGTAGGTCTTTGGTTTTACGGGGGTCTTATGCTTCTTAGCTTTCTTAAGATATTTGAACATATCCCTAAAATTTTGTGATAGGGCTGCTTTGCAAATAAATGAGAAAGGATACGTGGAAAAAAGGAAATTTTGGTTTTAAAAATACTGTTCTTAGAAATGAAACGTTTAAACATATGAGACAAGCACGTTGATGAATGAATTCAATACTTCTTACGGTAAAATGATTATGGAGGCATGGGTGACAAAGCTGTTAATTTATGACATTAATGGTTGATATGGGTTCTTGTTCTTACATACAATAATTTCCCATTAAAACTTGATTTTCCGCGTCATAACATTTTCTCATGTGTATATATTCATTTAATACTGATCGGCTAGTTTTATATGGGTGCAATATCCTAATCGCAATATCAACGAAAATAGATATGGTAAAGTGCTTAAGTTGACGAAAGTACGATGTGTTATTTACGATAGACTATATCGCATCGGTGAATATGTTTGGGGAAAGAAGAGTGATTATGTTTTGCGTGAATGTGATGCGATAGGTATGTCGCATCGGGGGAAATGTGGGAGGTGACAATAAGACCTTCGGGGGCAAAATATACGAAATACAAAATGTGAAATGCGATGGCTTACATGGAGAAAGTGGGTCCCGCGAGCTTTGTTTATAGATTTTGCTTGGAAAATTTCCTTTTTTACTTTATAAAAGTGCTTTTTCTTATTCATATCGGATCACAATATGTTTTTAAGTGAACTTTTAGGAGTCATATTTTTCTTCATTACGGTATTGAGATTGCGATAATGCGATGTTCTCCACTTAATTGCTTTCGAGGCCAAATTTTACGTTTTATCCCTGTTCTATCTAATGAATAACTCTAAGGGTCTTATTTGTTTTAACTCTAAAATATTAAAGAGGGGTCCCCATTATTTTCTAATGCAACTATTACTAAATAATAGAGATTTGATAAATTAACAACAATGAATAGTGAAAATGGTAAAATACGACAAACGAGATAGGAACATATAATATGGAAATAACATCTTTCCACCATGGTATATCGTTTTATGTAGTTTCTCCTTTGAGCTCGGTTAATCTGTCTCTTTGCAACCCATAACGAATCCCTCCGAGTTTGGTTAGGATTACACTATTTGCTTTCGGTAACCACAAATATAAAAAAATAATAAAAAATTTAATAAAAAAATTAATTTCAAGACTCAAAATCTGAAATCAACAATAATAATCATTTTTATTTTCCTTAATAGAAATGATAAATTTTCATACCATTCAACTTCACTAAACAATTTCATGGTTTCCGAGTTTGTAGAAGTTGGAATCTTCTCTTCACATCATCCACATCATTGTTAGCTCTAATACCACAATAATAGCAGTGTCTTTAAAACTTTACAATAATAAGGAAAATAAATATAAAATTTTGAGAGCTTGCAATCACTCAACACTCTTGCCAAGAAGAGCAACAAACTTTAAATATCATTGTTCTAAATTTATTTTGTTATTGATCACTTATTTCTTTTGCAGTGCCATTTACATTTAATGTCTATGTTAACATTCATACTGTTTTCCCTAATTTAGTTCCTGAAAACGACACCTTTCTATATGTCATATATATACAACAACTAGCTATTCTATTGTCTCTAGTATCTAATTAAATATTCTACATAATTGGATACCACTCTTGAAATAAATAAAATATAGTTTTATGTATTTTTGGGATGTCTAACAACAGAAAATTTAATTTTCCTATCAACTTCATTGTAACTCTAAACTAATTAATTTTCTTGCTTAGGATTTATTTAATTTTTTGAAAAATTAATTAATTATTGAGGTGAGGGATTTAATGTTTTTTTGCATCCTCTTAATATTTCCTTGTCATTGTCTAAGTATGAGGACCATAGGTAAAATATTTTATATAATATTTACAATTTCAACCCTCGAAGAATACCCACTAAGTTTAGATCCTCAAAATACGTAACCAATTTGAAGCACAACACGATCTAGTATACCAAGTTCTTTTTAATAAAATAATTTAGTAACTAACTCACGACAATTCCCAATTCCTTTTAGATAAGACTTGGACGAACACTAGGACTCACTAAAATTTGACAAAGAAATTCCTAGCTTTGGGTGGGGTTGGAGAAAAAAGCATCCCAACCATCGTGATAGAAACACAAATGAGTCGGTGAGACAAAAAACCACTATAGGATGAAACTCTCACCAAAATAATATGCTTACCTAGGTTTGGTACATTCGCAGGCTACTAGCATCATTTACAATGACACATAAACTCACGATAGATGATCCGGTCAATCGAAAACATAAGTTACTTTGCTTCCTTGAACACGGCAAGTATGAGTGCCAAGATCTAAGTCTACCGAAACATTTATATACATTAAATATGTGTGCTCAAAAATCATGCATAGAGAAAAAAAATTCCATCAAATAGATATCCATTCAAAATTTAAATCATCATGTGTACATAATAAATGTTCTTTGGAAAAAAGAAAAAATATGTCTCTAACATAAACTAAAACATAAAAGACATAATATAAATGTGTAGGCAATATCTAATGAAATGAAATGAAAAGGGTAAGTTGAAGAAAACTATACAAAAAATGTTTCCGTATGGCATACGAAGTGTCATTGATGGTCTGATCTTAAGCATTTGTCTGTGACTAGTAGATCAATGGGGTACTTTTTAGATGCCCTTGTTGAAATTTAAACCCTCTTTGGTCGGTGTAACTACTCATCATTGCATTATATATATGTGTCAGAAACTAAAATCTCTTTAATTTTATGCTTGGAGGAGGGGCTGGGGTGGAATGAAAAGAAGTGATATTTGGTTGAATGATATGACTAAATTGCGGTGGATGACCTTGAGGCACAACCTGCCATTTGCCAATCTCTTTTAGGACTTCCACATCATACCTTCTTTCCTTCTCAATACAATCCAATAACGAAATCTGTGGCTACTCTGTGTTTTAATATAGATCATTTAAATAGAAATAAAACACAATTTAGAAAAAATCATTCCCATACATTTGGTGCATTAGTTACCACTGCTACATGATGGTGATCTGTGTGGTAATCGACTAAGGGGACATATCTTCCGCCACACTAAGGACATCAAATTTTCTGAGTCCGTTGAGCCAATGTTGGCAGTAGTGTAGAGACCTGTAGAATTTAAATTTTCCATAACTTTCTTAGTCATAACATTTTAACGAGATGCACGATTCAAGCACATGATTGTGGAGTAGACGATCATTGATATTCAATGCTAGGGAATAAAGGTGAAGTGATATTCATTAATGTATGTTATTTTAAGTCTTTTAATTTTATTTCTTCATCTCTTTAGGTTGAGTATCAAATCTCCATGACAGTCAATTCCTAAAGGGCGCGAAGACTAGAATATTTGTGACACAATCTTATTGATTCTAGGACTTGGACAACACCTTAATATTATTGATCCATGCTACCCAATGTAACTTTAATAATCAGGACTTATACCTTTTAGATGGAACTTTGTCTGTTTTGGCTTTCTGATCATTGCGCTTCTCCTTTATAACCTTTAATTTTTAGCTCGAATCTTATCCCAAGATGGATTTTCACCATATTCTGCAGGTAATGGGGTATTTTTCTTCATTGAAGGTATTGATGACAAAGAATAGGTGATGTTAGTGCATAAAATTTCCTTGGAGTTTACTCTCCATGAGGTCTACGAAAGGGTTGTGCTCATAAATCATGTGGAGACTCGAGTGGTGTAGGATACCTTTTGGTACGCTAGGAGGATTATTCTTGTGAGGATTGTGCTTATTTGCAATGTGTATTCCTAGGTAGCATACTCTACATTCAAAACCTTTCCATATGTATTAATTGATTTTTCATCTCGCTTGTACGTATGGCATGTTCACTTTATTTATTTCATTAATTGGATCAATTATGTATTTGTCTCATAGTCTTCTTCCTTAACTTATTACCCCTTAGACTTGATTTAGCTCTTTCAAAACCATGGATTTCCACGATTTTCTTGACGCATTCTTATCCTTTTTTCCTCAGCCATGCTTTGGGAAATAGGTAAAGTTTTAGGATCATCACATCTTATCTCACTCTCTGTCTCTACAAAATAAGTATCGAACAATTGTTTTAATTTTCTTGTTAAGTGTAATCTAGAGTCATATCCCTTAATATTTTATTAAATATTTAGTTAAATTCCTCAACTATTTATTTTTTCTCTTTTCTTAATAGTGTTGAATTATTTAACCAAATAATTTCCTTCTCTTTTATCCCCATACTTATCTTTAAATTCATCGAAGGACCTCCAAATAATCAAAGGCAACGCCATTTTATCCTAAAACCATTCGGAAACTTCATCATATTCTGAGAGAGAACAAATAAATTCATCTAGTATTCTGTGATTATATAAATGCAACATGGAATGAATCTCGGGACAAATCAATTGCTTCTTTACATAGTTTTAGCATTAATAGCATTATTCCCTTGGAAGAGAGGCACCTTACTCATAGTGGACTCATTCGGAAAATCATGTGGATATCCCTAAATATTGGTGAAGTTGAAAGGCCTATAGAAGTCATCCATGATGTCTCGATTTATAGGATGGTTGATGAAAATAAAATGGATATCAAGATTTTCTTGTACGATGATCTATAGAATGTAATTTTTTTAACAGTCGGTTAGAACCTTTTTAGGATTGCAAGCATGGTTAAACAATTCATGATTCCTTCTAGAGTACGCTCTTGTGAATGGATGAATAAGTGGAGTCACCACCCAAACAAGAAACCAACCTAAATGTCCGGTGATAATGGTGTGAATGAGCAAAGATGAGATGATTGGTGAGAGAACAAAATATAAGGTGATGGAACGATGAAAAACGATGAGATAACAAATACTAGGTATATTAATGAGTGTCGTCAACACAAGAGTACAATGAATTGGTCCCTAATGTGCGCACAGCAAAAAATGTTGTGGCATTGGTTGGAAAAATTAATGAAGGACGAAATATTACAAGATGATATGATGATAAAGGATGTCATGAGGACCAATGACAGAAAAATATATCCACTGAGAAATGACGCCAAAAAAATGTTGTACATGGGTGTACAAGACACCACAATAGCCACTTGGGGTGGGGGTTATCACTACGATCCCCTTCCACTCCGTTCTGTTGTCTCCCAACAACAAAATATGGGGGTGGTCCCTCTAGAAATGAGGTGAAGGAAAACAAGTTGGGAGCGAGCTTTATTGTGAGACACGGATAGGTGCTAGCTGTAGTTAAGATTAGCAAGACTTGAAGATTTAATTATATTTAGAGATCGGTGCCTTATGGAGTCACAATTCTTACTTATTCTCTTGATTAAACTTAGAATGGCTAAATGGAAAAGCTATGTACTTAATATGATAGATTATCTTATATGCTATGAAAATCCTAAAATCTGGGTGTATTAAAGTGCATTGGTTAATTTTTAGATTAAATGATTAATCTAGAGATTGAACCTCTCCCTTAAAATTTTAGAAAAACTTAATCTACATAATGGTTACAGGATGGAACCTAATGGGAAGAGGTGGTGGCATTATTAACGATACCTTCGGTTGTTCGACCACCTAGTTCATCGGCTTCCAGCAGATACTATGGCTACACGACTACGCAAGGTCCTTTGTGTTAACCACTAAGAAGAGTTGGAATTACTCAATATAGTTTGAGAAATGGTTGTCCTAATAATTTATCAGCCAAGCTTATACTTGGAGAGTAAGTTAATAATTAACTAGTCTTAGAATGCATATGTAAGATATGAGTGTAATTGTTTGTTGAAATTTGGTTAGAAGGGACGGGTGGTTCCCTAAGGCTTTGATCTTTGGCCTAGGGAAAAGTGTCCAAAAGACTTTAATTTTTCTCCTAAAGTGACTTTATAAAGTTATAATGTCAAATATAACTTAAAAGTTACTTTAAGGAAATGCGTTACTAAAGTCTAATTTTAAAGTGACTTTAATAAAGTCGATGTGAAATTAGAAAGGAAAAGTGACTTTGGAAATAAATGAATAAGTGGGTCTTTATTAAAGTGGGGTGAATTAAAAAATAGAAAGTGAGATTTAATCTCGGCCCTGAATCTAAAGCTATCTCAACCATTGGATTTGGGGATTATGGTTATGGAGTCAATTTGGGCACCATTCCCAGTGACACAGATTGTTGGGCATCATCTCGAGGACCGATGATCAAGGGTCTATCATTCCCTATCATTTCAGTTGCTACATGCCCTAAGATAAGAAAAATGACAAATCAAGCAAGACTTTATCAAGCAAAGGTTTCCATGGTTTGAAGCTTGTTATTTAGCATATGAGAGCTCACCAACGTAGGCTCTAAGGGCACAAGTGCGTTGCATATGCGGAGGTAGCCCCATGCAAAGTTTGCTTTGCAAATCACTTTCGACATTCACGGGCGTGTTGGTCACATTGGGAGCGAAACTATCATTGTTCCAGAATCTCCACTTGGCCGATTGCCTTCTAGAAAAGTTCACATGTGTCGACTTCTAATCCAAGTGTCCATTTGACATCTACATGGCTAGAAACATGTCTTGCCTATTTTTAGAAAGCTATTAGTTACTGACAACCTCGGTTCATCTACAAATTGAACACAAATCTAAGTGTTTGAGGGAAGAATTTGAGTAGACAAATGCTAGAAATTTTCAATTGAAAGCTTGGACTTTGTGCCAAACTACTACGAGAGATTATCATGATGAGACTTGGGAACTTTCTTTGGAAGGTCACTTCAAATCAGGTCATTGAAGTTGTAACCTATCCTTCTATCATCAATAAAAAATGGACTAATGACACCACTACATGCATCTATGTTAACTTTGATTTTCCATATTTGTAGATCTTGGTTGATGAATATAGTTTTATGCTTTTACTGATTTAGCTAACTAGCTTGGGCCATATATCTATGTTATTGCATCTTCTATTGTTTCGGTGTTCTTTCTGGGGAAGAATTGTTTTTAGCTTAACTTGGTTGAAGCTGCAACAAAAGCAACACAAGGATCCCATTGAAGTGACTGAAAAAGTAAGCCTCCCAATCCTCTCTGTGTCTTGTTCTAAGTTAGGAAGAAATAGTAGTATAGTCTTTCATATTGTTGAATGCTTTGTCAAAGACGTAATTGTCGATGATTTAATTAGTAACAAAGCGCGACCCATTTGAGAAAAATTTATCTTAGTTATAGGTGTTAGAGCCTCCCAGTTTGATTTGTTTATCCACCGATAGCTATTACCATAAGGTCTGGAGCTTTTTTCGAGCTTAATTTTCGAAAAGTGAGTTAAACGATGTGTGCCTTGTCTACTACGCCCAATGCACCCTTAGACAAGACATAGTGCTTTGCAGGCTTAACTGTCTCCCTTCAACACAGCATTGGAAACACTGTCTCCAACAAATGCTAAGCTCACAGTGACCAAATTCCCTTGAATTTGACTTTGTTCCTTCGATTTTGTTTGTACGTATTCGAAAATTTTGGTGTGTTGTGGGTGACTCTATATACTTCTTCCTCCTTTGGTTGAAAATTTGTTCAATGCTTGTTTGAAAATATTTTATTTATCATTGACAAGTTGATTTCAAAGTATTTTTAAATTTATAAGAATCATTTGCTTTGAACGAAATTGTTTCGTCTTCATTTTCTTGATGGGAGAAATTATTTTAGAAATCTCATTTCTTGTTGAAAATTAAATATTCGAACAATGAAACATAAAATATGCAGAAAATACAAGCACACAAAACACATAAAACCGAACCATATATACGACGGTTCTGGATTTGAACAAGTCACAGAATAACTTGGGTCCTTCATTTATGTTGTCAACAAAATGAAGAGACAAAACCTACGACAGGATCATTGTGTCCTTCTGTTCTCTCCCGATCCTCTTCTCCTCCAGAATACTCATGATACCCGGCCCGCAGCCTGACCTCATATACAAAGTTTAATACAGGGCAAAAAACCCTAATCTAAACATAACTTCTACCCATCGGATCATTTGCCTAATGAACGGCCCAGTTGTTCAGAAATTACTATACTTTTACAAGGCAATTTTACACATCTATTTTTAGCTTGGGCGCATGGCCCCGCAAAGAGAGCGTAAACAAGATAATCGGCTCCACACCCAATCTCCACGAAGTGATTGTAGCAACTCCTGTTGTTTTATTTGTGGACAATGACTCCTCTTTGGACACAGCTATTTCTCATCTTCATCGTCATCCTTGAAAGACCAATTGCGTGAGCATATTTCTCGGTTTCTCCTGGTCTAACTTTTGTTGTATAGGGATCCCCGGCTAGTGTGTCTTTTCGGCTTCAACTACCCTGTCTTCAATGCGGCGTGAAATAGTGCTTGATATGTATGTGTTTAGTCCTGGAATAGTACAGGTTATTTGCAAGATGAATAGCACTTTGGCTATCAACACCTTGTAATGTGCCCATATCATGCTTCTTACCCAATTCATCCATAAGCCTTTGTAACCAAAATCATTTCTTTTAATATCTTTGTAGCATGTGTCTGTTCTTTGTTGTTGAAAAGTGCAACAACACTGGATTTTTAAGCTCAATGGCAGTTCGTTACCTACGATGGTGTATATAGTGCTCCTCTTTATTGTCTTGTCTGTATATCCATCAACATATCCTGTAGAGCAATGTTTGAACCACCAAAGCATAATTCTTGATTTGTAGTTTATCTCAAATATCTGAGAATCCATTTTCACGCATCCAATGTTCTTTTCCTGAATTGTTCATATACACCTTGCTCACACGCTGAAATATCGGTATGTGCGGAACCATTGCATACATTAAGCTGGCCCTGGCGATGCATGTGGAACTTTGAACATATAATCCATGTCTTCTTGGGTCTTTGGGCACATCTCCTTACTAAGTTTGAAATGGCTAGCAAAAGGTGTACTATTTGGTTTAAGTGCATATTAAATCTTTTCAACACCTTTTCTATTACTCGATGCAGGGCAGTGTTAATGCATTTTCATATCTAGTTATCCTCATCTTAGGATTTGTTTTGCGGCTCCCAAAATGTATTCTGTGATAATTTTGTTTTCATGAGCACATTTATTTCTGCATGTTGAACCACCAACAAGCATGTCATCTACATACAATAACGATGTAATATGAGCGCCATCATTTTTCCTTTTAAATCAACAATGATCAGTGACATCTAGTATAACCTTGTTAGGACATAAAATTGTCAAGTTTAGATACAACACCTTGGGGCTGTTTTCAAACCATCGAGCTCTTCTTTAACATTTTTCTTTCCTTTTACCTCACTTATCCTTCTGGTTCTTTGCATTTATATCTCTTCCTCCAAATCTCCATGGAGAAATGTTTGTCTTTACATCTATTTATTCCGAATGTAAATAAATCCATTTCTAACTACAAGACTTAAAAATAATTAAGTTAATTCATTTTAACAACGGAAGAAAATATTTCATCAAAATATTTTCATACCTTTTGACCCTTGCAAATCTAGCACTGTACCACCCTGCTTTCCTCATCTTACGCCTTGGCTTTGTGGCTTATTTTATTACTGTTGTAATTTCTATGAACAACAATAGAATCCCAAGTACGATTATGCATTAAGGAGTCCATCTCTTCTTCCATGTAACTGGCTCTTGCTTCTTCCTTTCCTTTGCACATTGCTTCTTCATAACATTCGGTTTGGGAATCAATTAAACCACAATAAATAATATAATGAAGAGTATCGTTCGGTCTACTTATCAAATGAATATTTAACACACTAGGATGTTTGGGGTACTGTTCTTTATTTATTAGCAATTCTGTTATTGTGGTTGTTGATTGTTGTTCTTCCAGGCTGCCTTTACTTTTTCAGTTTATCGTAAGAACAGTGTGTTCCTTTCTTTTTCTGTTTTCTTTTCTGGGTAGTTCTTATGGGAATACACCATTTGAATAACCACATCCATCACTATTTCAATTGTGATTTTTCATGATCGTAAACGATAACCAAAATCATTAGCACCACTGTCAATAAAATTTGTTTTCTTTGATTTCTTTTCAGCTTTGTTGTTTTCTTTATTAATAGGATAAAGCCTCACAATAAAAAGCTTTAAAGTGATTTCCTTTTTGTTGTCCATGCTTCTCTGAAATCTACCATCAGAAACTTGAGGCCTCTATTTTATTAGATAAACAGGTATCTGTCACCCAAAATTGTAAAGGCAATCTAGCAATCTCATGCTGCCATGCTGGTGTTCTCACTATTATTCTGGCTTTGTTTTCTTGTTGTTCTTGGGCTATATTTCCTCTCTGTGGTCCATGCTACAGTGCCAGCCACCTATCAGCTCTTTGTGCAATACTCACCCTCAAACAATAAATGCAGTTGCTTCAACTTCTTTCTGTCTCAAATCTCATTAGCTCATTTTAAATGTCAGGTAACAGAGTTTGGTATTAAGATATAACAAATCATGTTTTTCTAATTGTCATAAGTAAAGTAACATAATATTGAGAATACATGAGAGATGATGCTGACAGATCCCCATACATCTGTGTACACAAGCTCAGTGCAAATATTATGTGCCTTGTTCTAAGTGATCTCCCATGTAAGTACAGTTCTCACAGTCGAATCAACATTCTTCAGCAGCAATTGTGAGTGAAGAATCTTGTTCCTTCTCACTCATGTGTAAGCCTATGATGCCATAATGCCTTTGTATCCTTTGAATTCATGGCAATGCTGGTTAAGTACCAGCATAAATACTGATATGCCAACCTTTCTGCCACTTTTATTAGGAGGCTCTGTTGTTGACTTGCTTCAAGTTTATTTGTGAAAGTTGTCCCTAGCCTTCACACTTCTTCTGTTGAGAAATTAGATTTTTCTTAGGGTCTGGAACATGCTTTATCTCTTCAGTAGCCATTGGTTTCCATTACGTTGTTTACAAGAACTTTACCCATTCCAATATTTTAAATTTATCATCACCCAAAGCAGAACTTGTCAAAAATCTCCTTGAACATAGTCATGAAAAATATTTCTTATCGGTGTGGAATGGCTTCTGAATCTACAACCAGAATAATTTAACATTTTGAAAGAATCGAAGATATTTGTAACACATCCTTTGTCATTTGTTTCATGATTGTTTTCTTGTTATTGTGTCCTTCTTTCCCTTAAAGGATCTGATGTTCTTTAGGTGTCTGCTACTTGAACTGGGCGCTATCACGATTAAACTTGGATGCGCACCTTTCTGTGATTTCTTGCGATATCCGAGCTCTTTCCTCTTTCATTCTTCTTCCTATGCTACGCACTCAAAGCATTACCGATGTCTCACCGAACGCACTCGTCGCATTTCCTCGTGAGATGGCACCAACAACATCATAAAACTTTAAAGTACTGAATCCGAGCAATTGCTAATGGCGAGTACTACTGACCATTCCAACTCTGCGGCAATGCCGACTAAGAATAACGAGCTCTAACTACATCATCAAGGTTTGCCCCTACAGAACTTAATGGCGCGTGGCCTTATTAAATTCTATTAAAATGATACATATGGGATCACCTTCACGACATCTTCATATTAAATAGTCGTTCCTGAAAAAATACCTTGTTTGAGGGTAGAGAACTTTTCATACGGTTTGTAGCATCTGCATCAAACCCTCATTGTTTCCTTGGAAATATTGAGCGGTGACGGCAACGGTGCAACACGTCTTGTTCCAAGTGCCTTTCTATAGAGATATTTCCATTAAATACTGTCATCGATCGCGGCTTCTTTGTTTTCCGCTCGATAGTGATACGGATCTTTCTGATACGATAATCTTCCATCCATCTTCCTTTGGGCGCAAGTTTTGGACGTTAGGGCTATCGACCCTAAACTTGGCATGGTCTGCATTGTCCCCTCGAACCCGGGAACCCTATGGCAGGTTTATCAACTTCGACCTACCTTCGGCTCTGATACCGGTTGCTAGAAAAATTAAAATATGACGAGCAATGAAACACATAAAATACGGAAAATACAAGCACAAGAAACACATAAAACAGAGGGGAACACGGATATGTGGTTCACCCGATTTTGAGCTACGTCACACCGAACAGCCGGTCCTTCCTTTATATTGTCCGCCAAGTGAAGAATAAAACCTCGGCCAGGTTCCATTTTGTAATATCCTTTTGTTCTCTCTCCAGGTCCCTCTCTTGTTTCTGGCTCAGGGGAGCCCACTCATGATACACGGCTGCAATACAATACCTCGCTATGCAAGGGGTTGCCTTCTAGGGCAAAAAAACCTAATCTCGGCCATAACTTCTACCGTCAGATGTTTGCCTAATGAACGACGGTTAATAGAAAGTACTATACTTTTACAAGGCAATTTTACATGTTGCATAGCTTCGGGCGCTACCCCCCGACACGTGAGAAGAGCGTAAACAAGATAATGAACTCCACCTTTTTTCCTTCAAAATAGAAATTGTTGTTTGTGTTCTTCGTTTTCTCGGGCGTAAAAAAGCATTTGAATTGTGAGTCTGTGCCTAGTTTCTTTTATGCATTCATAGCATTAGAAGCGAAAATAAATACTTGCATTTGCATGTAGGATTGTGTGTTTTGCCAAAGGAACATTAGAAAATCTGCATTTTAGTTTGGATTATTGATTTGTTTGCTCTCAGGTATTTGCTCTCTTCCCTTAGTATCTAGGTTCTTCATTGAAAAAGTTGAAAGTGAAAGTTTTAATTTTATCATTCTTGGCACATTTAGAAGTTCATATACATCATCGTGGTGAACTTGACAAATTGTTAATGAATATTTAAATAAATCTCAATTTACTTAACAACGCTTTGGAACATTAACAATAACATTTAAAATGTCTGGGCCTGGTGCGCGTCGTAAAACACTGTGTGTGTGTGCTTGTCTCGTACGTTAGGTGTGATACCTTACTCACTCACATATGTAAGTATGTTGTAGCTCGTTCCGTACTTTCGGTATGTCGGACGGTCGACCTGGTACGACAGTATAAAGGGACTGCTCTCCTTTGTGCGGTTTTGCATGGAACCGCGCTTGTCTGATTTAGGCTCACGTGCCTTGGATATATTTGGGAGGACAAATTTTAGGTGCTATCCATCCATGAGCATTTGAAATCCAGGCTTGCCTTGGTGTGATACACCGAACACAACATTTGGGGAGATTACCTTCCAGATAACTTCACAGTTCTCAGAGGTATTTGGTCACAATTTCTTGGTAATGCAGCAGCATTACCCTCTTTTTGTTTATTTGTTTTTTTGGTTAAAATAAATCGATATTCGTGGAAGAAAAAAATCCTGTCACATAGTTCGCGTGAATTAGCTTTAAAACCACCTTTACCTTTGAAATTCCGCCACAGTAGCGAGCGATCACGATCTACCGAATCAAGTACAATTGTCTATACGAGCGAAACATCATATTTTAAACTAGAGCTAGCTCAGAATTTTTTCACATCTAGGTTCGTTTCTTGTTGTCAAATAGGTCTTCACGACTACCCGTGGTCACGATCCATTCAATCGTTGAGACCATGCCTCTCGAACAACGTTGTTCAGGCGAGTTGATCCGAATCCCATTGTGCTTTAGGGTGTGGTGTTATTGGTCAAATTGGACATCATCGCTAGGACCAATGAAATGGTCTATCATCCTTATATTCTAGTTGCTATATTCCCTAAGTGGAGAAAATCTTGATCCCAAAGTCGAACAACAGTTGTTTGTGTATTGGTCACTCCACAATCTATTGTAGCCATTGACTCTTCCATATCGCACGGTCAACCACTTGAAATATGCTTTGGGCCTGATGGTGAAATTTCTTCCACTGGTTTGATTTTATTGAAGAAATATCACTGAATGGAACACCTTGCTCAACTCATTTTTGGTAGGAGCTTTACGTACGAGTCTTTTCCTCAATCACCATCAATGATTTTGTTGATTTTCTTTCACCTGATTCTAAGTAGATTCTATAGGAGTATGCAACGGTCATTTGACCATGGTACCGGAATAACATCCCAGACCGAACCATCTATTCCATTTTGTGACAACATGTTGTTGTTGCTTCATTTTCAATGTTTTTCCACAGTGATTTCACCATGTCATCATACGGAATCCTATCGGGTTCCTCTCCTTGGTGGATGGTGATACCACATATGTTGTCCCAGAGACATTCCTAAGTTCAATGAAAACCACAGAGAAGACCCGTCGATGCATGTTATAACTTATCATTTGTGGTATTCATCCAAACTCAAATGATGGCTCCATTAGACTACGTATTTTCCATTTACCTCACTAGTCCGGTGCACATTGAGGATGGTTATTTTACTGTGTCAACCTAGTTAAAAAATGAAACAAAGTTATGAAGATAGTTCTTTTTCTTGTGTCAACCTCATTAAAAAATGAAACAAGTGCCCTTGAGAAAAGTTCTTTTTCTTGTGTCAACCTCGTTAAAAAATGAAACAGGGTCATGAGCATAGTTCTTTTCTTGTGTCAAGCTCGTTAAAAAATAAAACAAATCCTCCCCTATAATGAACCTTCATTCCATCCAACTGTTGGTAACCATTAATCTGCTTAGGTGAATGAAATAGGCTTGGGGCACCTACTCTTGCAAGGGGAATTTGACATGTGCTCTTGCGAGGGCAATCAAAAATATTCTTACCAATTGCACGCAATCGTAGGCACAGTTCGGGGGAAAAATCGGAGTTCGAGCTCCAAAATACAATGGTAACTATGGAATGGTAAAAATGAATAATGAAACTACTTTATATAGTCATTTAATTGTTTGCAAATCATATTTATTGATATTACTATGGTTTTATTATGTTTTTGTCATGAAACATGTATTTTTAATCCATTTGATGTTGTTACGAATAGGAAATACACGTGATGAACGGATTAGTTGTGTATTTATTTCAAAGAATGACTTTACCACAAAGCATACTTTTTCTCCTTATTTTTCGAGCTTTGTTAAAAATGAAAAAGGATTTAAAGCGCACTTTTGTCTCTTTTTTGAGCTTCGATAACAACGAAAAAGGAAACCTTGGAGTCTTCTTTAAGCTCTTTTCGGACTACGATAATGTGAAAATATTGCGAGCACTTGTCATTAGAGAGCTCGTTAAAGTAAATGAATTGATATATACTTAGTATAAGTTTAACCCTTTTCCATGCGAGATGGATTATTTACGAAAAATAAATATCTTGGTTAAGCAATGAAAGTTCTCTCGGATATTATTTTACACTTTTAGGATGCGAGTGACAAATTTAAGAAAAATTACTTTTGGAGTTCTCTTTCGTCCTCTTCCAGACTCTAAATATGAAAAAGGACCGGGCCTCTACTCTGCGTTAAGCTCGTTACAACATAAAATAGTGACGGACTTGTTGATCATGGCAAGAATCGAGTTTCATTCATCGCTGAACCTGCGTTAAATTATTAAATAGCGATACTTTATTCACCGAAGGATTGAATTATAGATCAAGAAAATGTTATGTTCCTCAAGCTTGTTAAAAAAATAAGAGTCTTTGAGTCGATAAATGACCGGGGAAAATTTGGGAAAAGTGATAAAGTTTTCTTTTTATTGTAGTCACTCTTGAACATGACACTTCTTTCACTCCATGTCGAAGCTGTTTAGGTTGGGTAATCATCTTGACGATTCATTCCACCTATGGTTCATCATACCTTCACTTAGGTTTTGAGTCCAATCTTTGCCAAATCATCACAATGTTACCCGATATGTTCAAGAGAAGTCATCGAGTGATTAAAAAAAACTCATCCATATGCAATACTAATAAACCTTCATTTCATGACGAGCGTCATCCCTGAAAATTTCTGTATCAAGTCCGCCCTTGTCTCCGAAAATCGGTAACTTATGTTTTGTAATAAGGTGACTTCTGTCGAAACAAATCAATATCCGGGGATCATGGAAACTTCATATTCCCGTACCATGGTGTTTCGAAGTTTAACACCTAGAGGTTGGTTGGGATTCAACCTCCACGAGCAGGGGCGTACTACTTAACGAGAGACTCACACGATCATGCACGATCCGCAAGCGAAATAGAGAAGCGAATGGAAGTTTGCCGTTGGTCCTACGTTTAGTAGATCCACGTGGAGTTCAAACTCCACCGCAACCGTCCTTCCTCTTTCACCTGAAATACAAGAAGAAGGCTTGACACAAAGGACAAGTTGTACAGTATATTTCTACTCTATATGTTAGTGAGATTCATATAAAACATTAAATAAATCATCATGAATGCTTGTATAACAAATATTCTTCATACATTAAAGCATACACTAACACGTTTACTTCGGGAACGACATGATACTTACGTATAAAAATAGTACGTACAAAAGTAAGTGGAGAGATCACACAGTCTTCGAGGCAGCCATGGGGCCGTCGATGGGATCCGTCCAGCCCCTTGCCTCGCTAAGACTCCCCTTCCAAATGAGTGCATACGAGATAACATATAAAGGGATGTGTATCTCAAGGAAACAAGGGTTTTCTGGCGAAATGAGCCAGGAAAGTGCGGGAGGCACGGGGAATCGAACTTGGATAGGGAACCAACGGAGTATAATAATAATAATTCTCTCTCTCCCTTTTAGGCCATACATGTAGGGTCTTTTTATAGTCCCTCCAAGTAGTTTGGCCGATTTGAAACGAGTTGGCCACGGGGCGGGGTGGTTGAACTACCGAGTAACCATCAACCCATTGTGAAATTAGGGATTTTTATATGTTTTTTAATCATTAAAATGGCATACGCGGAAAATTCATTTGTGCTCGCGTATACACGCGGAAAAACACGGGCATAGTCGCGTATGAAGGATTTTCCAGCATTTTTTTAAGTGAATTTGTCCAAGTACGCGGAATGGGTGCCCATAAAACCATGTGGCAATCATGAATCATGTCGAGGTGAGAAATGATGCTATAACAATGAGGCTTGTTACGACGTAAAGCGAGATCCTCGCTTCAGGACTTTTAATTTCGAAAGATTTTGTTTGGCGTTCGACATAAAATCATCTATTCACGCTAACCACCCGAAATGTCTTTAACGTTACCCTTGAGGGCCATTGACCTTAATGGTGGTTCTCTCGCGTTTTTAACGGCTCATTATTGGTGGTAATCGAAACGATGTCTTTCCATGTTCAACGAAAAATCATATATTCACATGGCTAGACTTGTACCCGAATGATCGAGTGAGCAGAGATAAAGAAGACCCGTATCTAGTTTCGGCCATGCGGGCACGATTTCAGGATTTTTGTACACATCATCTATACGGTGACCTTACACTCCTGATTTCCATCCAAACATGGGCCTGTACGTAGGCGTGTACGCATACGGGCAACATTCCAATGTAGATGACTTTTACGAATTATGTACATGTTATTAGATTGTTTTATGTCTTTGACTGTGAATATACCCTCGCTTAATTATGATCAATAGAGGATATATCTCATGATGTAATGTATTATAATATTGATGCGGTGACCACTCTTAACCCGTTTCCAGGCTCATCGATTAGCAAAGCATCTCAATCAAATTTTCTTATTATTTGGATCTCATGCTTTAGGGGGAATTGTTATAGGTTAATTTGGGCACCATTCCCAATGAACTATTTAGCGGGCATCATCTCCGGGGATCGATGATCAAGGGTCTATCATTCCCTATCATTTTAGTTATTCTGTGCCTAAGACAAGAAAGCAAGACTTTGTACGAGCAAATGTTTCTGTGGTTTGAAGCTTATTATTTAGCATATGAGAGCTCATCAATGCGAGGCTCTAAGGGGCCTAAGTGCATTGCATATGCGAGTGAACCCATGCAAAGGCTACCCTAAAAATCACTTCACGACGTTGTTGTGGCGAGAAACAACCCCCTTCTTATTTGGTATTATCACTAATACCAAATAAGTGGGGACCCTGTAAAAATTTTAAAAGTTGATTAGTGCTTGTATTTCCTTTTCAATAAAAATTCCTATCATAAACTTAGGAGAATATTATTTGAAAAATCTAAAAAACTTAATTTTTATGATAGGATAGAATAAAAATCATTCTTTAGAGAATATCGCATCGCAAAAAGGTAATGAATACCTCCTTACAAGCGAAATTCTAAGATTGCGGAATTGCAATGCGAAACTACGCCTAAAATAACATTCATCGCCGTTGCATGCTTCAAATGTCATATGTTACGTTGAAAAATCTCACAATCACCCGATGTCACGATGGCACATACTGCGCAAATGTCGCATTGTGAGAAAAACACATTCCGCGGATGTTTTTTAAGCGTATTCGTTCTTGCGATTTTGTGATATTGCGATCCGGCCGATTTTGCTATTTTGCGATATTGCGCTATTGTGATATTGTAATTCCACGGTTAAATCTGCGATATTGCGAAAGAAAATCGCGAGATCACGCTATTGCAGATCTTTAAGGCTCATTATGTAGAAAAAAATCTCCACGTGCATGAGACCTGGTTATGCGCTTTAATGTTAATAAATGAATTGGTTGTCAATCATTAATGAAATATGTTTTCATTCGATTGAAGAGCTATTTCCGTAAGGTGGTATATTTTATACATATTCAACATTTAAAACTTTCCCGTCACCTTTTTTCTATCATTATTCTCACTTAATTAATGAAAACTGCGAGGCGAAAAATAGGGAACTATACAAAGTAGTATTCGAGGGTATGGGGAAGAAAGACAGAGCTCACGAATTACGAAGATAAAGAAATGACACCCTTGTATACGGACACCTCCTGTCGATAAACTAGTATTACTACTTGAGAGGGCATGTATAATCTAATTGAGAAGGAACCCCAGTTAATGGAGGTTACGACGCTGCCAGGCTCACGGGTCATGCGAAACGTACATTACGAGCTAGTACGCTCGTTCTTGTAGGATAGCGACGAGGCCCTGAAATTATTCCATACAGAGACATGGTTAAATGGGTCTTTGGACAACACGGATATTACGGGTAGACGGTTTAACGTGAGGGTCAAGAACTCATTGGTTCATTTACTCCACAAGTTGAGACTCATGTGTCATTTTCCGGAGCCACATGCAACTTCTAACAAGCAGTTCATGGAGAATTTTTCCAAAGAAAAATGAAAACACAGCGAGAGAATGCACCAAGAATTTGGTCAAGGAAGATGAACCACTAAGAAAGGATAAAAATTGTATGTATAGTCTTTCGGTTCTCCTCACTTCTCCATATTGCTTTCTTCTTTGCTATGCTCTGTAGGCTTTGGAAAGCCATATATTAATAAGTTTTCATCTGAATGGCTACCATTATTGAATGCGCAGTAATACTATTGTTGTGGATTGGGCTAAGATATTATACGACAGCACCCCTTTATTTGTTTTGAATGTCGGTCCAAAAGAAGCTGAAATTTTCTCGAAATATATCCCCTTTTTTACTTATCTTCTTATGTGATGGATTCAATCGTATGTTTCTAAGTTTCCTTTAATAGGTTGGAAATGGACAACTCGAAGATCCCCTACCCATTCATGTTTATCACAAGGGGTGTGGGATTCAAGAAGTTCATTCCCTATTTTTACAAGATTTTTCATGGAATCATGTTGCCCTGTCACAAAATGTTATATGATAAAGACGCTCCAAGGTTTTTCTCCTGAAGCGAGTGAACGTACTTCATGTTGCGAGATGGTTTTGGAGAAGAATTGTTTACATATGTTGGGGTATTTGGAATTTTTTTCTTCCCCTCATGTTTTACCTTTGTATGTTCTTTTGATCAACTCATGGCACGAGAAATTGCTTATCAAACCTGCGGAGAAAGAGGTTTGACTAAAGATTTGAAGGACAAAGAAAGGCTATTTTGCCACAATTTCCTATGGCACAGCCAGGGCCTTTCATTATTTGATGTTGGTCATGCATTCAAAAAAGTAAACAACATTACATGTTTATGATTGTTCAAGTTTCCAAGAAGACCGTTTGACCCTATGATATTGTTAAAAATTTCACTATTGCGGTCAAAATAAGTGTTTTTTCTAAAGAAGATGATCTTTTTGATGACATGTTCAAGCACACTTAAAAGAGGTTCTACATTGGCCCCAAATACGGTTTCCTCATTGATTTCAGAGTTCAAGATATACGGAAAGGAGGTTAACTACTATCCCTTTGGATAGAGTACGCTTGGAACCCGTAAGGGAACCAACTCCTAGTATTGGTCTCGGTGGAATTTCAGGTACGGACGGGTCTAAGTCTAAGTGCGGGAAAGAAACTTTAAACATTCTAAGAGGTACGACAATGACCATGATAAAAGTGAAGGGTCGGTAAGGGATACGCGATCGAAGAGAGCTTTCACGACAACATGTTTCAACCTCTCCCATGAATTAAATCTTCCCCACTCTCATTGTACAACAACCATCGATTAGAAGCTGAGTTGAATGAAATGGGAGACATTAAATGACTTGATTAATATTGAAGGACGAACACAAAAACACCCTGTGAGTAATGTACGGACAACAAAAAATATAGTCTGCAGAGAATAACTACCAATGTCTAGAAATGGAGCATATTCCCATTGCCCCATCTCTAAACTTATGCTCAAAATAGAGAAAATTCCTCCTCTTGATGTGTTCTATAGTCCACAACACAAGGCGGTGGTGAAGACAAAGGAAGAAAATAAAATTGGAAAATGTGCTATCTCATGATGCGGAACAATTAGATGTCCTATGGTAAGATCCTACTACGCAGTCCAATTGAAAATCTCACCAAATTATCTCGGATGCGAGGAGCATATACCTGCGGCCATTGATAAAGCATATGAGGGTACGAAAATTATTGAATGAAAAAGAAGATCAAGTAGGTTCGCACGCGCAAGCCAACGCCAACAATGAAGCACGGAAACAACTTGAAAAAATTATATAGAACTTCCAACAAATGCGAATGGGGATATCGAGCAGTTTGGTGAAAAACGACTACCTGTTATGCAAGAGATACACAAGGATGATCCCAAGCTTACAAAATTCATCACGAGTCTGTTCCTTAAATGATCAACTACGCAGCAACATGAAATATTGTGCCAAAAAAGAAGAATAACACGGTGGAACTCTTATTGTGAAGAAAGTGATAAAATCACTAATCATGTCGTGAACTTATGACATGATTATCGTTGGTCGATAAAATTCTTTCGACTACTTGGCTCCAGCAATAAGCAGGAGAAGAACAAGTGCACCAATAATCAATGACAATCACAAAGTAATTCTCTTTAATAATTGCGATGCACAAATCGGGGAAAAATGAAACAGCGAGCGGAAGAAAGCGACCACGGTGGCAAGCAATATTATTGATTGCATAAATGAAAATTGCTGAAAAATATGATCTAAAACTACTCTGGGGTACCTAAAAACACGACAATGCAAAAATGCTAGAGCAGAAGGCTCAGAAAAAGGCGGAATCAATTAAAAATATTAACAAAGTTAATTGGGATTCTTCTTTGAGCGTGTGCGGTAAAACCACACAGAGTGCATGACTCTCAAGTGTATCATCAATTCTTGCCGAGAAGATGGCGCTAGCTCTTGCACCAATTCATTTTTCATAGGACGGTTAAAATCTGAAGTCGACGACCTACTCTTCTCAAATCGATGCTGAACACTTGCAATTTCAAAGAACATATTCACAAGTAGTTAGTTGTTACATTTTAATTTTAAATTTGGTATTATTTTTTTCTTTATTTTTTTGCCTAAAAGAGGGAGCGGTCATTAAACCGTATCCTACATTTTTGTAATAAATTATTTTTAGATTTAGTTAGTAGTATTTAAACCCTTCTCATGCATTTAGAGAAAGATTCTGGAAACCACTGAAAAACTTGTCCTCGAACATACACTTTTGCACCCTCAGGAGGGTTTTGATGAATGAATGGAACAAGATTTGTTAAATACAACGTTTAATATCTACTGCGATGTTACTTTTGTACTCTTAGTGGATGTTGGATTAAGAAGAGATAAGTCATTATTTCTTGAAGCTCATAGGTAGAACTAGTTATAAATGGTACTTTTATCTCTTAACTATTTCTGTCTACGTGTTAAATGTTTATGTTCGGTTGTTTATATATTAATGCACAGATGGCAGGTTATCATTTGGCACTTTTTTACGGTGATAGCTATTTGTTTATGCTTAATATGAATAGCTTATTATGTGATATGTTTTTTCTGGTTGTTTTCGTCTAAATTTTTATACGAAGTGGTTTATCTTTATTGAATTCTTTTCTTATAACAGTTGAATGATCTTTATTACCAATTGTTATTTGAAATCATTTTAGATTGCATAAGGAAAAGGTTACATCCCGGGTTAGTTTAGAATTAGATATTTCTGTTTAATTAGAATACAATTGCATGTTATTAAATTAGAACTAGAATAAAAGCATTTCACTTAGAAACTTTTAGAAATAAAATATCAATTCTCAACACACACACACATATTGGGAAACTGGTCCCATTATCCCCAGTCGGACCCACTATACCAAACGGAAAAGGTGCTGCCAACCAAGTTCTGGACCGGGTGGGTATCCCCCTTGTTGTAGACCCAATTTTCGGGGCTTCAACACATTCACAGGTGTGTTGGTCACATTGGGAGTGAAATTCTCATTGTTCCAAAATCTCCACATGGCCAGTGTCTTCTAGAAGAGCTCACATGTGTCAAGCTTCGGATCCAAGTGTCCATTTGACATCTACATGAATGGAAACATGTCTTGCCTATTTTTGGAAAGCTATTGACTGCAAAACAAACTACAGTTCATCTATAAATTGAACACAGATCTAAGTGTTTGAGGGGGAAGAATTTGAGTAGAGAAATGTTGGAGAATTTTCAATTTATAGATGAACTGTAGGTTGTTTTGCAATCAATAGCTTTCCAAAAATAGGTAAGACATGTTTCCAGTCATGTAGATGTAAAATGGACACTTGGATTCGAAGCTTGACACATGTAAACTCTTTTAGAAGGCACTGGCCAAGTGGAGATTCCAGAACAATGAGAATTTCGCTCCCAATGTGACCAACGCACCTGTGAATGTCGGGAAGTGATTTGCACAGTAGCCTTGCATGGGGCTACCTGCATATGCAATGCACTTAGGCCCCTTAGAGCCTGCATTGGTGAGCTCTCATATGCTAAATAATAAGCTTCAAACCATGGAAACCTTTGCTTGATAAAAGTCTTGCTTGCTCATGAAATGATAGGGAATGATAGACCCTTGATCATCGGTCCTGGAGATGATGCCCAGTTAACCAGGACATTGGGAATGGTGCCCAAATTGACCTATAACAATTCCCCCCTAAAGAATGAGATCCAAATAATAAGAACATTTGATTGAGATTCTTTACACTGTGATGTTCAATTGAGAGCTTGGTTTGTGAAGCTACTGCTGGAGAGATTTATGCTGTGATGAGACTTGGGAAATTTGCTGGAAGGTCACTTCAAATCAGTCATTAGGTTGTAACCTCTCCTTCTATCATCAATAAAGATTATTTCTTATTTTTCCCTACATGCATCTATGTTAACTTTGATTTTCCATATTGTAAGATCTTGGTTGGTGAATGTAGTTTATGCCTTACTGATTTAGCTAACTAGCTTGAATAGATATCTATATTATTGCATCTTCTGTTGTTTCAGTGTTATTTCTTGCAGGAAGCATTTAGCTCACAAACCACCTGAATTTGAAGCTGCAATAGAAGCGACAGAAGGAGCCATTTGGAAGCAACTAAAGAAGTAAGCGTCTAATCCTCTCTGTGTATTTGTTCCGAGTTAGGATAAATAGTAATATAATCTTTCACCTGTTGTTCTAGACTAGCACCTATCTAGGGAAGCGTAATTTATCCGTAGATTACAATTATGGCCCAACAAATTCCGCAAAAGTCACTTAGGGTTAGGTTAAAGGAATAAAAGGAGGGAAAAGGTCATTCATTCTTTCATGAGTAGATTGAGAGAGGAGGAGAGAAAGCAAAGAAGAAATTTCTGAGCAGTGAGGAGAAGGAGGGCAGCTGATAGAGACTTCAACAAATCCGTACAGTAGGAAAGAGGCATGTTTCCTAAGGCAAAAATCCATACAACAGGAGGTTGGCACATTTTTCAAGGGAGAAGGCACAGTTTTCAAGAAATTCGTACAACAGCTTCAACACTATTTTTTGGGCAGATTTTGGGCACGAAAATCGAGGAGAGAGACTGCTAGTTGGTGGCATAGATTTCGAGGAAATCCATATAGCATCCATACAACAACTTTGGCATAGATTTCGAGGCAAAAAGAGGCATGGAAATTGAGGAGGAGGTACTACTGTGTATTTCCTACAGTCCGTATAGCAGTACGACTATACAGCTGGGCACAAATTTTGAGAAAGTCATTTCAACATTTAATGCTGTAATAAATGTTGTAAAATTTCTATTTTGAGTTTTTCCTATTTGGAACATTTTTCAAGGCAGGGTAGAAGCACACAAATCGAGATAAGTACATATATTAAGTTGCTGGAATTTTTGTTGTAATTCTATCTCATTGTAAAAGCATTTATCAAAAATAAGAAGGAGCTTTCGAACTGGTTTTCCCCAGGAGTTCTACGGGGTTTTTCCAGGGTCACATTGACCAAAAATCAGCGTGTCTATTTTTTGTGTGGATGACTTATTTGCTGAGTTTTATTTCTGCAATTTCCAGCATTTGAAAATTTCCAGAATTTGTGTTTTTAGAAATATTTTTTTATTTTTTCAGCTTTTTGAATGTATGGCTATGGGAATGGGCATTTAACTATATGGAGAAATAAGGAGAAACTGAAAACCAAGGTGGGAAACACAAATTTCCACATGGTATCAGAGCTATTTTGCTGAAAACGCAGTTTGGGACAGCAAGAAGGAAAAATTACAACAAGCTGATTTTTCACTCAGAAATTACAGCAAGTTGATTTTTCACATAGAAAATTTTACCTTTACTACAACAGTGTTATTTTCAGCTTATTTAGGACAGCAAGCATGTCTTTGGGCTTTAGGGTGGAGGATAGGTTGGATGGGCATAGTAACTACAGTGTTTGGAAGTAGAAAATGCAGAGTATCTTTGAGGAGGGAGAAGTCTCAGATATCATGGTGCATACCGCACAGAACCCTACTAATGTGTCTACTAATTTTGTTCAGTTGGCAGCCTTTAATAAATATAATAACAAGGGTAAGATACTGATTCTAGATGGAATCAAAAACCATTGCATTCCTCATGTGAGAGGAAAGAGATATGCTCATGAGATGTGGAAAGCATTGATCAATCTCTACCAGAGTACCAATGAGAACAAGAAAATGGTCCTAAGGGAGAAGCTGAAGAGCATTAAGATGGGTAAGACTGATAGTGCAGCTAGATATCTCACAAATATTACTAATGTGAGAGATGCATTGGCAACAGTTGGAGATGTCGTTCCACCCACCGAGTTGGTGCGGATTGCAGTGAATGCCCTTCCCAGTTCATGGCTGAACTTTGCTGATGGGGTTTGTGCACGTGAGACCCTTCCCACTTGGGAGAGGTTCTGGGATGATTGCATACAGACATAAATCAGAAGAGCTAGCTTGGGGCAGCCAAACCAGTTGAGCAGGATGAGGATGTAGCACTGTTGGCAGGAGGCAAGAAAGGAAAGGGAAAGAAGCAAGCTTCCACAAGTAGTGGTGGGGGCAAAGGCAAAGCTAAATAGGGGAACACACAGAAGGACTATTCCAAGGTGAAGTGTTGGAATTGTCAGAAGATGGAACACTATGCAGTTTTGTGTCTGGAGAAGAAGAAGAAGGGGAAGAACCAGAGCATGGCAGCATTAGTAGAGATAGAGGACTTTATGGATAGCTTTGACCGAGATTTTGGGCTCACTTCTTGTGAGTCCACTAGTGCAGAATCACCTGCCACGGAGGTTGAGAGGGAGTGTGCATTTCCCTCCACTAGAGGAGCATCTTCAAGTATATGGTATGTTGACAGTGGGGCTTCACGTCATATGACAGGATTCCGTGAGTACTTCTCAGAGCTCTCAGAGATTTACACTGATATAGAGGTAGTACTCAGAGATAACAACATTGGTAGAGCAGTCAGTGTGGGGACTTTGACATTTAACAAGGAACACAAACCTCCCTTGAAGGTGTCAGATGTTCTATATGTGCCAAGGATGAGGAAGAACCTCATATTCGTCTCAGAATTGGAGGACAAAGGGTATGAGATATTTTTCAGGAGAGGATAGGTGCGGATATATCCCAGGGGCGCTCCAGCTGATTCAGCTAGAGTGATTGGTGTACGCCATGCAAAGGTGTACAAGTTTGCATTTTAGCCCCTTTTGGCATTGAGTAGTAGTACTGATGGTAGAGCTAGTAGTTCAGAGCTATGTGAGATTTAGCACCATAGGATGGGGCACATGTATCATGGAGCCTTGAGGACATTGCGGGAGATCACTACAGGTGTGCCAGATTTCAGTACTGATCACTTTGATACATGCAGAGGATATGCGATGGGAAAGTTTTCCAAATCCCCTTTTCCCAGCAGTGACAACAAATCGACTGGGATACTTGATTTGATTCATTTCGATGTGAGCGGTCATATGTCTCATGTTTCCTTGAGTGGATATGAGTATTATGTTTTATTCATTGATGATCAATCTAGGAGGATCTGGATTTATTTCTTGAAGACCAAGAGTGAGGTCTTCAAGCGGTTTCAGGAGTTCAGAGCTCTTGTGAAGACTCAGACAGGTTGGAAGATCAAGTCCCTCAGGTCGGACAATGGAGGTGAGTACACCCTTGGAGATTTTGTTGATTATTGTGAGGAGGCGGGCATTAGGAGGGAGTTCACAGTTCCTTACAACCCCCCGCAGAACGGGGTATCGGAGAGGAAGAACAAATCCATCGAAGGGGTTGCCAAAGCTAGGTTACATGATCAGGGGTTGCTATTGTTTCTATGGGTAGAGGCCTACAACATTGTTGTATATTTGCAGAACAGGAGTCTGCATCATGCCTTGGGGCATGTGACTCCGGAGGAGGCTTTTTCTAGGAAGAAGCCTGATGTTGGTCATCTTCGTATCTTTGAGTGTATTGCATACTCCTACGTACCCAAGGAGAAGAGGACCAAACTAGAGCCCACTGCAGAGAAGGGTATTTTTGTGGGCTACAATGAGACCTCGAAAGCCTTTCAGATTTATATTACTGCACAAAGGAGAGTTGTTGTCAGACGGGATGTGAAATTCGAGGAGGACAGGGCTTTCAGGAGGTCACGGGAGTTAGAGTATCTGGATCAGCCAGACCCTCTAGAGTAGCTAAGTCATTCGCAGGGATCCATTGGGCAGGGATCAAGAGGATCTGGAGTTACATCGATTATGGTGTCAGGTCCGTCAGTGAGTAGTGGCTCACAGAGTCAGAGGGGTGGTGCTTCGGGCATCATGCAAAGAAGTTCACTAGGGAGTCCACTGATGGACAGTTCACACAGTACTTTAGCATCTAAAGGTTCAGGTTCAGGCAAGAGGAAATCAGACAGATAGTCAGGAGTTCAGGCTCCTGGTGATGAGGAGGAGGAGTTTCATTCTCCAGTGGAAGAAGTGTGCTCAGGGAAGAGGAAGCCCAAGTGCCATCAAGATACCTTGAGAGAGGCCACATCTGTTGCTGGGCCTAAGAGGTCGGTCAGAGAGGGTAGACCACCTGAGAGGTTTTGTAGCTATATGTAATTGGTTGCCAACATCTTAGACTCTGAGCCTGCTAGCTATGAGGAGGTAGCTAGCCAGTAGATCTGGAGAGAGGCCATGCAGGAGGAGTATTATTCTATCATGAAGAATGATGTTTGGGAGGTGGTGTCGAGGCCTGAGGGAAAATCCGTGGTTACTTCCAGATGGCTTTATAAGGTAAATCATGATGTAGATGGCAACATTGAGAAATTCAAAGCAAGGTTTGTGGCTAGATGGTTCTCTCAGGTAGAGGGATTTGATTATGAGGAGACCTTCACTCCCATGGCTCGATATACTTCGATTCGCTCCATCATATCGATAGTAGCAGAGATGGGTTGGAAGATCCACCAGATGGATGTGAAGACCACATTTCTCAATGGCTTCATACATGAGGAGGTGTACATTGAGCAGCCATAGGGCTTTGAGGTGCATTGGAAGGAGTCCCATGTGTGCAGACTGAAGAAGGTCCTTTATGTCCTGAAGCAAGCTCCCAGAGCTTGGTACTCCAGGATAGATACATACTTGCAGGAGATGGGTTTCGAAAAGAGTGAGGCAGATCCGAACCTTTACTTTATTGTGATAGGTGAGGAGCCTCTCATTATGGTGCTGTATGTGGATGACTTGGTCATTACGGGTGCAGAGAGACTCATAGAGCACTACAAGAGAGATCTTACGTCGGAGTTTGAGATGAAGGACATTGGCTTGATGCATTAATTTTTTGGTTTGGAGGTGTGGCAAGAGGAGGGGCATTTCTTCCTGGGGCAGGGGAAGTATATTGTGGACATCCTTGGCAGATTCCACATGGAGGATTGTAGACCCATGTCGACACGGATGATCACCAACTGGAAGAAGCTTCACGCTTCAGATTCCGAGTTGGTGGATCCCACATTGTATAGACATCTGATTGGTTACTTGATATATTTGGTCAACACTAGACCAGATATATGTTTTGCAGTCAACATGATGAGCCAGTTCATGTGTGAGCCCATGAGGGTGCACTGGGTTGCTGCAAAACACATTTTGCGGTATTTGCAAGGGATAGTGGATTATGGTCTGGATTATAGGTAGGGGGATGGAGTGAGATTGGCAGGTTACACTGATTCTGATTGGTCAGGTTGTGCTTCTGATAGGAAGAGCACTTCAGGGTGCTGTTTTGGGTTGGGTTCGGAAGTGGTGTCGTGGTTCAGCCGAACGCAGCAGTCAGTAGCATTGAGTTCAGCAGAAGCAGAGTACATGGCAGCTAGTCTAGCTAGTTGTGAGGCCATCTGGCTTCGCAAGATGTTGTTTGGCCTATTTGGTTAGCCATTGAGACCTTCAGTGATATACTGTGATAATAAGAGTTGCATTAAACTCACAGAAAATCCAGTATTTCATGACAAGTCAAAGCATATCGGGATCAAATATCATTTCATCAGAGATTATGTTCAGAAGGGAGATGTGAAGCTTGAGTATATTCCCACTGATGATTAGGTTGTATATATTCTTACCAAAGCCTTACCACAGGGAAAGCATGTATACTTCAGAGACAATATGAGTGTGGTGAGGAACACCTTCCTCGGTAAGAGGGAGTGTTGAAATTTGGTTACCGGAGGACAGGTGGTTCCCTAAGGCTTTGATCTTTGGCCTAGGGAAAAGTGTCCAAAAGAATTTAATTTTTCTCCTAAAGTGATTTTATAAAGTTATAAAGTCAAATATAATTTAAAAGTGACTTAAGTGATAAAGTTACTAAAGTCTAATTTTAAAGTGACTTTAATAAAGTCAATGTGAAATTATAAAGGAAAAGTGACTTTGGAAATAAATGACTAAGTGGGTCTTTATTAAAGTGGGGTGAATTAAAAAATAGAAAGCGAGATTTAAATGAGCATTTAATCTCAGCCCTAGATCTAAAGCTATCTCAACCATTGGATTTAGGGATTCCCCAAAAGTCACTTAGGGTTAGGTTAAAGGAGGAAAAGGAGGGAAATTATCATTCATTTTTTCATGAGCAGATTGAGAGAGGAGGAGAGAAAGCAAAGAAGAAATTTTTGATCAGTGAGGAGAAGGAGGGCAGCTAATAGAGACTTCAACAAATCTGTACAGCAGCAAAGAGGCACGGTTCCCAAGGCAGAAATCTGTACAGCAAGTGTTGGGCACATTTTTCGAGGGAGAGGTACAGTTTTCAAGGAAAACCGTACAGCAGCTTCAACATTTATTTCTGGGCAGATTCTGGGCACGAAAATCGGGGAGAGAGACTGCTGGTTGGTGGCACGAATTTCTAGAAATCCGTACAGCAGCCGTACAACAGCTTCGGCACAGATTTCGAGGCAAAGGAGCACGAAAATCAAGGAGGAAGGTTTGCTGTCAAATCTGTACAGTCTGTACAGCAGTACGGTCATACAGCTGAGCACAAAAATCGAGAAGCTCATTTCAGCATTTAATGTTGTCATAAAAGCTGTAAAATTTTTGTTTTGGGTTTTTACTGTTTTGCACGTTTTCCAAGGCAGAGTGAATGCACGGAAATCAAGATAAGTACTGTTGTTTAGTTGCTGAAATTTTTGCTGTAATTTCTGCCTCACTGTAAAAAACATTTTCAGAAATAAGAAGGAGCTCTCAAACTGGTTTTCCCCGAGAGTTGTAGGGGGTTTTTCCAGGGTCATGTTGACCAAAACTCTCAGTGTTCAAATGTGTTGAATGACTGTTTCAGCTTGTTGTGTGTTTTGTTTTATTTCTGCAGTTTCAACATTTTGTAAAGTTTTCTAGAATTTGTGTTTCAGCAAAGTAATTTGTGTTTCAACAAAGTATTTTCTGTTTCAGCGAATAAAAAATTATTTTTCTGATTGTTGAATGTAAGGATATGGGAAAGGGCATTTAACTAAAA